>JAIUJO010000015.1:6814673-7449673 GCA_023846275.1 Vanilla planifolia | reverse complement strand
GAAAGCTTTGAAATCTTGGCAATGGTAACCACTAGGAGTTCTTCATCATTCCCTATTTATAGATCTTAATTTGAGCTCTAATTCCACTCCCAACAGTTCTAAAATGAACAAGCAGTTTGGGTAACAGACACAAAGCAGTCACCATTCGATTTGGAGCTTGAAATGGCATTTTTGATTGAATCTTGAATTTACCATTTGAGATCAATGCTAGCCGTTGGATCTATATGGCCTTGATCTGGGCCATTGGATCGTGCGTATGTTGTCCTGTATGTA
Organism: Vanilla planifolia; assembly: GCA_023846275.1. NCBI lineage: Eukaryota > Viridiplantae > Streptophyta > Magnoliopsida > Asparagales > Orchidaceae > Vanilla > Vanilla planifolia. The sequence continues at coordinate 7,449,400 of JAIUJO010000015.1, read as the reverse complement.
TTAAAATAATGTGTCCAAAAATCAACTAAAATAGCAACTTACTGCAGTGGTTCTGCATCCTCTTGCAGATCTAGGTCAGTTTCGAATCTTCTGCTCGGCTTTTTACTGTTATCATGACAATATACCTTGATTAATCTAAGACGTCCCATCGTGCCTACCCTTCTACCTTCTTTGAAAATCGAATGGAAGTTCAGTCCCACATCGTCCAAATGTCTTCGCCATTGCACTTTATAACACTTTTGGTTCACTAGTCTCTCGAGCTGTTTGGTGTCGGCTCTGATAGCGCCTGCCTTTCTGACTTCTTTGATAATCAAATGGAAGTTTAGTCCCACATCATCCAAATGTCTTTGCCATTGCTCTCTATAACACCTTCGGTTCATTTGTCCCTCGACCCGTTTGGGGTTGGCTCCCACTTTCCTTGACCAAGACTTCATCACTTGGTCCTGGTTTGCTTGATTCGCACTTGCTCTGGTAAGCTTTCTCTGTGGGCTGACTTCGCACTTGTTCCGTGCAGCAGCTGTGGGCTGATTTCTCACTTGTTCTATTCAGCAGCTCTTCCTACGGCCTTTGGGCTTCGCTCGCCCTTTCGGCTCTATCAAAAAATTTTTACTTTATTTTATTTTTCAAATCCTTAAAGCCTGGATGAACCAGCCGTCGAGTTGGGCCTACCTGCCCAACGCTGCTATGAAAATTCCAGAGACTAAAAAAGTTTTATAGTATTTTATAAGAATTTTTGTGCCAAAAGTATGAATATAAGTATTCTAAAATAATTTTATATTATGAAAGTCTTACAAGTGTCCTAAATGACTATGAAAAGAAATTCATAAAAAATTATTCCTAAATAATTTTAAAAAATCAATATCGATGTCTATACTTTTCATCAATAATGCTTGGCCCAAAAATAAAAATTCAAAAATTATTAAATTTATAACATTTTGAAATAATAATACTACTAGTGTGCCACATCATCTCAAAATTTGGACATATCAAATGCAAGAAAAATAAAGAGATATTCAAGTATAAAAATTTTGGCACATGCCTTCAATTTCCTTGAAGCTTGCCATCACTCCAGGAGTCTTGAAGGCCACTATTTTAGACATTTAAAGTTCATGGCTTGACTAAATTGAATATTAACAATTTCACTTAAAGCAAGCCCATATGTGATATAAAGATTTATGCTTGACTCATCAAACACAAAACATTCTCTCTACTTTCTCTACTAAAAAACATCAACTATATGATTCCCCCATCGTGTTGTATAATTGGCATCTCACTAAATCATTGTAATTAATTCTTCACTTATTTTATTATATGGCCTCTCCATCAAATAGTATGATTCCTTCAACTCCCTATATATGGTTATCAAAAGCCCATCTTACTCTTTGACCTTTATCTAATCATATTGTATGAGAATCCCATGGTACAGTATGATCACTCCAACAACGATATGACGATATTGTTGGACCACACAATAAGTTTTCTTCTTGAACCAACTTAACTCTAATTGTATTATATATTTTCTTAATCGTATGATATGTTTATTAACTCCCTAAACAAATTATTGATAATCATATTGTATATTTAGTCTAATGATATGATAGGCTCACCTCCAAACAAAACCATAGGGCTTAAATTCAACTATATTTTACTATAAGACAACTCTAAACCTCCATAATTAATTATCATAGCATTCTTGTGCAATAAAATAAAACCACTAATTCCTTTATAGAAATGAATAAATTCAATAAAAAAATAATTTCAACTTTTTTTGCCCTATTTTCACTCATTGTAGTAGCTTCCTAGTACATTCTTCCCCTTGTTTATTCTTATATTAATAGTAAGTATCCATTTTGTCTTCCTTACTGCTCTCCTTATGACCAACACAATTCTTTTCTTCTCTTTCTTGTTGTCCTCTTGAATTGAAACTTTCTTCTTCCCTCTTCTCTTTATTTTCTTTTTTTTCTCCTTCTCTCCCTCCCTTTTTCTTTCATTAGCAACATCTTTAAACTACCTAAAACTTTTAGTAATAACTTATTTAACACTAATCTTGTTAAAGATAATTGGCTTGAATTAAAAAGTATTATTTTCTATTTAAATATTCATAATATTTATATGTATTATTCAAAAAATTGTAATTAATTATGTTGGTCATAAAACATTATTAGCACACTACAATCATATTCGTCAAAGAGAGTCTCTTTAATTATATGCTTTAATAAAATTTTATTTTCATTTAAAAATATGACACATTTCTCAAAATAAAATTATTATAATTTTCTTTTAATTAATAAATGTATTAATTAAAAAAAATTTATTGTTATTTAAATTCTCATAATTGTAATTATATCAATCAAATCTCAAGATTTGTAATATATTATATAGAGCAAAATTTTAAGATATTACAATCTCTATTTTTGTATGCATTATTTCATGAAAGCATATATATTATCATGCATATCATGAAATATAAATATTTTTAAAATATAAAATGATATACTAATAAAATAATTATCAACCTCTTAGAAAAATCATATTTTATGTAAGAGTAAAAAAATAATAAATAATATGAAAAAATATCTTAATTATGAAACATTTTGTATATTAATTTAATATTATGCATATATCATAATTACAAGTTTGACTTATTGAATTTAGAATGAAAACATCTTTTTCAAATTATTTTTTATTTTTTACAAATATAAACATGCATATTTATCACCAAATAATTTTTTAAATATATATATATATATAGATACACACACACACACCATATTTCTTTTGATTATTTTACTCAAATTATCATCTTTATTTTTCCTCTATTATAGTATTAGCATGCTATATTTTATACTTCATGGATTATATATTTTGTAAAATTTTTTAATAGCAAACCATACATTAAATTCATTGCATTATATGCTTTATGTAAAACCACTCTACGGCTAATCCTATATTATTGTTGATTCCTTAACTTTTATAACGTAACGTACAATATGTTGAGCATCTTGTATGGCATGCACAAATCTTGTATACTGTACTGTACTTTAATAGAAATGAGTAATCTTTGCCTCTACAACCTTAATGACAATATGTTATGTAATTTATAGATATCATTATAGAAGAATATTAAATAAGATGATATATTTGTAAATAATAGAATATTTAGGTATTTTATAAAAATGTCATGTTGAAACTCATGGGGAATAAGATTTTCAAATTCTCAATTATCATGGTACGAGTAGGATAAAAAATGATTTTAACTACCCTCACTACCCAAGCTTAATTCAATAATGAGTTTTGAAGAGTTCAGGTCATCACGTCTTTGTTGTCTCGGCTTATAAAGAAGTCTAATAGGCCCAATCCAATGAGCTTTTTCATATAAAAAAACTGAGAAGCAAAGTTGTGCCATAGAGGAGAGTTGCTGACGTTTGAGTCATCGATGATGTAAGTTTTTTAGAATGATTGTAAGAAAGATTGAAAGGCATCAAGCAAAAGATGTTAACTATCTAGCGATCTCCCACACAAGCAAGGAATTTATTTATCCTTTGCATGTAAATAATAAATCAGAGGTGTCTCCTAAACAAATATATATTTCGTGCAGTTTTGACACGAGAAAGTTGATCATGTTTTGGCTGTTGCTCCAAACTTGCTTGGGTTCCCCGTGAAATATATATTCACACTCAACTGCTGGAAAATGGAGTAAGGAGATCAAAATGAACAGAGAAGGTGAAATTATTTTTACTTTCTACAATTAGTTGATCTCATAGAAGACACACAATTAATGGATATTTCGAGAAAATATAAGAAACTCTGGAGCAAGTGGGATGTACATATTTTGATAATGGTAAGCCTCGCGATACAAATTGTGCTCATCTTCCTTGGATGTTTGAGAAACACCTAAGCATCGAGAGCATGGATAAGAATGTCTGTTTGGAGCAACTATCTTTTAGCCAACTGGGTTGTCGACTTCGTTCTCGGCCTGCTAAGCAGTAGCATGGACCACAATAGCAACAATTCCATCCTCGCATTCTGGGCTCCTTTCCTTCTGCTTCACCTTGGTGGCCCAGGCACCATCACCTCCTATTCCATGGAGGACAATAAGCTGTGGGCTCGACACCTTCTTGCCCTCTCCTACGAGCTCATCATTGTCTTCTATGTTCTATTCCAATCTCTTCCAAGTAACCCCCTGCTCGTTCCCACCCTGCTCATATTCTTTGTTGCCATCGTCAAGCATGCAGAACGGTCTTACTCGCTCTACAGAGCCAGCACTGATTGTTTCCGCAGCTCGCTGGTCATTTCAAGCAAGCAAAGTCAATTAAACTAGATTTCTTCCCATCATTGGACAATGGTAGCACGTGTGCAGGATGAAAATGAAAAAGGCAAATTGAATGCTTTAAAAGGAGCTTTCGATATGTACTCTGTTTGCAAGCCTTTCTTCATGGACGTTATTCCACTTGTGGACGTATACAAGATAATCAGAGACATGTTGAAGGAGATGACTGTCAAGGAAGTTTTGGGCCTGACAAGCATGGAACTCAGCTATGCCTCTGATGAGATGTACACGAAGGGCGTCGTTTTCTCCCAAAAGCATGGCTTTGACACCAGTGACATCACCATCACTTATGTCCTGCTTGGAGCTTCCATATGTCTTGATATCGTGGCTTCTCTCATGTTCCTGCTTTCCAACTAGCTGGTGATCTTCCTTCTCGAATTTAAGAAACTGGACAAGTGGGGTTTGCTTCTTGCCCAACTCATTCTCAGAATAAGGAGAAGATTGTGGCATGAAAGAAGATGGAGGCCTTCAGAGATGCCGCAACTCAACTTGATCTCCAAACTACTTCAAGAATGTAGCAGTACAGCCAAAGGAAATAGTATCACCAGACAATCCAAAGAACAGGAGGATAAACAAAAGGGCACGCAGAATAGAATCCAAGCTTAGACGACCCATTAGAGCATTTCAGGAGGCAACGATATAGTTCCCGAGCCGGACCAGTGGATTTTCATCCTAAATTTCGTATTCACAGAAGTCAGTAAAGGCAATCAACTTCTTCTAGAGCTCGTCACTACACATGCTAAAAACGCTTACAAATTTCTTGGGGGCAGTTCAACGATTAGGTAGGGCTCACTACACTCCGACAAGTCGATGCCGCAGTATGGGTTGTCCCTGCATTCCTTAATTTGTCAGAAGGTTTGTGAGCCAATCAGCAAGTTCTTGTGTGGTACATTGCGACACAGCTATGCTACCACTGGAAGCCCAGGAGCTGCACCCGTTGAATCATCCTCATGAAAACTCAATCACAGTTTAAGGCGTTAAGAACGCAGAAGAGCACTTGGCTTGGGATGTAGGAATGCAAATGCCTTCTCGACTATATGTATTATCTGGCATTGATGCGATCGGAGATAATGGCAATCATGGGAGTAGCGAGCCCACTGATTTACTGGCATGCTTTCTATGGTATGGTACAGTTCATCGAATGGCATGAAGCGGATTTGGCATCGACTGTGAACAGCAATAATAAGTTTAAGGGGAAGGCGTGCGAGTGCTTGTGCACCTGATTCTTGTGCTTGGAGAGGACAAAGGTGGCAGGTGATCACATCGGCATGGTTGGGGCTTTCGATGCATGGCGCGAAGAATACTCGAGTGAGCATGCACAGCAAGGGAGGCGACATTCTAACGTTTGTTTTGCTACTTGTGAAGCATGTGGGAATGGTGGATGCTTTGGATATTGGGGGATACATGATGGGTGGTGCACTGGACACAGCCAAAAAGCTACCGTCCTTCATTAAACTATATTTAAGAAATCGTCTGCTTTGATGGTGACTGGTGAACAAGCGTGAATAATGTATGCATAGATTCAACTTCGGTAAAATCACAAATTCTCCTTCAACTAGTCTACAAAAATTGGTCCTCATAGCAATATTGAAGATAATGACACTCCAAAATAAACAGTCTTTCAAAGCATAGTTTTTGCACATTTGCTCATTGAGAAAGATGAAAGAAAGAAAATTTAATTTATTGAAAAATAAATGTATGGATGTTTGTTCATAAAGAATAATATAACCACATAGAAATATTTTATGATAATAAATTAATAATATCAGTGATAAAAAAAATCTTATATTTAATGAAAGAACAAAAAATATATATTTTTTTACTCTTTATATTCAAGTTGTTGTATTCATTTAAAGTTATCAAAGCATAAATATAAACAAAAATAGTATTAGTTGTTCAAAATTTATTTTATAATTTGTTTTTCATTCAATATAAGTAATCACAACAATTGTTCTATTCTTCTTTTTTTACAATTTTATTTTATTTTGGTACTTTTCTAATGAACAATTGCTTATGAATTTCATGTTTTTGTGCAAAAAATCAAATTCCTTAGATAAAAAATTTTCTTCTCTATTAGTTCAAATAATTTTTATATTAAACACATTTTTTATAAGACCTTCAAATTCCTTATATTTTTAAAATACCTTTAATTTATAAACTACAATAGATATTCAACTCATATGAATAAGGTCATAACTAAATAATAAATAATATCTATTTTTGTTTTTAATTAAAATATTCATTTATTACAAATATCACCATGAACTAACTCAAGAGACTACATAACTTTCTAAAACTTAAGAATGATTATTATTGGTGCTTATCAAAAATATAACTTTCACAAATATAATCAACATTAAAAATAAAAAAATATCATTCAATATTTTTTTAATTTATAATAACTTAAATCTAACAAAATATAAATAATCATTTTAATAATATCACAACTAAATTTATTCTTAACCTCTACTACAAATACATTACTTTTAATATGAATTTTTTTATTAGAAACACCTCATTGACACCATTCATCCTCAAATATACAAAATAATGTTGTTATATTACTTATCTAATACTTAATGAACCACAAGCTAAAAATTCAAATACTAAAGAAATATCATGCACCAATTTTTTTTATAATTTATCCTTCGTTATGATTTAAAAAAGTGGCTTGACATCTATTCTATTAACTTAAGTCTTTATTCAAATTCACATAAAAATTTCTAGACTTTGAAACTTAAAAAAGTCCACATCATTGTAATACTAGAAGTTGAATATAAAAGTTAAATGAAATTCAAAACATTGTTTCAAGGCGGCCTTGGTTTACACATCCTTTACAACATTTAAAGGGAAAATATTAATTAACTCAAAATCTTAATCAATAATTATTGGCCCCATACATCGCATATATATCTTTAGCAATTTTGAAACTAATCAGAATGATAAAAGGGAAGATAAGTAAAGATATAGGTCCTAACAAAAAAAGTGCTCCCAGATTGCTGAAGTCGATTGTAGTTCCCGAGCTTCACTTCAATGCTTTCCTTCCACTAAGCTGCTTGCCACCTTGCCTTTGCTGCTTTTTTTTCTCTTGACGAGAATGAGTTGTTCTTGCACTTTTGTAGCTAGTGGCATTGCCTTCGAGTGCTGCTTCTGTCTGTTGATTAGCCCACCAGTCTGGTTAAACAATAATAGCAACTTACCTCAAGCCAACCCAGATAAAAATAAGCTTCGAAATAAAAAATCACTTAACAAAACAAAAAAAACATGATGCTCTTGCAATTAAAAATGTCAAATGTTACTATGACATACCTTTTTTTTTTCACGACACTTTTAGCCTCGTATTTTTCTCTATCTCTGCTGCCTGCTCGAACGAGAGCTACTCTCTCCTGCTTGCTGAGCATGCTCTTGACGTACGCCTAAACACAACACATGATTATCATTTATTAACCAATGAAGTTTAGTAAATTGCTTTTAAAAATTCCAAACCAACTTGGATTGGTCAAACGTCACTGTGTGCACTCAACTCAAAAATAAAATAAACTTGAATACATCCAAGAGGTTCTAATTGTTCTTATTCCTGCCATTTCAATGAGATTAATTCCAAATAATGTCTTGTGAGAAACATCAAAGAAGGCCTAATCACATACAACAAGAATTTGAACAACAAAAACAATTTAGTTTATAACCGTTATAGGAAATTTTCATCTCAAAAGTAGGACATGATAAAATTATCTCGCTAAGAAATAGTTAAATACAATGCCACAAAAAGTAAAATTTTTGAATATCCTAATGCAATGTTAATAACATGCAATATTTTTTCATGTACATAACTCTTTCAGAAATATAACATTGCTGAAGAGAAAAAGCAATGGATGGATATATGAACACACATAAAATGGCAAAGCAAACTCCTAAGGCTTGTTAATTTCTTTGATAGAAGCCATGTAATACCACCCAACCTTCTCAAAATCACCCTAATAAGTAATCAAATACAACAAGATTTAAGCAAAACAAAAGGAAACAGAGCTTATTGTATACTAGAGTACAGAAAGACTCAATCATTGGGGCCAATGATCAAGCATCGTGTTAAGAGTAAACAAGAATGGTTGCTAATATGAACATCCGATAAGGGACTGTTCATACCATGCTGTGCTATGATCTTGCCAAATTGTAGTGGAAATGAGCTCTCGTCAACCCATGATTAATTACAGACAGTGTTGTCTCGATTAACTGTTGAACAAGAAAATGCTGACCAGTAAAGAAGAAATGATTTGCAAAATGATTTAATAACATTGAACAATATTGATATATTTCAAAAGCTCTTTCCATCTTCAGCATTCCTTTTTGAATACCATCAACTGCAAAAAAATAACATTAAGATGAATTAGCCACCGATAAAAAAAAAATTTCAGTGAACCAAACCCAACCCATTATGAACAAACAAAAAAATGAACTACCTATGTTACCTCCTAGATTGACAAATACAATCTCACCTTCATTTGTGTGTAATTCCATAATTTCAAGAGCCACAAGAGCATCAATATTTTCTGGATCTAACTACACAATGGAAACAAATAGAAGGGGAATATAAGAACATACAGGGCATGTCATGAAATTTGTACTATAAATTAAAACTAACTTACATCAAGCTCTCGATGAAAGGCTTGTCGAGCCTTGTCAAATTCACTAAGTTTGTATCTACAGTAACCTATACCAAGCCTCGCAGCACCAGGGCAACTATGATAAGCTCTTAGTGCTTTCTGGTCAATATCATAATTAGTTCGTTAAAAGAGTTTCCTGACAAAAAAAATTTAGATCATTGTAATGCATATCACAATAAACATGGAAGTAGTAATACAGATACGTTAAGGTACCAATTTCATGTCACTATATACCAATTTCATGTCACTATATACCAATTTCAAACATAAATTGGCACCTTCAAGTTTCACTGAAATTAACATTTGATTAAATACTTGAAATGCCACAATGCAACCAACCAAATATATGCTCAAGCAGACATAGGATGACTCATCATGGCACATTTTAACAAAAAAAAAATACTAAATAGAAGGGTATAATATAGGCTCCCAAAAATTGAATATAGAAAGAAGTTGTTTCAGGCATGCATTACCCTACATAACATAGGGGTTTCATGAATTGAACTCAACTTCCAAGTAAAAAAAAAAACTTAACCTAAAGAAAAAGTAAAGCATGCCCTAAACAGAATTTAATTTTTGCTATATATATTGAATTTGGAATCTTTAATAAAAAGAAACTCAATGCACAAAAATATTTTTATCATATGTTTGGGCATAAGAAGTGCTTAAACTGACCTTATAATAGTCTGAAGATCTCTTTTAGGACTATGCTGCTTTCTGATACTGATCTTCATTCTCCCAAGCATCAAACTCAACACAAGCTTGCAATCAAGAACTTCCAATCAAGGTTACAATAAAAAATTTCAGCGTTTGTAAATAATGATTTTATGTAATTGAAATAAACAATCTAAACGTTAAACAAAACCATAAAGGTTTAAGTCCATGAATTTTTATCTATTATGCAAAAGAGATTTCCAACATTGAATCTTCCTTCTTTCTATGTATCTTTTTTTCCTAAAAATTATCTAGTTTTATTCCTTGTTCTATTATCCCTCCTTTTGATTATATGATCATGCTTTATGAAGAAACTACAAAACCATAGAAAAATGAGTTAAAGCTATTAAAAAAAAGCATAGTATCAACTAGAAAGTAGTACTCAAGATAAAGATCAAGTGAAATATAAAATTCTATAGAATATTTGTAGAAATTTAGAAAATAATTAAATAGAAGTATTTCAAATAAAATAAAATTCTGAACAACTCCAACTAGATATGCAATGTGTAGAGATTATGTGATTAGATGTCTTACAGATATGAGATAACATATGATAGAAATATATGATAATAGTAAGATAAGAAATATGAGTTCAATTATAAAAAATTAACAAAAAAGAAAAACAAAGATAAATAGAGAAATTAATAAGAAATGATATACAATATGTATATGAAAAATATATAATATATAAATGTGGACTCTTATATTACTAAGCATATCATTTATTACTATTGGCCACTCATTTCTTCTCATAGTATTATAGAGATGTCATATTTATACTGATATTTATATCATTGTTTCATATCATGTTAATTGTTACATATAATATTTACTAAACATTTTATAACTTATTTTTCTATTTATATTACAAGACATATCACAAATTCACAAAGAGATAATTTCTAAAGACATATATGATTATTATGAATATGATATTATGTACATTATAGTTTTGTACTTGACATAGTATCATTGGCTTTCAGTTAGATTAGGTATACATATTTATAGTTTCAAATCAATTTTTTGTCACCCTCATCTATTTTGACATTAATATCTTCAATAGTTCTTCGATAATAGACTATTAGTATATGCATATAATAGGTGCAAGCAGAAGTGACAACATCTCTATGCTATTCTCCATTATCGTTGCCACCCCATACATCATCATCGTTTCTCTTTCCACCTCCATGAACTTCAACAACATTAAAATTAGTAAAGGGTTTAAGGTTTCACCATTATAGAAAGAAGAAGAGGATTTTGATATTAACTTTGCCTTTTAACATTGTTGAGGTGTATGAACCTACTTTCTTACTATGGGGTACTTAGAAAGACCTAAATGGGCAATTATAAAACTAAAGAAACTTTAGTTGACAATAACCCAGAACACCAAAAACTTATATGCAGTTTTTCAAAATTTAATTAATTCTAATAATAGTCTAAAAATAAGTAATTATGCACATACCTCAAAAAAATACTTAATAACAATATTATTCTATTCAAAATAGTTGATTTAAAGGTCACAAGCTAGTCGTAATCCCTCAATATGTTGCCCCTAAATTTTATAACATTTCCCTCAATACATGTAACAAGCTCTACATCGATATAGAGGACTCATTTAACCAAAGTACAAACCTCACAAAGTAAAAGTACCTGATCCAAAAGTGCAGCAACATTATTTTTGTCTTCACTTAAAACAACATTAAATTGGCTTGATGCTTGTGCTAGGTCACCTTTGGCCACACAAAGCTGTCCTGCGAAAATTACAACCAGTGAAACATAAAGGATTAATTAACTGGAATCTTCGTCATGCAATATACCCAATAAAAAACTTTAAAAATTTGTAAAAGTCAAAGAAAATATGTTGATATTTTTTTTAAAGTATAAAATACTTAATTCTAATTTATGTGATCAAGAGAAATATAAAAATATTGAAAAGATATTATGTTTTTGAAAGTTGCAAAAAGTTTAAGACAAGACACATCAAGATGAAATAATTTAAAAGCAAATGAGTTGTTACCAAGTAAAATTAACCATATCATCAAATTGGGATGGTTCAATTTTATAGCGTAGAATCAATCTTCTTAAAAAAATAATTCAAATCATTTTAAATTGCAGAAAAAGTACAATTATGTTTTTCACTAGAGAACAGAATTATATCACTTTGCACTATTTGGTTCGAGATCATAATCAACATATCAATTAAGAAAATAGTCCACCTATCCAAACTTAAATGATTATTTAAAGGACATGGCAAAGGCAAAGCTTTACCAAAAAAAATCGAAAGTTTTACTGCCCTGACCCTAACGTCTTTTTAGCTCTCTTTCTTTGTGAAAACAATCCCATTCTAATATTTAGTTATGTTACCCTTTATCAACAATAACTTCTTTATTACCAAGCACGAGCATCATGTAGCATAATTGGTCAAAAACACTGGCAATATTAATTTGCCTACCATTCCTAAAAAGACTTACACGATAGAACATCAAGAAACTTCTGCAACTTAAATGCATGGCGTTAACTCTAAAAGATGGTGCCTCAAGTTATGTCGCAACAATTTGTATAATAAATCGAATATACTGGAAGCATATCCAAGTAGCAATAAATTTTTCCAACATTACCACCATAATCTTTAAACATCATTACCACTAAAATTGCATTTTTATACTCAAATATTTAATTCAAAAGTCTTTATAAAGCTTTCCTACACATTTCAACAATCCAATAATTTTAGAAGAGGATTCAAATAGATCTCGACAAATGGAAAATTCCATGATGTACAAACACTCTTAACTAAGGTATTGTATCCTTGTCAAACTCTCAAACTTGGGCTTCAAGACCATGCATTAGAAGTGCCATGTTGCATTACTAATCTAAATTTCCAAAAAGCACAATCTCATATCCTCCACAAAATTCTAGGATGTATTGCACATTTTTTTAACAAGTGTCTAACACTCTTCCTAACCCTAAAAAAGGGTGCAGGATGGACAAGCATCAAAATAATTTGTGTTTCATGGAAAATAGAAATGATGCATGATGATTGATGTCATTCAAACATTCTTAAAGAAAAAATAACCATTCACTTTTCTCTAATCTTTATAGGTTAGAATCTTTATGCATAATATTCACACTTATGCATAAATTTTTTATTGCATTTTTTGAAATTAAAAGTAAACTATTATTCATATTTGTATGCTAAGTTAATGATTTTGTACTTATAAATAATTGAATGTCTTACATGCAATACAAATGATATTTTATAAGTGTGTAACCTTAATTTTTTGTATTTATAGTTTTCTCTCTTGATAATGCATAGTTCTAGTCACATATAAATTGCAACCATTTTAAAAAAAATTGTTTTATTAGTAGGTTACCTTAAAATTATTTACTTTGTGTTTCATATAATTAGAATAGACAACCAAATAGGTGTATTCATATGTTCATATAAAATTTTGTGGTTATTCTAATTAAGATTTTTTAAATTGCACGGTCCTTGTATTTAGTACATGTTACATAGGCAAAAGAATGCTCGAGGTTCCTTATCTCATACATTTTTTTACTACTCATAAAGTCAACATGGTCATGCTCATTAACATTTATTAGGTTGATCATTATTCTAATCCAAACTTGTTTTTAAAATAATAGTTTTGACACATTTTAGTCTTTTTTTTAACATTACTATTACCATCACCCAGAAAGTATAAACCACCTCTAATATGATAAAACGTAAAGTGCACTGCGCAATCTTGCAGATATTAACAAAGCTTATTGTTTCACCAGCCGAGCACATGCATCTGACACATTGCCTCGTCCAAACAATGAAAATTGAGCTAAATCCAAAACATACTAGATGAACCATCTTAAGCAGGCCCAACTAGATTATGCTTAAACCAACTAAAAAATTCAAGTATATCTTAAAACTCAATTATAAGGTAAACTCCAAATTCATGTTTTCTCATCTACTATTTTTGCTTCTTCTGCATATATATAAATATAAAAAAATGTAGACAAAAACATAGCTAAATTCAGTAATTTAATAAATTTTCTTCATTTGTACACAAAAATGCATATTCTACAAAAGCATTATCGTTGCATAGATGAGAAATCTTAAATTAAAGTTAGAATATGTTACATGCTTTTTATAACAACAAAATTCAATTCAATGCAACACAATCCCACTACTTTTTAATACTCATCCATTATATATTAAAAAATGTGATGTTGTATTTTTTCTACCTATTTGATCATATTTTGTATTTTTAATGCATTTGAAAAGAAAAATGTGTTTTATTTTGTTATGTAGGCCTTAGTCACTAGGTATTTTGAAGAGATGCCCATTGTTGTAACAAATACATGATCAGTTTCTATGAGTGGGAATGTTCAAACCATATGGGTAGTTACATAACCAATTGTGGACATGTTCAATTCCAACAAATTCAAAAACAACTTAGGAAAACAAGATTTATCTATTTATGTATAGTGCACATATAGATGCTTGCCTCCAACCTACATATGAACAAATAAAGCAATGCACGTAAAATTCTATGTGCACAAAGGGAGAAATGCCCATAAAAATATTCACTCCACAATAGTAATTCTATACAAGTGTACACAAGGTCTAATATATGTTTTGGATTATGAGTATAGTCATATGTACAAAAAGCAGTTAATGCGTTCACAAATTACATTATGTACATACAAACATGGTTATATGATAACAAAAATCATTATGTACAATCATGCATAAATGAAAACAATGCATCCATTGACCATAAAAAAGTCTAACAAAAATTAATGCATGTATAAGATGTATTAAATGTTTGTAGATACACGCACACACAAAAAAATAATGGGCTATACGAAATGACACAATATAAAACTTTATAAGAGCCAAATCCCATTATGAAAGGTTTCTCTTTTTAATATTATTTGTTATGATATAAAACTTTATAAGAGGCAAATCCCATTATGAATCGTTTCTCTTTTTAATATGGTTTTTATGACATTTTTAGAGAAGAAATCATTGTTGTTGAGCCCAAGATGACCAAAGATTAAAGAACCAGAGGTGCTGGTCACTTCATTTGTACGTATAGAGGGACCTCTCAAGCCTTTCCCTTGGTATATCTTGTCAGTCATGTTTGTTGTACTAGCTTTAACACTTCTTTCTTGCTATTTCTTTGTGTATCTATATAACTATTAAAGTAAGAACAACATGATTTTACATCTTTCCCATGTTAGATTTGTTGGTCCTGTGAAAGTTGCTATAAAAATATAGTTTCAATCAATATGAGTTCATTGTGTTGTCACTTTGGTCATCATTGCACCACAAAAATTTAATAGCATGCTTAAAGTTAATTTCATTAACCACTTTTACTTGGAATCTACCAACAAATTGTTAGACAAAGGATAGTTGCCTTTCAAAAACTTGGTTAATTTTGTCTGATTTGGAATACAGAATGTTTCAATTATTTGAGTTATTTTTTTAAACTAGTCGTCATGCCTCTTCAAAATCATAATTTAAATATGTCGTAGTTGCAATTAGGTACAAAACACATGTATTTAAAATTTATTGCATGCATTTTTTGTTCTCATTTTTATTACCACATTTGCATTAGCATTTCTTTACTCTGAATTTCAAACACATTTCATAAGTCCTCATAGTTTGGTCTGGGACATAAAATCCCAGAGATTGCAACTAGACACCACCCCAAACCTTTGAGTGTGCATTGCATTACAATCCCATTTATCCAAGACCATTACATGAATTCTATGACACCATTGCACCATATTGACTAGATATTAAGATTCAAAAATGTTAAGTCCCATATATTAAATTGTTCTCACCTCTTTTTAGTCTTACTCTTCCACCATTGAATGAGAAACTTATGATAACTCTTCTCTCTTAACAAGTTAATTGATCCAATATTAACATGTTCAAATCATACAACCAAACACTCCTGGCAATAACTTTTTTATCACTTTGATTATTTCTAATCATATCATTTCGAGTATATCTACCACATGTTCTATTTGTATACTTGAATTCACAAGCGATATTTAAAATCATATAATATTGTTTACTCCACTTGGTTTTAAAAAACTTATATGTAAACATGAGTAAGATATTTTAATCACACAATATAACAAAAGCATTCGTCAATTCCTTCAACATGTTTGAATTAGATTATAACCATCCTATAAATTTTTCTTTTTTTTAAAAATTTATATTAGAAATAATGAAATCTCTCATTTTTTTAATATTTTAGTATCATATAATAGTAATCCTTAGCAATTGTACTCTTCTAGGTTTTATTAAAAATGAATTCCATGTTCAGTTAAACATAATAAAATAACCTCTTTCTTAGTGCTATCAACAAAAGCTTCATCAAAAGTAAAAATAAGAATGCACCACTGTGAATATAGAAACAATGCAAAAAAATTACAATTGAGAAACCTTTAATCAACAATACTTGAATGCACATATGCATCATTACTTTTATATGCATGCTTTCATAACTTAAATATATCTAATGCTAAGCTTTTCCCTATCACAAGGCCTTTCAAAACACCATTGTTGGACTTCTATCATTTCCCTTCTAGATTTGTTCATCAAACACCTTAGCAAGTGAATAATCAAAATAATTGATCTTCTAGACACACAACCAAATTGAATCAACAATATATTACTTTTGTGTCATAATTTAAGCTCTTTAAACTATGAACTTTACTTTTGAAGCTAACATCACTGAACTTATAGAATCATACCTTACCTTTTAGCAACCTTTGTTCTTAATTTCTTTTGCTTTTTTCTCTTTTCTAAATATATTAAGAATAATCATTGCCATTTTTCATCTTTTTTAATGGCCATTATCATCATACATATTATTGTAACATGTTTTACCCATCTATATTAAAATCATGATCATATGATGCTTAGTAAAATATAAGCAAACACAAGAAATACAAGCATGAATGTCAATCATCTTTGAGTTTGATAGATTTCAATTCATTACTTATTATAGTTTCCAAGCATTATGTAATACTAAGTATATATAGATGTATAAGCTTGCTATCTCAATTCCTCTTGTAAAGGTCTCTCCTTAAAATAGATATCAAATTATGTGGGCTTATATGATCCATATTTCCTTCATTTTAAGTATTTTACACATACTACAATATATCTTTCCTAATTTCCAAGATTATTTCGCAATTCCCTTACTTGACTAGTTAAACTCTTTTGAATAATTCAACAACACTACTTCTCTTTAAGCTGTCAACCACGATCAAAATGTTTTAATTTTATTCAAAATACCCTCATCATCCATGGTCATCCTCTCATATACTAAATATCGTTGCTTCATTCCCTTCAACAATTAGAGCTCTTCAGTTTAGTGACTTCTTGCCTTCATATCGCTTGGAATTTAATAGTTTTGCAAAAAAAAAGGTTATTGTCATGTCAATTTTTTCAATACAATAAGGTTAGGAAAATTAAAAATAAGATTTAAACTAAATTAGGAAATTCTACGATTCCTGGATTTTTTAAAAATTTGAACTTCAAAAGTTTAGTGGTTAATTTTGTATGACTCTTCTTAACTAACTCCACCTGTTTGTCAAATTTCATATATTTTAATGATATTTAATATTTTTAATAATTTAACCAATCCAAAAATATTTTTAAATCCTCATTAACTTTTGGTTCAATGACTATCACGCCTACTTTTTTAGACACAAAATTTTTACTATGCTTATACTTGTAAATTCTATGCCTTAGTAAAATTTCATAATTTTTTGATTAATGTAATATTTTTAATTATTTTAAAAACATTTTCATCTCATAAGTTAATCCTTATAAATATTTGATCTTCTATTTTAATACTCAAAAGATTTTTTTTGTCAAAATATTGTCATTATATTCAAATAATTTATTCGTTTAATTTCTTAGTTTGTCTCTTTCTTTTTAGGGGTTGCTCCTTTAGTGGTATACAACTTTTGTGTAATATGAAATGATACTTTAAAGTTCTCAAAAATTCTTTAAAATTCTAAATAATTCATAGTAACAATAATTCAATTTTCTTTATATTTTGGATATTATAAACCATGTTTTCTTAAGATCATAAATCAAACCTATGATTATGATTTTTTTATTAATTTAAGCACATGATAATTTAAAATATCAGAATATAGTTCAAATAATTGCCCTCACATTATCGATGTTACAAGTAATTTAAGAACTTACCTTTTGAAAGAATGTTAGAATTTTTTGTATCGATTTTGTTATAATTTTTAAAATATAAAAATGTATATTAGTTTTACTATAATTTTTAAAAATGATCATGCTAATGGTTTTTTATTTAAAAAATGTGTTTTCAAAATCAAAAGGTAGAGAAAGAAATGACATGAGCCATAATTACTTTGTGACATTTTGAGGAACATCATTTGATTTAAATAATGCTAGAGCTATTTGTTAAATGATGATTGATTTTATCTTCTAAAGTTAGAGATGCAAAAATTTAGAACATTATGTAAACAATCTTTAATAAAAATTAGATCTTTAAAGACATGTAAAAAAGTACCATGGGACTAAATATTTTGAAAGTAATTTTAGCACTTTATTGAGAAAGTTTCTTAACTTCTTGGCCTCAAAAAAAAAGGAATTTAAGTAAATCTAGACATCGTAAAGGATTTGATTAACATGCCTTCCTAAAAAGCTCATCGAGATGCTCAATATCTAGCTAAAACAATTATCAGGTTCACCTTTTTTATTTTCAAGTATGGAGAGAAACTTCAACAATTCATCAAGCTACTATACAATACGTTTAGACAATAGTAAATCGAAGATTGTTAAAAGGCTTTTCTAGAACTTAATTGTTACATATCTCAGCCTCCAATCTTAAGAAATCTAGTCCTTAGGGAGTCTTTATCTATATATCTAGTTACTTCAAGTTTTATAATTAACTTTGCTTTAATTCAAGAGAATAATGGATTTCAACAACTAATCTATTATGTTACTCTCACTCTGAAAGATGTAGAGCTAATATACTCTCTTATAGAGCATCTAACCCTAGCTTTACTTATGTCAACCTATCAGTTATACCAATATTCACATCATAGATGTGACAACCAATAAACCTATGAGGCACATCCTTCAACCAATAGATGATATAAGTAGGTCGCAAAAGTGGGTAATTAAGCATAATGAGTTTGAACTTTGCTTCATTTCCTATTCATTTATGAAATTTCATGTTCTTAAAGGTTTTCTAATGGAGAGAAACTCTTTTGATTCAAAACCTAAGACCCTTGTAAAATTTTAACAACCTTTTTTGATGGAGCTTTCACGTGTGAGTCTTGTAGCATTAGTTCAATCCTTCTTAGCTCTTAGTACGTAAAGCTTAAAGGTGTTATCATAATTTTTTTCATTATCACCAACAAACAGGCTAAGCATGAAGCCTTGATTGCAAGTTACTATTTTGCTTGAGGGCTACAAATGAAGCATTTAAAAATCTTTAGTAGTTTCCAACTAACTAATAAGTAGTGTCTTATTAAAAAGTAAAGATTTTCACTAAAATCCTATGAATACTAGCTTGGTCTCTTCTCCAAAACTATGATACTATAGATTTATTTTTTATTCATTAAGAACAAAATAAAAAAGTGGATCTACTAGCCAATAATAGAGATTCTAGTAAAGACTTTTCTCATCTTAAGAAGTTGAGTATTGAGTTACTAAATCGCTTAGTCCTTCGACCTAAAAGGCCTTCTTACTGATAAATCCCTATGACACTTATCTAAAGTTTGGGATTTTAACCCTTATAAAGTTAGATGTAAAAAAGTTCAAGTGATACGTTCAATAATATACTTCGGTTGACTAACAATATTATCAAAAATCCTACCTCAAGACATACACAAATGTGTTCATTTATGACATTTAAAATTTTATATCAAGGTAATAGTTATGTTTTAAAAAATCTTAGTAACTAAGACAACCTTAGATTTGTTTGACATATTATAAAAATAATTATATTATTTTGAAACCATAATTCATAGATGAAATCATTTGAGAGCATAAAATATTGAGCATTTCACTAAGTGAAGAAAAAATGCAATCTTTTAAAACTTTTCCAAAAATCCTTAATCATAAATTTAACATGTCACACTCCCACTTGGTTGACTTTATAAGAGCCCATCCATTACACATGGTCTGATCTAAAATGATGAGCTAATTACCCATCACTACGATGCCTTACAGCTTTTTGTAGTGTTACCACCAAGGAGAATTAATAGTAATAATAATGATAATAATAATAATAATAAGGACAAGCTTGGCTAACCCATTTCTCGCATAAACTCTCTTATAAATAGATAGAGGATGATCTTGAGGAGAGAGAAAAAAGTTGTGATTATTTTCAATAAAAAAAAGAGAGATAGAGAGAAAGAAATTTGAGAAAGGCAGAGTGCCCATGAGAGGACACTTAGAAGCTAAGGGAGCTTCCACAAAGCTAATGCTAATGAGAAGAGCATATCATTAAAAAATTTAAGTAAATCCCAAACTTATTTTTTTCATGACAAATGAAGATGAGGGAGATGATGATAAGGGAGGAAAGAAAGTGTTTGGAAGAAAAACATCATGACAATATTATTAATAATTTGGGTGAATTCAACTAAGTTGGTTTTTATAATATTGATATGAATAAATTAGCCCAAAATTAAGTCTTAGCTAACTACTAAATATTCTAGAATGTAGGTGTAGGTGTCACTTGTGACCCAAAGCCTACATTAGCATATAAAATTAACCAACTACTCAAGTTAACCCAAATGACCAACCAACCCAAATTGACCAATGCTAATTTGACACCAAGTTGATCAATAAAAATTGTGTCTCTTGAAATTAGTGACTAATAACATTTACTATTAAGTTTAATAAAATTCTTTTTACTCATATTTAATCATATTTTTGATACTTAGTTCCATAATTTGGTTTCATGCACAAATTTTATGGAACATAGCTGATGTTGAAGAATCATGATGCCATTAGATGATATAATTTGAGTAAATTAAATGCCAATCATGACAAACTCCAAATAAGTATAAAGAGTTGTGTTGGAACTAAGTACATGTTGAACAAAAGATATGAATATAACATAAAATAATATACATAAGATGTCTATGAGGACATGATAAAGATATGTGATGATGCATATATGATGTTGGACATATGTCAATGAATATGAGAAATTAGATATTTTGTAATCAATATTGTTGTGAGAACAAGCTATACCAAATTAATGAAATTATATTAAAAATATTTGCAGCACTTTAATAAGAATGGTTATGTTATTATCATTCTTAGTTTCATGTATTGAAAATTGAAAGATAAAGTCAAAGTTTTGATTATAATCAAGTGCAATAGACATCAAAATCAAGCAATGATACCAATTGATTGATATTATTTTCATAAGATGAACGAGATATTTGTGATAATCAAGTAAAGCAAAACTCTTTTATTAGTGCTTTGATATTTGTGACAATCAGGTCAGACAAAATCTTTTGAATGGGCACTATTAATAATTTGTGACAACAAGATAATGCCAAACCATTTAGTTAAGCACCATGTATTAATATTATTTGTAACAAATAAGTAGGGAAAACCCATCATACTAGTTATCATTCTAGGTGTATCTTAGTTGCATATATTGATTTTCACTTGTAAGCTTAAAAGACATGATAAAATAAGAGTTTTCATTATAATCAAGTTTACAATTAAGTAGATAGTTAGGAAGTAATTAGCCCATTAAAAAGGATAACAAAAATCTAGAATAAATTGTATGTGACATTTTAATAACAAGACATTTTTTTTGTGATACTTGATATAATAATGTGATACTTGATAACATTCTTATAGTTTATATGAAGCATGATGTCCTCATAATTGGATGGTTTTCACTCACTCTTAATTATTATTATCAAGTCTCATGCACTTGATTTGCTTACATTCTCATAACATGATATTTTTTATTGTACTAATTGTTATGATTATATGAATATTTTTTATTGATTTATATGAAGTCTCTTTTGATGATATCTTACACATTCTTAGCTTCTTTGCATGTTATATTAACATGAATCATTAAAGTTATATCAATTAAAAGATTAATTATAATATGTTTAGATAACATGGATTTTTGGCTTTAAGTTATTATTTTTGACATAATAAGTCTATGGTAAACTTGCCTCTTATTATTTAATATTTTATAAAAAGGATAATTTAATATTTTCATATTTATATATTGAGGACACAACTGGTCCCAAAGAGTATTGATGAAAAGTGGTAAAAAAGTGTTTTTAAAGAAACTCGAGTTCTTATGTATCTTTTTAATTGTGAACTCATCATTTGGTCAACAAAAAAATTTTTGGTCATATATATATATAATTATCTTTGGTAGAAATAAATAATTAATAATAACAATTAAGCCCTAGTGAATAAAGAAGACGAAAAAATGTTTAAGAAACTAAGGCCATCACACCATCCATAAGAAGTTAAAGATATGATCAAGTTGATCCATTTAAGAGAGTGTGATGGACGTGCCTCTAGCTATAAACTTGCCATGAAGATTATGTATCAAGGATTTTTTTGACCAATAATGAAAAAACAATTACTTTATTTACCAAAAGGTGCAAAGGGTGTCAAGTTCATGCTCCCCTTTCATACTAATTATTCACAAAGATGGAAGAAATAATTATTTATTGGTTCTAGTTAGACTATGGTATGAACTTCCATTTTTTATTTCCAATTGCTAGAAATGGAAGGAGGTTCCTTCTCATGGTTGTTAACAACCTTTAAAAATGGATCAAAGTGAAGCCTCTTATTGGCAAGACTATTAATAAGATTTAAAGTTTTCTTTAGACAAAATTTATAATAGGTTTAATATTTCCATAGCAATTGTTACAAATGACACAATAATGTTCCAAACTAAAGAATTTCCAGATTTATGCGAAATTTATGGTTGTTTTTTAAGTATGCCTCAACTTCTCATCCTCACATAGATGGACAAGCCAAAAACACATCTTAAAAATTCTAAAGCCTCGTCTTGATGATAAAAAAGGTGGGTGGGTAGGTGAACTCCTCGACATATTGTGAGTGTATTGAACTACACATTTTGCAACACATCAAGTCTTTCTAAGGATTCAAAGCTATTATCACTATCGAGGTCCATCACTTAACAAGTTCAAAAGCTTGAACTTGAAACTAGCACATCAAAAGTTGGGCCTAATCAAGGAAAAGTGTCTCAGAGACCATGTAAAGAAACTAAATATAAAGTAAAGTATGAAAAAATATTGCATATTTAGAATTTTCCTTTCAAGGTCAAAGATTTGGTTCTTAAACAGTATAAGACTTAGACAATATCAGAGTTCTCAACACTAATAAAGCCTCCACAAGCTTGTACTTGATCAAGGATATTCTAGGACCAAATGTCTATCAACTTCATAAAGAGGAAGATGTTGAGCTCTGACAATCAATGAGTAAGGATCACTTAAAAAAAGCTCTATATATGCTAAAAGTTACACACTTTTCTTCTTGTGCTAACTATGAAAAGTATTATTTGACTTCACTAAAGTTATCAATAAAATTTCATACTTAGCATCATGATTTTACATTCAGAAGATTTTGTTAACTTAAACGGAGTCAACTCTCTTTATTTAATTATAATATTTAGATATCTTAAGAAATAATAAAATTGTACTTTAAAAGTACAGACTTATTTGAGGGCTAACTAAAAAAAATTTTATCTTAAAAGAAGTCATCTCTTGAGCTAATTGCTCAATCAGAAGTTATTTGATGTCCTCTATCAAATTCCAAATTACATGGGTTTTTATTTCTTTCGGTAGAAAATCAACATAACTATTCTCACTTGACATTCACAAATGAACTATTTAAGTTAATTACATCTAGTTTGTAGTTGAATATATTTCATCCTTGCAAGTCAATGTTAGTGATAATCATTCCATAATTGATATTCTCTGAAGACATGAAAACAGCATGACAAATCAATTTATTGTTAAGTTTCTTAACCTAACCTTATTTAGTATGGATCATCATGTGTGATATGAAATTCTATCAAGAAAATGTAAGGCAAATCTATGTGACTATACCTAAAACTTAGGCCTTGAACTTTTTTGGACAGACCATATATCATCCAAAAGCCTAGTCTTGCACTAATATTAAGGCTAAACCTACTTCAACAAATCATCCAGTGGGTCACAATAGCTCGAAACATGAAATGTTTAAGGGGAGATCCATATTTAGATATTATAGAGCTAGTTGACAAGTTCTTTTGATGTTTATTTAGAGAGTTATATTTCATATGTCAATAACCCATGATAATAGGCACAATAAATGTTATTAGCACAATCAGTCCTAATCATTTCTTTATATTAAATGGTTTTTGAGTAATGCTCAATTAAAAAAAAGTGCAAGTGCCTTTTCATTACTTGAAAAAACCACTTCAACTTGCTTTGGTTCACATCATTTGAATCTAATTTTGATTGAGTTATACATCTATGTGAACTTTTTATTACATGGATCTTCATTACCATTCCATAGTAAGCATGCTTTGAGAAGCATAAATATGACTTTCTCTTTTTATTTCCTTCATTATTGTTCCATTATGTGAAGGCCAAAAATGGCAAAAACAGTTCTTCCTTTCCTTCCTAATTTCATCTCTAACTTATTGTATGGAGGTTGAGAGTTTTTTCCTTTTCATCTTATCTTGTTGCAAAGTGAAAATCTTATTTATAACTTCTAAGTACCTAAGTATTTCCCCTTTGATCATACCATTCACTTGGGAAAAAAAGTTTCTTTCATCTTGTTAAGATTTGAGTTGTCATTTGCTCTCTCTCCTTTAAACATGAAACTCACTCTTGGAGATTGGATTCTTCTATTTAATTCTTTTACCTTATGCTTAATCTTTTAACTAAAACACCAAAACTTAGAATCAATTCAAGATAGCTCATTACAACGAATAAGAAATCTCATTACAATGACCATGTGTTCAACAAAAAGAAGCAATAAAAAAGGCATAATAAGGTAACTAATGTGACTTAACCAAATGTAGAGATAAGGAAAATATCAATATTCAAGAACTGTGAAAGCATGCATTGCAAATAGCATTAGCAGTTCGATCATCAAGCCATACTTTTCGTCGATGAAGATCACACAATACAACAAGTGACCTACTCGCCCTTATTCCTTCCTCTCCGTTCAAACAAGAAATCATACATCAGTTATTATAATCAACAAAAGTAAAAAAAATCAACAAAAATAGAGGATATCTGACATCACAAACCTGTAGTAATGTGAAAAAAATATTTTGAAGCTTCCTATTTTTTGCTTCATTTCTAAGTTATTTGTTCATGTGCCGAATACAGTGCACAACATAAAAAAATGCTAATTTTTTGAGATTTCGATCACCAACTATTTGAAGGTCCATAAATAATTCAAGAGGCACATCCAACTCAACAATATGACTAAAAAAATAAGCAAAACATAATTAAAAGCATAAAATTTCAAAACAAACAAGTAAAATCAATAACATGCCAGAGAACTTTAATTTCTATATAATCATTGGAACAACAAAACTCTCCCAATACTAAATAGTATTATGAAAAAAAATTCCATTTTGGTTGTTTAAAGATCATTTATTTTAAGCCCATAAACTTTCATATCTTTCATCTAGCCATTTGAAGTTGGTAAAATATTTCACATGGGCCATTTCTCTTAGGTTATAGTATATACTTAAAAACCCCACTTATCCATCTCTCCTTCCCAATTCTTTCAGTTGACCTCTAAGCAACTCTATGGTGTATCTTTCCATTTATCTTGGACGCCTCCCAACCATCTATTCTATGACTTGTCCCTCTCCATTGTCCTCAAGGTAGCCAACCCATGGCAATGTATGTCCAAAATTGTGTTAATCTATTGCTTAGGACTTCTAAAAAGCAATGTGTTATATTGTCTAAATATACTAACTGATTAACAAAGATGGTTATATCAACAGTGAGTTAATTGAAAAAAAGTAAGGATTCCTACAACATCATGCATGGATACGTATAAAGAATTAATTTCAAGAAGCTAAAATTAAATCATAAAATTGACTAAGTTAATTAACATCATGATTCATAAGAAGATAAATGTTACTGTTGTTCAACAAATAAGGCACATTGTCAGAAAACTAAGGTATTACAAATTTTAGGATTCAAACTTCAATACTCAAGTAAGAATTGAAATAAAAATGGGTTAGTACAATTTTGGATAAGTCTATGAAAGATAATATAATGAATGTTTGTTATGAGATTAAAGAGCTTAATGAAGCACATAAAATGATTGTAACAATTTCTTGTTATTACTTCAAGGAACAAAAAACATTTTCTTAATTCTACAAGAAAATCATCATGAACTCAAATTAATTATTTATTATAATATTTCCCTCACATGCTCGAAAAGGCATTAGAAAAGGAAATAAAGCAGCTAGCATTGGACATATTGAAATTATGAAAAACATGTATAACAAAGCAATAATGAGTGCATAAGGAGGCTTTATATTGATAAGGTATTAGAAAAGAACAAAAAGAAATTAAAATTGCGTATATTAAAAATAATTTTTAACACCTAACGACAACATATTAAAGATCTCTTAATTACAATCGAATTTCATTATGGCTATGCTTTAAGTCCTTGGAGGTGTTCGTATACTTTATTTCAAAAATGTTTTCTACCTGTGCACCAGAACCATCAAAAACATTTTGAAATTTTCTCACAACTTCCATTTTTGCACATAAAAAGATAATGCTTCATAAGTTCTTTTGCACTTCTTTCATCAAACTTTCTGACAATATAAGCAAAGAAAGATAGCATCAATTTTACGCTAGTTATTTATGTAATTATAAAATTCAAGATAAACCACTAATATGCATTTTTCGAATAATTTAATACCAATTGATAAGAATAAGAAAAGAGATAAAGCTAAACTGGGACTAAGCAAACAGATAAAACAAAACAGAGTCTATGAGCAATGACTCAGAAGTATAAATGGTATCGCATTTTTAGTTCTTATAACAAATATACTGAATTAATATTTAGACAAGTAATTCCAAAAACATATTGATTGTAATAGTTATCATAAATAAAAGAAACAATACAAAATTGACTTATTTTTAACCTATACTTCAAAATGATAGAGAAATTAACAAAAATGTCACTAATATGATCCAATCATTGAACAAATAAGATGAAAATAAAACATACTTCTGAGTGTTGTGTAAACAAAATATCACACTCAAGAATAAAGGCCAATTTATAGGATTACATGGTATCAATTGTCAATGTGTGAGTACAAACACACAAAAAGAATAATTGCTATAGAGGTAAAGCTTTTAAGTTTGAAGACTAACTTTCTATAAAGAAGAAAGTTGGAATTCTAAAAATTGAAGAAAATTCTAAAGAAAATCAATCTAGATGGTTTGGTTATATTAAGAAGTTTACTTTGTGATTCTATAAGAGAAGTAGATTACTAAAATCTTTCTTGTAAAAAAGTTAAAAATATAGAACAAAAAAAAGACTATTGACTATTAGAAATGGCTTTAACAACTTTGGATCCAGAAGAAAAGCAATTAATGAATAGAAACAATAGCATCTTAGAATCAATGTGTCTGACCTCAGTTGATGTGTTAAAGGACTATTCTTGTAGTTATATTAACAAAATATGAATTTAGTGTCGACAGCCTAAACCTTTTTAATATAAGAATCTAGTAAAAGAAATATATAGCCTCACAAGAAATAGTTAAGATTCTATATTTAAGAAATCATAGGAAAAAATGCCTGTTTTGTTCTTTACAGAGGGAAATCAAACTTTTACCTTGATCAACAATTAGAAAGGCCTAATCAAGTCTAACAACTAATCAACAATTATAATCTTCCCTTAAAGCTCAATGAAGTGGAAGTTTACCATTTTCTCCAACGCCCAGTTCAAAATAAAACTTTCACCAGTACAAACAAAAGATATTTCCACCAATCAAAATGCTGAATAGAAATATGTAGAATAATGGTGGCCCTCCAAATTGAAGTGTACTGAACACTTTAATAGATTCTTCCAAAAAAATAATAAAATAACAAACCTTCTTGTTGACAAGGAGGATGTTGGCTTGTGCTAGATTGGAACGAAGAGAAGCCGGGAGGATCCGAACTTCGGATTGAATGAGATGAGAGACTAATGAGGAAATTCAGCGAGGCATCGGGGATAGTATGGGATCTTGTGTGCCAGGAACATCGTGAGGTCATCTAGATCCTTCGAGACCACCAGGTCCAACGACGAACTGAGCGCGGATTGTTGATGGAAGAGATGTAGGGACGATTCGAAGTGGCAGTAGATAAGGACAAGCTCCGCCTCGTTTCCTTTTAGGTCAAGCTTCATCCTGGATTGAAGCAGAGGAAGGCTTAGCTTATCAGCTTCCTTTCCAGATGCAGAGAAAGAATCCAGTAAGAGAAGGTTCGCCACCGTCACTAGCTCTACAGATCAATTAACAAAACCTTAGTCGAAGGGAAGCTCAGAAGAACCAAGCTAAGGAGCTTATGTGGTTTCGGGATTGCAAATTTTTAAATACAAAAGATAATTACTATATATTAATAATTTATTAAACAAAAGAAGGGAGTATTGTTTTGACTTTGATTGGTGATACTAGGGATTGCTCTAAAGAAAAAATTTATTGTAATTTTAAATTGCGTAAATGTGCATCACAATTTTTTTCATCAGTCTGCAATATAGTTATATGATAAATATTGTAGATGTAAAGTTTGAGAATCTTATGATAAAAGTCAAACTCTTGATATTCTTTTACTTAATGTTAGACTCTTAAGATCCAACAGCTTGAGGTTGGACAATTAAGAGTTAGTTTTCATCACTATTAATGCGATCGCCTAAGGAGATAATGCACATGATTCATCCATCTCGTACCCATGTCTTGTGCATTAATCATAAACCACCATTGCCCTCAAGACAATGCTTCTGGCAATGTTGTCACCTAAGGAGTAAGTGTAAAGTTTAATTATCCTTTTGACAATGTCTTGTGTAGCCACATGCAACACAACCTCCATGGAAATAAAGATGAAAGATAATATTTAGTCATTCTTTGTAGATGCATAAACTCAAATAGGAAGTGGCACTTAGGGTTTAATTGAAGGCAACAAATTTGCCTACTTCAAGAACAAACACTTTTCTAAAGAGAAATATAATTTTAGTTTATGCTCCTGGTTTTTCTTGTCCTCCTTTGTGATCCTCGACCTAGGAGACCCCAAGTTATTACTTAATATTTTTCATAATTGCACTCAATAAAGATTTTTACAAAGTTTTTGTTGATTCTGTTGTTCATATCTAACTTGTTGATCAAGAATATTATACCTAATCTCCATTGTATCATGGAATATAAATTTCACATATAGTTTATATCATTTCATCAAATTTTACATTTTGATTTTCTTTATATTATAATGTAACTCTAAATTTCGTGATAGTGAAGAAATTCAACCAAGCGCGGGTAAACGGCGGGAGTAACTATGACTCTCTTAAGGTAGGCAAATGCCTCGTCATCTAATTAGTGACGCGCATGAATGGATTAACGAGATTCCCACTGTCCCTGTCTACTATCCAAAGAAACCACAACCAAGGGAACGGGCTTGGCAGAATCTGCGGGGAAAGAAGACCCTGTTGAGCTTGACTCTAGTCTGACTTTGTGAAATGACTTGAGAGCTGTAGCATTAGTGGGAGTCGGCGTGCCGACGGAATTGAAATACCACTACTTTTAACGTTATTTTACTTATTCCGTGAGACATTTACATCACAATGATTTGGTTACATTGCATTTCTTCAATATATCACATTTCTCCTTTAATATATATTTCCTTTACGATAGAATGATCATTTATTATGATTTATTTTTATTTACTTTGGTAATGTGAAGTTTTTTCTAAACTTGGTTTGATCAAGAAACAACACACATCTTTGGATTCGTCTTCATGAACTCTATCAAGTGAATTATTCATTTTGACATTTTTAAATATTTTTTTAAGAATTTTGATAAACTTTACAAATTGTTTTGATTCATATATGGTTCGACTATGGGTGGATATGTTACACTTGACATCCTAACTATCTTGGAGGGTAACTTTGTCATACAATTTATATCATTGTTTCAAGTTTTAACTTAGATTTTCATGTATTATAACGATACTCTAAATAACCCTCTTAGGGCCTTCACATCGATTTGGTTTTATTATATATATCTATATATAAAATTATAAAAGTTATTTATTTTTTGTAATGTAAAATAGTTTTTAATTGATGTTTTGGTGTTCCTAATAAAAATATTATAATTCTTACCTAATTTGATAATCATGAAAGTTACACTTATTCGCTTGAGTATTTAGGAATGCAACATTCTAGTAAACTTTATCTCTTGTGCTACATTCATTTGTTCTTGATTTTCTTATATTATATTACTTTAATTTGTATCATTATAAATTTAATAATTATTTACTTAATAATAAAATAATAACTTATGATTATTTATGTCCTTTTACTTTGATATTTCTTAATAATATAATATGAGGTCTGATTAAGATGAAACAAAGTCATTAAGATCGACTTCATGGGCAACATCTAATTAAAAATTATTTTTTTATTATTTTTTAAATATTTTATATTCAATCATTTGGCACACTTTACGAGGTGTTTTATTTTCTACCAAATTTGACGATTAACAACGTTACACCAACCACCAAATCTACTTGAAATTAAATGTTTCTATACAATTTATCTCAATTCTTTAAATTGTTTGCTTTGATTTTCGTATATTTCTATGAAGCTCTAAATCTCCTCTCTTGTAACCTTACATCACTATAGTCATGTTGTATTATATTATTTTAATTTATCTGACTTTAGCTTTAACATATATTTACATGATATTAAAATAATGATTAATTATTACTTTTATTTAAAAACTTTGGTAATTTCAAAAAATTATAAACAAGTTTCAATGGAGATGAAACAAATACCATTATTGTCATCTTATAGAGTTCCACTCAATTAGAATCATTTCTTAGAATTTAAAAAAATATTTTCAAAAGTGTTTATATGCTTTGCAAGTCATTTCAATCTAAACCTCATGTGATAGTCAATGATACTACATTAGATCTTCTTAGAATCATGGATCACAATTTTTCTATAATATTTATCACTTTTCCACAAATTTTTTTATTTGATTTGGTTGTATTACTTATTAACTTTACATCTCCTCCAATGTGACCTTTTAATCACTTTTATTAGTTGTAATACATTATTTTAATTTAACTCATTTCAATTATAATATATATTTACTTATTATTAAGATGATACTTTATTATTATTTATGCTTATTTGTTTTTATAATTCATATTTTCTGTAAAATGTGTTTTGAACGAGATGAAAAAAAAGTTGGTTTTATTTGTCTCAATACGCTCTATCTAATTAAATATTTATTTTATTATTTTTATATAATTTTTATTATATTTTTTTCTTTATAAGATATTTTTGCTCATACTTGATTCCATCATTGTGGATGTTATACTTGATCTCCTTAGTACCTTGGAGGATAACTTTACCATACAAGTTTTTTTTAAATAATTTAGCTCATTTGATCAAAGATTTTTCTTTAGTTTGGATATATTATTATGAAACTCTAACTCTTCTATGGTGTGATAGTTACATAGTTTTTATCTATATATTATAAATTCTTTTAGTTTATCTTATTTTACCTTTATTATATATTTATCAAATATTAAAATACTAATTTATTATTATGTACACTTATTTAAATTGATATTTTATAATAAATCCAAACAAGTTCTAATGAGACATATCAAACATCACCACCTTTCTAGTTTAATAAGTTGTATAAATGTAAACTTTATTATCCATGGTTTTTGCACTCTTATAAGATATTTTGAATCTTACAAGGTTGTTGGACACATCCTCCATAGTATTTTTGAATGCAACTTTTTCAAAATAATTTGTCTCATTTCATAAAAAAAATATTTTATTATATTATGGTGAAACTCAAATTCTCTACACATGTAAATTTAATATCACTAAGATTTTGTTATATTATATTTTTTTTAATTTATTCCATTAGTATTTTGGAATACAACTTTCCTCACATAATTTATCTTATTTCTTGAAATGTTTTACTTTTATTTAGTTATATTTTTATGAAACTCAAATTATCCACTCATGTAAACTTAACATCACTTTGATTTGGTCATATTTTATTGTTACTATTTATAAACTTTTTAATCTTCATACATATTTGCTCTTATTTGTCATTACAATTTACAATAATTCCAAGCTAAGTCTGACCAACATAAAATAAATATTATTGAACTCGTTTACAAGATATCTATTTTATTAAATATACATTTTTGAATTTTAAAATATTTTATTTTCTAAGATTTTTGTTCGCTTTTTATGATATTTGGATTTGTATCATATTTGGATTTCTTGAAATGTTTCACTTTTATTTGGTTATATTTCTATGAAACTCAAATTATCCACTCATGTAAACTTAACATCACTTTGATTTGGTCATATTTTATTATTTGTATTTATAAACTTTTTGCATTAATACATATTTACACTTATTTGTCTTTTATAATGTATTGTAATTCCAAGCTAAGTCTGACCAAGATAAAATAAAAATTATTGAACTCATCTACATGAGATCTATTTTATTAAATAAAAATTTTAAATTTTAAAATATTTTATTTTCTGATTTTTGTTTGCTTTTTAAGATATTTGGATTTGTATAATTGAACACAACTTTCTCTTAAAATTTATCTCATTTCTACAAATGTTTCACATTGATTTGGCTATATTTTTATGCAACTCGAAATTTCCTATCATGTGGCATATATATCATTTAGATTTGGTTTTGTTACATGGCTTTTATTTATATCATCTTTGCTTTAATATATCTTCATTGAATATTTAAATAATAAAAGATTATTATTTGTGATTATTTATATTGATAATTGGTAGTAATACTAAATAAGGCTAGATAAGATTAAAAAAACCTTATTAATCTGATCTCACTGAGCTCTCTTTAATTAAATATTTTATTTTTATTTTTTTAAATTTTTTTTCTAAGATTTTTGCATGCTTTAAAATATTTTTTTATTTATACATGACTTGATAATCGAGGATGCCATACCTTATCACCTTCGTATCTTAGAATGTAATTTTTCTATACAATTATCTTATTTCTTCAAATTGTTTGTTTTGATTTAGTAATATTACTATATAACCTTAAGTCACCTCTCCTATGACGATTACATCACTTTGATTTGGTAAGATTATGTTGATTTGATTTATCTCTTTTCTACTTTAATATATGTTTTCTTAATATTTAAATGTTTTATTGTTATTATTATTTTTTATTTTCTTCTTTTAACAAATGTCAATAGAGTCATTTAAACAAGCTTTACCTAATTAAAATTTAATTTATGTGTTTTTGAATCATTTATTTTTAATAGTTTGGCATGCTTTATGAAACATTTTTATTAATATCTTATTTGATGATCACAGATGTTACACTATCTCCTTAGGTTTTTTTAATGCAACTTTCTTATATATATTAATTTTTTTCTTTAAATGTTTTTCTTTATTTTGTTATGTTAGTATCAAACTATAATATTCTTTTGTGCGAGGTGTATCTTGCATTGATTCTGTTATATTACATTGTTTAATTTTATCTTATCTTAGCTTCAATATATATTTATTTAAAATTGAAATAATATTTCGTAAATATATATGCTTATTTTTCTTGATAATTCACAATAATCCTATACAATGCATGATTAAAATATAACAAATATCATTAGACTCATCTCAAAGGGCTATTTTCATTTTAAAATTTATTTTTATATTTTCAAATGTTTCATTTTCTTTGCTTTTTGAATTGCTTACGATACATTTTAATTTATATCTTATTTGATGAACCATGATGTTACCCTCAATTTCATTTGATTTGGTTATATTATATTTTTTAATTTATCATATTTTAGATTTATTAAATGTTGAAATATTAATTTAGTATTTTTATAGTTATTTAAATTAGTATTTTTGAAGTAATTCAAAATAGGGAAAGAATGAGAGAGAACAACTTCGTTACACTCGTCCCGATAAGTTTTGTCTAATTAAATATTTATTTTTTAACTACTCAAAATATTTTTATTTTTAATATTTTTTAACTGATTTTATTTGATTTTTTTTTATATTTCTACTTTATTTTATTTTAGATTTATTGCATATTTATTAAATTTCAAAATACTAATTTATTTAGAGAATTAAAGATGTAGGGATTTTTGTAAACAAAAATTTGCAAGGTATTAACTTTTTTTGAGTAACCTGAATTTCTCTGATTTAGGTTTCATTAAAACACTGATGTGTATTTGGTATATCTCTACTAACTTCAGCAAAAAGAAAATGGCTAGTGGATGCCCGTTCGGGGAACGAGGGTGGATGTGGGCGCAGATTTTGGTTGAAGTGCCTAAAAAATCTTGTGTATATTCCGTTTATTATTGAGAAATTTTATTTTATCAATAAAAAAATTTTAAGGTCGAAAAGTATTTTTACTAATTTTTGGAAATGAAAATTTTCTTAAATAAACAATTCACTCATCCCCTCTTATTCATTATGCCTCAAATATTTTACAATAAGTTAAACACCTACTTGGTTTTATTGGACATGTTAATTGCCTTTTGTAATATGATCATTATGTTGTTTCATATTTGGCTTCACATAAAATTGATTTCGAAGGTTAGGCATATTTTTTCATTTGTTTTGGATATGTGAGCATGCAAAATGTTTTGAAACATAATGTATTTATTTAATTTTTTTATAAAAAGTACATTTCAAAATTAAAGTATTAAGAAAAAAATAAAAAAATAGAGGATGTGACACCCGATCCCAAGAAAGGCAAGCTTGGTCACCACAACTATGCTCCAATCTTATGCAAATCAAGCAACATGATTACATTATTGTACATGTCTTGCAAAGTGACAAAGATGATTGATAATGAAACAATTGATAACATTAAGATTAATAATTGGGTTCAATTATTAGACAAGTTAACTAAGCTATTTAATGAAGTAATCTAAAGCATCAAGCATCCTCAAGAAGTGGGTTATTAAGGGTCATATATTTGACAATTACAAGGATAACATACTTGATTATCAATACAACCTTATCTAGTTTGGATAAAGGATTATAACAATCTCTTCCATAATTTTTACTATAAAATAATAGTTTTATTTTCCTAAACCAAATACTTATAATATTATCCAAACTATCCATTTACGTACAAGGTCTTAAACTAATACCTAAGCCACCAAACAAAAAGTATTAATGACACTAAATAATGTGATGAGCCAATATCCAATAAGTATCTTGAACACCCTACACATTCCCAATGAAACTACATATTCATAAAACATGAAGATAATGTTTCAAGAAAACTCAATATTATTTTTTATTTAATTTTAGTTAATCTAAACTTATTTTAAATATCATGCCATAACTTAAAACAAGATATATATATTCTATTTCTAATATAAACTAATTCTCTTGCTATCTGTATGATTTAATGTATGTACTTTATCATAAAAAAAACATATAAAAGTTCCACAGAAATTTAAAAACTATCAGCCAACGTAATACAAATACTTCTTATCAAGATAACTATGTCATATATCAAAATACACAATATAAAATGGCTTATAAGATATCTTAATTTAAGAATAAATTATCTATTAATTTAACATTATATTTATATTACCGTTATCAAACTTTTCAAACTAAATTTAAGGTGAATATTCTTAATCGACTTTCTTTTTCTTTTAGTTTCTCTACAACATCATAGATGCATGCACATGAGTTACTATATAATCTTTAATAATGAAAATATCTGAAATTCCTAAAGATTATATAACCCAAAGTATTCTCTCTACTTTCTCTTCTTCTACAAAAACATCAACTATATGATTCCCACATCGTGTTGTACAATTTACATCTCATTAAATCATTGTTTTTAATTCTTCACTTATTGTATTATACAGCCTCTCCATCAAACAGTGTGATTCCTTCAACTCCCTATATATGGTTATCAGAATACCATCTTACTCTTTGATAAGAATCACATGGTACAATATGATCACTCCAACTATGATATGACGACATTGTTGGACCACACAATAAGCTTTCTTCTTGAACCAACTTAACTCTAATTGTATTATATATTCTCTTAATTGCATGATCTGTTTATTAACTCCTTAAACAAATTATTGATAATGGTATTGTATATTAAGTCTAATCATATAGTACACTCACCTCCAAAAAAAATCATAAGGCCTAAATTCAATTATATTTTATTATAAGGCAACTCTAAACCCTCAAAATTAGTTATCATAGCATTCTTAAGTTGTACAATAAAATAAAACCACTAAATCAATAAAAATGAATGAATTAATTAAAAAATATAATTTCAACCTTTTTTTTAATTTTCACTAATTACAATAGCTTTCTAGTATGTTCTTCCCCTTCTTGATTCTTATTGTAATAGTAAGTTTCCTTTCTGTCTTCCGTACTACTTTCCTTATGACCAACAAAAATTTTTCTTCTCTTTCTTGTTGTTCTCTTGAAATGAGACTTTCTTCTTCCCTCTTCTCTTTATTTTCTCTTTTTCTCCTTCTCTTCCTCCATTTTTCTTTCATTAGCTACATCTCTAAACTACCTAAAACTTTGAGTAATAACTTATTTAACTCTAATCTATTTAAAGATAATTGGCTTAAATTAAGAAGTATTATTTGCCATTTCTTTTTGCCAAATTTTGTGCTAAACCATTAACATGAAAACTTACCTCATCCTCCAAATTTATGGAAGAGGTAGAAGTGGAATCCAAATCACATTTGGTGGCTTTGACGGCCATGGGTTCTTCTTTCTTCCTTTCATGCTTTAACTTGCTTGTAGAAGCCTCTTCCATAAGTCTCCTAGTCATCTCTATTTTGGCTGTGAGAAGTTTCCCAAGGAGTTCATCCAATGAAAGTTTGTTGACATCTTTAGCCACTTTAATATCCATTGCAAGGAGATCATATTCCTTTGGAAAAATTCTCAAAATTTTTCTTACTAGGTCACCATTTGAGAATGCCCTTCCAAGATTTATCAATCCATTTGATACATCATTAAATCTTAAATACATTCTTTTAATACTCTTACCATGATTCATTCTAAAAAGCTCATAATCATGGTTGAGGATGTTGATCTTCGTCTTTTTCACTTGTGAGGTGCCCTCATAAGTTACTTCGAGTTTTTTCCACACCTCAAATGTCGTATTCAAAATTATAATTTGTGTAAATTCACTAGGAGAAATTCCACAATGAAGATAGTTCAAGGCCCTAGCATTCAATTGAGAGAATGTTTTATGCTCAACATTAAGCTTACCAAAGGGCTTGACTTCATTAGTAAAAGAATCTCTAGAAAGTTCACAAGGCTTAGTCATAAGTTCCCATAATTCTAAATAGATAGATTGTATAAAAATTCTAAAATGGTTTTTCCAATATAAGTAAAATTCTCCTTCAAACAAGGGAGATAGAATTGAAGAAAAACATTCACACAAGGTTGCACCCATATCAACCAAAGAGGAAGCCATAAAACAAAAAATCATAAAACCACAAAGAATGTGAGAAAGCCTTCACTTAGCACAAGTGGATCGCCTACGTGATGTTACTCACGTAATTTGGCATTTCTCTCACTGATACCAATTGGTGTTCTTTGTGCTTAATACAATCCCATAAGAGGGGAGGTGTGAATTATGGTAAATAAATTTTTCATTCGATTTTTGGTTTCAATTAAAACTTAAATCTTTTAAGCAAGAATAAGAAAGAATAGTACACAAAAGATTTTTAAGGTACCTCGACTCAAAATCGAGCCTACTTCCACCCCCAACCGATGGTGGGAAAAGAATACTAAAATCATCAAATTACAAGCGAGGTTTTTCATATGGTTCACCTCCAACCTACTTGGGATTTTACCTACGACTAATCTCGAACTTATTTGAGTTTTTCTAGGCTCAACTCAAACCCCAGGCTTTTGCACAATTATCGGGATGCCCTAACCCCAAAGAAAGAAATACAAAAAATTGGCAAAACTTAAGACAATTTTAAGAGAAATATGAGGCACACACAATAAAAAAAAATTGAGGAATAGAGATTGAAAAATAGTTGAAGCAAAAACCTCCAATTTCGAGTTCCTTCTTGTAGCTTTCACTTTGTGACTTTGGAAGCACCGTTCGCTCTTAGAATTGCTCGATATTGTGATTTGAAAGCTTTGAAATCTTATCAATGGTAACCTCTAGGGGTTCTTCATCATTCCCTATTTATAGAGCTTAATTTGAGCTTTAAATCCACTCCTAACGGTTCTAAAATGAACTAGCCATTTGGTAACGGACAAAAAGCAGTTACCGTTCGATTTGGAGCCAGAAATGGACGTTTCTGATTGAATCTCAAAATTATCGTTTGAGATCAATCCTGGCCATTGGATCTAGGCGGCCATGATTTGGGCCATTGGATGGCGCGTTGGTTGTCCTACATGTACTAAAATAATTTGTCCAAAAATCAACTAAATTAGAAACTTACTACAGTGGTTTTGTATCCTCTTGTAGATCTTGCTCGGTTTCGAATCTCTTGCTTGGTGTTTTACTCTATTATCATGCAGTAATTTACCTTAATTAATCAAAGCCATCCAATCGCACCTGCCCTTCCACCTTCTTTGACAATCGAATGGAAGTTTAGACCCACATTGTCCAAATGTCTTTTCCATTGCTCTTAATAACACTTTCGGTTCAATAGTCTCTCGGGCCGTTTGGGGTTGGTTCCCTCTTCCTCGACCAAGATTTCATCATTTGGTCCTAGTTGGCTTGATTTCGAGCTTGCTCTGGTCAACTTTCTTTGCAGGCTGAGTTCGCACCTGTTCACTTCCGCAGCTGGGGTTTGATTTCTCACTTGTTCCGTTCAACAGCTCTACCTACAGCCTTTAGGCTTTGCTCGCCCCTTTCAGGTCTATCAAACAATTTTTACTTTATTTTATTTTTTAAATCCTTAATGCTTGGACGGATTAGCCGTCGGGTCAGGTCGACTCGCCCAATGCTACAGTGAAAATTCTCGAGGCTAATGTGGCTTTATAGTGTTTTGTGAGAATTTTTGTGTCAAAATTTAATATAAGTATAACAAAATAATTTTATATTATGATAGTATAACAAGTTTCTTAAATGAATATGAAGAGAAATTCATGAAAAATTAATCCTAAATAATTTTAAAAAATCAAATACTGATGTCTATACTTTTCATCAATAATGCTTGGCCCAAAAATAAAAATTTAAAAATTATTAAACTTATAACATTTTCAAATATTAATACTACTAGTGTGCCACATCATCTCAAAATTTGGACATATCAAATTCGAGAAAAATAACGAGATATTCAAGTATAAAGATTTTGGTGCATGCCTTCAATTTCCTTGAAGTTTGCCATCACTCCATGAGTTTTGAAGACCACTATTTTAGACATTTAAAATTCATGGCTTGACTTAATTGAATATTAAAAATTTCACTTAAAGCAAGCCCATATGAGATATAAACATTTATGCCTGCCTCATCAATCACAAGGGTGCAACTAAAAACTCGATATTTATTTTTATTTAATTTAGATAATCTAAAATTATTTTAAACATCAAGCCATAGCTTAAAATAATATATATATATATCATATTTCTAATATAAACCAGTTCTCATGCTATCTATATGGTTTAATATATCTACCTTATCATAAAATAAATAAATAAAGATCCACAGAAATTTAAAAACTATGAGCCAATGTAATACAAATATTTTTTATTAAGATAACTATGTCATATATAAAATACACAATATAAAATGGCATATAAGATATCTTAATTTAATAATTAATTATCTAATAATTTAATATTAAATTTATATTACCATTATCAAACTTTTCTACCAAAATTAAAGGTGAAGATTCTTAATCCACTTTTCTTTTCTTTTAGTATTTCTACAAACTCATAGATGCGTGCACATGAGTTACTATATAATCTTTAATAATGAACATATCAAAAATTCTTTAAGATTATATAACCCAAAGCACTCTCTCTACTTTCTCTACTGCAAAAACATCAACTATATGATTCCCCCATCGTGTTGTATAATCGGCTTCTCAATAAATCATTGTTATTAATAATTCACTTATTGTATTATATGGCCTCTCCATCAAACAGTGTGATTTCTTCAACTCCCTATATATGGTAATCAGAAGCCCATCTTACTCTTTGACCTTTATCTACTCATATTGCATGAGAATCCCATTGTACAATATGATCACTCCAACTATGATATGACGACATTGTTGCACCACACAATAAGCTTTCTTCTTAAACCAACTTAACTCTAATTGTATTATATATTCTCTGAATTGTATGATATGTTTAATAACTCCATAAAAAAATTATTGATAATTATTTTATATATTGAGTCTAATCATATAGTAGACTCGCCTCCAAATAGAACCATAAGGCTTAAATTCAACTATATTTTACTATAAAACAACTCTAAACCCCCATAATTAATTATCATAGC
Organism: Vanilla planifolia; assembly: GCA_023846275.1. NCBI lineage: Eukaryota > Viridiplantae > Streptophyta > Magnoliopsida > Asparagales > Orchidaceae > Vanilla > Vanilla planifolia. Next base: position 7,408,921 of record JAIUJO010000015.1, on the reverse strand, counting down.
ATTCTTGTACAACAAAATAAAACCTCTAATTCCTTTATAAAAATGAATAAATTCAATAAAAAATATAATTTCAACTATTTTTCCCTATTTTCACTCATTGTAGTAGCTTTCTAGTACCTTCTTCCCCTTCTTTTTTCTTATAGTAATAGTAAGTCTCCTTTCTGTCTTCCTTGCTACTCTCCTTATGACCAACAAAATTCTTTTCTTCACTTTCTTGTTGTCCTCTTGAATTGAAACTTTCTTCTTCCCTCTTCTCTTTATTTTCTCTTTTTCTCATTCTCTCCCTCAACTTTTCTTTCATTAACTACATCTCTAAACTACCTAAACTTTTAGTAATAACTTATTTAACACTAATCTTGTTAAAGATAATTGCATTAAATTAAAAAGAATTATTTTCCATTTAAATATTCATAATATATATATATATGTATTATTCTAAAAATCGTAATTAATTTTGTAGGTCATAAAACATTATTAGCACACTACAATTATATTCTTCAAAGAGAGTTCTTTTTAATTATATGCTTTAATGAAATTTAATTTTCATTTTAAAATATGACACACTTCTCAAAATAAAATTATTATTATTTTATTTTAATTAATATATATATTATTTTAAAAAATAATTTTATTGTTATTTAAATTCTCATAATTACAATTATATCATTCAAATCTCAAGATTTGTAATTTATTATATAGAGGAAAATTTTAAGATATTACAATAAAAAAATTCTATTTTCGTATGCATTATTTCATGAAAGCATATATATTATCATGCATATCATGAAATAAAAATATTATTTAAGTATAAAATGATATACTAATAAAATAATAATAAATCTCTTAGAAAAATCATATTCTATGTAAGAGTAAAAAAATAATAAATAATATGCAATAATTTCTTAATTATGAAACATTTTATATATTTATTTAATATTGTGCATATATCATAATTACAAGTTTTACTTATTGAATTTAGGACGAAGACATCTTTTTCAAATTATTTTTTTATTTTTTCCAAATATAAATATGCATATTTATCACCAAATAATTTTTTCAATATATATATAGACACACACACACACACACCATACTTCTTATGATTATTTCACTCAAATTAATGTCATATTTTATACCTAATGTATTATATAATTTGTATAATGTTTTAATAGCATACTATACTTTAAATTCATTGCATTATATGTTTTTTGTAAAACCACTCTATGACTAATCATATATTATTGCTGATTCCTTAACTTTTATAACCTAACGTACAATATGTTTAGCATCTTGTACGGCATGCACAATTTGCATATATTGTACTCTAATACAAACGAATAATATTTGCCTCTACAACCTTAATGGCAATATGTTATGTAATTTCTAGATATCATTATAGAAAATATTAAATAAGATGATATATTTGTAAATAATAGAGTATTTAGATATTTAATAAAAATGTCATGTTGAAACTCATGAGGAATAAGATTTTCAAATTCTCAACAGTCATGGTATAGGTAAGATAAAAAAGGATTTTAACTGCCCTCACTTCCCAAGATTAATTCAATAGTGAGCTTTGAAGAGTTCTGGTCATCATGACCCTATTGTCTCAGCTTATAAATAAGCCTAGTAGGCCCAATCCAATGAGCTTTTTCATATAAGAAAACTGAGAAGGAAAGTTGTGCCATAGAGGAGAGTTGTAAAGGTTTGAGTCATTGATGATGTAAGTTTTTTAGAATGATTGTAGGAAAGATTGAAAGGCATCAAGGAAAGGATGTTAACTATCTAGCAATCTCCCACAAAAGCAAGGAATTTATTTAATATTTGTGTGTCAATCATAAATCAGAGGTTCCCCTTAAACAAATATATATTTCGTGCTGTTTTTACACGAGAAAGTTGATCATGTTTTGGCTGTTGCTCGAAACTTGCTTGGGTTCCCCGTAAAATATACATTCACACTCACCTACTACAAAATGGAGCAGGGAGATCGAAATGAATGGAGAAAGTGAAATTATTTTTACTTTCTATAATCAATTGATCTCACAGAAGACACAAAATTGATTGATATTCCAGGAAAATACAAGAAACTCTAGAGCAAGTAGGATGTACGTATTTTGATAATGGTAAGCCTTCCGATACAAATTGTGCTCATCTTCATCGGACGTTTGAGAAACACCTAAGCATCGAGGGCATGGATAAGAATGGCAGTTTGGGGCAACTATCTTTTGGCCTACTGGGTTGTCGACTTCGTTCTTGGCCAGCTATGCAGCAGCATGGAGGACAATAGCAACAATGCCATCCTCGCATTCTGGGCTCTTTTCCTCCTGCTTCACCTTGGTGGCCCAAACACCATCACTACCTATTCCATGGAGGACAATGAGCTGTGGGCTGGACACCTTCTTGTCCTCTCCTACGAGCCCATCATTGCCGTCTATGTTCTGTTTCGGTCTCTTCCAAGTAACCTCCTGCTTGCTCCAACCCTGCTCATATTCTTTGTCGCCATCGTCAAGTACGCAAAGCGGTCTTACTCCCTCTAATGAGCTAGCACTGATGGTTTTCGCAGCTCCGTGGTCATTTCAAGCAAGCAAACTCAATTAAACAAGATTTCTTCCAACCGTAGGACAATGGCAACACGTGTCCAGGACGAAAATGAAAAAGACAAATTGAATGCTTTGAAAGGAGCTTTTGATATGTACTCGGTTTGATAGCCTTTCTTCATTGATGTTATTCCACTCGTGGACATATACAAGGTAATCTGGGACATGTTGAAGGAGATGACTGTCAAGGAAGTTTTGGGTCTGAAAAGCATGGAACTCAGCTATGCCTATGATGAGATGTACACGAAGGGCATCATTAATTGCTCACGTGCCAGCGTCATCTTCAGGGTGATCTACTCCTCCGGTATCCTTCTTGCTTTCTTCTTGTTAGTTTTGTCCCCAAAGCATGGCTTTGACTCTAGTGACGTCACGATCACTTATGTCCTTCTTGGAGCTTGCATATGACTTGATACTGTGTTTTCTCTCATGTTCCTGCTTTCCGACTTGTCGGTGATCTTCCTTCTAGAATTTAAGAAATTGGGCAAGTGGGGTTTTCTTCTTGCCCAGCACATTATCAGAATAAGGATACGATTATGGCGTGAAAGAAGATGGAGGCCTTCAGAGATGCCGCAACTCAACTTGATCACCAACTGCTTCAAGAATACAACAGTACAGCCAAAGGAACATGTATCATCAGACAATCCGAAGAATAGGAGGATAAACAAATGGGCACGCAGAATAGAATCCAAGCTTAGATGACCCATTAGAGCATTTCAGGAGGCAAAGTTTTTATTCCCGAGCTGGACCAGTGCATTTTCATCCTAAACTTTGTATTCACAAAAGTCAATAATGGCAATCAACTTCTAGAGCTCATCACTACACATGCTCAGAAATGCTTACAAATATCGTGGGGGCAGTTCAACGATAAGACAGGGCTCACTGAACTCCAGCGAGTCGACGCCCCAGTATGGGTTGTCCCTGAATTCCTTAATTTGGCGGAAGGCTTGTCAACTGATCAGCAAGTTCTTGCGTGGCACATTACGACACAGCTATGCTACCACTAGAAGCCCCAGGAGCTGCACCCATTGCATCATCCTCATGAAACACAACCACAGTCTAAGGGGTTAAGAGCATAGAAGAGCACTTGGCACGGAATGCTGGCATGCAATTGCCTGTCCGACTATATGTTGTATTTCGTGTTGATGAGACCAGAGATAATGCAACCATGGGAGGAGCGAGCCCACTGATTTACTGGCATGCCTTCTATGATATGGTACAGTTCATCGAACAGCATGAAAAGGATTTGACGTCGACTGTGAATAGCTATGAAGAGGTCGAGGGAAAGGCGTGCAAGCTGATGCTAACCGAACCTATAGAGTGGATCACATATCCATCACTATTTTAGATAGCACAAGTGCTTGCGCACCTGAGTCTTGTGCTTGGGGAGGACAAAGGTTGCAGGTGATCACATCAGCATGGGTGGAGCTTTTGATGCCATGAGCGAAGAATGCTCGAGCGAGCATATTCTAACTTTTGTTTTGCTACTTGTGAAGCATGTGGGAATGGTGGATGCTTTGGATATTGGCAGATACATGTCAGATGGTGTGTTGGACACAGCGAAAAAGATACCATCCTTCATAACTATATTTAAGAAATCGTCTGCTTTGATGACTACTGGTCTACAAAAAATGGTCCTCATAGCAATATTGAAGATAATGACACTCCAAAATAAATAGTCTTTCAAAGCATAGTTTTTGTACATTTGCTCATTGAGAAAGATGAAAGAAAGAAAATAATTTTTTTTAAAAAAAAATAATATATGGATGTTTGTTCATAATGAATAATATAATCACATAAAATTTTTTTATGATAATAAATTAATAATATCAATGACAAAAAATCTTATATTTCATGAAAGAAAAGAAAAATTATTTTTTTACTCTTTATATTCAAGTTGTTGTGTTCATTTAAAGTTATCAAAGCATAAATATAAAGAAAAATAGTAATAGTTGTTCAAAAGTTATTTTATAATTTTTTCTCATTCAATAAAAGTAATCACGACAATTGTTCTATTCTTCTTTTTTTGCAATTTTATTTTATTTTGGTACTTTTCTAATAAATAATTGCTTATGAATTTCATGTTTTTTTGCAAAAAATCAAATTCTTTAGATAAAAGTTTTTTTCTCTGGTAGTTAAAATAATTTTTTTATTAAACAAATTTTTTTATTTTTATAAAACCTTGAAATTCCTTATATTTTTAAAATACCTTTAATTTATGAACTACAAAAGATATCCAACTCATATGAATAAGGTCATAAAAAAATAATAAATAATATCTACTTTAATTTTGAAATAAAATATTCATTTATTACAAATATCAACATGAACTAACTCAAGAGACGACATAACTTTCTAAAACTTAAGAATGATTATTGGTGCTTATCAAAAATATAAGTTTCACAAATATAATCAGCATTAAAAATAAAAAAAATATCATTCAATATTTTTTATTTATTACTTAAATCTAACAAAATACAAATAATCATTCTAATAATATCACAACTAAGATTTATTCTTAACCTCTACTACACATGCATTACTTTTAATATGAAATTTGTTTATTAAAAACACCTCATTGACACAATTCATACTAAAATATACAAAATAATGTGGTTATATTACTTATCTAATACTTATGAACCACGAGCTAAAATTTCAAATACTAAATAAATATCATGAACCAATTTTGCTTGTCGTTTATCCTTCATTATGATTTAAAAAAGTGTCTTGACATCTATCTTATTAACTTAAGTCATTATTCATATTCACATAAAATTTTTGGACTTTAAAACTTAAAAACTTCCACATCATTGTAATACTAGAAGTTGAATATAAAAGTTAAATGAAATTCAAATCACTATTTCAAGGCGGCATTGGTTTACACATCCATGACACCTCATTTAAAGGAAAACATTAATTAACTCAAAATCTTAATCAATAATTGTTGGCCTCATACATCGCATATATATCTTTAATGATTTGGTAACTAATCAAAATGATAAAATGGAAGCTAAGTAAAGATATAGGTCTAACCTAAAAATGTGATCCCAGATTGCTGAAATCGATTGGAGTTCCCGAGCTTCACTTCCATGATTTCCTTCCCCTAAACTACTTACCACCATGCCTTTGCTGCTTTTTTTCTCTTGACAAGAACGAGCTGCACTTTCTCTTTTGGTAGCCAGTGCCATCACCTTCGAGTACTAGTTCTGTCTGTTGCTTAGCCCACCAGTCTGGTTAAACAATAATAGCAACTTATCTTAAGCCGACCTAAAAAAAGTAGGCTTTGAAATAAAAAAATCACGTAAAAAAACAAAAACATGATGCTCTAGTAATTAAAATGGCAATTATAACTATGACATACCTTTTTTTGTTTCACACTAGTTTTAGCCTTGTACTTTTCTCTATCCCCTCTACATACTCGAACGAGTGCAACTCTCTCCTGCTTGCTGAGCTTGCTCCTGAAGTTCGCCTAAACACAACACATGATTATTTTCCTAATAGACCATGGTTAGACAAGGCCTTCTTTGCCACTTTATTTTCTTAATAAACATTTGAATATGATTTCTCAAGTTAAACTTCTGGTCAAGACATGAAGACCCTGCATATAACATATGCTCATTTATTTGATAACAACGGAGACTGCCTTCAATTTAAAAGCTTGGTCAAGAACATCTGCATAAAAAAGGTAACCTTTGTGGAAGCGATGCTATCAATAAATACAAGATAATCGATGAGTTGCTAAGAAAATGGAATATAGAAGATAAAAGATGAAGTCTACCTTCAGTTCTTTGATACGTTGGAAGTCTTCATTAGAAACAAAACCATCAGCTTCATCAGTTGAAACTTCAACAGCCTTGATTACTGCAAGTATTTTAAGAGAATGCGGACTTGCATCAACAACATTCAGACATTCAACAAAATTGCCTAGCTTCCTCTTCTTTCTATTTGACGGATCATTCCCATCGTCAACATCTTCATCTTGTCCATCAATACGTATGGCTTGCACTTCTATTTCTTCATTCAATTCTTCAGTGTCACAAACATTAGCCAATTCCCCATCACTTGAACATTCTTCATCACAGTCATTCCTGCAAGCATCATCTTCCAAACCATCAATGCCACTAGATCGTCCACTTTCAGGGAAAAATTCATTGTCACTCTCTCCATCATTTTCTACAGAATCCTCATCCTCTTCATATGAAACTCTAGCACATATATCATTGTCAATTGGTGAAGAATCATTTTCAGCTTTAGAACCATAAGCAACCATTTCATCCTCAGAACTACAATATAAAGTCTTATCATTGTCTTGCTTAAGTAACTCAACACTGGGCACGTCATTGGCAACATTGACTTCTCCAAATGCTTTTGGCCTGGCTTTTCAATCAATGGGATTACCTCGGTCTTTCTTCACAAAAAATGAAGAGCATATCTATAGAAATGAAAAAAGAAAATTGAATTTATTTTCCAAAATATAACAAATTTGTCATTTTTTTTCATTGCACCATTAAGGATGCCGTAAAAAAATGGCAAAGTCAAAAAGATACCTCTCTTAATAATGTGATCAAGGAGCATGCAACAATTGTAACAGCTTTCTCATGTGACTTTTTGTACAAAACCAAGTCTTGAAGAAGGTCCTCATTCATCAACTAAATCACAATGGAAAAAAAAAATTAAGAAAGTTGATGGTAACTGCTCCATTCATGCTGTAGTAAAAAAAAATAAAGGAATCCAAATATTCTTATGTTGCTATGAAGTCCAAGAATGAAAGAGCAACAGCTCAGTTTAGGCTGTCTGTAAATACAAATAAATCTTGCTTCCTAGGTTTTGATCACCTAGAAGCATTTTTTTAGTGCCGATTAGAAATTCTATATGAGAATTGCAAACTTAAAAATAGTTCATATATTACCACTGATATGCAAATATGATGGGAAATCATCCTGTAAAGAGACAAGGATTCATGATCTCACAGAAGTGCTTGAGTAAATATATAAGGTGCAAATTCCATAATCCATTAGTTCCAACTATCTATCTATCATCCATCTGAACCATATTACTATTCCTTTCCTTTGAATTCTTTTTTAAGATATGCAGGCACTTAAATCACATATATTTCCATCTTTTCAAAGGTGTAATTCATGAAAAATTGCAGTATTTATTACTATATCGTCATGTGCACTAACTAGTCTTTTACATATGCTGCCACTTCTCGAAAAGTGCATTTGGTAGTATCCAAGCCATTTTAACTAAATATGTTTGCAAATTTCGGTATAATTTAAAGGCAATTGCATCAAATGCAAAAGCATTAGTATGATAGCCTAAATTATTTAATTATAAAATACATTTGCATTTGTATTTAATGTTGAATGTAAACTATACAGATCCAACACTATAAAATCAATATATTTTGATGCATCTCAAAAAAAATATCATGTGGCTAAAAGCTAGATTTGAAACTAGGGCAAACCATTGAGAAAGTCTTGAAAAGAGATGTCTGTCAAAATGTCATTTGTGAATTTTTGAAGTCTTTTAAATTTTGTTATAAACTTTTAAAAAGAAAATTAAAACTATATTTTATATAATCCTCTTTATTATTATAAAAAGAGTATGCTTACCCTCCCTAATGCTTTGTAGCTATGCTCTAAGCATGATGAGGTCTGAGAAAAAAAAACGAATAGCTTGGGAGAAAAGAAAAAGATAATAGCCTGTGCTTGGGTCTGGAGGACTGCAATAAGCAAAGCTTCACCTAAGAAAGTCACAATAGAAACTATTTCAATCTGGGAAAAGGGTTTCATAAAAGAGCTCATATCTTGAATTGCATAAAAAGGACTGTTAAAAGTATACTTTTGACTGAGATTTTCCTCCCTTGGAATGCCGTTAAATTTTTTTCTGAGCTGCTCAAGCAATGGTTTTGAAGTAACCAAATACTGGGATGAATTTGGTAATGTTGCTAAGAAAGTCCATGTTACATACCATACAATAGGCTTAATCGCACAATATGACAAGCAAAAATATACCATACGATATGAGAGAATCACCTTTACAATCGTTGGCGCCTGAATTATGCGCAATGTGACAATGATATATGATAAGATCAACCCTGTTGTCATTAGTAGCTAAATTATGAGCCACGGTACGACAAGGACACTATTATCATAAGTAGAAGATACTAGGCAATGTGGGAGATGGTTACGTAAAGCAAAAGAAGGATTTAAAAACTTTTTGTAACTATGTTTGTGAATACTTGTTGAATAAAAAATATTTAGTTTAGAAAAACAATTAAAAAAAAAGAAAACTTAAAATAATGTTTAAGAATTTAAAAAATCATATGAATAAAATATAAATAATTACTAACAGTATGAGAGAATCACCTTTTCTATTGTTGGTACCTAAATTATGAGATGCAATAAAAATAAAATCATCCACCATGAATATAGGATTCTAAATAATGCTTGCAATTGTACAATTGTATATGATACGATCACCCCTATTGTCAGTAGTAGCTAAATAGTGAGCCATCGCACGATAAGTACAGCACCATGTGACTACAAATACTAGACAATGTGAGCGATGGCTCCATGATAAATAATCTGATATGGAATCCTGAGTGAGGATAGTAATCATATGAAAAAATTAAAATCTTAAAAAATAAAGTAAAAAAAATTTAAAAATAAAATCAAAAGAATACAAATATTAGAACAAGAAAAAATAATTTATGATATTAATATTATAGGACAATTGTGTGTATTATGAGCATATAGACAACGATTCAACATTTTATATCTTTTATTGATAGCATATATTATTCTTAATTATTGCTCCATCTTTATTTAACCACACATCCATATTATTTTATCTTCTTGCAATTAGTGGTTCACAAATTAAGTATGTTATGCTTATTTACTCATATTATAAGCCAAGATACATGCATTTACAAAGCTAAGGGTTCTTAAAATATAATTTAAGATTTTGAATTAAATAGCGTATTATTTTTTAAACTTTGTGAAAGACATTAAATGTGAAGACAATTGTTATACTTAGTTGACAAAAAATATATTTATAAACTTTTCAACTTATCTTTCATTTTACAGCTTGAGATCACGTTTGCTGCTTCCTATGCTATTATTTTATGTTAAGATATTATATTGGATATTTGATGCTTTTCATCACCCTAACTCAATTTTGGAATTGTGTCCTTTGGAGTTTTTACATGCTCTCTTTATTGTATGGTATTCTGATATTGTTGGTATATTTTAATATTAAGCCAAACGGAGAGTGACAATTAGACCATCAAAAGTACTAATACAATAAATGTGAACTTTTGGAGTGCATGGACACTATTGGCTTACCAATAGCTCTTTTCCATCTTACAAAATTGGATGCTGGTAGAAACGCATACAGTGTTGTCGCTTTCAAGGGGAGCCACTTGCAAGCCAGCACCATCTGTGAAAAAGCTTAGTTGGACACAAAAATTTCTCACAAAGGAAACCAAGCAAGAACAAAAGCATCCATTAAAAAACACAAAAATACTCAACAATAGTCCAAAACAAATGACAATAAAATTGCTTCAAAGCATAACAAGTTCAACAGAAACCCAATCAAATGAATATAACACATACCAATGGCATCCTCAAGCACATCTCTCATACCACATTTAACCCAACAGTAATTGCCTAATAGAACACAAGCAGCAGATTGAAACAAGTACACTACTCAGTAATGACAAAATATTCAATATCTAAATAGAGTATAAAACACATCAAGACGGGAATGATCATGCACAAATTGATTCACTATTTACCAAAATTGCAAATTGACAGGAAATTAAATTTAGTCCATCCATAAATAAACATAGTTCCACCAGCAAATACAATTAATGGAATCCAAAACCAAACCTATCATTGTTACTATTATTATCTACTATGAATAACTCACTGCATTCATATCAAAACAGAAATCACTTTAGGATGGGAAATGAAATGTAATAGGCTGCCATGTACTCAAGGAATTAGTAGTGGCAAGAAATTGAGATTAAAATTTTTCTTCAATCAGAACTCTTAAAAATTGGTGCAATGGGAAAAATGCACACCCCAATCCAACATATTTGATGACATTCTATACCAGCCCTAAGATGTTATCCCCTTTACAATTCAATCTCTGAGCAGCCAAAAGAAGAATCAAAATGAATATGCAAAGAAGTACGATTCTAATCTTAGAAAGTAATTAATTTGACAGTTGTCTTTTGTGACCATAGGCTTTAAACCAAATTTCAACAATTCTCAATAAAGATTTCTAAAATTAAAAAGATCATAATAGGAAGTGCTAGCTACTGCTCAATAGATCATGACCTTGAAATTAGACCATTTTGTTAAAAAAATACGAATTCAACTACAGGAATATTTAACATTTTTTACATGAAAGGCTAATATATTATGCTTTATGTGGAATTAACCTCGCTTTACCAAAAATGGACCAATTTTAAAACTTTTCATAGATTCATTAGCATGTTTACAAAAGCCAAAAACTCCAACAATATTTAAAAATTCTAGATAATATTGTACAATTACAAATTTTCAAACTAAGTAGTTTTGAACAATATAGATGAACTATGAATCTAATTCAGTGTTCCTCGTTCAATCTTCAGTTATATATATTATAATGACTCCTAACACACCCATGCAAACAATCTGAAGCCTCAAAAAGAAGTTCAAAAATAAGGAAAAAAGTGATAAGGCAAGAATGAAAAAGGGAAAATCTAAGAGAACCAGAAACTACCATCAAACTAAAGGTATCACCATTCAACCAAGCAAGGAGATGCAGACATCATTAACAATAGGGAGAAAACACCATTATTGAAGCAATGATGGACAAGAAGTATAAATTTGATATCTAATAGGTACCTGCATACAAAAGACATAAAATAAGTACATGGAGAGCGACAAAAAAGCTAACCACCTCAAATCGTTCATTGTATACATGAAGATGAGAGAGGAGCATCTCAGCAAAGCCCAGTAGAGTTAGACAAAGTACTGCTTGGAACAAGAATTTTCAAAAAAAAGCAGGACTTCAATTCAAGGTTTATTAACTAGTGCATTTTTAAGATGAATATGAGGAGAGTAGGATTGTGCTACTTTATTTTTAGATGATTGACGTTGCTGCCTTTCATACCACGAACAACACGTTTCAATTTTGCCTTTTTTCTTTTTCTTGCTCGAAATATGTACAAAGATATCACTTTTAGAAAAATATTTAGGAATTCTAGTACCTAACCCAATTCTACAGCAATGATCATACAGAACATGCATTAATCAATGAAAGTGTTCCATATGTCAAGTTTTTCCTTACAATACAATTACAATCACCAGCATTTTTGTAATTACATAGACTGTTGGTAAAAGAAATCAAAATCCTACAAAAACTTGAGAGATTATCGAGAACTTTTTAGTGGAAATAGCACGTCTTTTTCAATTTAATAGCATAAACTTCAGTTAAAGGAAAAAAGTAAACTCATGCTTAAAGTTCAGTAGAACATAGGGAGAAACATGAAAATCTATAGATGGAATTGATGCAAAAGAGCCAAAATTGAGAAGATACATATCGAAGTTCTGACGACCAATTTCTTTGAAATATTTTTGGTAAGCTTATATCACCCAACAAAATTAGAGGCCATCTGTGAATATTTTTTTACTTAAGGTATAACGATGACATTTGAAAATTCTTGAATTTATGCATATCAACTTCCCCACCTCCAAGTGACTAGGTTATGCTTTACGATGAATAAGCATTGTCTCCAAAAACTCCTCTTTTGAATACACAAGGGAAAAAAATATCAAAATAATATAGCAAATCAGCAAGTAAGAAACCATTTCCAATATAGCATTCCATTCAAACATGTGAAAAATAGACAGAAGCACTTATTAGAACTCAAGCATGTCTTAACCAAAGCACAAACTTTGAGTCAATGACTAGGCACAAAAAATTGATTGAATGTCCTCAAGTCAAATTGAACAATATTAAAGAAATTTACCCAATTTACGTAACTAAAAAGACCTGATTAGAATAACACTTTAGTTTTTAGCCTTTTAGGACTTATGGAACATTAATAAAGATCATTTATTAGTCAAACGAAAGAATAACTTGCTGGAATGACCGTCCTTGTAGATGGAAATCAACATAAAACTTAAAAACTAAATACTCGGTCGAAACTTCTGCAACTAGAACAAAAAGGCTTTTATTTTATGAATCAAGACTTGCACAATAGTTTCAATATAAACTATTCAATCCAAAATCCAAGACCTTACGCAAATATTTTGAAAGCCCCATCATCATCTCAAAGTTAAAGTGCAATATATGTCAATCATTGTTTGCTGACCATTAATGCCACAACATATCATGGACTCTAACACCACTTAGATAATCATATGGAATAACTATGACATCACATCAAGCTTATTGCAATTTCATCACTCCACAAAAGAAAGCAAAAAAAAATAAATAGTAGACACCAACTACATGCCTTATAAACAGCTTCCTTACAAAGAACGATTTGTGGATTTTTGATATATTCATCATCCTCATCACTTGAGGCTTCGCAATCATCATCATCATCATCAACATGCTAACAACCAAGAAGGAAACACAGAGCTGATACCATGACAATGTGTTCACCAAAAATAAACAATAAAAAAGGCATAATAAGATAACAAATGGGACTTAACCAATTGCAGAGATAAGGAAAATATCAACCTTGGAGAACTATGAAAGCATGCTTTGCAAATAACATTAGCAGTTTGATCATCAAACCATAATTTTTAAACAAGAAATCATACATCAGTTGTTATAATCAACAAAATTAATAAAAATCAGCAAAAATAGAGTATATATGACATCACGCATCTTTAGCAATGAGAAAAGAATATTTTGAAGCTTCTTATTTTTTGCTTCACTTCTATGTTTTTTGTTCATGTGCCGAATACTATGCACAACATAGGAAAATGCATGTTTTCTGAGGTTTCGATCACCAACGATCTGAACGTCCATATATAATTCAAGAGGCATATCCAACTCAACAATCTGCCTATACAAATAAGAAAAACATATTTAAAAGCATAAAATTTCAAAACAAACAAGAAAAATCAATAACATGCTAGAGAACTTCAATTTCTATAGAATCATTGGAACAACATGCCTCTTGCAATACTAAATAATATTACGAAAAAAAATTCCATTTTGGTTATTTTAAGATTGTTTTGTTTAAGCCCATAAACTTTCATAGCCTTCATCTAGGCATTTGAAGTTGGTAATATATTTCACATAAGCCATTTCTCTTAGCTTATAGTATACACTTAAAAACCCCACTTATCCATCTCTCCTTCCAAATTCTTTCAGTTGACCTCTGGGCAACTCTATGATGTATCTTTCCATTTATCTCGGATGCCTCCCAACCATCTAATCTATGAATTGTACCTCTCCATTGTCCTTAAGGAAGCCAAACCATGGCAATGTATGTCAAAAATTGTGTTAAAGCTAATGCTTAGGACTTCCTATTAGCAATGTGATATATTGTCTAAATATACTAAAAGTTTAACAAAGATGGTTATATCCACAATGAGTTAATTGAAAAGAAGAAAGGATTCCTGCACCAACATGGATGGACACGTATAAAGGCATGATTTCAAAGAACTAGAATTAAATCATAAATTTCACTAAGTTAATTAATCATCATCATTCATAAGAAGATAATTGTTACTGCTGTTCAACAAACTAGGCACATTGTAAGAAAACCAAGGTATTACCAATTTTAGGATTCAAGCTTCAATACTCATGTAAGAATTGAAGTAGAAATGGGTTAGTACAATTTTGCATAAGTATAAAAGCGATTATATAATGAATGTTTGTTATTGGATTAAAGAGCTTAATGAAAAACATAAAATGATTGTAACATTTTCTTATCATTACTTCAAGGAACAAAAAACATTTTCTTAATTCTACAAGGGAATCATCAAGAATTCAAATTTATTATTATTATGATATTTCCCTCACATGCTCGAAAAAGCATTAGAAAAGGAAAAATAGAAGCTAGCATTGTACATATTGAAATTATGAAAAACATGTATAACAAAGCAATGATAACTGTATAAGGAGGCTTTATATTGATAAAGCATTAGAAAAGAATAAAAATAAATAAAAATTGCAAATATTAAAAATAATTTTGCATGCCTAAGGAGAACATATTAAAAATTTCTTAATTACAATTCAATTCATGATGGCTATGCTTTAAGTCCTTGGGTGTGTTCGTAAACTTAATTTCAAAAATGTTTTCTACCTATACACTAAAAGCATCAAAAACATTTTGAAAACTCCTCACAACTCCCATTATTGCACATAAAAAGATAATACTTCATAAGTACTTTTGCACTCCTCCTTTCATAAAACTTTCTAACAACTTAAGCAATAAAAGACAGCTTTAATTTTACACTAATTATTGATGCAATTGTAAAATTCAAGATAAGCCATTGTTATGCATTTTGCTAATAATTTTATACCAATTGATAAGACTAAGGAAAGAGATAAATCAAAACTGAGACTAAGCAAATAGATAAAAAAAACTGAGTCTATGAATAATGACTCTGAAATTTAAATGGTATCGTATTTCTAGTTCTTATAACAAATATAAGGAATTTATATTTAGACAAGTAATTCCAAAAACATATTTATTGTAATAGTTATCATAAAAAAAGGAACAATACAAAATTTACTTATTTTGAGCCTATACTTCAAAATGATAGAAAATTAACAAAAAATGTCACTAATATGATCCAAGCACCAAACAAATAAGACAAAAAGAAGACATACTTCTGAGTGTTGTGTCATCAAAATATCACACTCAAGAATAAAGAAAAATTTATAAGATGAATTGTATCAAATGTCAATGTATGAGTACAAACACACAAAAAGAATAATTGCTATGGAGATAAAGATTTTATGTTTGAAGAGTAACTTACTATAACGAAGAAAGTTGACATTCTACTTATTGAAGACAAGCCTAAAAAAAATCAATCTAGATGGTTTGGTTATATTAAGAAGTTTACTTTATGATTCTCTAAAAGAAGTAGATTACCGAGTCTTTCCTATTAAAATGGAATTAATATAGAACAAAAAAATGACTATTGACTATTGGAAATGGCTTTAACAACTTTGGATCCAGAAGAAAGGCAGTTAATGAAAAGAAACAATATCATCTTAGAATCAATGTATCTGACATCACCTGATGTCTTAAAGGACTTTTCTTGTAGTTATAATAACAGAATATGCATTCGATGTTGGCAGCCTAATCATTTTTAATATAGGAATCTAACAAAAGAAATATACAGCCTCAAAAGGAATAATTAAGATTCTATATTTAAGAAATCATGGAAAAAAGTGCCTATTTTGTTCTTTGCAGAGGGAAATCAAATTTTTACCTTGACCAACAATTAGAAAGGCCTAATCAATTCTAACAGCTTATCAAAAATTATAATCTTCTCTTAAAGCTCAATGAAGTGGAAGTTTCCCATTTTCTCCAACTCCTACTTCAAAATATAACTTTAATCAGTACAAACTAAAGATATTTCGACCCTTTAAAATACTAAACAGAAATATGTTGAATAATGGTAGCCCTCCAAATTTTACTGTACTGAACATTATAACAGATTTGACAAAAAAACAAAATAAAATAACGAACCTTCTCACTGGCGAGGAGGTAGATGGTTTGTGCTAGATTGGAATGAAGGGAAGCCAGGAGGGTCCGAACTTCGGATTGAAGGAGATGAGAGACTAATGAGGAAATTCAGCAAGGCGTTAGGGATAGTATGGGGTCATGTGCACCTGGAACATCGTGAGGTCACCGAGATCCTTCAAGACCACTGGGGCTGACGACAAACTGAGCGTGGATTGCTAAAGGAAGAGATGTAAGGATGATTCGAAGTGGCCTTACATAAGGAGAAGATCCGCTTCGTACCCTTTTGGGTCTAGCTTCAACTTGGATTGAAGCAGAGGAAGGGTCAGCCTATCGGCTACCTTTCCAGATGAAGAGAGGAAATCCGGTAAGAGGAGGTTCGTCGCCATCGCCATTTCTACAGATCAATTAACAAAACCCTATTCGAAGGGAAGCTCAGAAGTACCAAGCTAAGGAGCTTATGCGGTTTCGGGATGGCAAACGTTTATATACAAAAGATAATTACTATATATTAATAATTTATTAAACAAAAGAAGGAAGTATTGTTTTGAATTTGATTGGCGACACTAGGATTGCTCTACCCGTTAGTATGGGATTACAATTTTTATAATATTTTAATAAAATATTTTAATAATATATTTAATTAATATATTTGGATATTATTACTAAATTTCGAAAACAATAATATTTTTTGTTATATTATCATTAAATTATAATCTATTAATAAGCACACCTTTATTGATAAAATTTATTCCAATTTTAAGATGCATAAATGTGCATCTCAAATTTTTGTTATGAATCTATAATATAATTATATGATAAATAATAGAGATGTAAAGTTTGAGAACCTTTATTGATAATACCAACAGCTTGAGGTTGGACAATCAAGACTTAATTGCCATCGCTTACAATGCTATCGTCTAAGGGGATAATGCACATGATTCATCCATCTCATACCCATTTCTTCTAGTAATGTCGGCGCCTAAGGAGCTAAGTGTAAAGTTTAACTATCCTTTTTACAATGTCTTGTGTCGCCACATGCAACACAACCTCCAAGGAAATAAAAGAAGAAAGATAATATTTAGTCATTCTTTGTTGATGCACAAATCAAAATAGGAAGTGACACTTAGGGTTTAATTGACAGAAATAAATTTGCATATTTGAAGAACAAACATTTTTCTAAATAGAAATAGAATTTTAGTTTATTCCCCCAGTTTTTCTCGTCCTCCTTTGTGATCCTCGACTTAGAAGACCCAAAGTTATTACTTAATTTTTTTCATAATTGCACTCAATAAAAATCTTTACTATGTTTTTGTTGATTCCCTTGAATCTAAATTTGACATTAACATCTTTTAACATCATTTGTAAGAAACTAGATGAGTAAGCTAAAATGGAGACTAAGAATCTATGATATTGTTATTTGAAAGAGAATCTCTCAACACTTTTAGTTAAGAAGGAAGCAAAATTCCTTAGATTTCCACCTCATTAGTTTGTAAACTTTCTCTTTCATCCACCAACAATCATTTCCATTTATTTTAATAACAAATAAAATATTTTACCAAATTTATTTCTTAGTATACTTTAAAGGGGCATATAAGGTAATTTATTAACTCTAGCAAAGGATACTTTTATTAATGTAAATTTAATAAATTATTTGTTGATGTAATTAAAGATACTTTTATTAATTACTTATAAATTATTAAAGATACTTTTATTAATGTAAATGTAATTATCAATGGACATGTAAGATGGTTTTGAAATTTTAAAAATTATGATTTATGTAAAATCTAATTTGTGGTTGATAAATTTATAAATATTGAAGTATAAAATGCATCATGTTAAATTTATAATTTTAGAAATTTTTTGCTTAAATTAAAACTAATTAGTGAATAATATATTTATAAATATATAAATATTAGATTTTGATGGGGTATATATGTAATTTCTATAAATCCTTATAGAAAAATATTTAATAAGATGATATATTTGTAAATAATATAATATTTAGGTGTTTTATAAAGATGTCATACCCATGGGAATAAGATTTTCAAATTCTCAATAGTCATGGTATGGGCAGGATAAAAGTTGATTTTAAGCACCCTCACTTCCCAACCTTAATTCAATAGTGTGCTTTAAGGAGTTCAGGTCATCATGACCTTGTTGTCCCAGCTTATAAATATGTCTAGTAGGCTCAATAGAGGCTAAGTTCAAGTGAACTTATGTGCTCCAATGAGCTTTTTCATATAAGAAAACTGAGAAGCAGAGTTTGGCCATTAGAGGAGAGTTGCAAAGGTTGAATCATCGTTGATGTAAGTTCTATATTTTCCTATTATGTTACTATGTTGAATTCATTGAAGAAATAGTTGTTGTATCACAATATATGATAAGCTTATGATAGAGCTATGAGAAGGTTGTAAAAAATAATTGTATTTCCCATTTTGCTAAAATACACAAATACTTAGAGCACAATTATTGTTTCATAGATGAATCTATCATACAAAATAATATAAACATCATATTGCATGATCTATTTCAGTTGAAAGAGAATTGATAAGTCTAAATAGGTAGATTAGTACAATGTTGGTGATCATAAGGTGCAATTTCAAGTTATATAATTTTAACAGAGTTGAATCATATAATATGATACATTTATCAAATTAGTATGAAAAACGGATGATGTCAGCAGAGAGAAATAAAGCCATTTAGTAAAATAGGATTAACCATATGATACAATCATTAAAGAAGTCTCCATATCATATAGTGTGATTATATGGATCATAGTATAACATAAAAAATATATTAAAATATAAGGAGTCAAAATAAGACATATAATAAAATATTATTATAGTAGAGTATGATAGTTTTATTAGATTTGTAGATTTGAATAAACTAATATATTAGGCAATGGGGAATAAAGCGGATCGTTTAATACAATAATGATATCATATATGTACAATATAATATAGATTACTTAATTCTAGATAATTGTATGATACAATTTAAAGAATTGTTAAAGTATGATATAAGTAACAACTTAAAGATTAAAAGTGAATTTACATGATTTTAATTACTTATAATTAGGATGTATGTTGACCCTTACATAAATATAATATTTAAAAAAATTAAAATAAATTAAAATTCAAAAGGGAAGATAACTGTCATAGTTAGGTAGAAAAATTGGATAACTTGTTATGTAACATGATAGTATTATTTTAGTAATATTTTTTTTAATATTTTTTATTATAATTTTTTTTAATAAATAAAATTTTAAAATATAAATAAAATTATAATTTTTGGTCTAACATAATATTATTTTATTTTTTTCTTTAAAATTATATTTATTATAATGGAAAATACTTATATATTATAGTTTATTATGATATTAATGATTTTTTATATTACTTGGTACATGACTTTATTAATTACATGATTTACATTATTTTGTTCATGTATTTGTTACATGGCATCATAAAAAAAGTAAATAAAAGTAATATAAATAAAAACGCTTAAAATACAAATAATGTATATTAGTTTTCATAATAATAAATAGGCTCATATATATATATATATATATATATATATATATATATATATATATATATATATATATATACATTTCAATAGTTTCGATTAACATATCATATGATATTATATAGCTAAAAAATAAAAATAAAGAATAGCTTTTTAAAGATATTGTCCTCAATATTATGCCTAGGAGAAGTTATGCTATCGATTTTCAAATTAGACATTTTTTAGTGTGTGTTATGTTATTGATGACACTAAACCCAATAAATATTATTATAAAGTATTGATCTTCAGATTAAATATATGCCTACTGTATGTGTGATGACATCATTATTTATAATGGATGATACTAAGCCAACCAAATTTTATCATAAGATATAACTACCATACTTACCATAGGGCTCTAAACCTAAGGACTTATCTAGAGTATCAATATTTGGATTAGACATCTACCTAATATTATTTAGATAGATGAAATAGATGATGATTAGAGGCTATATATTGATATAATTATTGGATCTAATGAGAATAATGGTTTAAAGAATACTGAATTTGATGATTATATAAAATATTAAAAATTAGAAAGAATAAAAAAACTAGTATTTATATTTTATGTAGTTTACTTATAGTATGCATGACATGTAGTATGATTTCAAACTTACAAAAGTGGTTTATTATCATGGTTATAATATGGATTTAATTTTATTCAACATATTTGTTTATTTTTGCATTCCTTTATGCTTAGTTGTCATATTGGATTTATCTTTTGAAATAATTAAATATCATTTGTGCTTACATCACAGATCATGCATCCATTAAATTTAGATTTGGGGATTTGACACCAAGAGAGAAGACCACACTCTTAAGATTTCAGAGTGAGAAATACTTAGTTTAGGTTGGGTAATTGAAAGTAAAATAAAACATCAATTTGAACTTTATATATAGTTATACAAGTTATATCTACATTATATTATGATGATAATTTATTTGTATGATTTTATTTTAGTTAGTACTAAGGATTTATTGATATCATCATATCTCTACATAGAATTTACTTTCCTCACTCAATATTTTATATGCATAAAACACTTGATTTTTTTATTTAATTAAGTGATTAGGTTTGTAACTGATATTAAGACAATACCAACTCCACTTTATTGAGGATTCCTCTATCACTTTGATGAGAAATCAAACCTATTGTTCGCATACGAGTATAATCTACATCTTTTTTATGAGACTTCTCCTAATAAGAAGTAGATCTTATCAACTCTAATTACCTAACTTTTATTTTTATTTTGTTAACTTAAACCCTTGTATTTTTCTAAAGGAGTTCAAGATTATTAATTCTTTACAAGTCATTTCAAGACATATAAATGCAAGTTTTTTCACTTTTTTAAAAGATGTAACTTCCAAATGATTATAGAAGTAGCCTCCAATATCAAATTTCTCTCTTAAGTAATACAAGAGCATATTTTCTATCTTTTTTGCTAGTTGCTTTAAACCAAAGTAGTTCTTTGAATCACTCATTAATCTAAGATAACATTAATTTGAACCCATCAAGCCTTTCTCTTATTCTTCAATAATGCTTCTAAGGAAGCAAATCAAGAAAATCCTTGCATTACACAAGTGAGACATCTTTAACATGGATTCTCCATTGTCATCCCACGAAATCTTTAGAAGAATTTTGTGGCTCATTAATGAGAAAGAATTCTCCTTCACAATTATTGGGAAGCCAAAAGGAAAAGCATATTTGCCTTAAAAGTGTCTCATCCAATGGCAAAACAGACAAAGACTTGATAAGATCTTTCCTCAAAAAGCTTATCCAAGTGACCATCACCCTCAAAGCTACTAAGCTCAACACATTGACACCTTTAAAGGCACCACCTAAAGAATTTTTGGCACAATAAAGAGAAAGGGCAAATGCCGAAAGTTGGGGTAAGCCATAATGCACAACCAAGGCAAAATAAAGTTATGTAAATTCCATGATGAAAAGGAAATTGCTGGTGATTTGCTATAATTTGCTTTATTATATATTTACTTAATATTAGAAGAATACTTCATTATTATTTGTGATTATTTATGTTGATAATTTTCTATAATTTGAAACAAGGGGATTGGGATGAAACAAATGTGGTTATACTCATCTCCATGAGCTTTATCTATTTAAATATTATTTTTTATAATTTTAAATATTAATTTCTAAGGGTTTGGAATGCTATTAGAGACATTTTGATTCATACCTAATTTGATGATTTAGGTTGTTACACTCATTTATCTTAGTACCTTGGAATGCAACTTTCATATATAATTTATCTTATTTCATTTAATTTTTTAATTGGTTTGGATATATTACTATGAAAATCTTTATTGCTTTGCATGTGATTTTCGAATCACTTTAATCTTGTTTTATTACATTGACTAAATTTATCTCACTTATGGTTCAATAAATATTTACTTAATTTTTAAATAATAACCTTTTTGCATACATTTATATATTAATAATAGTAAAAGGCTATTTCAATATTAAAAGATATGCAAATGATATCATGCTATGTTAATGCTCATATCATCATGTCATTGCATAATGTTAGATTAGAGTTTAGTAAAGCAACTCTCTTATATCATAATTAATTAGTTAACGTATCTAATGTTTTTGAGATATTGCTTTCTTGGACACTCCTTTTCCTTTATCTTCTCCTCTCAATTTTTATAAAATTCATATTATATTTTGTCATCATTGCCACTTTTTATGAAAAAGCACTTACAAAATCTACTTCAAATAATCTTTAAAAAAGACTATACACTTTTAACATTTTTAGCTTCATATTATATGTATGATCTCTACATAAAATCATATGATCCATGGCATATATAGCCCAAATTACCGATTATATGGGAAATCTCTATTAGACCTTCTAAACCCATCATATTCATCTGATCAGCTCTACATACTTGCATGATGTTAACAATCACTTGTCAAAGAAAGGATTAAATAAGCCAATTGTTATTGTGTCTTTCCAAAATCATTTAGTTAATTTAGCACACTAGAACAGTGATCAAGTAACTGAGCCATTTACACAAAGCCAATGCCCCATCACTGGCTATGTTTTATAGATTATATCAAATGATTTGGATGATTGCTTGGTTGAATCATAACAACTAAAAACTAACAAACTCAACCATAAATCCACAAAAATCACACAAGATGCACTTCCAAAACACCCCAAATAACAAATATATGATTTATAAAGATGAAGTCAATTATGAACTTACCTTAAGATGTGATTATAGTAAAGTGAGGTCAAAAATTTTTTTTCTTAATTTTGCTTTTTTTCTTTTTCTCCATGTTTTCTTTGAATTCCTACAAGATCTCAAGCCAAATCTCCTTTAACACTCTCCCTAAGCTCTTTCTCTTCATGCTTCATTTATGTATTACTGAACATTGCCAAAATGCTAGAGACAATAGAAAGCATTATGTTATTTAATAAGAGTATTATTTTTTAATTTAATCTAAATTTCTTATCTTTTTATATTTTTTTAATTTAAAATATTTATAAAAAATTTAAATAATTTTTGAAAAATATAAACCGCATACATACAAATTTCTCAAATTGAAACCTTCATGATAATATACTCAAATTTTTTATTCTATCATTACTATCTTGGCATGCTTTTTAAAAAGCTTATTCATCAATAAATTCTCAAGTTTCAAATATGACATACACAAATTAAATAATTTAAACTTTTTTAGAAGGAATTTTTAAGTAAATGAAAAAGGCTATTACATATGCACTTTGTTATTGAAAAGAGAGATTGTATAAGCTTTGACCATAAATCCCAATTAGTTGTAGAGAAGAAAAGAAGATGGGCACTTCATGAAAATTCTTCAACAAATGTGTTTCAATGGCATTAGGAATATGAAGGTGTTAGAGAATTTCTCATAGAACATGGAGCAATACCTAATCTACTCATGTGCTGGATGCATAGAAAGTGATCATTTTTACCATGTATCTCATCAAAAATGCAAAAGTATGATGAAAAATGTAGAGTGTTGATGATGCAAATGATGGAAGGATGAAAATTTATATATAAGAAAAATTCAAAAGAGAAATAAAAGATCAATTTCTCCCTTACAACATTTTGTGGATGGCATGCGATGCCTTCAAAAGGTTAAAGCATAGTGGATTCATGAAAGATTATCTAAAGAAATTTTATTCTTTGATTCTAGATATTCAAAATATATCTAAGAAAGATAAGCTTTTCAACTTCTTTTATTGGCTACAACTATGGATACAATTGGAACTTTTTTTTGTTATATGTGAAAGACTAATCAAGCATAATCATTATTGTCGATGGACTTGTAGACTAAGAGCTCCGAAGTTTCCGATGCCCATCAAAATCTAAAGGAAATGACAAGTAAAAGAAAGGAGAGTAGAAGTGGGATGTCGAAAAGTTTGATAGGCACCAGAAAAATGAAGGAAATGAAAGCAAAAGTTATCTTCTTTCCAAGGTACAAATAACTCTAATAATCAATAAGGTTGTTCTTTGTGTAATGAACCTCATCATGCTCAAGATTGTCTTCAGCGAGAGAAGCTTAATGCTCTTATGGTTTAGAAAACCAGTGAGGAATTTGATTGAGAAATTGTTGTACTTGTCAATCATTTGTAAAGGCTTGATCCTTTAATGGGTTGTTTAATCAACTATTAAACACAATGAGTAATGATGTGATAGTTACACACTCTATTTTGATGCACATCTTGATGAAAGCAAATGGACAAGAAATTATGGCCATGGTTGACATGGGTGCGACACATACATTCGTGGATACTATGCTTGTTTAGAGATATAGATTGCAAGTGAGAAAGTTATCTAATTTTCTAAAAATAACGAATGCAAAGGTTCAAGTTGTGCTAGAAATGGCCCATGGTGTATCCTTTGGATAGTTTTGTTTCGATTCTTGGGGTCAACTTTCATAGGAAGTTGAAGATAGCTCCGATGCCACACGTTGATGATATCATGGTGATGTAAGAAGACACTCCTTTTCATTCATAACTATTATCCTTATGGGAAGAAGATAATTGAGATGAAGAATAAGCTAGAATGTATTTTAACAATGAGATTGGAAAAAGGATTGAAATTAAGTGAGGAAAAACCCTTTGCTACATTGATTGAGATTAAGAAGAATTAAGTCATTATGTACTTGATGTAGTTATAGAGGTTCTCAAAGAATTTGAATGTGTCATGCTTCTGATATTACTTAATAAGCTGCCTCCAAAAAGGGAGATTGATCATAAAATCAAGTTGCTACTTATTGTTGTTCCTCTTGCCTATCTCCTATATTATGTGTCCGCATTAGAGTTGACAAAATTGCTCAAATAATTGAATACGTAGTTGGACGCTAGCTTCATTTAATCATCTAAAGCTCTATTTGGTGCCCTAGAGTTATTTCAAAAAAGCATGATGGTTCCTTGTGAATGTGCATAGACTATCATGTATTGAAGAAAATGATAATGAAAAACAAGTGCCAAGTTCCTTTATTGCAAGATTTGTTGGATCAATTATATAAGGTAATAGGATTCACTAAGATAGACCTACGATCAAGATATCGACAAGTCAAAGTTGTGGCTAAAGATGAAGCCAAGATTACTTATGTGGCTTAATAAGTTTCTTTTGAGCTTTTAGTCATGCCAAAAGCTTAAAAAATGTACATGCTATATTCTAAAATTTAATGAAAAACATTCTTTATGAGTATCTTGATGAGTTTATTGTGATATATCTTGACGGTATTGTTATCTACAATAATTCTCTTGAAGAACATTTTTGTGCAATTGTAAAAAATGCTTTCTAATTTTAAGAGAATTTCAACTTTATGCAAGTATGGAGAAGTGTAAATTTGCTAAGGAAGATATCATGTTTCACTATAATTCCATAATAAGTTCATTTGACATGAAACAATAGTTGTTGGACTAATATGGATAAGCTCTCACAAAATAAATAACTATTTTTTTATATTTTGAAATATTTATCTCCTTAAAATATTGGAATTTTTTTCTTTCTCAGATAATTTACCTTATTTCTTCAAATTGTTCTCATCATATTTAATTATATAAATATTTGACATTAAATCACCTCTCTTATAATCTTGACAAGGTTTCAATTTGGCATGATTATATTGTCTCAATTTATCTTATTACATCTTTAATATATATATATATATATATATATATAGTTCATATTATAGCTATAATTTATTATTTTGTTTCTTATAATTCACTATAATTCCAAACGAGATCCAATCGTGAAACAAACTTTTTTGACTCATCATGATGTACTTTATTCTATAACATTGTTATTTTAATAATTTTAAATATTTTTGAGGTTTTGACCTAATTTATTAGACATTTTATTCTCACCTAATTTCAAGTATGAGAATTTTATTATTTATCTCTTTAGAAACTTAGAACATAACTATCTTGAAATATTTATCTCATTTTTTCATATTTTTCTTCAATTTGATAATATTATATTGCATCAATTTATCTAATTTCTTATTTAATATATATTTATTAATATTAAAATAATATTTTTTTAGTATTAATGCTTATTTATTATGTTAATTTAAAGTAATTCGAAATGATGTTTAATCTAAATGCTTCGCTTACTCGATCTATTTTGAAAATAATTTTTATATTTTAAAATATTTTTTTTGTTTTTTTGAAAAACCTTATAAGTCATTTTAATTACTACGTAGTTTGATAATCAAGAATATTACATTTAATCTCTTTATTATTTTGGAGAGTAACTTTCTTGTACCATTTATCTCATTTTCTTCAAATATTTTTCATCAATTTTGTTTGGTTATTATGTAACTCTAAATCTCTTCTCATGTGATTTTTTTATAATTTTGATTTGGTTATATTCATTGATTCAATTTAACTTTTTGAGCTTTATTATATATTTACTTAATATTAGAAGAATACTTCAATATTATTTGTGATTATTTATGTTGGTAATTTACTATAATTTGAAACAAGGGGATTGAGATGGAACAAATGTGGTTGTACTCATCTCCATGAACTTTAACTATTTAAATATTATTTTTTATAAATTTAAATATTATTTTCTAAGTGTTTGGCATGCTCTCAGAAATATTTTTATTCATACCTAATTTGATGATTAAGGATATTATACTCATTTATCTTAGTGCCCTCGAATACAACTTTCACATATAATTTATCTTATTTCTTTTAAATTTTTAATTGATTTGGATATATTGCTATGAAAATCTTCATTGCTTTGCATGTGATTTTTGCATCGCTTTAATCTAGTCATATTACATCGACTGAATTTACCTCACTTATGCGTTAATAAATATTTATTTAATAAATATATATAAAGGAGTATTTTAATATTAAAACATATGCAAATGATAACATGCTATTCTAATGTTCATATCATGATGTCATTACATAATGATAGATTGGAGTTTAATAAAGCAACTCTCTTATATCATAATTAATTAGTTAAAGTATCTAATGGTTATGAGATATCACTTTCATGGACACTCCTTTTCCTTTATCTTCTCTTCTCATTTTTATACAATTCATATTATATTTTGTCATCACCACCACTTTTTATAAAAAAGCACTTACAAAAACTATTTCAAAAAATGTTTTCACAAGATTGTATACTTTAACATTTTTAGCTTCATATCATATGGTATGATCTCTATATCACATCGTATGATCCATAGCATACATAGGACAAATTATCGATTATATAGCAAATCTCTATTAGACCTTCTTCTAAACCCATCATATTCATCTGATCAGCTCATCATACTTGTACGATGTCAACGATTACTTGTCAAAGAAAAGATTAAATAGGCAATTGTTGTTATGTCTTTCCTAAATCAATTGTATTTGTCTGGTTAATTTAGTGCGCTAGAATAATGATCTATTAATTGAGCCATTTACACAAAGACAATGCCCCATCACTTTTCATGTTTTATAGATTGTACCAAATGATTTGGTTGATTGTTTGGTTGAATCATAACAACTAAAAAAATAACAAACTCAACCATAAATCCACCAAAATCCACTTCCAAAACACCTCAAATAACAAATATAGGATTTATGGAGATGAACTCAATTAGGAACTTACCTTAAGATGTGATTGTAGTAAAGTGAGGTCAAAATTTTTTTTCTTCATTTTGCTTTTTTTCTTTTCCTCGATGTTTTCTTTGAATTCCTACAAGATCTCAAGCCAAATCTCCTTCAAGACTCTCCCTAAGCTCTTTCTCTTCATGCTTCATTTATGCAATACTTAATTTTGCCAAAATGCTCAAGACAATAAAGCGCATCCTATTATTTAATAAGAGGATGATTTTATTATTTAATCTAAATTTCTTGTATTTTAATATTTTTTTATTTTTAAATATTTATACAAATTTAAATAGTTTTTGAAAAATATATATCGTATACATAAAGATTTCTCAAATTGAAACCTTCATGATACTATACTCTGATTTTGTATTCTAACATTACTATCTTGGCATGCTTTTTGAAAAGCTTATTCATCAATAAATTCTCAAGTTTCAAATATGACATAAACAAACTAAATAATTTAAACTTTTTTAGAAGGTATTTTTAAGTTAATAAAAAAGACTATTACATATGCACTTTGTTATCAAAAAGGGAGATTGTATAAGCTTTGGTGGTAACTCCTAATTAGTTGTAGAGAAGAAAAGAAAATGAATTAAAGGATCACTATGGGAAAAATATAATTAAAGAAACAATGTAAGTTTTCCCCATGATTTACATTTGATTTTGAAGACATCTAGTTAAGATCTAAGCTGAAAGTACAAGTATTTTCATGCAAGCTATAAAAGTGTCTTTTTTTCTTGTTATGGAGTCATGTATGAATGATTTGTAAAGAGAACTAAGCCTTATGTGCATGAAATCATAACTATAGAAGGGAATTTGATGATTAAAGAAAATACAAGAAATAAAGAAAGTCTTTGTTATATATTCAATGGGACCATCAAATAAACCAAAAAAAGATTGAATGATCTAATGAAAAAAATCAAACAATCTGATAATTTTTCAACATTTTTGTTGTGAGTCTTTATCAAATACTCGATAGACAATCCAATAATCTTTCAATGAGCATTTAATGATCTTACATGCGGATTGAATAGTTTGACTTGGACATATGACGAATTAACACAAGTCAAATAGAGAAGTTGGAAAAATCTATCATCCATTAGACATACTTTGAACAATTAAATGAATTAAATCAAATGATCTAATTGGTTGTAGATGATCCAATCGAACAAGTAGACTTTGATATGATGGATCAATTAGGACTCAAATTATGGAATTAATTGTAATAACATAATATTTCAATAGTATAAGTATTATTTAATAAATTTTGATTATGATTAATCTCATCATCTACAATATAAATTAATTAAGTGCATTTAGTGGACGGTGAAATAGAAATTAAAGAGAAAGGAGATACATTATTTTCATTAAAAGTCAAAAACTATATCAAAAAATAATTTTATAAAGTTTATAACTTTTAGTGATTTATTACTACTTTATAAAACATTATAAATATTTAGAAGATGGGATACGAGTCCTATGGAGGAAGAAGAAGAATATTAAATAAGGAATATCAATTTTTTAAGAATTTATTATTGTAATATCATACTATTATGAATTAAATTAGTCACAAAAAAGATTAAAATTATAGAAAAATATTATTTTAAATATTTTTGGGAGAAAAACATTAAAATAAATGATGATATTTAAAAAAATAAAAAATATAAAAAATGAAACTTTTTTTAGAAAAGAAATTCTTTTTTATGAAAAAAGTTATTTAAATACGAAACAATATTAAAAAATTAGAAAAAATTATGTGTAGTATAGTTTTATGAGTTTTACAATTTGTTTAAAAAAATTTGGACATTATTTGTATCAAAAGGTTTAAGAAAACTAGATTTTGTTTAAAATTTTGATTAAAATATTGTATTTTCCAATTTCCCAAAATCCAATTTATTCTAAAATTAATTTGTGATAAAATACTCGTGAAATAGCCACTAGTGGTTATGAATATGTTTAGAAACTTTAAAGAAATGTTGAGTATAGTATAATCTTCATTTTGTTGAAGTTTAGTGTATTTAAGTTGAGTAAATGGACAATTTTCTTGATTCAGAAAATCATAGACATAAAATGATTTTGATGGCAAATAGTCAAAATTAAAACTTCAAAATATGAGATTTTATTGTCAAAAGTATGTTTTAAACATTACAATAAAGAATTAAAAGTATTGTTTTCTATTATGTGATAATTTAAGCAAACTATGTCGACAAACTTTTGTGAAATCCCCAAAATTTGGGCTTTTACAAATTGGGTAATTTGGCATGTGGAGCCATCGTGGGAAGGAAGGTGACAACATTAAATTTCAAGTTAGGTGACTATGAATTTTCTTGTACTTATGCTTAGTAGTTGACGAAAATATAAATTAGTAGCCTTTAACATCTAAATTAGATTAAATTTTAAATCAATATTTTGGCAACTTTAACATTTGGATGTAGATTTTAAGTTATATACAATATATTGCTCTGGTAGTTAATTTCTTGCATATTTGTTTATATGACGTGACTTGTTTAGCATGCAAAAATATTCATTTAAGAATTGCCATATTAGATGGGAAAATTTTCATAATAATTTCAATAAATATTTTCATAAAAAAATTTTAAAATATAAAGATAATTATAAGAATAAGTTTAATAACATCATTAGAAAAATGAATGGGATCTCTATGTTGATAATCTATGCATTTTTCATATGAAATGGACTCCAAATGATTTTAGACAAAATTTAATATAAGTTACTAATTCAACTCTTCATTTCCTTTTGTAATCTTTTATATATTTTGAATAATATATCTGTCTAAAACACTTATTTAAATCAAAATCATATTGTTAAATTCGTAACAATATTTCAAGTATAATCGAAAATATTTTTTAAAAGTTGAACTGATATTAAAAGTTATGATGTTACATCAACTTAAGTTTATATGAAAAGAATCTCTTTAAGAGATCAAAATCCTTGTGATGTATTATTGACATCTCGAAGTATAATATATAGCACTTAATTTCTCTTTAAATTGAAGAAATAGATTTAAAAAATATTATCTGATTTGAGGTATTATAGAATTTTGATAGGTCTTGATTAACATCAGCAATTATAACCTCTTGGATTTCTTCAACTTTCCCTATTTATAAAGCTGAAATTTAAGCTCTAAATCCACTACCAACTACTCTAAAATGAACTAACCGTTTGGTAATGGACACATGCAGTCACCGTTCTATTTGGATCCTGAAATGGATGTTTTTGAATGAATTTTGATTTTACCGTTCGAGATCAATCCTGGCCGTTGGATTTAGGCAGCCTTGTTCTTGGCCATTGGATCAAGCACAGGTTTCTCCTACATGTATTAGGGTATGCTATCTAAAATCTATTCGTATTGAAAGTGTTTGCTGTAGTCGTTTCTAATGGTCTCGTAAATCTGCTCTAGTTCGATTCCCTTGCTTGTCATTGTGCTGTTTAACTGTATCATTCTACCATGATTAACCTAAGTCGTCGAATCGCACCTGCCCTTCCGCATTCCTTGGAGATCGGATGGTAATTTAGTACCATATCGCAGAAAATACGTTGCCATTGTGCTCTATAAGGATTTTGGCTCCCTTATCTCCCCAACTGTTTGGGGTTTGCTCCCCCTACCCCGACTAACGTTTATCTACTTGGTCCTGGTTGACCTGAAGTCGCATTGCTCTGTTCAGTTTCCCTTGAGGCTAATTACGTGTTGTTCTATTCAGCTTTCCCTGCGGCCTCAGTTCTTCGCCTTCGTGCTTCGCTCGCCCATTCCATTCAGTTTCTTTTTGCTTGTCAAGAAAAGTAATGACAAATGACACATTTGTGTTCACTCTTTGTTTTATCTTATTTGGCTTGACCAAAATTTTCTTTTTTGTCAAGAATTGACGATTCAATGAACTTGATTACAACTTTTAATCATTTAAGCTTTTTTCAATGCCTTCTTTGGATGACAATAGATGAGGATTTTTGAGTTAGATAATGAAAAACTTAATCTATCATCAATTTTCAATATGTTGCTAAAAGGCCATGTCATTTGTTTTAAAAACTGAAAGGGCAACATATATCATCAAGCACAATTCAGCTAGTAATACGCATGTGCCAAACCTTACTATTGTCGATGTGTGTAGCATAAAGGAAATTTCCTTTCTTCTTGATCAAGCTAAAAGGAGTAGGTAATTGAAATATGCATAGAAATAGTAAATCAGAGCATGCTTTCATCTTTTATTTTCTTGTTTCTGGTGGCCAATTGCATACATCATGTGTATTCAGTTTCCCAAATGTTACATATTCTTGGGTAGCAAGCTTTGTTTTGCTTGCATGCATGCATTCATCTTCTATTTTCTAGTTTCTGGTGGCTAACTGAATACGACATGTGTATGCTTTCATTTCATATTCCATATTCTGGGGTACCAAGCTGTGGTTTGCTTGCATGCTTTTAAACGTACGATTCTGTATCAGCATTTTTCCATTTCTGGATCATTCTTCTCTTTCCCAGCCTGACTAGCCACAAGACTATCATCGCAAGAGATTGGAACTGATGATTCAGTTTTTACTTTGTTCATCAGGTCAGTCGATAAGACTCAGATGAATGAACAATCATCAAGATGCCATTTTGTTTTCACCTTAAGAATATCTAGGGCGAATGTTCTGAGTGGTGGCTGTTCCTTGTTCCTTTGAGCCATTAAGCTTGTTACCTAAAACATTTCTTGACCTGACTCTTTCATTGTAGGCCACGAAACAACATGTTCATGGTGTTTTGAACCTGATAGATCATGCCAGAAGCGAGCTTCTTGCTAAAAGTGGCTCGGCCGGAGATCGTCTAAACGAAAACAAGGCAAGAATTACTTCTCATTTATGCTAAAAATTATTGTTTTAGATGCATATGCAGAAATTAATTTTATCGTTGAAATAGGCAATTAACAAAAGCTTGTCATCACTGAGCGATGTTATATTTCCAATTGCCAAGAAGGAGGATCATCTTCCTTATAGAAACTCAAAATTGACATACATTCTATAGGTATGTGGCCATTGGATTTTTTGGATGTTTAGTATATTGTAGTGTGTAGAATTTCATTACACTAGTTTCAAAAACATTATGAAAAAAGCTGTTTGTTTACTAAAAAAATAAATTTTCAACTTTTACCAACTTGTTTCTACTCTATAATCTATTGGTGTTTAAAGTCTTGCCTTGGGGGTGATTCAAAAACGTTGATGTTTGTTAACATCTCTTCGGACGTTTCATTGTCCAGTGAATCGATATGTTCGCTCTGATTTTCTGCTCGTGTCAATGCCTATGAGATTGGGGTTCCTCGCTGTCAAACCCAGATGCGACCACTAGATTCCCATTGAAACAATGGTTGGGTGATTAAAGTACATTTGTCCATGAGGGTTTCTAAAATAGCAACTCAAGCAATGCATTTTTTGTTGCCCCAAGCCATTAAAACAATTTGGTTGAGTAAAGTACATTTGTCCACAAGGGTTTCTAAAACAGCAACTAAAGCAATGCATTTTTTGTTGGCCCAAGCCATTAAAAAAATTTGCTTGAGTGATTAAAGTACATTTGTCCATGAGAGTTTCTAAAATAGCAACTTAAGTAATGCATTTTTTGTTGCCCCAAGACATTAAAACATTTTCGTGTTGGCAGAATGTATTTTGCAGATGATGGATTTGATCATTGCTTCCTCTTCCATTGCAATAATATTCTTGTCAGATGTAATAATTTGTTCGGCATCTAATTGATCTACTGCATTGTAATCATCGTGTATGGTATTGGGTAATGAACTATATTCCTTTTCATCACCATTGTTCTAAAAACTAAGCGTTCATCTTCTTTCACTAAATAGCTGTTGAAATTGTGCATAGTATTATATTTTATGCCTTTAATATTTTTTGTGCCATTAGCAAAGAGAAACCATTGTCAATCTAAGTTTTGCCATTATAAATTATATGTTATTAAAAAATATGACCTAGTGAGGTTGTTTTAATTTTTAAAGTGCTTCTATTAGTTAGATGGTGGAGTTGTAATTATATAGAGTCCTTTATGCCCTAAAATTGAAATAATTGGCATGTTTTCTCTTGTATTGCCAATATATTTTACTATATGCTGCTAGAATTTAAGTAATATCCCTAGTATCAACAAAAAAATGATGCTTTCAACTAAAATCAGGAATAGAATTCCGAGTTATAATCTGATTATGATCAATTTTAGCTTCGGTATATGCACGTGTATGAGGATGCATACACTGTCATATGCATACTAGTATTTTTTAGAACATATTTTACAGTGATACATTCTATAATATATTTTGTTTTATTGACAGTACTTGTATGGATCAAAATATCAGGTATCAGTTTACCATAACGCAAGAACTTAATTTTAAAAGAAAAAGACAACATGAGTCCTGTTATTCTCATAAAACGTGCTCTTAGTGTAACAATTTTTATTCATGAAAAACCTTCCAATTTTGTTGATTGAGAAAGTGGCCAAATTTGAAAATCTTTGTCATGATTTAACTCAGTTTGCTATAAGCTTTGATGCCTTAAAATATATATATGTTCCTAAACATGGATTACAGACTCTAGCGACAAGCAAGCATTACATTGACTTCAAATTAGCCATAATAAAAAATATAAGAGAGTTAAAATATACTTTTTGAATAACAAGTTTTGGAACAATGCGTATATTTATGATGGCATGCATTGGCTAAGTGACCAGAAAAAGGAATTTTTAGGAATATAAAGAGTCTGTATATGCCATACACAAGAATCATTAAATAAAGATGAAATGATCAAATTATTATATGAATATATTTACATAAATATTTGTTTATATTGTTTTGAAAAATTAAATCATCACGATTTGATTCTAATTCTATAAACCGTACAGATAAATATCTTCCATTTGATGGTTGTAAAAACTATGACAATAATTTTTTCATTATTTTTAGAAACAAAATTTCATTCTATCATATCTATTATAACATGTGGTAGTTAAGTAGATTTTTCTTGAACTAAAAATCCTTATTCAAAAGAAAAGTAGAAATTATAAGGTTAAGGCAAAAGATGCAAATGTACTATGCGTGAACTTCTAATGGATTTTTAAGAAGAATTAATCAATATTTCAAGACAATCATCACAGGAAAGCATAAGATGGTATGGTGTAACCGAATTCTCACATATTAATTTGCTTCAATCAAAGGAAGAATTCCTTTACAACTTCCCTAACATGAACATAAATATGCAATGCAACTAAATGTTATGGCATGAAACCTGATAAGAATACAAATACATTAAAGAAGCCAAATATGCACCGAACATAAAAAGCCGGGAGGAAAAAAGTCAATTTAACAAATAACTTTTCACGGTCTACTGGTTGACCAGGGCAACGAATGTGCAGGGGATGCCCCCTTATTTGCGGTGGAGGGATGGGCATCACTTGCGTATTTTGTAGTTCAGTAACTCCCTCTATTTTCTGATACTTAATCTCAAAAAATAAACTATATATTATGTAGATGGCAAATGAAGGATTTGTATTACTACTTGAGAAAAAAAGACTGGAAAAAACTATATATCAGAAGATTCACAGCAAGCTTACAGAAGACAACAAATTCCAAAACAACTTGAGAAGGCATTAACATAAAGTCTAATTAGTTGATTGTAATTGTTAAACATTTTCCAACAGAGAGAAAAGTTTCTTATATTTTTTTATTGATTGCATGAATTTACAAATACATGTGCACTTTAGGTTCCACAAAACTTTTGTTTCTTGGAAACAAAAGTCTGAAAACCAAATCAAAGAATAGCTACACCCAACAAAGAAAACATAAATATAACTTAAAATGTCATCATTTGAAATTCCATGATTTATATATTCATAAAATGTTAAATTTTATCCAACCAAATGAAACATAAATATAGAAATCATGATATAAACATTGAGATATGGAAAGCAAACTATGTTTTCTATGACCATGGGCAATTCCCCCAAACTCCTAAAAGGCTAGCACTATCATG
The DNA here is from genome assembly GCA_023846275.1 of Vanilla planifolia. Taxonomy (NCBI): domain Eukaryota; kingdom Viridiplantae; phylum Streptophyta; class Magnoliopsida; order Asparagales; family Orchidaceae; genus Vanilla; species Vanilla planifolia. The sequence goes on along the minus strand of JAIUJO010000015.1, from coordinate 7,372,904 downwards.
AGACGACATCCAATTCAAAAAGTTGGCAACTCTAATAAGAGCATCAAGAATTCTTTAAGATAAGCTAGCTCCAAAAAACCCTTTACTAGAAAAAGGGAAAAAAAGGTCAATCCTACATTTTCACCCCACTTTTTAATTCTAGATTATCATCACTGCTCACATGCATGCTGATCAAACCATTCACATCAGCAAATTCACTAAAAGTTGTGGCTGGATAGACAAGAATATTAAACAGTGTCTCATGGATTAATGTCACACTGACATTACATTTAGTGTACAAGTTAAATTACTACAAATATAATCAAATAATATGGCCCTAGTAAGATAGCAATGCTTTCATTTTGCAACTCAAAGCTTGAATTGAAGTACAATGTTACCACTGATTACCAAAAAGATGGCCAAATGGGAAATGGATAGAGCTTTATGTTTAGTCAAGATGAAACAAAAACACGGTTAATAATATATTCTTTTATATTCCAATTTTCATCAAAGGAGGAGATAGAAAAAACTGGTTGCTGAACATTAGATGAACAAAATAAGCTATCGATTATCTAATGGCTCCCAAAAGTTTTACCAACTTTTCAATAGAAATTCAAAAAGAAAAATATCAATAACTACACAGCTATGAAACCTGACCAACATTCCAACTTGCTTATGTGAACACCTAAAATAAGCATCAAATATAATAACTATCATTATCATGTCGAAGAGAGCTTCCATATTAACCCATAGAATAAATTTTTTTCTAGGTCATCATCATCATTAAATGAATCAAAAAAATAAAAATTGGTAAAGGGGTATAAGCATTTAAAATATGTTATATTTGTAAACAAGGTATGTATGAAGGAACATTAAATAAAGACATTTTAGTACCCAATCCCACATTAAAATAAATCATAATACAAGCTAAAAAACATGGATGGGGTTATTAGTTCCTTGAACACTGTGATTGTGAAGAATAAGATTTATGCCATCAAAATATTCATATTAAACTTTACAATTTACAAGGCTATAAATGACTTCATCCAAGCAATTAGAACAGGGCTTAAGTTCAATTATGTTTGGTCTACTTGAGCTCAATTCGAGTATAATGGATGGTATTAAAGCTTGTCTCATTTAAATCATAAATGCTTAAGTTCACAAACCCCAAACAAGCAACTTGATCAGCAAGTATATGAATGAGCTGTAAAAAGGACAACATACAATCAACTAAACAAGTTGGGATGTGCTAAATATTTGAGACATAAAACAAGCATGTGAGCATAAAATGTTTATGAACACTAATTGATGCATTAAAAAAGAATATATATACACTAGATTCATGAATATTAATTAAGACTTTAAACAAGTATGCCTTTTCTGAACCACTAGATCATACTTAAAAGAATGTATTAAAAGGACACATCAAGTACATAAAAAATCTCAGTTATTAATTTTAAAGAAAAAGGTGTGCATGAAAAAAATGAAATCAATAATAAAAAAATAACTTATGCATTTTGTTATGGTAAAGCACAGAAAACAACAAAGCCTAGTAATCACAAAACAAATATTAAACAATTAAGCTTCTATAAATACATTGTGTCCAAGAATGGAGCAATTTAACGAAGGCTAAAAATCCAACTTCAAGATTTCATTCAACACCATCTTGATTAATAGGAAAATTACATTTGCTAGATTTTATAATAAGACCATCAAACATATAATTCGTAAATCAAATAGAGATCTTGGACCACTCTATTGAACTAGCCATAATACTATGCTACTAATTGAGATTGGCTCCTATAGTTGAAACAAAGAACATTTTAATTTCAAGATCCGATAAAATCACATGAGGCAAATCATCGTAGAAAAAATCAGACCTTAAGTTATTCACTATTAAATGTAAAGGAGCGATTTCAAACCTCATGGAACTTTTTGTTGTGAAAAGTGCAAGGCATTCCTTTCCTAAGAAAATGAAGTAGATTTAATAAAAAACCATGCAGTGCAAATATCAACATGGAACCTGGCCCACTCTTCACAAATTAATCAAGATGAAACAAAACTAGCCCTTGTTTCCTGATCTAGAAAAACAAATTACGATAAGAGAAAACAAAACTCTACATATAAAGATATTCACAATCTCGGCTCACAAGAATTACAAGACATTTTGAAGCACCGGATAGATAACAAAACATTAGAATAAAAATACCAGTATCAACTTGAGAGCAGGTAGGAAAGAGTAATAACCACTTATAATCATCATGGACTGTAAGCTATTTAAACTTTAAACTCCTACAAGAACCATTGGCCTGCAAGAAGGAAGGCGAGAGAGAGTGAGAGAGTGAAAGAGAGGCAAAAACCTTCGTCCTTGGAACACTTGGAGAGCACAAGCGAAGCGGTGAGGGTCGAGGGAGACACAAGTCGTGGAGCTTGAAATGCCTATAAATAGTGGCATTCAATAAATGGAGATCAAGATCGACAGTGGCATCAGCGGAGGCAGACAAAATCCGAACTATAGGGCCGTCGAAGCAAGAAAAAGAGAAGGGAAAGGAAGACCTTCTATCCGATGAAAACCTTATAACTCCATAAACATAGTTTCAAAGATTGGAGCAACAAAAAAATCATTTCTAAAATTCAAAACAAAAACAAAAAAAAAATTATGTGGGTAAATAAAACCAATCGATACATTCCGTAATAATCAATTAAAGTTTTATATAATTGTTTATAACAATTTAAACATATTGAGTTATATATAATAATAAATCACCTATTATATCATAATTAAAAAATTTTTAAATAATTTTTAGACTAAATGATAGTCAAAATAAAACTTTAATCCTCTTAAAAATAAAAATAACTATTTATTATAAAGAGAATAAAAAATGATATAAGAAATATTTAATATCAAGTTTTAAGTATTATTCAAAAAAAATTTATATTTATATATATACATATCATGAATAATATATAAAAAAATATTATCGAAATAAAGAAAAATATTCAAATAAATCATCATTATTTATTACAAATTTTAAAGATGAACAAATTAAGAGTTGTATAATTTTTGTAGTTAATAAAAACTATGGGTAATAAAATAACTATGATTTAGTATGATTCAACAACAATTTTAATACGAGATTAATGGAGGGGTGTTTATCGTTCAAATGGCAATTAGATATTTAAATTGAGATAATTGATTTTCCTTAATTTATGATTAATCAAATATTATAAATATAATTTTTTATTGTTTATCTTTATTTATTTATAATGACATAAATAGATTTATAATGAAATGATTTTAATGTATGTATTTTTTATTATTAAGCATGATTATAATATTTGATTAAATATTTTATTTTGTTTATAAATTTAGCCAATCATAAAACTATTTAAAGTGATCTATTGATTAGTAGTTAATTATAGGAATAAGTTTTTTAGTATATCATAAAACTAAGATCTTCTATAAAAAAAATTTTGTCAATATTTCAAAACATTAATTTTAATCAAAAGATGATAAAATTAGAAAAATTACTTTAATATATATATATATATATATTCTTATAAAATAATTATAATATTAACCATTCTATTAATCAGTTTTTAGTACCATATTTATCAATACTATTTCGAGTGCTAATTTCAAACTTATATTTTTCAATGAAATTGTTTTCCAAAATATTATCAAATCTTTGTTTAGCTAAGTTCAAACACATACTTTTAATTTATAAAAAGAAAACAATTTCCAAAAATAAAAGATTATTTTATCATCACAAAATAACATTAAAAAGTTTAATTCACTTTTTATTAAGAGATAAAATATTTTCTAATCATTTTTCAATACAATTAATAAAAAATTCATAAAAGCCATCAAGTTCTTAATAATACTTTTTAATAATATTATTTAATTTATTTTAATTAATTTATTAAATTTTTAACATAAAATTATTATAAAAAATATATCAAAATACATAGTATTTTCAATTGCCTCTGCAGCCAAAGAACTAACGCCATGGACTAAGCATCAAATTCCTACGCACTCCTCACTTCAGTTTTTCCAGCGACCTTCTCCTCAATCCCTCCTCGAATATCTTCGTTTTTCTCTACTCTCTTAACCCTTTCTCATCGCTACTCCATCTACATTAGAACTCATCTGCCACTTTATCTGCGTTTTCCTTTAGCCTTCGTGTCGACATTGCTCAGTTTACAGCTCTCCGTCAGTCCTTCTTTGCATTTGAACAACAATTGTGAAGATTACATTCTTCTCTGATGGAGTATTTTTCCATCAGTGTACACTATGCAGGCTCCAGGAGGGGGCGAAGTTCGGAAGCCAGAGGCAATCATTGATTGGCTTTAGAACAAAATGGGATAACCTGTTGAGCTTCCTTCAGTTGACCAGATCCACAAGATCTGTCGAGGAAACATGGTCCCCATGTGGATCTTTCTCCTTCAAAGAGTGCGGTCAGAGAGAACCATGGCAACGGTTCTCCGAAATATTTTCGTTCATGGAGTGGTGGCACCTACTGAAGGTGTGAAAGCGAGGAGGTGGGAGAAGGAATGTCGTTAGGCGGCAAAGGAAGGAGTTGTGGTCCCGAATGACGGAGGTTGAAAGAGAGGAGTCGGAGCGGAAGTGAATGGTTAACGAGAGGGCCAATGCTAGGTGAGTTGTCTACTTTTTTTATTTGATTTTTAGACTAGGGGATTCTTGTAGCAGGTGGATTATATAGAACTAAATGTTGGAATTTGGAATTGGAGAAGAGGGTTTTTTTGGCTTTGTGAGGTCATGAATACATTATTGACATTTTATTGTTCACTAAATGAATATTTTCTGAAGTTGTGTGATATTACTAATGTGTTTTCCATTGGAATGACGACGTAATTGCTAATTACCTTTAGGTTTGTACTTGTTTAGTGAATAACTATTTCCTTTCTTTTGGTTAGCATTTAAGGTACAAACAGGTGATGTTAGAAGCTTATGATCAGCAATGTGATGAGGCAACTAAGATATTTGTGGAGTGCCAAAAACAACTTCATATATATGTAAGCCAAGCAAGAGACATTAGGAGGTTGATTACAGATAGTGCTGCTGATTCTGTTGTTGAGATCCATTTGCGCAAAAAGAAAGAAGCAGTCTACACAATGGTCAAAGGTAGCAAATCATCAGATGATCTCATTTTAGTTGAGACATCATGAGATATAGTCATTAGATCGGCATGTGAGACTCTTGCAAGGCATATGATTGAAAGAATCCAAAGTACCTTCCCGACGTATGATGGGATTGAGTGAACTCTAGTATTCAAGTAGATGCTACAAAGTTTCTCGATGACTTGGAAGGTGATGTACCTAAAGCTGTAATGGCTGTGATAACTAAGTCTCTTAGAAATCCTTCACAGTTACTTCAGTCAATCACTACATACACATTGTGTTACAACAAATTGATCCATAGGGAGATTGAAAATATTGTCGTCTAAGCTGATGCAGAGCTTTTTAAGCAATTCTTTTTATCTTCAAATCATTGTTTTATTTTTTCTTTCCCAGTATGCTGAATTTATAAAAGATTTTCTTTAACTTTGATAAATCTTTGTTTGTTTCTCAAGTTTTGGAAGTCCTGTGAGGCAGTTAGCATAAATTTATAGCTTCAAAAATGCATTGGAGCATAATGGTTTTAGATAGGAAAATATTACAAAGTTCAACGTCAATGTCGCAAAACCAATTGTTTCCTTATGGAAATCATGTATGTACTGTTATGACTATTTTTTGATACTACTTAAGAGCTACTTTATCTTTGTTGTCATATTGATATTACACTTTAATTTCATTTTTTATTGTATAACTTATGAAAAGGCCATATTCATGTCATTTCAGTCGTCTAAGGGTGCTCTCATTAAAATGTACTAGTGAAACATTAACCAAAAGTTTAACTTTATTTCATATTTTTGTTTAATCTTTGTCTATTTCCATCTATAAACTCATTCAAAGTACACTTATTATGAAATGTTTTTTTAAATTTGTAGTCTATGTTAACTCCTTGTGTAGCTTGTTAGCACTTGGTTATTTGGGTTTGATGATGTCAACTTAATTAACAATTTGTTCATGAAGCGTTGATAAGGAATAAAAAATTAATAAAGCATGATAGGCAAAAAAGAGAGGTTAGAAAAGGCTCTAGACAGGATGGTAGATAGGTTGAATATGTTAATCTTTTTTTTATTATTAAAGAAAGTTTAGGATTATTATCAGATTTGTATTCTTGCCAGAATTATAAAAAACTTATGTCTAGATCGAATTAATGTGTAGAGCAAATGTCTTGTTAGTGCCAAATCGATGTTAAACTGGTATTATGATGAGTTTTGATAATGATGTTTATTTCTCTTTAATTAAATTCTATTTCTTATATTTTTTTTATTAAGAATTAGATTTGTGATGAATAGTATATTTTATTGGCTATTGTAGGAAGTTGGATAATTTATTCATTTCAATTGCATGGTTAATCATTCCTTAAGATAAAATTAAAAATAGCATATAATAAAATAGTTAACGAATGATTATGATATTTTTTTTGTCTTTGGTGAAGTAAGCTACATCGATAAATTTTACGAAGTTAATTAAATATTACTATTTTACTAGTATAAATAATATTTTAGGATAATTATTATTTATACATTTTTTTGGTTAAAAGGTTAATTTTTTTTGTCAATTATTAGTTTTGCCATTTTACTGCAAAATATTTTATTTAATAATAAACTATGAACAACTAATTTAAAATTAATATTTAGAATCTTTTTATATCATTTGTGAATGACTTTATGCTTTGGAAATACCCAATTTATTGATCTATCATATTAAATGGATTATCAATTGTTCCATTCAGGTACAAAAATGAGAATGATATAGTAACAGATACTGCAACTCGGGACGCAAGTTCACCTTTACTATGTCAGCTTTATGGTAGTTCAAAGAGTGGTACAGATCTATCCTTACAAGGAACTTGCAATCAACTACTTGAAAGACAAGTATGTCTTCTCCTTAATGTAGAATAATATAGAGTATGCTATTATAGTTGACTATTATTTCTCATATTAGAGATTACTTATACTTTTATTTGATATCTTGTGTTTGGTTATATTTCTTAAAATTTTATTTGTGATTATCTATCAGAGGAGACCTTATAGTCAATATCACATTCTTTTGTTTTTTTCCTTATTTGCGACTTTTTTTTAACTTTAGGTATTTTGCTACACCATTTTTTTTATTAATGATTCTTGTGCACCTTTTGATTTTTTTTCATTCATAAGGTCATCCCTTTTCATATGGCATATTCATACGTACAATAAAATTTTAATTTTAGATTATTACGATAGAGTGCTTAACAAAGTGATTTTTGTTTTTTTATTATTTATTCTTATGGGTTTTACCACTAGCTATTTCCAAGGGATCTCACGAGTTATATTTAAAATAGGAGTTTTTTTTGTGATTTTTTCACTATTGTCACCACAAGCATCTCTGTGTTGACTTTGGTAATCTTAGCCTATTGAAGAAAGAATGATAAATATTTAAGCAAGTAACTTAAGAATCCATTAAAAAATTACTTAACCATAAGTCAAAGTAAGTCTTTTCTGAAATTACTACAATAATTCAGGAAATACATATTTGATGGCTAAATTATAAATATCAACTATTCCAACAAATATGGTACTTGCAAAGAAGATGGGACTTTTGGCCTTGAGTAATTTTCATAATGAACCCTCGCAAAACAGTTTAGATAGTTTGGTAAGCAAAATATAGTCTAGTGAAAAAATGATTAAATTTGGGGAATGGATGATGAACAAGGGTAAGGGATACATTTATTGAATCCTATAACAATAAGAGTTGTACCTTCTAATTAGAAATATTTCCAAGTGATAGAATTAATTGTCCCTTTTCTTAATAAAGCATGTTTGCAAAGCACTAATTCCGTTTACAACCTGTCAAAAATTACATTAGAAGACATTAAAACTGCTTGGGAAGTCATCAAAGCTACTCCAAAAAACAAGTAACTTACCAAACAAAGAAAATTAAGCATATGTTAGAAAATGCTTTGGCTTGCACATCATTCTCCCTCTTTTTAAAATTATTGGACCTTGAGTGGAGTCGTGAAGTCTTTTGAGGAGAAAACATTGCATATCTCCATCCAACCATAAGGATATTTTCTTTACCCTTCTTTTCTACCAAAGGGAAAGCTTGCAAAGCAATGAGGGAAGCTTGGCATAATGAGCTAGTAGTAATCGAATCAAGTGCAGCATGGAGAAGAATTTTATTAGGGATGTACTACTTGAGTTGTGATTGTGTTTCTTGCAGCTAATAGTATAGTTTCCTCAATTTAGTTGATACATGTATAATATTTATTATGCCAGAAAGAACACAAATGTAAGCTTAGAATTTGTCTTCTGCAATTTTTCTTTTTTAATTTCTTTGGTTCTTTTGAACAAGAAACTTGGACAACTAGAGATTTTTTTATTAATCATAGTGGTATTTCACTAATTTCACAGGAATTAAAGTTTTTGGCTCTTAACCAATCTTCTTTTTTTAATCTCTCATATGTTTTCATTAAAATATTATATAGAAAAAAGATTATATGTTAATATTACCTGATCACATAATACATAAAATATATGGGTACCTCAACATCAAATTGTTTAGTGTAACATAATATTTAAGGGTTGTTAAGCTTTTTTTTTTCTTGATCTTTGTTTGTAGTTTGTAAGGTAATGTTGATTAAATCTATATTGAATTTTTTGTTATAAAAGATAAAATTTGTTAAGGTGGTTTGTAGTGTCTTTGTATGTATTATGTATGTATGCATGTGTGTATGTATGTATGTCTGTGGGTGTGTATATATATAGTTAAATTATCAATTTACATATTTTATGCAACTCTACTTAATATGCGCTAATTGACTAAATTTAATCATCCAAAATTATTATTAATATTTTTATTGATATTATTTTATTAATCACTTAGGTTAGTGAACTTATTGAATTTTTTGCAAGCTTATTTCTAATAAACGTAAAAGTTTTTGTATCCATTTCCATTAGTAGAAAATTTTGTCATTTACCCTTGTTAAGTGATAACTAATAATTAATATTTGTTATTAACTAAAGTAAGCTAACTAATGTAAACATATTTCTATCAGGGGATAGTAAATTCTATGTTTATTTTTTGACAATATAATTGTTCTTAATTTTTTTAATCACTTGTAAGAGTTATCTACATGAGGAATGGATTTAAATTATATAGATCAACATGTAGTTTAAAACTAATGGTTAGGATTGGCTCAACTTGTTCATATACTTGAGTTAAAATGACAGTTGGTAGTTTGGGACGGCTTAAGACCTCTACAAAATGGGGATTCTTATTTCATTAACATGGAAATATATACTTGATTAACAAATTTCTCATATGGCCAATTGATTTTAAAATGTTTGCCTAAGATTTCAATCTTCCATGCGAAAAATTGTAACCAATATGATGGCTGGGCATGTTGTTATTCTTTGGCAAAAGTTTCATTACCGAAATCTTAAACTACAAGCTATGTTTGTGTGAAGTTGTGATTTAACAACATGCTTGAAGTTGACCTTGCCTTTAATAGTCTTCTCTGAAAATTGGCCAGGCATTAAAGAAATTGGAAAAATGAGTAGTAAATTTTAGTTAAGGAGCTCGTTGTCCAGAATATTTTCATGGTCTCATTTTCCTTGCACATTTAGGCTCTGCATATGGAGCTTTTCCGAGTATTTCCTTTTCCAAGTTTTAATCAGATTGATGTGAAAGTTTATGGTACTACTCATAGACCTGTTTGTTTCATTTATTTAAAAGCCATATGCATGTTGGCTACTTTAGATAACCTTCTACACTTTTAGTTATGGTTATGAAGATATCCACATAATACTAAGGAAATTCTTTCAAATGAAAACACTTATGGAAATTCTTCATCTGATAGGAATCATCTTTTTGCAATTTTATTGTGTTTCATTTTAGAACTCGTAATGATGTATATCATGCATCCCTTTTCCTTTTAGAATGCCCATGTCCAGCAGTTTGTGGCTACTGAAGATGCACTAAACAAGGCAACTTAAGCTAAAAGCATTAACCAAAAACTTGTAAAGCGGTTACATGGAAATAGTGAAGTCGCAATAAAAACACTAAATTTTGGAGTCCAGTCTCAGAACCTTCGTAACATAAGGCATTTTCAGGTGATGTGACCCGTGTGATTTCTTAAAATAGGATTCTTTGTAGAAAGTTTTTAAGCAATAATGTGGATCATCGCTAAGTTTCATTGATATGGAAATATATGAATTTTCTTTATTCATGTTTTTTTTATGCTATCCATTGTCAATTTTTAACATGCCAAACTTCATGGAGTTGTACCTACCACAAGAGTTTCGAAATTATATATTCCCAACACCATATTTTTGGATATTTGATGCTTACATTATGCAGGTTTCTTTTTTATTAATCATCATAGAAAGAAAACATATATTTTGCCAAAAAAGAGTGCATTTTTGTTGAGCATTTTCATCCAATTATATCCATTCCTATTTGAGTTCAAAAGTTAAGGATTTTGATCATGGTTCTCATTGAAATTTTTTGAAACTGCATCGAATTATATCATAGCTTAGCTTGTAATGTTTTTAACTTCGATTTGTAAAATGCATAAGCTAGCAACGTGAGGTTTATTGCACTGTAGGAGTTTTATATATGCAATCATCCATTGCAATGCAATGAACCCTTTCCTTGATTCCATGGTCTTGATCACTCTGTATTATGTATTGTTCAGATGGATATTTGGGCTAAAGAAAGAGTTGTTGCTGAACTAAAAGCTAGCATTAATACATTGACATCTGAGGTTCAACACTTGAACAAGTTATGTTTGTAATGGAAAGAAGTAGAAGATTCTTTGCGAAAGAAATGGAAGAAAATTGAAGAGTTTGACTCTTGCAGATCAAAACTTGAGTCTACTTACATTGCATTTCTACGTGCTGACATGGTTAAGTCACTTGCACACCATATCCTCATTCAAATGATATATTGTTGTTATGTGAACTTGACGTGTTATTGAGTTACATCCTTGAGTTCATCTTTTGCTTCCTATATACACTGCTTGAGTTCATCTTTTACTGTTGATTTGTAATGTATTTCTTTGTGCTAACATTTTTAAGTATCTTGCATACTATATCATCTTTTGATTGCATCTTTTGCTATTTATGTGTGTTTTGTGTTTTTGAATGATATACCTGAGTCAATCTTTTGCTATTTAGTGTATTATTTATCAGAACCAAAAGTGTTTATGCACTAACATTGTTAAGTATTTAACTATTGAACCACTTTTTTTCTAGGACCAGATAAGTAAGACTTTATAGTGTACTTGAACTTGTACTATTAGGGGCAAACATTACATAAAAGCTCTAAGATGCTTGGGTTTCAAGGAGTGTAGGACATAGTGGATCCACCACGTGTGATCTCACTTTAGGCACATGGTGATTGTGGTAGTAGGAATATGGTATTGTTTAGCTATAAGCTATAACAACAAAAATATGATATCCAATTCTAAGTTAATGCCACGTGAGAGGTGAGCACTCCTAGAGTGGCTAAGTCTTTTTTCATGATATTATAATCTTATATATTTTTAGTTGTAAAAGTTAAAACTAAATTATTATATTTGTATTGATGGGATCTTTTATGAATCCTTAAAACTTGAAGTTTTCAGTGAGTTTTCTTATTGGAAAAACTTTTGAGTATCATATATTGCATAAATGAACACCAAATATGCATTTTATCTTTAGGTTTGCTTTTTGAATTTGAAAATGAGTATATATTGAAAAACTTTTTTTGATCTAAACGAAAGATGGAAATGACAAGCTAAATAGAAGTAGAATTATTACTTTCTCTCAAAAGCAAAAAAAAAACTAGAATAGAGAAGGATTGCCTTTTGCATTTCAGTATCAAAAATTATATGCTCTAGATATTTCTAAACAAGGAAAAGTATGATTAATCATGAGTCTTACTTGTATAAGCATTTGTTGAAACATTCTTTTTTATATTCTTACTAACTCATTACATTATGTAGAATTGGGATATATTAGGATTAAATAAATTTTTTTTACTAATTTATTTCTTTAGGTCTCAAATATATCATATTTTATTTTTAAGAATCATTTTTCTTTTATGAATTTCTAGTGAAACTTCACCCTAACACAAACCTTTTGTTATTTCCATATTCATAAATTGTTTAATATTGATAATGCTACTTAATTTGGTTGTCAATAATTTGGATCTACTTTTGTTCTCAAGGGAGGCTTTAAGAGGAATAAAAGGCATCTTGAGGGGATGTTGTAGGTCTTGAGAACACTCAAGGAAGATAAAAGAAGGACCTTAAGATATTATTCTCAAGAGGTGTTGGTTGGCCTTGAGGCCCATGTTAGTGGGTTTGACGTGGATGAATATTTTAAGAGAGAGTTTGAGTAAGATGTATTCTTTAAGAAAGCTTACTTGAGGTAGTTTTGACAATCAATGGGCATATGGAAGGTAGATTATGGTCTTGAGGGACATAGTCGAGGTGTTAGTTGGAGTTCTCCAGGGTTAGGCCTTGAGCATTAGGAATGTGTAACGAAACTTTCGACAATTGTTCAGAAGGAAGTTTAGATCTCAAGCTGATGGGAACAAAGGCTCAAGGAGTGCCCTCAAGGGCAATCAAGGCAAGCACACATGGGAATCAAATCACATCAAACACTTTTGGTGTTTTTTTTATTCTTTTCAATTAGATTTTGATTGAGTAATGAACTAGAAAGTTTTAGAGAATCTTGTTGGCTTTCTAACTCTATTTTTAATAATCTAACATTAATATTGGTGGAAGAAGTTAATCAAAATTTATTATAGTTGTGCAATGACATTTGGTTAAGCACAAATTTAGAATTCGAATGCACCAAATTAGTATTTGATTTTTAATGGCCATGATTTTGGTTTTATTAATTTCTTAGATAGTTTTGATTAGATTTTTTATGTATATCTCTTAATTCTTGTTACTAAGAGCTTTTAGACTATAAAAATTATTTGTGAAGGAGTTATTGGTATTGGTGCAAGTCGCTCGTTACTTTAGAGTGTCATGTGATTTCATGATTGAGGGTACCCTGAATAATTACTCTAGGTGAGAGGTGTTTTCTTTTAACTGATTGCCAAGTTTTTGAGAAATTACTTCATAAGTAGACTAGTTTAGGTTTTGTTTAGTTGAAAAGTTGGAGTTTCTCTATGTAACTAATTTGTATTGCATTTTATTTCTTTCTACATGTTTTTGTTGTGGCAATGTAATCATTCTGTTTATAAAACGGACCATATTTTTCCATTAGAGTATTAGATCTTACTTAGTGTAGATCTTTGTAAATGGATGGTCTACTTGAGATGTGGAAATATTGTTGAGGATAAAGGCAACATGAGAAGAGAAATGACTTAGTAAGATAAATATTTATATCATTGTAAGAGCATGTGGTTTTTCTAACTTAACAAGTACAACTTTTGATGCAGATGATGAGACATGAGGTGATGAAACGTAATTTTGAGGATCGTTGATAGTTGGAGATGAGTCCACTTCAAGAAGAAGCATAGATGATGATAAGAGGTGAAGATGAAAGAACTTTAGGTGATGGAATGATGAGCATTGGGATCTTATGGCTCCAAGTGACAATGATTTCTTGAAATCTTTCAAAGTGGTGGCTAAGATAAGCATGCTATCTTATAGAGGTTGATGTAAGGAAGTAGAATGCATGGCTAGATAGTTGGAAATGTATTTTTGCATCTTTGAGTGTACAAGTTTCAGCGTTGTATCCTTTAAAAAACTAATTTATTATGCATTAGCATGATGAAACAATCTTTTGTATTCTAGAATTGTAAAGATTTGTAGTTCGAGTCAATTCAAGATGTTTCTATCGAAGTTTTATCCCAGCTATGAGGAAGCTAGATAGAGGAAGAAGCTTAGCTTGATAGCCATGAAGGTAGTTGATGCAAGATTGTAACTCATAATTTTGGAAGTGAGTGGTCACTTGTGTTTTAATCTTGGAAAGAAGAACTTCTTGATGAAGCATTTGGTAGGTTTACTTAGATTGTCATGGTTATCATTCTATCTCTTCAACAATAATGGGCAATCAAGCACGTTTATAATTGCTATTGAGAAGAATTATGGTTGAGTTAGGATGCCAAAGGATGATGGCTTCAAGAGCAAAAACAAAAAGAAGGAATCCTTAGATTAAGGCATTTCCATTTTTTCTAATGTTTTTGAAATTTGTCTTTCTTGGAGACTTAGTTATTTCAAGAAATATTTTTTTGAATTATGTTCTAGATTGAGGAGATTGAGTGGCAAGGTTGATAATTAGAAAGGGAAAATGGGATTGGTGTTGTTATTAAGAATAATGTGTTTTTTGTTAGGTTGAAAGAACTTGATCGCAGTCTATCATTAATGATAAGAAGGTTATAAAGACAACAAGGTTGTAGAGGAGAGGACTACCCATGAGTTGTTTCAATTCAAATCTAATTCAGGAAGATATTGGTAAAAGTTCTCTGTAATGATTGATGCTAGTGCAACTAATCATAGTGAATAAACTTGATTTGGAAACGATGTTGAATTCGCATCCATGTATGATAATTAGATTCAGTGTCGTCCAAAGTTCAAGTCGAAGCAATTTTAGTTGACACGATGGTCTCTAATGTGTGCCACTTAAAGCTTGTCAAATGATTTTTACAATGGGTGTATGTGGCACCATGATGCAATTTACTTTTAATGACAACAAAGTATGATGCTTCACAAAGAAGAGAAGATTTACTCATTTGACGAGGATTGAGAAGTGTTGTCTACAAGACGTTTGTAAATAATTGTGTCAAGCATGCTAGTTCGTATTGTAGATTGAAGGAAATATTTAATTTGACATTGAGAAGGCCATCGCAGCATGAACGACAATGGCAAAAAGAAGGAGATTATGCAACACATTGGACGACAATGGATTCCCTAGGAGGCAACAAATGTATTGTGAGAACCTAGTATTCCTTAGCTCTAAACATCATATTGGAGTGAATCCCTCCTTCAAAAGAGGGGCATATCTTCTAAGAGAATCTTAATGTTATCTCGAAAAAGGTCTTAAAAAGAAGAAATCATGAAGGGATGTTGTAGGCCTACTGAAGCCTCAAGGATCATAAAAAGAACATCAAGAGGTTATGTTGTAGGCCTAGTGAAGGCTCAAGGATAAAAAAAGAACCTTTAGAGGTTATTCTTGGGAGATATTTGAGATTCAAGGTGAATGAAGATTTCAAGAGAAAGCTTGAAGAAGATGTTTGTGGTTGTGAGAGGGTACACTTGAAGTGGTTCTGACACTCAATGCTTAAAGTAAATTATCATCTTGAGGGTATGTTTGAGTTTTTAACTGAAGTTCTTAAGGCTTGGTCCAAGAGAAGAAGGAACGTCATGCAAGACATTGTTACAAAGGATGGTTTTCGAGGTGACTAAGACAAAGCTCAAGAGTGTCCTTAAGAGTAGTCAAGGCAAGGCTTTTTGGACACATTTTAGTTGAATTTTGGTCGAGTTATGTTCTAGTAAATTTTAGAGAATTTTTCCTGCTTCCCATTGCTTTTTGGATTATCAAATTTCAATATTTGTAGAGGTTATGCTCCATTTACTGTAACTGTGCAAGAGTTTTGTAGATAAGAATGAATTTGAAACCTGACTACATCAAACAAAGGTTTGGTTGATTTTTGTTTTTGAAATGTTTGTATTTAAACACATTTAGTTCCTAATATTTTAATATTGGAATTATAATGTGCATCTCTTATTTCCTAATGATCCAAGGACTCGGTTAATAAAATGGGAACATTACGTAAAGTTTTAGTATTGATACGAGTTGCTCGATACATGAAAGCAACATGTGGCTACGGGCCAAGAGTATTGAGGGTATCTACTTGTGTGAGAGATTGTTTGGCCTTTAAATTATTGTCAAGTGTTTGAGAATCTATTTTATAAGTTGATTTCTTTAAGTTTTTCTTTAATTAAATAGTTAGAGTTTTTTCATATATCTTGTTTACATCATGTTTCCTTATTCTTCTCACTAGTTTCTTGTTGTGTCACTTGAAAAAGATTTTTTGGGACAAGTCATTCCATGTCTTATGTTGGTTCTGATAATGTCATAAAATGTTTATTCATTTTAAAGTACAGCATCATAAATGTTATTTCTGAAAAGTTTATCACAAATTACTCAAAGACTGTTGATCACTAATAATCTTTGTTTACATGTCATGAAATTTTTAGAGTACCTAAATTAGTTAGTCCATTTTTTCTTTACCAAGTCCATTTTTTCTTTACCAGTAGCATTTAGGGTGGTTCATGAAGGCTTTAAACAATTGATTGCATTCATTTGATTATATACGGAACTTTACAATTGATCATACAAACTAATGTGGTGTTGATCTTTTGATGCATCTCTTTAACGGGCCTTTTTGTGATCATTCACTTTCCTGCATTATACTAATAGTAAGCATCAGCCTTCTCGGACATTCAACCAACAACCGCACAAGAACATGCGACGAGGATGATCGTTCCATCTTGCAATTCTGTGGCAAATGTTTCATCTAGTTCTAAGGATCTCATTGAGAAAGAGCTATCCACTTTCAATCAGATCCTGGATAATAGATTATATACGATGCCATCTACACCTCAAGTTTGTCATTAATCTATATCTTTTTATGTTAATTTTACTTTAATGTTAATCATTTATGTGCTATGAGTGGCCAAAATATTTTCATGTTCATCAAGGTAAATAGTAAAGTCATTCTATTTTGTTTTTAGAAGAGACATCCCAATAGATCATTATAATTTTTTATTTATTCACCTTTTCAATTTTCATCAAGGCCATGGGATACTTGGATTCATGTCATTTGGTAAAATGGGTTTTCTATTAAATAATTTTTTAAATTTTTTTATTTAATTTTTGCTCTTATTGCTTCTTGGGTGCTTGCTTTGTTAACATGCTCTTCTTGAGTCTATGGGCTATGCTGTAGCTACTGGTCCTGAAGCACACGTAGATACTGAAAAAAGTGCTTTTTTAATTAAAGCAAGAGCTGCAGCTGCAGCTGGAGATCCATCAGCAATACCTTCTATATGCCATATGTCTTCATCTCTTCAATGTCATTTGGGTACCTTCTAAATCTTCTGATTTAGGTAATAATTGTTTTTATCCTAACTTTTCTCCCTATGTTTAATTTCTTCTTTCTCTTTTAAAATTTTAATTTCCATATCCATTATTTGAAAGAAAAATGGTGGCCACTGCTTATAATCTTAAGCACAAACTAACTAATGATATTAACTGGTGCTTAATATCTTGAAGATTTGGAGGAAATAGATGATGCCTTGACATCTGTTTTGGGGGTAATGGACTTCTATGCAAAACCTCCATGTTCAATAAAGAATATGAAAGGTATAATTTTGCTTTGATTTAGTGTTAGGTTTTATATTTAAAAAAGATTAAGATTGAAAGTATACATACTTGCCTAAAGTTCTCTAGGAACATTGCATGCTTTTTAACTTTTTGAGTTGAGAAACCCGATCAGGGATCGGGGATGGATACATTCAAAGATTTTGGCTCGACTACCTAAAAGGTTTTCATGCATTTTGTTTATTAATTAGTAATCTTATTTTGTTGATAATATTTATAAAATAAAATTTTATTTTAAAGCTAAAAATTTATTCTTCTAATTTTTTGATTCAAAAAATTCATTAAATGCATAATTTACCTCTCCCTTATTGTTTGTTTTACTTCATATTTTATAACAATGATCACTTATTTCTCGATGTTTTGAATACCCATTCCTTTGGATTATGGTTTGTAAGGGTCGTTACCTGTAGATTAATAATTTTTAAATTTGAATTAAATAATAATCTCTCTAGTGGATCAATTAAAAACAAAACATATATATGATCAAGAAATTGTTACAAGTTAGAAGAGATTTTGAGCTCCAAAACATTTGCAAATTGCAATCAATCTACGAATGAATCGAATCTTCCCTCCACTATCAAGTATGTGGTATGATTAGTTGGGGAAATCCTATGAATCTCATACCAAAAATACTTCTTTGAAGAAACATTGCATGGCTTCGTGTTAGCTAAACCTCTCCAAGGTTATATAAGGAGTTCTCCTTCAAGAGGTATCACAATAAAGACATGAACTCTAATATTTATCATTAAACATAAATTTAATATATCAAAATAAATTATAAAATATAAAAAATTAATTCAATGATTAAAGAAATTTTATGGGTTAATTGTATATTTTTAGCCTCTTGCTACAACAGTCAGTCCTTGCGTGGCCGGGGGTGGGGGTGCATATTCATCTCCCCTCACTGAGCCTAGCCCGTGCTGTGTTTCCTTCCACCATTGTTCGGGTACCAGACCGCTGCTCAAGATCTGACACTAAGGGAGTCTATTTTGCCTTGATCCTCCATGTTGTAATGGCTAGAGACAAAGACAGCTCCCCGTACTTCATCTTTTGCATCAAAGAAGCCTTCTCTTCGAAATGGAAATGGTGTTGGTGATGTTGTAGCATAGCTTGAGGAAGGTGTCGATCATCAACATCGTGATCCTCAATGTCCTTGTGGTGGTTTACACCTTTGCGTGCGACTTCAAGAACAGCAAGTGGATGGACAATGGTGGAGCCTTTGCGCAGGCCAGGATGACTAAGAGCACTGGTTCTCGTTTTAGGTCAAGCTTGAAGAATCCTTATGTTAGCATATGTGATATGTTGACGTTTTCGAATGTTTCATGTTATTTTAGTCATATGGACATGAAGTTTTTGGAGAATTATTTGAAATGGAAACAAGGACATCAACTTTTGTTCCATTGGTCAGGTTATAAATATTTATATATTTGAAGTTAAATTTTATATTATTTTTATTGAAATTTAAATTAAATAATAAAAAATATTATTTTAAAATGAATATTAAAGAATACTATTTCAAAAGAATAACTATTATTATAAAATTCTTTCCATTTTTAATTTTTTTAAAATAAATTAAAATTTTCATGTTATATGCAAAATTTAATAAATGTATATTTTAAAAAATATATTTTTGAAAACATGAGGCATGATCAAGTTTTTAATATGGAAAATTAAAAATTTGAGAAGCCATTTTGACACAAATTTTAAAATAAAATGAAAATTAATTTAAAAGATGCTTTAAAATTCTTCCCTAAGAAGCATTTTTACACAACTAACTGTCGTGATGTTGCGTACCAACCCAAAAAATTTGTTATTTCTTTGGAATTAATTGGATTTTTGAAGATTTTTTAAAAAATTTTTAAGTATTATTTTAAACATTTTCAAATAACCGTATATCATAAAAAAGGAGGTATGACATATCAAAAAAGTGATATGAAGTGAAAAATAAAATGTTTGAGTTATTTGGAATCTAATGAAACAAAATTATGAAAATTTAAATATTTTTGAAGTATTTAAAAAAATTGTTTTGGATTAATAAGGAAATATTTATAAGTTTAGAAAAATCCCAAAAATTTAAAAAATACTAAATGAACTAAAAAGATTATGATATTTTGCTAAACACCAGAGCTTAAAAGAATTTGATTAATAAAATTAACACAAAAAAGAAGCTCGACGATCATAGAACTAAAAGTATAAAAGAGAAAAATAATACAATAATTTTATTGAGGATTTTTAGTTTAAAAAAATATTTAAAAATATTAAATGTCAACAAAAAGAAAGAAATTTGATTAACAAGTAGAGCTCATTAATTTGAAAAAGTATATGGAATATTATAAATTTTTTAATTTTGATTTAAATAAAAATTTAATTAATTCCCAAACTCCTAAAATTCTTAATTACCCCTAAAACATAATCCAAGAACCATTAGAACAAACCCATTTGTTAACGACCTGAATCAATGACAAACTTTCAAATTCTAAGTGAAAGAGTGGCATGGTGTTCTTTGGAGAGACATGACTATTTAGAGGGAGTTGGAAAGTTTATTAGTGATAGGGATAGAAATTGCTTTGTCCTACAGCTTTGAGAAAGGAGGGTAAGAGGAGGTGCTGTGGAAGCATTTGGGATATCCAAATAAAGGAATCACATTAGAGATCGAAATTTACAAAAAATATTATAACAACTGCTATAACTTGGAAAGTAGAAGATTGATATAAATTTTAAGATAAAATCTTTGGTGTGACCACTACAAATAGAAATAGAGGTAAGCAATATTGTGGATCATAAGTGCATTTGTATGATGTATTGGTGGTCCACATTAGCATTACCAACTTGTCAAATCATTGTTTTTTAAATCCAATCATATGAGTTTTATTTGAATTCTAATTAAAACAAAATAAAAGATGTTTTATTTTTAAATTTGTGTTCTTACAACAATTACTGCAATATAAATAAAATATAAGCACTTAAATATGACCCATATCCTTATTTTCATGATAGTGTTATACATTAACAAAACTTTCCTAATATATGAATTCTAAGAAAAATTAATTGCAAAAAAATCCCTGACCTCTTACTTATCACCTGATGTCTCATGAAGTGCTTAAGATTTTACCTAAAATTATTAACACCAAAGAAAAACTAAGCACATGACATTAGCTTAATAAACAAAAACTATATAGCATACATCTTTGGCTTATGCCACATGTTAGGTCAAGTAAAATATTATAGTATTTACAAAATATTAAAATTAATAACATAAACAGACATAGCAAAAAATGCTCTCACTATATGTAATGAAATACTATTCACTTTTTTAATTTTAATATTTCAAAGAATTAATTTAACTTTTTTCTTAATCATGAATGGTCTCTTAACTTTAAGTTTAAAATTCCATGGAGCTTAGCAACACCTTATGATGAAACAACAAACTAAACGTGCACTCTAGTGAGCCTCATTCTATTAGAGTAGCACTCATTAATCAATTTCTCATGAAAATTTACATTTCTATTTTAAGGAATCTCATATTAAATTTAGGATGCACACTTGAGAGGCCCTGTTTGCCCTAATTAACACCCTTGAGTCATTTTCATATATGATTGGTTTTCTTTGTGAGGAATCTCATAATAATTCTTTTATAATTTCATAGTTATTTTAATGATAATGTCTAAATTTTTTATAAATATAACTCACATAATACCAAAACATATGAAACATCCCATAATAGTTTTAAGCATGTCAATACTAACATGTGAAATAAAACATGATAATCTCAACTATGACTAACAAACATGGTTTACATTCAAGCAAACAGTCACCAATGAAACAATTTGCTTAAACATGAATATATTTTACTAACATGTCAATAATAGTAATATATCATACATGTAATGCATGTGCAACTTTGTAAACCAATAAAATATTGCAATGATAAAATATTAATTTCTATGGTTGCAGTTTTCTACTTGCTCCTTATGAGACTTGGCATAGTGTTAGAAGTGCATTTCAATGATAATTATTTGGTTGAAATAGATGTGACATAATTAATTAAATAAAAGAATTAGTTTTTTATTTTACATGCACTTACTCAAATCACCTACATGTTTTTCCTTAATCAAATCAATTATGAAATTAATAATGATGGCCTTTAGCATACTAATAAAATCTGATGGAAGAGAATTTGGGCTGGAGTCTATATGAGTGAAGGTGACTAAGAACTTGAGTGTGTGAAAATTATCAAAGAGCTGAGTAGCATCATCAAGAACCATCAGGAGGAGGTGACCAAGAGTTTAAAAATTTGAGAAGGGCATCATTACTGTGCTGCAACTTTCATTTAGCGAAGGAGAAAGAGTGAAGAAGACACTTGGGTGTAGAGAGCAAATTATAAGAAAGAAGGAGAAGTTGTGAAACTTTTGAAAAAATCCTTGTTTTAGGTCAAGGAAGAGATAGAAAATAAGTAGAGAAGAAGAAAGAGTACAAAAAAAAATAACATAGGAAAATAAGTAACTAAGAAGAGTTTAAGTATTTAAATTTATTTTTTATTAAATTTACATTGATTTATGCAAATAAAAATAATAATATTTGTTGTGCAAGAACTGGGTTTAAATTTATTATGATGTAGTATGAAATAAATTGATGGTGATTTGAAGTTAACTCGAGATAAAAGAAAAGAGATATTGGTTATTAATGTGTATTTTATGTATGTGGATCTACATTATATGATATGATTAGTTTAAAGTCATAAATAATAAAGGATCAAAATGCTATAATGAAATATGGCATGAGACAATCATATTAAACAAAATTTGGAGTTGTACTAGCATGAGAAGAATTTAAGTTATAGGTTGGGATATCGAGTACATCACATAAGCATGATATGAGTGTTGTACTTGTGCAATGGGTTGAGTTGTCAGGTTCACTATACGAAGGCAATATAGGTATTGACTTCGTATGATGTAATTAAGGTAAAATATATGATTGTATTGATATTATTATAATGATTGTATTAGATGATCCTTCAGGTTAAAGGTCAAGTAGTGATAATCATATAAATATGATGCTTGGAATCATATTGGATGAAAGAAATAGTGATTTAATTGAAGCATGGGACAAGTTTGTTAGAAGGACCGTGTAAAGAATTTTAGATGAAATCTCATACAATATGACTTAGTTTATCATATTGAATGATTAGTCAGAGCTATTGACAAAATAGTTAATTCTTGAGAGAGAAGAGACTACAGTCAAACTTGTATGTTGTGTATCATTATAAGTTATGATGTATTTAGGTGGATTAACAACAGAAACGTATGGTATGCTCAAGGGATCATATTGTCTGAAAAGAGGAACAATGAGTTGTTCATACTTTACAATGGGAGCATCATAGTAATATGAATGATTAACAAGCTAGTAAAACAAAGAGAGAGAGAGAGAGTGTGTAAAAATCATATAGTACAATGTTATCTGAAGTATTGTGTGTTTAATGGGAAATATGAATTATGTTAAAATATGGTATCATTGTATAATATGATCCCAGTGATCAAATTGCATGTTCAAAAATGACATGAATAATAGAGAGTGCTAATTTTGGGAATTAGATGATTTAATTGATAGATTATAAAGTTCAATATAATTCAAAATGCTTTTTTTTATACATCTTATGATATAATAAAGAAACCATATAAGTACATTCCAGGACAACAACTTAAGCGTTTATAAGAAATTAATATGATTTTAGTGGTTTGCTAAGCATACTACGTATATGATATATTTTGACCAATACATATGCATGACATTATAGAAAATTAAGAAAAGAATAAGATTAAAAAAGGAAATCAACTCATCGATTTAATTAGATAAACTTGATAACTATGATACAAATACACTTGCAAATTAATTTATAATTTATCTATAAAATGATAAAAATTTTTATATCTTTTAATAGGCATTATAAGTATTGAAATTTTTTTATTTCATTTTTTATATATTATTTATGACAAGTAAATCTAAAAACCGTGATATAAATACACTAGTAAACAATTTTTATGTTATTTAAAAAATGACATATTTTCATGTTATCTTTTTGAAAAGCATCAATGATGTAGGAGCATCTAATATTGACTCACAAATATACATCCATTAGCATCACACTAGTTTCATAATTTTATCGGTGTAATCTTTTGTTGAAATTTGCATAAAAAATACTTAAAATTAAATTTTTTTTGTTGATTTTGTCACCTCTTGCGATCTGCCACCATCACCCACACTATCGCTGCATAAGCCAACTTGACACCCATGTGACCTAAATTGACTCAAGAACACTTGTTGATCTACTTGACTTGCGTCAACCTACACCAACCCACCAGTCCTTGCCAACTAGTTTAGTTCTTCGTGATCATCACCTACCCAAAAATTAAACTAGCAGCTTTGTCTGTGCTTTTGCCCCATCATTTTGTTGCACGTGGTTATTGTCTCCCAAAATGCATGGATAGTTGGAATACTATTTAATTTATTTAAATTTGTAGTTTTTTAAACTTTTTTTAAAAAAATTATTCATGAATGTTTGAGATCCTTATAAATAGGGATATTCACTATGTTGAAGAGAAAAAAAGATGGAATTAAATTTCTTCTATTTGAATACTTTAACATTTGTCAGCAAAGTGTGTGCACGTAATTCTAGTTAGAGACTTTCCAACTTCCCTTGTGAGAGACTAGGATCAAATGTGTGAGAAATTTCATCAGGAGAGTCGACAACCAAACCCTTATAAGAGACTATGATCGAATATAAGAGAAATTCCATCAGGATAGTTGATAACCTAACAAATTCATATTTTCGTCAACATCCACATCAACAAAGGTACCTTCTTTTAGTCACTTTTATTTTCTAGATAGTAATTTAAAGTCTCAGTTATCATTTTCTATTAAAATACTTCATGTAGAGTTTATCTTAAATTCTCTATTTTATATGTATGAAATTGAATGTAATTAAAATCATCTTATAATATTTTATGCTTAACACTTAAAATATTTCTAGTTACTCAACTTAATAATCAATGTTACAACTTTGAAATACTAATCTTTAAACAGTTTTAAAATATCGTACACATCATCTAATCCTAATCAATTTATATATTTTTTCATATTTCGTAATAATTTATTAAGCATCTCTAATAATATAAACTCCAAATTAGACCATGATTAAAATCTAAGTCTATTATACATCATCAAACATATTATAATATGTTTTATACAAATCTAGTAATTATGTAATTATTTTCTTAAGTTATCATATTTATATAATACGTTGCTATATGACATATTATTCATATGTTATTCTTTTATAACATTATATAGCAAGAACATTGACATGTAATATAATAAAAAAATTCTTTAAATAAATGGATAAAAATGATTTATATGTAAATATTAGACTTGCTTATCAAATAAGAAAATGGAGTAGAATGAGTGAAATACCTCCTAAATATATTATCCTCAAATATTCATTTACAATATTATGACCTCTTATGTAATAAATATACATGATATAAGAAAATGATAATTCATTTATATCTATACAAATTCTAATTCACATTATAATAAATAAGAATAACCTGTGGTGAGGATGATTTATCTATATCTATAAAATTATATTATATGTAATATAGGGCTAGGATAGCCCATTTAAATCTACATGAGTCTACTATACACAACATAAGGTGAGTTTAGTCCATCTATAGCTACATAATTTTATTTTATATGATATGAAGTGAGGATATCATATCTATATCAACATGATTCTACTATAAATGATATGAAAGGATGAAATCTTATTATGGTGAGGATATTCTATTATGACATATATATTATTGGCATTGATTTTAGAGAATAATGACCTAAAGTGAGTGGAATTTGGGATATATTTAAATGTATTAGAAATGAAAGGAATGAAGAAATAATAAACTTATCTTTAAGTGTTACAAAATGTAACAAATACGAAATATGAAAATAAAAAAATATAAATATCCATGTTCATATTTTTTGTTAAATTTATTACCTTTTCTATATAATAAAATTTTATTATGGGTATAATTTTAAATTATTATGAAAAAAAATTATATCTATTTATTATATCATTATTTTTATATATTATTATTTATTTTTTTACTTATTAAACTCTTTAAAGTCTTACAAGTATTTACATCATAAGTAATGTATCAATTATTTTATGAGATGTAAATTTGGATGTTATAGATAAGAATTTTACTTATCAGCTAGTACAATGATTCTCTTAAGAATTTTTATATAAAATTAGTATCGTATTTATTTTGGATTGAATGGTTATATATATTTTTGTAATAGATCACTTATTTATATTGATATTTATTTAGTCCATCTAGCTAAAGGATTAGTGTTTTGGTAATTTAATATGTATATATATATATATATATATATATATATATATATATATATATATTAAGAGCATTTTCTTGTATTATCTTTGTCACCTAGTGTGATGAACAATGTAAAGGATTAAGGAATTTTCAAGAAGCTCATTGTGGAACAAAGGAGAATGTTCAGCTAATGTTTTGAAAAGGAAAGTTGGGAAGTAACTTTAAGAGTTAAATAGTTGTCATTCTAGTTTAACTAGAGAGGAATTTCAACTCGATTGGAAAATTAGAGTTCTACTGTTATTTCTCATTTAAGATTTAGCTTTCTTCTCAATTTTTATATTAAAATTCATATTTAATAATTACTCAAAATGATACTTAATGCAATAATATAGGTGGTATTTGATAGTGTTAAGGGTTGGATGCTAATCACAAAGTTGTAGACATCATCGAAAATAAGGTAAGATCCTTCAATAATAATGATGTTGACGTTTAGGGATCTATTCTAATAAGCAACATTTTCAGATATTATAATTGATATTGTTAATTTTTACATTATATATAGTATATACTACTCATCAAGCAAGCTTTATGCCAATATCATATGGAAGAAGCTAGTAGGGATTGTCGAACAGAACGGAACAGTGCGAAAACAGCCTGTAGGGAATGCTAAAGGGAACCGAACAATACGAAATCAAGTCCTAGGGAAAGCTACACGAAAACCAAGTGATCAAATCTTAGTCGAGTAAGGGGGAAGATAACCCCAGAAGGCTCGAGAGTCATACAAACTGAAAAGCTTATAGAGAGCAATGGCAACGTAATTTGGGTGGTATGGGACTAAACTCTCATCCAATTGTCAAAGAAAGCGGAAGGGCAGGCACGATTGGGCAGCTGAGGTTAATGAAGGCAGAAGGGCAGGCACAATCTGACGACTGAGTCTAATCAAGGTAAAATGCTGCAAGTAAAGGCAATAAAATGCCAAAGAATAGGTTTGAACCCGAGCCAAGTATGCGAGACGATGCGTAACCACTACAGTAAGTTTCCAGTTCAAGTTGTTTCTTGACACACTATTTTAATACTGGTGGGAAAACTTACGCACGATCTAATGGCCTAGATCAAGACCACCTAGAGCCAACGGCCAGGATTGATCTCGATTGGAAAAATTGGTATTCAATCAGAAACGTCCATTTTAGGATCCAAATCAAACAATGAATGCTATGTGTCCGTTACCTGTGCATGTTTTTGACATAAATTTATTTTTATATATTTTCTAAAACTTTTTAAAAATAATTTAAAATTATTTTCTTAAATGTTTTTATAAAAAACAAGAACCTTATTCCTAATAATTTATTTCGTCCTACTGAACAACATCTCATATACACAAAAAAACATTACATAATAATACCATAAATAAACATTGATAAAATAAAGTGAATCTTGTTGAATACATTTCAAAAAAAATTTAAATGAATATTGTTCTTCTTATCAACTTAATCAGTAAATTTAAATTTTTATATACTTTTAAAAAGTAATGTAACATATACAAAAAAGAACTACATATTATTGTACTGAATATCAATTCTTCATGAATAAATTTCTAAAAAATTGTTTCCTTGACATAGCTTATATTGAACCCTTATTTTCAAGTTTGAACCATTTACTATAGACTCATTAATTCATTTGTACAAATGTTACTAATCTTTAGAGTGCACATTTTCATGCTTCCTTTTATATTTATATAAAGATTTTAAATCTTTATAATATTTTAAAAAAATTTCAACTCTCTTTGTGTGTGTCTGTTATATATATATATATATCTCTATGTGTGTGTGTGTGTGTGTTTATAGCTAGATATGTAAAATCTTATTGATATAAAAATTAAAATTTAAAGATAATCATTATCAAAATTCAAAGAATAATAAGATAATCTTAAACAAGATATAAGTTAATAAATTTATAAAATTTATGATGGAAATCTTTTAGAAAGCAAAAATATATGCTTAAGATAGGTCAAAGAAAAACTTCCACTACAATATAGTTTTACAACATCTATTGAATGTATCCAAAACGAAAATCCTTTGTTTGTATGCTTATTTTTGTATTCTTATATCTTTCACAAAAATAAACTCGCTAATATTTTAGTAATAAATAATTTAACCTTCCTTTTAAGGTACACCTGTCGCTATATTTATTGTTCACATCCACATCCTTCCATTTATGTTTATATATGGCTTTTAAATCCTAATAATATTTTAAAAAACTTTCAACTCTACTTTTTGTGTTTGTGTGTGTATATATATACAATATTATGATGTGCATGAGTATATATGTACACACACATAATTGTTTATAATTAAATGTGTAAAATCTTATTGATATGTTGAGAGTTGATCATTATAAAAATGTAAAGAATAATAAGATAATCTTAAACAAGACATAAGTAATTATAAAATTTATGATGAAAATCTTTTAGAAAGTGAAAACTAATGCTTAAGATAGATCAAAGAAAAACTTCCACTACAACATAATTTTATAACATGTATTAAATGTGTGAAATACAAAAATCTTTTTTCTTATGCTTCTTTTTGTATTCTTATACCTTTCACCAATATCTATATCATTTCATTAAATTTTTATCATTTATATAGCAAAGAAATTTCTTTTAGTTGTTGGTATATCTCAAAAAGTGTGCCCATCAGCTTTCCTACCCGCTTTTTAAAATTCCTTCTCAGAATGCTCAATTTGTACTTCCATGCAAACCCTAAAAACAAGGCCTATTAAAATATGAATGAACCATGTTGCACATCACAACAGTTCATTATTCAATTTATTAAATATTCACTACTTTATAGTTTGTTATTTAATCTTAAAAAAACCAAGAAAAGATGGGGTCGTACGAAAAGCGAAAGCAACGGCTCTTTTGCGGAAGCCATAACCTTTGTATTTTCCATATGGCAAAAACCTCATTTGGCCTTTCTCGACATGGGATGCCACGCTGAAATACACGTGTCAAATTCTTAAAACTACTCGATTGGCGTTCTACAAAATTCTCACGTTTAGTCTTTTTGCCGGACGAGCGGATGCTAATTGTCGAAACAAAATTAGTTAATAGTAAGTAATTATTAAAATAAAACTATACATTTAATTAGGTGTAAATTGAAAATTACGAGATGATTTGGCGACGTGCTGACGTTGGTTTGATATAGGGACCATTTATTGTGACATTCCGAGGTCGATTCAGTCGTTTTTGACGTGTAGTGGTTGTTCACACAATAAGCACAAGTTTTGCCCCTACTTTTTATTTAACAAAAAGACCACGTGTCCTAAAATTAATGCATATGTGGAGCCTTTTATGGAAAAAAAATATATTTTTTGCAATTATTGCTTTTGAAAAAAGGTTTTTATAGTTTTTTTTGAAAACTAAAGTAATAAAGTTGTACCCAAATGATAAATAGAGAAAAAAATATTATTAGAATATGAGATTTTGAAATACTTAATAAGAAAATGAAATTAGCTAACAAAAAACTCATGAGATAAGCATTATTTTTGTTAGAGTTAGGAAGCATGATCTTTGTCTGACACCTGTTATTTCTTTGATTTTGAAAATTAAAAAATTATATTTTAATTTATCATATGATTTTTTATTATTTTGATGTCTATGATGAAAAATGAAGGATTATATGACTAGTTTATCATATGATATGTCAAAAACTATGCATATTATCTTATATATAATCGTGTTGATTGGTTGATGATTCATCTTGCTCTTTTTCTAAGTGTAATCCTCAAGTGAGAGCTATTCAAAATTGACATTACCATTGTCTTGTATGCTCAAAATCAACAAGTTCTCTACTAAGGCCTTGGATAAGATACTTGAAAGTGAAAAATACTCAACTTGGTTTTCTCTTAAACCATTCATAATGATCACACCATTAGCCTTCCTTTAAAGGATGACCTTGATAGTTATTAATAGTCATCGGATCCTATAATTTTCTTAAGTGATGACTCCTCCAAAATTTGATGCATAGCAAGTCGTAGTTGACTCCACATCTCAAATGGTTCGAATGAAAAGATGGCTACTTCTCCAATGGCCATATTTGTATTTTTTGATGATCAACTAAGTTAGTAGCAAAATAAAAATCATGGCACTTTATCACGATGGGCTTATGAAGAGAGAGGCTTGTTGATATTCCTATTAGAGTTGACCTCGACATGATGAACGAACATGAGGCCTTCTTTTCTCAAAGCCAATACAAGGAGAAAACATGTCTCCAAAAAGTTAGAGTGCTACTATGACTGAAGAGGAAGACGATCCAAAGAAGCCAAAAGTACCTATTTTGGAAGCAATTTTCCTTACTAAATGGGATACAAATGAAAATAGTGTTATTATGGCATGCATTGCAAGGTACCAATTATTTAGGTAATTTTTTTTAAAAAGAATATTATTAATCATTTGGAGCAAAAGTGTAAAAAAAATGATCCATTTGTTAAATCTATTGCTTAGAAGAAGAGAATTTAGTCATTGGGTTCCACTCTTGAGAAATGGAAAGAACTTGGACTAAGCCAAATACTAATGTCCAAAGCCTAAATATCAAACTCTTTACTCATTGTAAATGGTTGAGTAATGTCACCTCTCATTTTATTTTTTTGAAGTATCAACCCATATTTTCAATTTATGTCAATTAAAATAAGTTTCGTTCTAAAAAATAAATTTATCTTTTAAAATAAGAGCATTGTATATATAACCAGAATCATTCTCATTGCTGTTATTATAAGATTATTCATATATATGCCACTTTACCTTGATGCTTGCTAGAGGATATTTCTTGTCCAAAGATTTTAACCTTAAGATATTGCCTTATGATCACTACCTACTTTCTTTAGTCTTGGATATTATGAAATAACAAATTTTTTACTTAGTTTATCTTAAAACAATGTTGCATCATGGTCATAACTTGAATTTATTATGTTAATGAATTAATCATCGTTGGTCATCATTCATAAATCAAAGTAGATTATTTTCTAAAATACATTTTTACAACTTAAAATTATGATTTTACATATATAAAACAAATAGTTTTCTCCTTTTTCTTATGTGATTATTGATCCTTACAGTCCTCGATCTTAAAGTATAACAATACACTACTTGTGCCATGCACTGCTCGATTTAATATAAATTAAAGGTATTAATGTACTCCAAAATACAAAATTATTGAGTAAATAAATAAAGAAACCAAAACCTTGAGGGCACCATGTAAAATAGAGATGATGAAAAACATTACAAATTAAAATATTAAATTCAATTAAATAATTGTATGAATAATTATGCTCATTTCTTAAAGCTATTATTCAAAAATAAAAGTTCAAATAGCTTTTTCATACAATATCTATCATACATACAAAACACCTCATAGAGTTCTCAAAAGAAAGCATCTCCTCATATAATAGATCTGATGTTATAACTTCCAGGAATCCTAAACTCTATAAATATCTTTTTCTTAATCTATAATATAAGTATATATAAGTATAATATATATAAAAAATAAACTATTAGATTTAAGTAGTAAAGTAGTGTGAAATCGTTATATATAGCATACAAATAAATATGAAGCAGTAAATAAGAATGTATGATAAAAAATATTAAATATGTTGAATATTTGCATATGAGCTTGTATGTTCTATAATCAAGTATGTATATAATTATCATATAATACTGATATTATATAGTAGTAATATTAT
Source organism: Vanilla planifolia (assembly GCA_023846275.1). Classification (NCBI taxonomy): domain Eukaryota; kingdom Viridiplantae; phylum Streptophyta; class Magnoliopsida; order Asparagales; family Orchidaceae; genus Vanilla; species Vanilla planifolia. The sequence goes on along the minus strand of JAIUJO010000015.1, from coordinate 7,341,310 downwards.
CTCTTTCTTTTCTTATTTTTATTTTTTTTTCATATTTTTATTTTTTATTTTTATTCTTTTCTTTCTTTATTAAGGCATTTTTTATATTAGTACTATCCTTGCCTCATAAGATTCTACATTATGTTATATCTATGTGGTATCAATCATATCACATGATCTCTATCGATAATTGGGCAAGCCATCAAAGTATATCTCCTACGCCAATAGCCTTCACTGGAACACTAATAGAAATAGGTCTTTACTCTTTGTTACCTAGTATTGAAGTGCTCACAACAACAAAAATGAGGTAAAATATCAATTCTAACATGGAATCACCCTTTAACATTGTTATGTATAAAGTACTAACGATAGTGAGATCTTTGTCTATTATGCCCCTCATTTAAGTACAAATAATAACAAGAGATAAAGTCATAGCTAAAGTCATATTGGTCAATTATGAGATAAAGACAAATAAAATTTTATCTTCTAATTTTCACATTTCAGTTATGCCCCTCATTTTAAGTACCAATAATAACAAGAGATAAAATCATAGATAAAGTCATATTGATCAATTATGAGATAAATTCATTGATAAAATTTTATCTTCTAATTTTCACATTTCTCATGATGATATATATCATTAAGCTTATCCAATCAATGATTATCTTTCAATTGTTTATTCTATAACTTTCTTGTTTTGTGTTCTAAAACTCATAACACATACATAGAATTGTAAATAATAAAATGTAAGTGGGGTAGAATATTAGTTTTTATGATTATTATTTTTGTTTGCTTCTTATGACAATTTTGTGTGGTGATAGAAGTGTATTTCAATGATAATTGCTTTCTCAAAATAAATATGATACAAATAATTGAATAGAAGAAATGTTTTTTAATACACATGCATTTCATATGATTGCACATCCATTGTTCCCTAATCTTATCTATTATAATTAATAATGATGTTTTTAATGCACTTATAAAATTTGATGAAAGTGAATTAAGGTTTGAGTCTATAAAAGAACAGATGTTTGAAAGATCAATGTGAGAAGCTTGTTACAAAGTCGAGTAGTGTTGTTAAGAACCACCAAGAAGGAGTGAGTCAAGCAGGTTGTCGAGTAAGGCATCATTACTATGCTATGATTTTTGCGAGCAAAGAAGAGAGAGTGAAGGCGAAGCTCTATTATAGAAAGAAAACTATAAGAATGACGAACCATTGGGAAAACTTTGTTGTAGCTTGCAGAGAAGATCAAAAGCAAGAAGATGAGAAGAACAGAGACTATCACAAGCAAATAGCAAAGGAAATTGCATAGTAGTTATCACAGAAATGATAACATCTAAATTGATTCTTTTTTAAATTTAATTTAGTTTTACATTAATAAAAAATATGATTATGTTATAAGTTAATTAAGAACTAGATTTAAATTAAATTAGATGTGGTATGGAGTTAATCGATGCTAATTTGAATTGAACCCAAGATATATAGAATGAGAGTTGTTAGCTATTAATAATATGTATCATTCAAATAATTTGGTCTACATCATATGGTACGATAAATTTAACTTTGTAAGGAAAGCTATGATGAAACATGGTATATGATAATCACATTAGAAAAATTTTGGGGTTATAATAGTCAGAGAAGAATTTAAGCTATAGGTTGAGGTGTCGAGTTAATCGCATTAGAACAATATATGCGTCGTATTTGTATAATGTGTTCAGTTGTGAGGTTCATCATATGAAGGCAGTTGTAAATACCAACATAAATCACATAATGTCTTGTGGGATCAATAACATTATTAATCAAAGCTAAATTTTTAAAATATAAAATCTATTAATTATAAGAAAAAAGATTGTAAAAGAATATTGTAGAAAGTCTTAGATGAAATATTATATAGTGTGACGAAGTTGATCGTGCTGAACAATTAGTTAAAGCTATGGATAAATGATTAAGTCTTGAGAGAGAAGAGGCTACATTAGAGTTGCACATCATGTGTCAATATAAGGTATGATATTTTGGTGGTGGATTAACAATGGAAACGTATGATTTGTTTAAGAAGATTATATTATGTAAAGTGAGAAATAGTGAATTGATCATACTTTATGATGGGAGTATCATAAAGTATATGTTTAGAAATGATATAAATAACACATCTTACAGTACAATGTTAAGGATCATACTATATGTTTAGAAATGATATAAATAACAAAATATTGGTTTTGGAAATAGTCTGATATAATTCAAAATGCTTATTTTTGATACAACATATGGTACAATAAGAGAATTACATAAGTACGATCTAAGGCAATAACTTCAAGTCTTATAAGAAATTAATATGATTTAAATTCCTAAATAAACATGCCATATATAGGACCTATGTTAAGCATTAAATATACATGATAATGTAAAAAATCAAGAAAAGATTCAGATTAAAAAAGAAGTTAACTTTTATATTTAGATAAATAAATTTGATAATTATGATATAAATATATTAACAAATTGATTTATAATTTCTTTATAATGTGATAAATGTTTTGATGTTATTATCTTTTAACAAACTTTATGAGCTTTAAAATATTTTTTATTTTATTTTTTATGAATTATGGATAATAGATAAACTTAGTAATTATGATGTAAATATGTGGATAAATTATTTTTAGATTATTTATAAAATCACATTCTTTTTATGTTATCTTTTTATAAAATTCATAGATATTAGAAAATTTTTAACAAATGTAATAGTTATGTAATTATTTTCTTGGGTTATAATTATTTATCTAGTATTTAATTCATGAGTTATTAATTTATGGTATTATATAATAAGGATATTGACATGTAATATAATATAAACTTTTATAAGTTAATAAATAAAAAATAATTTGGAATATAGATATTTGGTATGCTTGATTATCAATTAAGAAAATAAAATTATTAATATACCTCTAAATATGTTATCCTCAAATAATCTTATACCATATTATAACCTCACACACCACAAATATATATGATACAAGATGAGAATAGCTCATCTATATTTATACAAATTCTACTAGACATGATATAATACGAGGACAACCCAAGGAAAGAATATCACTTTCCATATCTGTAGTGTTCTACTATATATTATATAGAGCAAGAATTTCTTATATACATCTACATAGTTTATTATACCTAAATAAGGTGAGAAAAGCCTAAGATAAGGATAGCTTATTTATGTTTACACATTTTGCTATATATGATATGTAACACAGATAACTCATCTATACCTATATAAATCTACTATAATGATAAAGGGTGAGTATAAACCATCAGGGTGAGAATACTTTATTGTAAGAGATGAGTAATGAATGACAAAATTAAAAAATATCATAAAATAAGATGAGTATAATCATATAAGTATGATCAAGTTAACAATAAAGTTGTATGTGAATATCATTGATTATGACATAAACAAATGTGCATTAAAAGGTAGCATACAAGTATGGTTATGAAATTGTATAAGATTAATTAGTAGAATTAATAATAAACAAAGTTTAATATCATAATTTGTATGATATGAAATGAAAGGATTGTACAGTCTGACACCACATAACTGAAAGCATATTAATCCTAAAATAGCAAAAGACTAAATAAATCATCATGGAGAGGGGATAATCGATGAGAACCATTAGAGTTATGAAGACATGGAGGTGAGAATACACTTAAATGAAAGAACATAGCTGTTGGAGGTAGTGAAACTGATGAGAATTAAAGGAACATTGGATATGTATAATAAAAATGTGAGGTCAAGCTTGGACAAAAATTTCTAGGAAAAATCAAAGAGATTAGCTCAACCAAGTGCATTAGACTGAAGAAAAAGGTGAAAGAAAGAACTACCAAGAACCAAAGGATCTAGTCACAGGTATTACAGCACCTAAGAGATGAAATTGAACTTGTGCTAAATTTTTATTTTTGGCGATACTATTACATAGAAATTAAGAGGTTAAAAATCTCACCCTATGTGCATATATTTTGATGTAATGTGTATTATAGGCTATAGGTTTTATTCATTTGAGAAATAACTTGTTGATGATGCTTGTATAAATAACCTTGCATATAAGTGAATAGGTTTGATGTATGTTAGAAGACAAGAGTTCCCTTAAATGATGATATGAAATGGTAAATTTCGATTGTTGTGTAGATATGCTTATTGGTTGCATTATTGATCAAAAGTAATAACTTCATAGTGAAATAAGAATTTAATCATCCAACTTGAGTTTAATATTTTGTTCATTTATTTGTTATGTTGTCAATGTGCTTATGGATTCCTTATTATTTAAATTGAAATGAAATTGACACCTTAATTGAATAAAAAAAATAATTGAGAAATAGAATGAACATTCTCAAAATTATGTTGATGCTTGTTAGAAGTGCAAAACCCTTAAGAGATGGTTTAAAAGAAAATTATTGAGGATGATTGATTCTTTATAAAAAGCAATTTTTTCACAACATGTTTATTTTCATATATTACTTGAGTATGAAATATTGTATTGCTTTATTTATTTACATATTATGTTACAAGTTTTAAAAAAAGGAAAAGATAAGAAAAATATTATTGTGATAATGATCACAAAATAAGAAAACAAAATAAAGAAAATATTACTTGCGATAATAGTCACAAAATAAAATTTAAAAAATAAATGTGAAAAAGAAAAGAGAAAAAAATTTGGTAAAGAAAGGTTAGTGTTAAAAAAATGAAAAAGCTAGTTGTTATCCAAACTGGTGACAACTACTTTAGAATGATAGTTCTAGAAATGAGCCAAATGAGACTTCCTTTGATTTAATTATATTTTGAACGATGTGTTTCAAAATATGTCTATATTGCTTATAAATTTCCTTATTTTAAAACCAAACCTAAATGGATGTAAAAGATGGCAACAATTAAAAGTAACAAGCTAATGCATAAAGATAACAAAAGATAAAAATGCTAATGGTCCTAAAAGTTTTTGTTTCATAATTGTTTTAATTTTTGTAGCTCATACATGTGCTGACATGCTCTTTTTATATATTATATTGTTTACAATTGACCATGCAATTTGCTACCCAAATATTACTTATTTTATGTATATGTACATATATATATTACTAAGCGAGTGACAGTTGGCTCAATCTATTTTTGTCCAAACACATTTAGATCAAAATGTGAAACACCAAGGGAATATCGAGAAAAAGTGAGATCTAGAATGTAATGATTTGAAAGATATTAAATTGTCATAGAAGTCTTGTTATGGCTTTATTAGCATTATTTGATCTAAATGACATGCATTATAATCTCATTAAGTAGTGATGGATGAAATTTGTGGTTTTAAGAGGAAGTGTGAAAACTTGTAATTTCTAGAATTGCATGGATTGTTAGTTTTATTCACTTTTGCAATTCATTTAAAATGTTTCTTTTGAATTGTTTGAATTTTTTTTGTTACATGATTTTTAAAGATTTAAAAAGAGTGAAAATCTTTCATGGTTTCAAAATTAGTAAAATAAATAAGTAAAGAAAATTAATACTAGTCAAATCCAAAAAAGGTTGAGTGAAAGAAAAAGGGTCATCACAATGAGTCCTATTTTTGTACTTTTTATTCTATTTCTACACTTATTATTGTATGAACTTGAATATTAAAAGAGAATAAAGTATTTTATTTATTTTAATTAGAATTTGAAACTAAATCATGTAATTGGATTTAAGATAAAAAATAGTTTGATCATATTGATGACACTAAAGTAGACATCTCAACTTTGGGAAGGACATGGATCATATTTTTATTTGAATGATGAAAGTGGCATAGAACAAATAAAAAAGAGGTAAAACCTATTTTATTATGAGAAACACATGGATCAAACTATATGATGCATCTAGGGATAACAAAAATGTACCATGACAACAAAAATGTATCATGACACAACATTGGTTTGAATACATGTTAGGTTTGTTGGTGAAATTTGTATCGCAAGATCCCCTTATCATTCTACTTCAAGATTTTATCTTTTAGACCTACGTAATGAAAATCATTACATGACTTATATATAAATTCTATATGTAATGAGGCTTGGGTTCTTATGTTTAGCCAATTTTGAATAATATAATGAGTTTTAGAATTAGTCATTTGATACAAATCTATTGACGAGTTAAATTCATCTTGGTGAACTTTGAATTAGCTCTTGAGAGGGTTAAAATTATGACACAGATAGAGAGTTTTTGTTATTATCAAATTTCATTGTAGTTCATCCTTTGATAATCTTTTTTTTATTTTTTAAACTTTTGTCCAATCTATTATTCCTCATGATTTTTTTAATAGTTTCCAATTTAAATTTGATCACCCCTCATTTCTAAACCCTAAATTGCCAACTCTTAATCCAATTTCTCACTTCTACCAACGACTTTGTTGGCTAACTTTCTCACATACCCTACCACCTCACCACCCTCAGCTCACTTGGTGACATCGACAACCTTTCCCAATGTAGTCCATATCAACTAACAATTGCCTCCTACTTTCTGATTTCCCAACCACGATTTGCCCTCAACGATTTTGTCCCTTTAATACTAATGCCTTTTGTCTTCACTTATTCTATCTTTCCCCACACTACTCATCCTAAAAACTACAAAAATCATCTACCACTTGTTCGTTTTGCAACTCTTGAAGCTAGCAACCTCTTTGTGTCGTCAAGGCGTTCCGACCATTAGATCTTGCCATGAATTGCCTTATTTCAGATCTTCAACACAATGTTTGGGGATCAACCTTATATAAGTTTGAATGCTTGATAATTACTGAACTTTATGAAGCTTTATGTGATGTTAGTCTCACTTGACCACTGATGTTCAGCCAGAAGTTTGCTGTTGTATGATACTTTTCTGTGAGATCACTTGTGTTTATCCCCATGTTCACTGACGAATGATCTTTTTCATTATTTCCATTCCATACATCTTATATAATTTTTAATAGTTTAGTATTTTTCCATCTTCATAAGTTGAGTGAAATCAAATTCTCCAATTTTTGTGAATGAATGTATGCATTGAAAAGGCTTTTAAATTAGTGTTAGTCATATTCTTTGATTTCTTTTGAAAAAACAAACTATACTTTCATTCATGATTTTCTCTTTAATTATTAGTGTGCTGTTTAATGTGTGTTTAGGCTTAATTGAATCTTTATATTCTATGGTATTGAAAAAAACTCATATTAGGAATCCTCTGGGAAATAGCAACTTGCACCAACAAGCTTGCCAAATCCTAATCAAAATGTAGACTAGCAAGCTTGGCATCATACTCTACTTAGCCAAAAATGCAGTGCAAGAGAATGGATATGTGGCCGAAGGGTCGACATGGGTTATGCTTACATGAACCTTCAATAAAAGAATTCCTGAGAAACTTACTTATAGAAATTGTCTACAACAAGTTTCCTCTAATCTGACTGAGAAAAAACTTCTTTGTTAGGTCAAGGAGCTAATAGGCTTCAATAGTTTCCTCATAGCTAGATCAAGCTTATTAATTGATCTAACTTCATGGTAGGTGCCTTGGAATAAACTCTAGCACAAGGCTCTTACTTTGCTTCCAAAAGATTTGACAAGCTACGAAGAATGGGCAAGGTTATTTCATTGTTTAAAGCTAGTAAAGTCAAGCAAACTTATCAAAGCATGACGCCTAGTTAGAATGAGCTTTACATTTTCATTTTTTTGTGTCTGAAGGGATGGGGAAGGGTGGAGGTGAAGGGAGTGCATTACTCGTTTTGCTTGGTTGTTCATTTGGGGCAGAAGGGAATAGGACATTGTGGTGCTGTCCAAACAATCAAGGGACTTTAGGTAGACTAGATTGAATTTACATTGTTATTTTTTGAATAAAAGTAGGTTGTGTATTATATCAATGAACAATATTTCTTAAAATCATACCTTTTTTAACCAATAGTTAAGAGTGCACAAAATGAACATTTTTACTAGTTTTGACTATTACTTTTCCCTTTTTGCACTCAATGGATCATCCATATAAAGTGTAACCACCAAAGTGTAGCCTTTGGCATTAGCCACCTAAGGCATTGCTCTACGTCAAATTGTTTTGGGCCATCTCGAGGAGCAGGCAGATCTCCTATTCAATATCTTCATAAGTGGGAGCAACCTTATTCGACTTGAGGTTTTACTGAAAGCTCATGGGATGCATTACAATAATGTATACTTTACATAGACACCTTCTCTTCCCAATAACTTAAAAAATGTGGGTTGACATTGCCAAACCCAAGTGTAAATTGAGCTGGATGGATAGTGATTGAGTATCTATAATCTACTGAGCTTGGTGCATTGTAGCAATTTGATATCAAAAATTTAGAAGGCAAAAGACAAGTCGAAGACATTAAACTCCAATGGTAGGGCTCAACAGTTAGATCAACACAAGGGCAACCCTTTGGATTAAGAAGCCATCTAAGCAAGTTAAGGAGGCCTCTAAGTCACTTCCTCTCGTTGGCACCCAACTACTAATGATCTAAAGCCTATCGAAGAGCGATGGCTCATTTTGAATAGAAGTGGAGCACATGAAAGTGCTTATTTAAAAGTTTTTACATTTTAAAATAATTTAATTATTTGATTTGAATATTATTTAAAAGATTTTAAATGTTATTCAAATTAAAATTTTTTATTCTTGTTGATATTGGTCAAGTGTCATAGATGTATTTAAAAACTGACACTGTAACCTCTTCATTACATTTCACAAAAAACATTCTAAATAAATATTATGATATTTCTCGAAAATTTATTAGGTCATGACAAAATAATTCAATTTAAACTAGAATAAATGTGTCACAAAATGAAGAATAAATAAACTTTCAGATTAAAAATATATCTAATGAATAATATAAAGTGAGATTCCCATCATTAAAAAGAGCTCAAGAGTAATGCAAATTTAATCTAAGTGTTTAAACTAAAGTTTAATTCAAAAAATCACTGTTGCATAGATCACAATTTTTACATTACCTGTGTAGAATAATTTTGACCCCACAAATTGAAAACAAGAAAAGTAAAATTTCATTTAAAAAATACTACTTATTTTCCACAAAAATTTTGTTATCATTATATAATTTAATCATAAAAGATATTTCATAAGTACTTGTCTGTTTACAATAGATTATCATTAATCTCAATTTGACTTAATTCTAATCTAAGATCATCATAAAAATGTTCAATTCAAACTTTGAACTTAGCTTGAGCAGTAAATGTGTTTTTGAAATTCTTTATGCTTAAAGTAACCCACAAGAAGGGGATGAATTGTGGTAAATAAAATTTTGAGATTTTTTTCAATTTTTGGTGTAAATTAAAACTTAAATCGTTTAAGACCAAGAAAGAGTAGTAAAATAGTACACAAAAGATTTTTTAGGTGGCTCGACTCACAATTGAGCCTACATCCACCAACTGGTGTTGGGAAAAAGCCACTAAAATCACCAAATTACAAGTGAGGTTTTTCTAACGGCTCACCTCAATCCTACTTGGGATTTTACCAACCTCTAATCCCGAACCTAATTGAGTTTTTTTGGGCTTAACACAAACCTTGGGCTTTTGCATAATTACCGTGATGCCCTTACCCCAATGAAATAAATACAAAAATTTGCAACAAAGTATAAACTTAAGACAATTTAAAAGAAGTGTGAGGCACACTTAATACAATAAAAATTCAAAGAAAAAACTGAAAAGAAGGAGAAATAGAAATTGAAAATAGTTGAAGCAAAACCTCCAATTTTGGGTTTCTTCTTGTAACTTTTACTTTCTAAGTTTATAAGCACCATATACACTTGAAATAGCTCAAAATTATTATTTGAAATCTTTGAAAACTTAGCAATGGTAACATCTTAGAGTTCTTCCTCCTTTTCTTTTTATAGAGCATAAATTTGAGCTCTAAATCCACTCTCAAAGACTCTAAAATGAACTAGACCTTTGGGTAACGGACACATAGTAGTCATCGTTCAATTTGAATCCTGAAATGGTTGTTTTTTACTAAATCCGGAATTTATCGTTCGAGATCAATCCTGGACGTTGGATCTAGGTGGCCTTGATCTGGGCCATTGGATCGATCATAGGCTATCCTGCATTTATTAGAATAATGTATCCATAACTTACTTGAATTAAAAACTTACTATAGTGGTTCCGTGTTCTGCATCGTCTGGCAAATCTTCCTTAGGTTCAAAGCTCTTGCTTGTCATTTTACTGTTTACTTGTAGTATTTTACCTGGATTAACCTAAGCCGTCAAATCGCACCTAGCCTTCCGCCTTCTTTGACAATCGGATGGGAATTTAATCCTATATTGCCCAAATTATGTTGTCATTGCTCTCTATAAGGATTCCGATTCGCATGTCTCTCAAGCCATTTGGGGTTCCCCTTCCTCAACCAAGATTTGATCACTTGGTCCTAGTTGACCTGATTTCGCACTATTTTATTCAGCTTTCCCTACAGGATGTTTTTGTGCTATTTCGTTCAGCTTTCCCTACAGCCTTCTTCCTTCGCCTTCAGGCTACACTCATCCCTTATGGGTCTATCGAATTATTTTATTTTATTTTTTTAAATCCCTAAAGCCTGGACGGACCAGCAGTCGAGTAGGGTCGACCCTCCCAAATACTACAGTGAAAAATACCGAGACTAAAGTTGTGTTATAGTGTATTGTGAGAATTTTTGTGCCAAAATTTTGAGCATAAATGTACCAAAATAATTTTATATTATGATAGTGTTACAAGTGCCCTAAGTGAATATGATAAGAAATTCGTGAAAAAAAATTTCTAAATAATTTTTTAAAATCAAATACCAATGTCTATACTTTTCATCAATAATGCTTGGCCCAAAAATAAAAATTCAATAATTATTAAACTTATAACATTTTCAAATATTAATACTACCAGTGTGCCACGTCATCTCAAAATTTGGACATATCAAATTCAAGAAAAATAAAAAGAAATTCAAGTATAAAAAATTTTAGTGCATGTCTTTAATTTTTTTGAAACTTGCCATGACTCCAAGAGCCTTGAAGATCACTATTTTAGACTTTAAAGTTCATGGCTTGACTTAATTGAATATTAACACATTTAATGTAATCCCATATAAGATATATATAAACATTTATGCTTGACTCATCAAACATAAGGGTGTAATAGAGAATAAGTTTAAGATGACAATTGGTTTAGATGGTCTAAAAAAGATAAATGTAATCACATAATATTTGAATAAGAAGTGGCTAATTATAGAAACTCTATATTTTGATAGAGAAGAAAAAAAACCAAAAATATAAGGTATTGAAATGGACTTAAGGTGCTACAATCTTAATGAAGATGTGTTAAGTACATAGAGTGTAGTAGTATCAAAAAGTTTTTTATCGTAGACATCATTTGGTGGGGTTACTGATTATTATTAGTATTAAAGCTGATTAATTATTTGTTTTTATGTGATAAGGTAGTTTATTATTGAGGTTGTACAAGTGTATGTATGTTTGTATTTTAAATGGTTATTTGATATTTTTTATTTATGAAGTATATGAATAAGTATGAAAATTCCTTTTACTTATCTTTCATGCTAGTGAATGCATATACTTGATACAAAAAATGTTCACAAACACTAGGACTTAGCTATGTTTCAGGGGTTGTGTGCCATTGTTGGCAATGCCCCTGCACATCTTAAAAAATTATAAAATTTTCTTTTTTTCCTTCACTTTATAATTTTTATGCTAATATTTTATTTGTCCTTTCAAAATTAAATGATAATTTTATTTTCGTATATGGTTGTTTCTTTCTAAGAATGCTTTATCCGTATTGTTTATCAAATGTTGTCACATTTAAACAACATATTTTGACAACACTTTTCAACAATGCATTTTTAGTGTAATAGATATACTTAGTAGATGATTTAAATGTGTTTGGCATAAACTATGTAGTTTTTTAGTATAATAGTTATTAGATTTTTCTTATTGTAAATAGAAACAAAAAATAGTGTGATCGTACTGAACTAGTCATCTTCATAGATTGGATTAACATTTGTTGTATATGATTACCTCATTTGGTGCTTCTCTAGGCTTTGTGAAGGAAAGTTAAAATTTAATTAATGTTATGTAGTTAATCTAAGAGCATTTTGGTTCCTATTTTGAAAAGTTGACATTACTTTTTCCCTTCCTATTGTGGGTTAATCAATACATTCGACTTATGCAAACGCAACACCAAACAAATAGTATTATCCATATGTGCAATTCATCATTTGCCTTCCTTTATGCAGTGGGGTTATGTTGTCATCAAAACTCCTAACAGAATATTGAACCACGAGGAAGCTATGAGGCAAAATGTTGGTGGTCAAGTTCTTGGCTTTTTCCACAAAGAGTTGGTTTTTCATGTGTGTGTTAGTGGCCATCATGAAGGTAAAATCTAGTAATGATGTCATGCTTCATTCAGGTCGTTGTGTTATACTTATAAATGAAATGCATGAACTAATTCTTGATTTATTCAACAAAACTGCATAACACCAAAATGTTGCATTTTCTGTGGTTATTATCTTTGCTGTGAGATAAATTATTATGTATATGCCGTATAAGAAAGGTAATGTATTTAAATAAAATAGTTTTACCTATGAATATTTTGAATAGAAGTGGAGTTCAAGAAAGTGCTAATTTAAAGCATTTACATTTTAAAATAATTTAATTATTCAATTTGAATACTATTTAAAAACATTTAAATATTATTCAAATTAAGATTTGTATTTTTATTCATATTGATCAGGTGCCACAGATGTATTTAAAAAACGACAGTGTAACATCTTGATTACATTTGTCAAAAAACATTCTAAATAAATATTATGATATTTTTTGCAACTTTATCAAGTAATGACTAAATAATTTAATTTAAACTAAAATAAATGTGTTGCAAAATCAAGAATAAATGAACTTTCATATTAAAAATATATCTATTTAACAATATAAAATGAGATTATCATCATTAAAAAGAATTCAAGAGTAATTTTAACCCCACACTAAAATAAATATATGTAGTGAACAATACCTATGCAGAATAATTTTAACCCCACACTTTGAAAACAATAAAAGCAAAATTTCATTTTAAAAAATACTATTATTTTTAGAAAAATTCAATTATCATTATATAATTTAATGATAAAAGATATTCTGTAAGTACTTGTTTGTTTACAATAGATATTGTGTGGATTTAGTAAATCTAAAAATAGAAACTAAAATAAGTTAAATCAATCATCACATATGTTATTAGTATAACTTAATAATAAAAAGCTAAAGGAGATATTATTACTCTTAAAAGATAAAAATAGCAAATATCGATATCATTTAAAAACAATAACTAATAATAGATATCATATCATAGAATATAAAAGGAAAAAAATTTCATTAGAGTTAAGTGGGTTTTTTTCAAAAATGTCTCGATATTTTTTTTCCTTAGTTATTGATTTGAAGGGTTGATTATTGGGGCTTAATGATCTTAATCTACATACATCTATTATGGAGATTTAGAAAATTTTGGAGTACACTTACATTAATTTTTTTTGCCTTCTATATCATAACCATTTTATGTTCCAAAGTTTAGATACATTCCTTCGTGCAATATTGTATGTGAAACTTTTGTTAACATTATATTAATTTGTATTGTAGTATTTTGATTGTTCATATACTACTTGCTTATTTTGTATCTATTTCCTGATACTTATATAACCCTAGCAATAATGATTCCATGAGGTTTTAATTTATGTTTGAGTAATTGTTTTTCTTGAATACAAATCAAGATAAAGAAATGAAGCTTTATGAGACATAAAAATTGTATGAGCTTAGCTACGTGTACATCATGATCCATACAGTGCATTAACGTGTTTGTGATATAAGCTATTTTAAATCATAGTTTTGCCTATGATGGTTTATTATTAGTGATATAATATGATTAAAATGATTTTCCAACAAATTCTGTGCGTCTCTTATCTAACTTTCCAACAATACATTTGTGTAAATTACATTCATTGATGTTTAATATAACTTTCTTATGATCATTAATTTGTTAGAGTTTATTATAATAGTAAACATGTGTTATATTTATGTAGTTCATAATTAAAGATAAATACATCATGCAAGGTATCAATATTACCTTTTTAACTATAATTTTGCACTTCTTATTTTTTACAGAATATCTTGTATATTTTTTTCTGAACCTCTTCAAACCTAACTTAGTTCTCCTTCTATTTTTTTCTAAAACCAAGCCTTGTCATCACTTTACTTCATCCTTTTCCCCTAATGCTATTATCATTGTCACAACTTTCAACAGTCCAAGCTAACTCCAACCCAAACTAATCTTATTATCTTAACTAATGTTAAAATCATTACTTTTTATCTTCTAAGCTCATCCCAAAACTTCTATAGCTATTATATATTCTCATATTACGTACACTTATTGATCAAATGCCAGGCAATGAACGTTATTTTGAGCCCTATCTTTTACCTTCTTAGATGTACAAAGATAATATTGAAGATGTTCTTTCTTTTTTTTTGCTAATGATGTATTAAGACTTATGAGCTATCTATCTTTAAAAAGAGCTATATTCCTTTGCTTATCTTAAGCTTACACATGTTATCCTTATAGAAGAGATCATAATTATATTTTATTGAACCGATGTCTCGTTTATTTTATAAATGTATCTATATTATTAATATGTTTGACAACCTTCTGTTTGAATTTAAGCAATACAAATGACAAGTTTTTTGTAATACAACAAGAAACTGATATAATCAAAATTTTGTTAGAGTAAATAAAATTGTATAAAAATCCTATTTTATTATAATTTTTTATCAAGATTGGGCTAATATACTATATTAATTTATATGTTTAGTTTTGGGTTAAGACTAGTCCAAGATTTTAATTCTTCATAATTTATGATATTAAAAAAAGAATACCACCATAAAAAAATAAAATATTTTTTCCTGCAATCTTCTTCAACAATAATTTTTTTGGCTCAATTGAAAGCATAAAAAAGTAACATCTAACTTGTAGGTTATATTTCTCATTTATGTTTATAATTCAATACCTTTCCATTTAAACAATATCAATAAGTAAAACTTCAAAAGTGTACCAAATATTTTATGTAAAATAATCAAAAAATCCTTATTCAAAATAAATATTTCATATATAAGTAAAACTAGATAAAGCAAACGATGATCAAAGATGGTTTTCAAGCATATAACAAATTTAAAAACCAGAAAAAAAAGTCATTGGTTGACTTGGACCATGCATGGGGATAGGCCAAAGTTGGCATAATAACATGGCTTCTCCTTATTTTCCCAAGAAAAAATTTAATAGCAGAGTTGGCTATGAAGTTTATTTTTGGGATTAGTTTAAAATTTCAATTATTTTTCTTTGTTAATTTCGTCAATTTCTTTAATCGAACGATGGTGACAAAATCTTCTTTTTTGTTTTACACATCGTTCAATGGAAACACTGTCTAACGATCCGTTAAACGGTCCTCTTTTTTTATTTTTTTTCTTTTATCTTATTTTATCAAGATAAAAAAAAGAGCTATATAATTCTAGGAGAAAAAAGAAAACTTTAACAAATATTCAACATATTTGTACAGTTAAAAATAAGTTATTTATATTTTTTTTTTAACTTAAAGTCATCCAAATTACATTTTGTTATACCTTTTGACTTCTTTATCTTTGACATCTATATAAATTCAAATTTATGTAACATCTTCTGTGTTTTAGATGCGAGTTTATAATTTCTAGTAAATTGAAAAAATAATTTATGTTATAAAATAATATTATATGGTATTGTAAGATAATAGTTTTAAACCAAATGATATTTAATCCCAACTAAATTTTAGGTTTGTTTGGATCAAAGGTTAATGGTCAAAGTTGTACATAGTCACATAAAACTAAATTTAAAGATTTTTTATGATAAAATAAAATTGTTAGAGATAAAGACTAATAATTATATATATGATAATTTCTTTTTGTTTAAAGACTAACTAAATTAAATCTCATGTGACAGAAATTATCAAAATAATAGTTTAGTTTTAGATACTGAAGAATTTTATAGTAACACTATAAAGTTTATTTAAAATCTACATGATTTGCATAATTATATTTCCATAATCAAATAATAAACTCATCATTTTCTGTAAGGCTTAACTAAATATCTCTCTAAAAACAGACAACTCATTTTCCACCCTCCTTAGTTACCCTAAAGCTTCAGCATTGATCACTTCAGCAACTCTTCTTCTTCCATATATGCAGAAGTCTTTATCTTATCCATCACTTCAGCAACTCTTCTTCTTTCATATGTGCAGCAGTCTTTATGCTGTCCATCACTTATTTTCCCTCTTTTCTTTCCCACTACCATTTCTCCAGAGAGCCTACACATAATGGGGAAGCTCTATCTCTAGGCTCATCTATGACAGGGAAGTCCCCGCAGCAGAGGGAGAAGAGAGCACATCTCCATCCATAAGGAAAGTAATGCCTGTGGTATCTGCGATCCACCTACAATGGGAGTTAGTGGCAACTACCATCTTCCAACCTTTTATGCACCTAGGATAACAGTAGTATCCTTGTTTTTGATGAGGACGAGGAGCTAAGCATCAATCAGAAAGCTTAATGGAGTGGGCTTCGAAAAATATGCGAGCAAAAGACTTCTTTTTTCCGAGATTCCTTCATTCTTTGCTCATCGCACTCTGAAGAATGCCTGTTTGTGTTGCTATAGAGAGAATCTGAGCATACTCTGATAAAGGAATAAGCCCAGCGGTTGATCAGAGGGTCTTTGGACATATCCATAAAAAAGAATGCCAACGATTGGATTATGAAGGTGGATTCTTCTTTTCGTTATCCCCCTTTTACGATTATTTTTGTCTTCTTTGATGGTTTCAGTTCCTCTATGTTAGTATTTGTTAGCATTTTTTGCACACGATTTACCTTTCAGTTCGCATCAATCTGCTTCTTGTAAAAGATGTAACTACATTACTCTTTATGTGATTTCTTTTACCCTTCTCAACAATTTTTTTGGCTCCTTTTATAGTTGATTGAATGGATTTGGGATGCACAATTACAATTTCATACCTATTACAGCTTTGGGCCTCTGAGTGCTTACTTATCTGTAAATTATCTAGATCGCTTATTCTCTGCAAATGAGCTCGCTGTAAGAACCATGTCATATGAGTTTGTTGGGATCTATATGCCGAATACTTGCACAAATGCTCAATGCAACTGGTATTTATCTTCTTTCAATCGTTATTAATAAAGCTATTTCAATTTGTTTGTGTAGAACGGGAAGGCTTGGATGACCCAATTGCTAGCCATTGCCTACCTATCTTTGGTTGCCAAGATGGAGGAAACTAAAGTCCCCTTATCTCTTGATCTACAGGCAAACCTTCTTCTTGAATGCCATTTTTTCTCGTAATTGCTACATTTGACTCGATGCATTATACAGATTGGCAATGCAAAGTATGTATTTGAGGCAAAGACTATTCTAAACATGGACATTTTTGTACTAAGCACACTTGAATGGAGAATGCATTCTTTGACATCTTTCTCCTTTATGGACTACTTTGTCCATAATTTTAGTAATGGCAGTCCCCCAAAACATCTGAAATCAACAGTTGTGTTGAGCTCATTTTAAATACATGTAGAGGGTTGTTTGCTTTATTCTGTTGATATGGAATCATTTGGAAATCAAAAGTGAGCTCAGGTAAACCTTTTATGAAAACATCAATGCAGAAAATTGCCTTATAGAATTCAAGAATTCAGAGGTGGCTACTGTTGTTGCACTTGCTGTCTTGGGTAATATTAGCAAACTGTTAATAGACAACGTCGTCAACCATTGTGCCTACATGGAAAAGGTAAGCTACAACATTCTATATATTTCAAATGATATATGCTTTTGAATTTTGATTCCTTTGTTCAATGCAGGGCAAAGTAATGAAATTCTACGAAGTAATCCAAGACATGCAGCTGGTGGAGATGAGGAGTTCTTTGGTTTCCAAGGCACCACAAACTCCAGCAGGTATTCTAGATGTCAAATGCCTAAGCTACGCAAGTGCTGAAACCACGGCTTGTTAAGGGTAAAATTAGCATAGTTGTGGAACAATAAAGTGGAGAAGGCTGAACAATCCTTCAGTATGAGCATATAAAAAATGTGTAGTCTGTAATTTTGAAGTTTTCCTAGTAATTGACAAGTCTTTTTAGGTTTGTTGTAGAAGAGTCTTTTGTATTTAGGGATATTCATAAAGAAAGCCATGGATAAATTTCTACAAAGAAGAAGATCATTTAACTAAAGCAAGAGCACGAAATATTGAGCAACCTGGTTAGCAGTGACCATGAAAATGAAGCGATGAAAAGAGGCACTAATGAAAGCAGTAAGAGTTAAAGTGATCCCGAGTTTCGAGTCACAGATCTACTGAGAAGGCTCGCTCTGTGTTTACATCTCAAAATATCGCACTCTATGTAGGCAAATCAAAAGTAAGTGATGCTTATTGCACCGCTGGCACTTCCACCCTGGGTTTTGTTTGCACGACCATACATAACATAGAAATCACACTCGGAAAGGAGAACTGTGAGAGTGGTCACAATCTTTTTCCTTTTTCCGTAAACCAATCAAAGAAACGGGTTTCCACATAAAAAAAAATAGTTCTTCATCTTTTTAGTTTGAAGAAACTTTGGAGAAGGCCCCGAAAACAAAACGAAAACAAGGCGGATAAGGATTCTTGGACCCAAGCGGAGTTCAAATCAAAACTGACACAATAGAAAATCGTTTTATAGAAACAGAAAGTGGAACAAGAAACTCGTGATGAAGTTTTCGTTCTCACGAAAGGAAAGAAAGATGATTGATTTGATTGAAGCAGGAATGGAACCAGCAAACTCCAGCGGATCAGTCATAGTGCTCACGCACTATGGCTTGGCTGTCGACTCACATCGACCCTGCTCGGTAGCGCGGAGTTGGGTTCCATTTGGAAATGCATAGGAAGTCCATCCAGCAAACCTAGGCCCCCTGTGCTCGCCGTACTGCCGATAAAGAATAGGTATCCCCGCCCACCCAAAGTAGAGTTTTGGAGTCATGTAATAGGCAACTTCTCCTTAGTATCTTTATACATTATCACATTGGTGGTTCTTCTCGAATAAATATCAAAATCTTCTTTTTCTTTCTTCACTTTTTCTTCTTTTTTCTTATATTTTTTTGAGGCTTTGATCTATTCCAAAACATATCAATACTTAATATATTTGTAGAAATGACAATCGAGCATCTTCTTCTGGAATATTCGTGGATGGCACGACAACACCAAGATCTAAGAGTGCAAAGGAGATGGGATGCATTAATAGCCCCATAAGGTAGATGTTTCATAGATGTTTTCCCCTTGATGGTGAAGAAGTGTTGTTACTATTTTGGTTTCACAAAGACATTCCTATACCCATGGGAAGAATGGAACATCTCCTGACGAGGAAGGAACAAGAGAGAAATTCTTATCTGGCTGACTTGCAATCTCGTAATCAGAATCTAATCCTTCTGCACCTTCATTCATCAAGAGAACTTATGACTGAGACCACTCTCGTAATCCATTATTAGACTCGAAGAAATCCTTGCTTCGACCTCAGATATATTGATTCTCTCCCAATTGGTTGGATCATCGACAATATGATTTCCTTCATGGGCGAGGTCTCTGGTTCAAGTCCAGGATGGCGTAAGGCAGAGTAGGCCCACGAACCAGTCAAGGGCGGGGTGGGGCATCTCTTCCAATCATGTCTGTCGACTAATAAGGAGAAGTTATGCTCAAAATGTTGTTCATGTAAGGTTCTCACTCCATAATGTCTTCTTTCATCGAATTTCACTTTCAAAGTCAAAGGGCACACTATAAAGATAGCTCAATTTACGGAATCCCCCAACAAAAATTTCATTTTCACCCAAATATAGTGATATTTTGATTCTTCATCGCCGTGCCGCCTACAATCCGAACTGAGGACGGGTCTCAGATTCTAACTGCTTATATATTTCCAATTGATGAGCTCCCATATAAGTATGTGTCGAGCAATCGTTAATCCCCTTGCGTAAAACATGATCGGTCGAATAAAGGAACTGCCTACCTTGGCAGTACCTAAACAAGACTTGGTGGATGAGAGCAGAGCCACCTTCAGTGTAGCCAACTGTCTGTTCGAAGCTGAAAATTACTTTTCACTTCCAGCTCAGACACTTCAGGTCCAAAATCGACGTGAAAGGAAAAGCATGAAGAGTCCAAAAGTGTTCGAAAAAAAGAAAAAGTGAAGAAAGAAAAGAATATTCTGCATAAGGGACGAGCTTTTCTGCTCTGAATCCCCAAAAGAAGGTCATATTCTCCAATATATCAAATCAAACAGTATCTGGCTGCCAAATGCAAAAGAAAAATCATTTCTGCTCTGAATCCAATTTTTGACTTAGATCATGCAAGGGTTTTGAAGGTCATCCATTAAGAAAAGACAAATGCATATCCCATTTTTGCACAACAGAAAAAGCATAAATAGATATCTTTGAAGTAACAACACTATTCAAACTCTGATATTGTGAAAAAACAATAAATGCAAAGAAAGAACATCTTTGACCCAAAAGAAAATGGATTACAAAGGGAAGAAATGGCATAGCATCCTTAGCACTGAGCAAGGAAGCAGAAACCTCTCCATAAAGAGGATACCTGAACACTATCATCAAGTGAGACTCGTAATTAGCTTATGGAATGTCTTTGACCTTCTCTTTCCTGAGGGACGAAGAAAGGGTATCGAGAAGCACATTGGTCCGACTCATAATTCACTTCTGACCCCGTGCTCGAATCAAAGCATGGGCATCTACAACTCAGAGGTGCCGAAAGTGCAATATTTTTAGAAGAAGAATCCAAACGAGTGGTCCTTAGGCTGAGCTATCAAGTGCACCCAAGCCCTTATTGTTCAAAAAGAGCTGGTCCTAATAATGCTTCATTGGAACAAACATATGAGGAACTGAGGCAGAGAAGAGAAGGAGGCTCTTGCCCTTCTCAAGAGGAATGAATTTTTGACCACAAAACAAATAAAATTAAAAGAAAAATCGATCTTTAATGCTTTTTTTATGACCTTTTGCGAATAGGCCAGTTTAGTCTCTTTCTTTCTTCTAGGTGGCCGGGGTGGAGACGATGGGGTCGGTCCATGAATTTTCCTTCCTTTTACCAAATTTCAATAAACCCAGCTATATTCTTGACACCCGACAACCAAGGAAATCAAATCATTTTCCCTTAATAAGAGTCAACTCAAGCAAGCATCGTGATAATTGACTCTGAGATTGAATATCGCCTATAGGCTATCGAGGACCAACGAACGGAGAGTGGACTCCCCATTTGCTAACCTCAAAGTCTTAATGACTTGATGAAGAAATTGTTTAAATTATTAGAGAGAAGAGAATAATGGTAGAATCTCCATGTTAGAAGATCAGGAATTAAGA
Source organism: Vanilla planifolia (assembly GCA_023846275.1). NCBI lineage: Eukaryota > Viridiplantae > Streptophyta > Magnoliopsida > Asparagales > Orchidaceae > Vanilla > Vanilla planifolia. The sequence continues at coordinate 7,319,871 of JAIUJO010000015.1, read as the reverse complement.
AAAGAGGTTGAAAGGTGACTGTCAACTTTTACCCTCTTGGGTCTAGTTTTATCTTCAATCAGTTTATTGGTTTCACAAGATAGGAAGGGGCCCTCGTAGGGGAACTTTTTTCTGAGCACTCAGAGCTTCTCATTAGTTTGGATCAAAAGTCTTTATGATCAAACCCGAAGTGTCGTGCATCATGCTCAGGGAGCATCTTGTTACTCCGATCGAGCAATTCCTTTTGTCGTGTATCCTCAATTGATGCAAGAAGTTCAGTCTACTCTCTTGCAACTAGAAGAGGTGCTAATGATCTTCGTGGTATATTAGCTTTTGAGTTACTGACTTCTACTCTGTTTCATTTCAAGAAAAAAGCCCTAGGTTCCTCCAATGTTAGTTTTTTTTTGGGCCACATTCTTTGTCTTTATTGACACCTCTCTTTCATGTTAGAATAGAAGAGTAACATAAAATGAAAGTTTCAGAACACACCAACAAGGTCGAGGATGACACACCTTGTGACCCATAGAAAAATCTGTGAAGAAAAACTTATTAAAAAAGGTCTAGAATTGGACTAATTGGGACCGTTGGCCTCGGAGGCTTCACTATAAAGTATATGGCCAGCAAAGGAGCTTGAGTATGTTAGAGTTTGATTCAAAATAGTGAAACCATGCAAAAAAGATCTACAGTATTTCAGCTGTGTTAGTGGGTTAGTAGGTTGGCATATTTAGTGCTGTTTGTTAGGCGTTTGTCAAGCGAGCATTAAGCTATTTAAGAGTGTAATTTGCTTCTGATTAATTAATGAAATTTGCGGTTTATTTTTTATTTTTTCTGGTAATGCAACCAGGCATTTCGTCATCTTCCACCGTAGGGTTTTGTTTCCAAACCCTAATAATTGGTATCAGAGCCAGGTCACGGAAGAAGGAAGAAGTAGAGGAGCCAGGCCATGACAGAAGGAAGAAGCAGAGGAGCCAGGCCATGGCCGAAGCAAGAAGCAGAGCAGCCAGTCCACGACAGAAGGAAGAAGTAGAGGAGCCTGCTAGAGTTTTGGTTCTAAACCCTAAGGTGGAAGACGACGAAAAGTGGAAATAATAAAATAAACTGCTTAAATTTTCATTGACTAACTAGGGAGTAATTACATGCTTTAAATAGTGCTATGTACGATTAACAAACTTCATTAAGACGCCACTAATCATGTCAACTCACTAACCCACTAATGCAGCTAGAAAAATGCTAAACCGTTTGACACGGGTGACTGACACGTTTGACTATTTGACACGTTTAACTGGCACATTTGAATCAATTTCTAACACTCCCCCTTGATTCAAACATCACTACACCCAACTTGTCTCAAAAGTATTCAAATTTGCTTCTTGGTAAAGCTTTAGTCAGAACATCTACTATCTGATCTTCAGTCCCAATATATGGTAGTTCAATTTCATCCTTCTCAATCATCTCCCTGATAAAGTGCATTTGAATGTCGATATGCTTGGTTCTGTTGTGATGTATAGGATTTTTGGTAATTACAACGGTTGACTGGTTATCACAATAAACAATAGTTGCTTGGTTCTGCTCTTGATTTATTTCATAATAAAGGCCTTAGCTAGACTCCCTAACATGCTGCTCTATATACTACATTCTATTCTACTTCTGATGTTGATAATGTAACAATGGTCTGTTTCTTTGAACTCCAACTAATTGCATTGTTGCCAAAGATAAATGTATGCCCAGATGTGCTTCTTTGACCTTCAACACGCTAACCCAATCACTATCACTATATCCTACCAAAGATGGTGAATCTGATGTTGTAAACAAAAGTCCTTGGGTATAAGTAACTACAATGTAACGAAGGATTCTCTTTGCTGCACCAAAGTTATTTTATTGGATTTTGCATGAGTCTTGAAACTACTCCAACTGGATATGCAATGTCAGGTCTAGTGTGTGTTAGATACATCAAACCTCCAATTAGGCTTCTAAACCGAGTAGGATCTGCTGCTTCAGTCCCATCGTCTGCCATTAATTTTTCATTTGGGTTCATTAGTGTTGGAACATAATTACAACCATCTAACCCAAATTTCTTCAAGAGATCTCTTGCATATTTTCTTTGTGAAATGAATATGGTCCCTCTCTCTTATTCTACTTCAAGCCCAAGAAAGTAATGCATCTAGCCAAGATCAGTCATTTCAAACTGCTATAACATGCACTGTCTGAATAGTAGAACTAGCTCCTGACTAGTCTCCATGTATATCATGTCATCTGCATACAAGTACACCACTAGTAGTAGTTCAAATCCCTTTCTTTTCACATACAAATTCAACTCATTATTACTTCTTTCAATTCCAAAATTCAAAAAATGAGAATCAATTTTTCCAAACCAAGCCCTTGCAGCCTATTTTAGGCCATACAGGGCTTTATTCAATTTGTCAACCCAATCGTCTTTTCCTTCAACCTTGAAGCATTTAGGTTGTTCCACATAGACTTTCTTCATTAAATAACCATTAAGGAATGCAGATTTGACATCGAATTGGTATACCTGATGCTTTAATTGAGCTGCTAAAGCTAACAATAACTCGATGGTCTCAAAACTTGCAACGGGTGAAAATTTTTCTTCATAATCAGCTCCATATTTTTGAGAATAACCCTTTGCAAATTACCTAGCTTTACGTTTTTTAACACTCCCATAAGCCCCAAACTTTTTCTTATACAACCATTTTACTCCAATTATGTTTCTCCCTCGATGAGGTTCAACTAACTACCACGTTTTATTCTGCTCTATTGCCAATAGCTCCTTCTTCATCGCTTCCTACCATTGTTTCTTCTCAGTAGCCTCTTCAAATGATGTTGGATCTGCAATATACAATACTTGAGTTATTTCATATAATTCTTGTATTATTATTACCTTGCTTGCAGGATACTCAGGAAATCGAATTGTAGGTGTTGATTTTGAGCTATAGTTGGAGCCTAAACTTTGTTGTTCATCTTCATTAGTTTCAAAGTCATTCTGAATTGAAACTTCTGCTTTGCAGCTTGTGTTTTCTCTGACCAAATCAAGCTTGCATTCTCATCAAACAGTATGTTTCTACTTACCACAAACTTTCCATTTGTTGGGTTATACAACCTATAGCCTTTGGATTGTAAACAATACCCAATAAATATGCACATTTCTTATTTATGATCCAGTGCACTTCGGTTGTGTGAACTGAGCAAGGTGAATGCACTTCAGCCAAAGACTTTAAGATATCCCACACTTGGTCTCCTCTTAAACCATACTTCAAAAGGAGTTTGATTTAGCACTACTTTGGTTGGTGATAGATTCAGAACGTATATAGCTATTGCCACAGTTTCAGCACAAAATTGATTTGGTAGCCCCTTTGATTTGAGCATGCTTCTAGGCAATTCCACCACTGTTGTATTCTTCCTTTTGGTGATACCATTCTTATTTGGAGTATATGGTGTAGTTACTTGCTGTTGAATTCCTTCCTTCTCACAATATTGCATGAACTCTTTTGATTAGTGCTCTCCCCCTTCATCTGACGTAAGCACCTTCAATTTCTTAATAGTTTGTTTTTCAGTCATGACTTTAAACTTTTTGAATAGTCCAAAAGTCTCCCTTTTCTTTTTCAAAAAGAACACCCATGACATTCGACTGAAATCATCAATAAAAAAAAAGAAATACTTGCTACCCCCAAGGGACTCGGTCTCCATTGGACCACATAAATCTGTGTGAACTAATTCAAGCACTTGGGTTTCTCTCATTGTATGATGTCTGGGAAACATCAGTTTGGTTTGTTTGTAATAAATACAACCTTCACACAACCCAATTTCCTTAATTTCTGGTTAACCAAATACCATTTGCTTTTGACTAAGTAGATTGAGTCCATGAAAATTAAGATGCCCATACCTGAGATGCCAAATCTCACTTAGGTTTGACAATTTTGCAGCCATCATCTTCTCCTTTACACTTGAAATCTCCAAAGGAAATAGTTTGTTTATTGCCATCTCTACTATAGCCAGGATCTGTTTTGTGGCCTTTAGTAATTGTACACTTCTTCTCTTCAAAAATGATAGAATAACTACTGCCAATCCACTGTCCAATACTCAAGAAATTCTGTGTTAGTTGAGGAACGAAATAAACATCATGCAAAAACCTTGTATTGTGCTAATTGGTGTGAACTACTATTGTTACTTTACCTTCAACATGAATTACTTTATCATCTCCTAACTTAACCTTCAATTTGTGTGTCTAATCTAGTTGATTGAACAGGTGCTTGAACCCTATCATGTGATTAGAACAGCCACTGTCCAAAAACAAAATTTTGCTGACGTCAAAATTTTTTTCGGTTCTAGCCATGAACGCTTTCTGATGATCGTTCTTTTCTTCTACAAAATTGGCATGCACTTCATCTCTTTGCATCTTGTAGCAATTGCCTTGCATATGAACGTACTTGTAATAATAGTGGTATTCGACATTTTTCATTTATTCATCTCTCTGCTTTTTATAACATTTGGCATTTTTGTAACCAAATCGGTGACAGTAAAAACACTTCACATTTTTTTCTGATTGTCCATAAAATAGCTTTTTATTTTCAACAAATCGCGGTTTATTTCTGGCTAAACTGGGTTTAATTCTGGTCTAATCGAAATACCTTTTATTTTCGGTTGATCGACCCCTTCCGCGTCGACTAATACTTCACCCTTTTCCGCACGTGCTGCTGTATAGTCGGACACCCAAAAACTCTCCTCTCGTGTAGAAAGCTTTCAAGTCTTCCTTCTCTTCAGTTTTGTTGAGTCGAGACTCGTGCTTCTGCAATGATCCCATGAGCTCATCAAATATGTACGTCACAAGGTCCTTCGACTCCTCAATTGCAGCCACCACATGATCAAATTTCGACGTCAAGCTTCGCAGAATTTTTGCCACCACGGTTTGCCCTGTAAGCTTCTATCCATATGCCTGAATTTGATTCACAATACCTGATGTTCGTGATAAGAAATCTTGGATTGTTTCACCGTGCTTCATGAAGAGAGTTTTGAAGTCTTTGCATAATCCTTGTAGATTGATTGCAATCACCCGTGACCTCCCTTGAAACGCCATTTTCAGTGTGGTCAAAGCTTCAATCTACGAATTTGCTACTGCTATTTTAGAAAAATTTGTTTCATACACTGCTTGCTTGATGATACGTAGTGCCTTAGCATCCATTTTCTGAACTTCTTGCAGGTTGATATCTGAATCAGAGACACTGTTTTCGACCAAATCCCACAGGCCTTCTGATTTAAATAAGGTTTTCATTTTGATGCTCCAGAACTCATAATTTTGACCTTTGAAGACCGGAATTGAAGGTGAAGACAAACTTCTTATTGCTACGTCAGCCATTGCTTCCTTACACAGTCAAACTTCTTCACTGAAAACTCGCTGTCAATTTTCTTCTCCCTTCTTCAAAGTCACCTCCTCTACTTACGCTCGAAATTGTCTTGCCATAATTGTTGTTCATCCTGCCCGTCTTCGTGTCTTCGAAAACTCTCCCCTCTTACATACTTTTTGTTCTCCTGTGGTGATCACTCTCCCGTGCCTCGAAGATTCCATCACTCGTGGCCGTTCGCTCTCGGTTTCTTTCCCGCTGGCTCTTTCTCTGTAGGATTTGAAGCCCTCTTACTCTCGAACCTCGTCGTTTTCCTAAGGATTCCTCTCATGACCTTCTCAAACTGCTTCAGCTTCCTTGGGTTTTACGTCCCCAATGACACTGTCGTGGCCGACTTTGACGATGGTTCCCTTACAGATGTTGCCAGCAACTTCTCCTTTGCTCACGAGGGACTTGAAGATTCGCTTCATTTCACTGCTTCTTCTTTCTGCTGTGGCCTAGCTCCTCTGCTTCTTCCTTCTTGTGTAGATGTCAAAACATCAATTAAAAAAACTAAAACCAGGCTTTGATACCAATTGTTAGGGTTTGGAAGCAAAACCCTAAGGTGGAAGACGACGAAAAGCCTGGTTGCATTATAAAGAAAAATAAACAATAAACTGCAAATTTCATTTTCATTGATTAACCAGGGACTAATTACATGCTTTAAATAGTGCTAAATACGATTAATAAACCTCATTAAGGTGCCACTAATCATGACAACTAACTAACCCACTAATGCAACAAGAAAAATGCAAAACCGTTTCACATGATTGACTAACACGTTTGACTGACACGTTTCAATCAATTTCTAACAGAGCAAGGCCTTGACAGAAAGAAGAAGAAGAGAAACGAAGTGGATCTTTGAGTCTCTCGTGCAAAGAGAGACAGGCAATGACAGTGTCTAGGTAAATGTAAACGTGGGCAAGGAGGAGTTATAGTCAACCCCAGTAAAGGAACCAGTGTCAACGTCGGCCACGACAATGTTAGCATGACTGTAAAACCCAAGGAAGACGAAGCAGTTCGAGACGGCTGTGAGGAGAAACCTGAGGAGAACGACGATGTCCAAGAGCAACAGGGCTTTGAATCCTGCATAGAAAGCACCGATAGAAAAGAAATTGAGAACAGACTGCAACGAGTGAACAATTTTTTGAAGACACGAAGGCGAACAGCACACACAGGAATTCTAGCAAGGCAATTTCGAGTGAAGCAGAGGCAGTGAATCCGAAGAAGGGAAAAGAAATTTAACAGCAAGGTTCCGGCAAAGAAGTTTGAATGTGTAAGGAAGCAATGGCAGATGAAGCAATAACAGCTTGTCTTTGCCGTCAATTCAAATTTTCAAAGGTGAAAATTATGAGTTCTGGAGCATAAAAATGAAAACCTTGTTTAAATCACAAGGTCTATTGGATTTGGTAGAAAACGGTGTCTATGATTTAGATATCAACCTGCAAGATATTCAGAAAAAGGATGCAAAGGCACTGCATATCATTCAGCAAATAGTGCATGAAATGATTTTTTCTAAAATAGCAGCAACAAATTTGGCGAGTAAAGCTTGGATCACACTGAAAACAATGTTTCAAGGGAGTCAAAAAGGTGATTGCAATCAAACTGCAAGGATTGCACAGAGATTTTGAAACTCTCTTCATGAAGCATGGTGAAACAATCCAAGATTTTCTATCATGAGCGTCAGGTATCCTAAATCAAATTCGTGCATATGGAGAGAAGATTACAGTGCAACCCATGGTGTTGAAAATTTTGCGATTTTTGACGCCGAAATTTGATCAAGTTCAATTGATTAGTCGAAAGACCTGGCGACGTACACATTCGATGAGCTCATGGGATAATTGTAGATACACGAGTCTCGGCTCAACAGAACCGAATAGAAGGAAGACTCAAAAGCTTTCTACACAAGAGGAGAGTTTTTGGATAGCCCAGCATGCAGCAGCGCGCGTGGAAGAGGGAGAAGTATGAGTCATCAAAGATGGGGTCGGTTAACCAAAAATAAAAGTTATTTTGGTTCGACCAGAATTAAACCCTATTCAGCCGGAAATAAGCTGAGACTTGCTAAAAATAAAAAGCGGTCTGATGTATAATCGAAAAAAAATGTTGAGTGTTTTTACTGTCACAGATTTGGTCACAAGCGGGCCGAATGTTATAAAAAGAAGAGAGTTGAATCAAAGAAAAAAGTTGAATGCCACTATTGTCACAAGTATGGGCACATGCAAGCCAATTGTTACAAGAAGGAAAGAGATGAAGAGTAGGCTAGTTTTGTAGAAGAAAAGAATGATCAGTAGAAAGTGTTCATGGCTAGAATTGAAAAAAAATTTATGTCAAAAAAAATTTATTTTTGGACAGTGGCTGTTCTAATCATATGATAGGCTTGAAGCACCTGTTTAGTCAACTAAATGAGACACACAAATTGAAGGTTAAGTTGGGAGATGATAAAGTAATTCAAGTTGAAGGTAAAGGAACAATTGCAGTTCAAACCAGTCAGCACAATACAAGGTTCTTGCATGATGTTTATTTCATTCACCAACTAACACAAAATTTATTGAGTATTGGACTGTTGATTACTAGTGGTTATTCTGTCATTTTTGAAGAGAAGAAGTGCACAATTACTAACAAGAGAGCATAACAAATCATGCTTATAACAGAGATGGCAGCAAACAAATTATTTCCTTAGATTTCAAGTGTACAGGAGAAGGTGATGGCTATCAAATTGCCAAACCCAAATGAGATTTGGCATCTCAGGTTTGGGCATCTGAATATTAAAGGACTTAAATTACTTAGTCAAAAGCATGTGGTATTTGGTTTACCAAACTTTCATGAAATTGGTCTGTGTGAAGGCAGTATTTATGACAAACAAACCAAACTACAATTTCCAAAACATCATGTAATTAGAGCAACTCAAGTGCTTGAATTAGTTCACACAGATTTATGTGGACCAATGGAGACTGCGTCTCTCGGAGGTAGCAAGTATTTTCAATTGTTTATTGATGAGTTCAGCCGAATGTCATGGGTGTGTTCTTTTTGAAAAATAGAAGTGAGATGTTTGAACTATTCAAAAAGTTTAAAGTCATGACTGAAAGACAAACTAACAAGAAATTGAAGGTGCTCTGGTCTGATCGAGGGGGAGAGTACCAATCAAGAGAGTTCAAGCAATATTGTAAGCAGGAAGGCATTCAACAACAACTAACTACACCTCCTGAGCAGAATGGTGTCGCCGAAAGGAAGAATTGAATAGTTGTGGAATTGGCTAGAAGTATGCTCAAATCAAAGGGGCTACCAAATCAATTTTTGGCTGAAGCTGTTGCGACTACAGTATACATTCCGAATCTATCACCAACCAAAGCAGTGCTAAACCAAACTCCCTTTGAAGCATTGTTTAAGAGCAGACCAAGTGTGGGACATCTAAAAGTCTTTGGCTGCATTGGATACACCTTGCTCAGTTCACACAACAGAAGTAAACTGAATCAAAAATAAAAAAAAAATGCATATTTATTGGGTACTATATAAAATCCAAAGGCTATAGGTTGTATAACCCAACAAAATGGAAAGTTTGTGGTAAGTAGAAACGTATTGTTTGAGGAGAATGCAAGCTGGATTTGGTCAGAGAAAAAACAAGCTACAATAGTAGAAGTTTCAATTTAGGATGAGTTTGAAACTAATAAAGATGAGCAACATATATTAAGCTCCAACAACAGCTTAGAATCAACACCCAGAATTCGATCCTCTGATGCTTATTATCCTGCAAGGAAGGTAAGAACAATACAAGGATTAAATGAAACAACTCAAGTATTGTACGTTACATACCCAACAATATTTGAAGGGCTATAGAGAAGAAAGAATGGCAGCAAGCAATGAAGAAGGACCTGTTAGCAATAGAGCAGAATAAAACATGGCAGTTAGCTGAACCTCGTCAAGGGCGAAGCATAATTGGAGTAAAATGGGTGTATAAGATGAAGTTTCGAGACAAGTTGGGTGCAGAGAAGTTTGAATCAAGGGGGAGTGTTAGAGTTTGATTCAAAATAATCAAACCAGCCAAAACAGATCTACAGTATTTCAATTGGGATAGTGGGTTAGTAGATTGGCATATTTAGTGCTGTTTGTTAGGCATTTGTTAAGCATGCATTAGGTTATTTAAGTGTGTAATTTTCTTGTGATTAATTAATGAAATTTGCAGTTTATTTTTTATTTTTTCTAGTAACGCAACCAAGCTTTTCGTCATCTTCCACCTTAGGGTTTTGCTTCGAAACCCTAACAGAGTAACCAACTGAAGTTGGGGGCCCCTGGGGCCTAGTAGCCCTAGCCTAGGAGTTCTTCTATGGTCAGAGGTCGGGACAGCTCAAACGTGACTCACACCATTGAGTTGTTGCTTCGCTTCCTGCCTATGAATATAAGAGGGTGCATGAGAGCGAAGAAACATCCGCAATGGAGATCTCTTTTTCTTAAGTGAAGCCGTGAGTTCGTCTATCAAATCGCCTCTTAAAAGGCATGAAGTTAGGGAGAAAAAGAAAAGCAAAAAACTAGTTAGATCATTGAAGAAGTGGTGATCCACTTAGGGTTTTGGAAGAAGAAAGAGCACCCCAGGAGGGGGGCCGGCTATGCCTCTTGACTGGAGGGGCCAGCCACTTTGAACTGATTGAGCTTGGCATTAGAACTCTAGAGAAGGAAGAAAGATTTGAATCCCAGCAGCAGCCATAACTAAGTGAACACTATGGGTTGAACACCAAGTCAGTGAAAATCCCCATATTTTGCCCCCCAATCTGGAGCATCTAAATCTAAAGGAAAGTGTAGTGACTGATATTAAAGGAAGAGGAGGAACTACCAGATCTTTCGATACCAGCACTACTGAGACGAAACTTTCATTTTCTTGTTTGCAAGGTCTTCATCATTGGACTCGAACAAGTAGCCATTTATAGTTGCATAAATCCCTACAATTTTTTTTTCAATTGGAAGTGAATATTGTGGTTGTTAGGTCACTTCCTTTTTCGTCCGAGGCACCCTTTGGGGATCTTCTTGAAATCAAATATGTATCTCAAACCAACATTTCCTTATGTTATAAATTAAACATAAAGCCTTGGAAACAACGACATTTGACAGATTTTTGAGGACATCAGGTGCAACTCATGATGACCAATAAGCATATCTTGAGTTCGTACGCAAACACGATCAATGATTACGAGAACTTTATTCACACCGCATAAGTGGAACTCGCTTGGAGCGAAGCGAATCAACGCAATCCCAAAATGGCGAAGGGGGGAAGTGGCAAGCGGAGGGTGTTTGGCTCTGCTAAGACACTCTTTTGCCTCGTCTTAGAGTCAAAAGAGAAAAGGGATCCAATTCTGGATTGGCTTGCTAAACTAAATGGGGCCTACCTAACTCCATTCTTCCAAGCAAAGTATCAGCATGCAAGGAAAGCAGTGATTCTCCTTCCTCATCTTTAAATGAATATGAATACGCAGAAAGATCTCAAAGTCAAAAAGAGATTCTATGCACCTTCCACGAGTCTTATTTTAATTCTTCATAATTTATGTTATTAAAAAAAGAATACCACTTTAAAAAAATAGAATATTTTTTTCCTACAATCTTCTTCAACAATAATTTTTTTTGCTTAATTGAAAGCATAAAAAAGTAACATCTAACTTGCGGGTGCTATTCCCCATTTATGTTTATAATTCAAAACCTTTCCATTTAAACAATATCAACAAGCAAAACTTAAAAAGTGTACCAAATATTTTATGTAAAATTACCCAATAAATACTTATTCAAAATAAATATTTTATATAAAAGTAAACTTAGTTAAAGAAAATGATGATTGAAGATTGTTTTCAAGCATATAACAAATTTAAATATCAGAAAAAAAAAAGTCATTGCTTGATTAAGACCATGCATGGGGAAAGGCCAAAGTTGGCATCATAACAAGGCTTCTCCTTATTTTCCCAAGAAAAACTTTAATAACAAAGTTGGCTATGAAGTTTATTTTTGGGATTAGTTTAACATTTCAATTATTTTTTTTGTTAATTTGTTCAATTTCCTTACTTGACGATGGTGACAAAATCTTCTTTTTTGTTTTACACAACGTTTAACGGCAACGCAGTCTAACGACCCGTTAAACGGTCGTCTTTTTTTATTTTTTTCTTTTATCTGATTTTATCAAGATAAAAAACAAAGCACTGTATAATTCTAGTAGAAAAAACAAAATTTTAACAAATATTCAACATATTTGTATAGTTAAGAAATAAGTTATTTATATTTTTTTTGAACTTAAATTCATCCAAATTACGTTTTGTTATACCTTTTGACTTCTTTATATTTGACATCTATATAAATTCAAATTTATGTAACATCTACTGTGTTTTACATGTGAGTTTATAATTTTCAGCAAATTGAAAAAATAATTTATATTATTAAATAATAATATATGATATTGTAAGATAATAGTTTTAAACCAATCGATATTTAACCCCAACTCAATTTTAGGTTTGTTTGGATCAAAGGTTAATGGTCAAAGTTGTACATAGTCACATAAAAAAAAATTTAAAGATTTTTTATGACAAAATAGAATTGTTAGACATAAAGACTAACAATTATATATATGACAATTTCTTTGTTTTTAAAGACTAATTAAACTACATTTCATGTGACAAAAATGATCCAAACGATAGTCTAGTTTTAGATACTGAAGAATTTTATAGTAACACTATAAAGTTTATTTAAAATCTACATGATTCACATAATTATATTTTCATAATTAAATAATAAACTCATCATTTTCTATAAGGCTTAACTAAATATCCCTCTAACAAAAGACACCTCCTTTTCCACCCTCCTCAGTTACCCTAAATCTCAGCATCCATCACTTCAGCAACTCTTCTTCTTCCATATCTGCAGCAACCTTTACCCTGTTCATCACTTTAGCAACTCTTCTTCTTTTATATATGCAGCAATCTTTATGTTGTCCATCACTTTTCTTCCCTCTTCTCTTTCCCTCTACCATTTCTCCAGAGAGCCTACACCCAATGGGAAAGCTCTACTTCTGGGCACATCTATGACAGGGGAAGTCCCCACGGCGGAAGGAGAAGAGAGCACATCTCCACCGTAAGGAAAGTAACGCCTGTTTTATCTTCTATCTAGCTACAATGTGAGTTAGTTGCAACTACGCATCTTCCATCCTTTTATGCGCCAAGGATAATAGCAGCATCCTTATTTTTGATGAGGACAACGACCTGGGCATCAATCGAAAAGCTCATGGAGTAGGTTTTGAAAAATATGCGAGCAAAAGACTTCTTTTTTCTGGGATTCCTTCTCTCTTTGCTCATCGCACTCCGAAGAATGCCTATTTGCATTGCTAAAGAAAGAATTTGAGCAAACTCCAGCAAAGGAATATGCCCATCAGTTGATGAGAGGGTCTTTGGACATATCCGTAAGAAAGAATGTCATCAATTGAATTATGAAGGTGGATTCTTCTTTTCGTTATTCCCCTTTTTCGATTCTTTTTGTCTCCTTTGACGGTGATAGTTCCTCTATGTTAGTTTTTGTTAGCATATTCTACACACGATTAACCTTCAGTTAGCATCAATCTGCTTCTTGTAAATGATGTAACTACATTTCTCCTTATCTGATTTCTTTTACCACTCTCAACACTTTTTTGGCTCCTTTATGGTTCTTTGAATTGATTTGGGATGCACATTTGCAGGTTCTTGCCTATTACAGTTTTGGGCCTCTGAGTGCCTACTTCTTTATAAAGTATTTGGATCGCTTCGTCTCTGCATATGAGCTCCCAACAAGAACCGTGCCATATGAGTTTGTTGGGATCTATATGCCGAATACTTGCACAAATGTCTCAATGCAACTGGTATTTATCTTCTTTCTATCGTTAATAATAAAGCGATTTCAATTTGTTCGTGTAAAACGAGAAGGCTTGGATGACCCAATTGTTAGTCATTGCCTGCCTATCTTTTGCTGCCAAGATGGAGGAAACTGAAGTCCCTTTATCTTTTGATCTACAGGCAAACCTTCTTCTTGAATGCTATTTTTTGTCCTAATTGCTACATTTGACTCGATGCATTATATAGATCGGCAATGCCAAGAAGGTATTTGAGGAAAAGACTTCAAATGATGGAGCTTTTCGTACTGAGCACATTTGAATTGAGAATGCATTATGTGACACCTTTCTCCTTTATGGACTACTTTGTCCATAAGTTTAGCATGACAGTCCCCTAAAAATCTCTGAAATCAACCATTGCATTGAGCTCATTTTAAATACATGTAGAGGTTGGCTTGCTCTGTTGTTATGGAATAATTTCGAAATCAAAAGTGAGCTCTTGTAATCCTTTTATGTAAACATAATGAAGAAAATTGTCTTATAGAATTCAAGCCTTTAGAGGTGGCTGCTGCTGTTGCACTTGCTGTCTTGGGTAATGCTAACAAATTATTAATAGACAACGTCTTGAACCATTGTGCCTACATGGAGAAGGTAAGCTACTGCATTATGTATATTTCAAACGATATATTCTTTGGAATTCACATTCCTTTGCTCAATGCAGGGAAAAGTAATGAAATGCCATGAAGTAATACAAGACACACGACTTGTGGAGATGAGGAGTTCTTTGGTTTCCAAGGCACCACTAACTCCAGTAGGTGTTATGGATGTCACTTGCCTAAGCTACACTAATGCTAAAACTATGGCTTGTTTAGGGTCAAATTCTGAGAGTTGTTCAGCAGTAAAGAGGAGAAGGCTGAACAATCCTTCAATATGAGCGCATAAGAGTTGTGTGGTCTGTCGTTTTGAAGTTATCCTAGTACTTGAGAGGTCTTTTTGGTTTTGTTCTAAAAGTGTCTTTTGTGTGCAGGGATATTCTTAAAGATAACAATGGATGAAGCTCTGCAAAGAAGAAGATCGTTTAACTATAGCAAGAGCACGAAATATTATGCAACATGATTAGCAATGACCATGAAAATAAAGCGGTGAAAATAGGCACTCATGAAAGCAGTAAGAGTCGAAGTGATCCCAAGGTTCCAAACACAGATCTATTGACAACTCTCGCTCCTTGTTTACATCTAGTTGTATCGCACTCTATGTAAGCTAATCAAATGTAGGTGATTCTTATTGCACCGCTGGCTCTTCCTCCCTGGGTTTTGTTTGCACGACCATACATAACATAGAAATTTCACTCGGAAAGAAGAACTGCGAGAACGATCACAATCTTTTTCCTTTTTCCATAAACCAATCAAAGAAATGGGTTTCCATATAAACAAAACCAGTTCTTCATCTTTTTGGTTTAAGGAAACTTTGGAGAAAGCCCCGAAAACAAAATGAAAACAAGGCAGATAAGGATTCTTGACCCGAGCGGAGCTCAAATTAAAACTGACTCAAAAGAAAACCGTATTATAAAAGTAGAAAGGAACAGGAAACGTGATGAAGTTTCCATTCTCACGAAAGGAAAGAAAGAAGATTCATTTGTTTAAAGCCGACATGGAACCAGAAAACTGCAGCTGATCAGTCATAGTGCTCATGCACGATCGCTTGGCTGTCGACTCACATCCTCCATGCTCGACAGAGCGGACCTGGGTTCCATTTGGAAATGCATAGGAAGTCCTTACAGCAAACCCAGGCACCCTACGCTCGTCATACCGCTGAGGAAGAATAGGTATCCCCATCCACCCCAGGCAGAGTTTTTGAGCCGTGTAATAGGCGATTTCTCCTCAGTATCTTTTTACATTATCACATTGGTGGTTCTTCTTGAATAAATATCAAAATCTTCTTTTTCTTTCTTCACTTTTTTTTTCTTTAATTTCTTGTTTTCTTTTTCTTTAATTTCTTCACTTTTTCTCACTCAGTGATTCTGACTCAACTAGGATAAAAATGAAGCATTGGTTCAAAGAGACTAGCTTGACTCTCAGAAAATAAAAAAAGACAACTTCGAAGAAAATCTATTTTCCACCCCTTTCTTCAATACGTGCATTGCCATAACAATAACAAGAACAACAACAAAAAGAGATTTTGTTTGTTTGAAAAGGAAAGAATCACTAAGGATATCCTCATAAAATAAGAATGCCTGGTATAACAATCGAGAAGAGGCCATTAGTTTAGTTCTCTTTTTGTGATAGCTTTTAGGCCTTTTGTCTGTATATTGCTGACGCCTCGATTTACATAAAGAAAAGAAATAAATTATCTATTTTTAATTTCAATCAAATTTTTTCAAATCTTTTCTTGTATTCCTTATTCCTATACATTATTGTAGGTCATCGAGGAGGCTATGCTTAAAGCATTCGATGTCAGTGATCAATAAGACGGAATCGAATTTTCCATTTTTGACCAATCACCCTGATTTGAGCTGAAACAGGGAGGACTGAGTTAGGATCATATGACTCAATCATCGATTTCAATGTCTCCTTATCCACTCTCTTTTAGAATCTCATAATCAAGGAAAAGGAACACAAAACATTAAAAAAAGTACATCCCCTCTTTTCAACACAAGGAAGTTTTTCCTTTGAATGCTACAAGACCCAGAAGTAGAAGTAGACCTCGTCTCTAGTTGGCTTCTGTTCAAGTCGTTTCGAGTTGACTCCTGTTGAAGATGTTACTTAGGCTTGATTGAGACTAAGAACGAAAGCATCAAATTATGACATTATAACCAATGTAAAGTCTTGGTTCTTCCTAGAATTAGTGCTACTTTTTTATATATATGCAATTTGCCGATTTCAGATGCTGTTGTGGAGAGTCGACTTTTCTATTTTCACGTCACTCTCTGACTCTAGGAACCTACGACAATCGAAGTTGACCACAAAGTTCAACATAATGATCGGGTCGACCAGGTCAGGCCCTAAACAAATACCAACGAACTGACCGAGCCCCCACTGATAACTAAGATTGCTCGGGGGTTGGTCCTTAAACCAATGATCAATCCTGTTAGAAGGTTCTGTCGGAGCTTTCTCGCGTAAGACAGTAGAAGAGACCAATCTTGCATTTTAGCTTTTGTGATCATCTCAAAGGTTTGAAACTTTTGAATGAAAATAGTAATTCACTTTTGTTAAAAGTAAGATCGGGAGATTTCTTGGTCCATCATGCTATTGTCACTGCTAACCATTTTTTGTCCCAAATCAGAGACATGTTATCACATAGATTAGAGAATTACCAGGTTCGACATGAAACATTGCAAGGCTCACTTAACAAGATGTATAAGAAAATGAAACAAGATCCTCAGAGGGGCCCCTCGGTCGAGTGGGGAACAACAAGTTTCAATTCGAGCTTCTACATCTACGCTACAAACTAGATGTTCTGTGATATCTTCGTTTGGGTAATCATTGATGGGAACAACCCGTCGTTGATAGCCTCCAATAATAAATAGAATAATATAAATATATTTTCAAAAACGAAAAAAAAAATAAGAGAAATAATTCCCAAGAATATCTACAACATTCTACTTTCCATTTGAGTCTGCCAAAGAAAAGAGGGATTGTATTGTCATCAGGTTCCCCCTTCTGAGGTTGATTTTGGAAAGATCATTTTAATGTTATTTTAGAAAATGCTACTTGAGAAATCCATCGTCAATTATTTATGAATTCATTAGATTTAAGTTAAATTAGCCTACAAGGAATACAAGAAGAGATATAAGAAAAAAAAGAAAATGTGAAGAAATAAAAAAAAGATTCTAATATTTATTCAAAACTAATATTGGACAATTTGCATAAAGAGTCTCACTTTTCCTATGAAGAGCATCCCATATGTCCAGTTTACATAAAACTGTTCGGCTGGGGTCAGGTAAGAAGTCGAATTAAATCATGAATTGGCTCCTGGGGAAAGACCCCAAAATCAAATCCATTTTTGTGCATCTTATGGTTGAGAAATTAGACTTGGGATTAGCTACTTACCGATCGTTTTAGAAAGATTGCTGAATCTGTTTTTTATTATTTTTATTTTATTTTCTAATTTTGATTTTTTTTCTGAAATTTTAGATTTCGTTTATAATTTAAAATTAGCTAAACATTTTATACGAACAAATGTAGACATAAAACGGATAATTTTGTGCCGGGGAAGGGAAAAAGAGTAGTTTATGCTTTAGTAGCTACTGTTTCATTTGCTCTTTCTCTTTGAATGAGATCCTAATTCTAGCTACAATTTCAGAGGGGGCCAACTCGGGCCCCGGGTTTTGATAGACATATAACAGATAGATAGAATGCTCATAAATAGTCCTATTGAAACAAAAAACTGCTAATAAAAGAATTCCAAGACTCAACCCATAGATTCACATTTGTAGTTTTGAAGTAAAGGTACAAAGGAACATTCCAACTATCCCCAAAGCGGCCCCTATTTGACCAGATCGTAATTTCTCTAACCGAAAGTTGACAAATTCAAAAGAGGTTGAGATTTCGACGTCCTCAGAATCACATAAGGTGTCTTGAGAGGTTTTAAAGGACTATTTCAAGGGAAGAACAAACAAGGGAAGTAGAGAAGAAAGAAATACATAGTTTTGGGATTGATGGTTCTATTTAAATATAGTTTTTGGAAAGGTTATTTGATGATGCTCCTCTTTTCTCTTGTGCTTGTACTATGAGGAAAGCTGAAATGCTGTCATAATCTGACTACCTTACTTTTAGAATGTTTGAATATTTCTTTGCTTCATGAAGGAAAGGCTGATATCTGATGTTCCTCTCAGATATCTCGAGTACTATAGAGGCTGGTGCAAGGTGTGCCTCGTAGAATGCTTCTGAAACAGTAGATGATTCAGGGAAGAAAGGGGCATTAGGGTATAATAGGAATGAGTTCCCCATATTGTGCCCCCTTAAGAGGTACTACACAAGGAGAAGAAAAGGTGACTTCCAGATCAGGGATGATAAATAAAATCGTAACCGATACTTCCAAAAACTTCGTAAGCTAAACCATTGCGTTCAACTGTGAACATGAGAAACCCAAAAGCTCTACCCTTCCAGTCAAGAATTGGGGCCTCACAATAACTAGAAAAACCCAAAACTGGGACTTTCAAGCAAAAGAAAACTCCTACATACACAGCAGTAGGGTTCGAATGAAGGAGCTCAAAAGAATACATGCATTGGCCGCCTACTATTCAAATAAAGGTTTTTGCAAGAGTCAGAGGATCCATAGTACCTAAAGCCTATTGGACTTCATATTCCTTGTTTTGGCAAGCAGGGGTAAGGGACCTCTTTTTTGCAATGGAAGAAAATCTGCTCCGAATATTGGAGTCGTCATAGGGGCCATCTTTGGGAAGTACATGATCCTCCATGCCCTAATGGCTAGAGAAGGATTGAGTTTGGAGTCTTCACCACTATAACATCATGCATTTTAGTCGAGTATAAAGGTCGGTCCCAATACCTACTTTGGTGGCTGGTAATTCTCCAGGTATCGTCACAATGTATTCGATCAAAGAGATATTATAAATAGGCTCCTGACAATGCCAAAGTGGAATTTATAATTATAATCCCACAAATTTCATTATTAAGAAAATATTGTTTTTGTGAATTCTAATAGTAATCAAAATTGAACCATGTTCTCAATATAAGGGCCTCCTAGATTAGTGATCGATCAGCAATTGAAGAGTTCTTGACTAAAAAGATTCTTCCAATGTCTCATTTCTTGGTCCATGTACGGAGCTTATAGCCTTGTTTTTCCTTGCTGCACTCATTAATTTTTCAATCCTCCTACGGTTTCGAAAGAAGAAAGAGCCAAACACTTGAAACAATGTGGAATTCTACCACGGTATGAATCCCCGCTCTTTTGTGGCCAAGGCCAGGGAACTAGAACAGTCTGGCCGAGCTGCATTTCACGTGACCTGCATCGACAAGGATTTCCTTGAGGAAATGGGATCCCTTCTCATCTGGTATTGACTTCAAAAGCATCTTCAAAAGAGAAAAAGCATTTCTGAGGCCTACGCTGAATATCTTTCACTCACAGAAAACCAAAATCGGCTCACACCGCTGAGTAGCGTCATCACTTCCCGCCAATGAATATATGGGAACAATTCTTTAGAAATCCTATATTTGACATCTCCATACGATACCCACCAATTCATGTGTAGTAGCAATGCAGAAGCATAGGAGTCCTGAGTCTCCATCGAGTACCTGCTTTCATGACTCTTATTTTCTCTGATGCTTGAATCCATCATTTGGGCTCATAACAAATAAAAAGCTGAGGAGAGCCTTTCGGGCTCCTTCCCCCCAAAAAACAAATTGTACATGAGAGTTTCGCTCACATTAGAAGACAAGGGATGTCGGACTAGAAGGAGGCCTTGATCTAGTTTGGAAGTTCCTTATGAAGACAATGTCAATAAAAGATAGATAGATATTATCTATCTTTCGATTTTGATACATTAATCTATTTTTATGACGTAGAGAGAAGCAAAGACATGGAATCAATCTGAATCTTTCTCTAGTCTAAAGAATCTCCAGAGGGGGCATAATACGGGCTTTGAGTTTGGACAGATCTAGCGGGTCTTTCAGTTCTCTTTTAGGGCTTTTTCTTGCCTGAGCTAGACCCCCAACCTGGTCTCTAGACCGGGGTGATATCGTGGCAATCAAAAATGGAAAGGAAAAGCCTCTGCTCCGATTTTATACCTGCGAGGGGCCCCAATCAAGAGGATGGACTGGCCCCCCAAATTTTGGGTCCCAAGTAGCGCCTTTATAATCTAAGGTCTATACTGAAAAGAGAATGCAACAGCTCCAACTTTCATCGGCCTGTAGTACCATCAAGCACACACAAAAAGGATTCATCTTTCACCCCTATTGATTGTTTGAACGAAACGAGTCGGGCCTGAGAGCTAGATCGACTACTCCAATAACATTCATCCATAGACTAAAAATAGTAATTCAAAAAATATTGGGTTTTGTGATCAATGATGTTTTTTCATAGAACTGCGAGAGCAACACTAATATACAGAATGCTCGGGCTACTGCGAGAGAAACTATCCTGTGCCAAAAGGTCTCCCTGTCATAGCTTCTATGATATCAGACTCTTCTCTCGAGGAGGGGTCGATCGGGGCACAATCTACGGAACTAGATAATCTATTTATTGGATTCCAATTCTAGTCAAATTCCTTTGATTCTCATTGGATTGGATAATGTCAAAAAGGTTTGTTCATTGGGTGAATAGAGTTCTCACAATCATCGATCGCGTAAGCTGAGCTAGGAATTCCCATATTGGGTATCCCTTTCCAAAAGTAGCTCATAAATGGAAATTTAAAAAAAGAACAAAAGGCTAGAAAAATCAAGAAAGCAAGGTTCTCCCAAAACATGTGTTGCCATGAACTCCTTTTTGACATGGATCAAAGAAAAACTTATAATTGAAACAAAGAAGCCTTTTTTCAAATGTACAGGAATTTGTGGAGCTCAACACATCTGAAAGAATGGGGGAACGTTATTTTGGCCACTTTGTGTTCACCTACAACATCACACAAGATGAATGTTCCAAGAAAATCCTAAATTGACTTAAGTTCAATCCGAATCCAATATTTTTATATTTTTCGAATCCAATATTTTTATATTTTTTGAGTCCAATATTTTCATATTTTCAAAATCAGATCCCCTCAATTGGTTTTTTTTTTCATGAAGACAAGACAAGCAGGTAAAGGACAAATCATATAGAATTATTGTATAATTTTATTAGAGAGCATGTAAAAAAAGATAATTTAGTTGTGATTTGTGCCATCGTCTACATAACTAGTTGATATTGGTACTGAGCCATTGATTATCGAAGTATTCATTAAACTTATATTAAGCTTAGGTGTCATTAACTGCTTTGAATTATTACAAAAAAAGGAGAGAACTAAGCTTGAGAATTATGGGTGATGGTAAGCTAGAATTCAAGAGGAGTATATGTGCTATCATATAAGCTATATACTATAATGTTGAATATTAAATAATTCAATTTTTCCATTAATGTTATGTTTTGATTTAGCTTTAGCTTTATAATCCTCAAGAGGGAGATTGTTATACCTTTTAATATGATGACCACAAAATAAAGCCAAAGTATTTACTAATACTTTATTGAACTTAGTATTGTTTTAGTTAGATCTCATGGATTATTCCAACAGTCTCAATTTGTTTTAGTAAGAACTATAACATAAATATTGAATAAAATTCGATGGCTTAATCTACTAACATAGGAGCCAAAGACAATGGACTTTACAGAGTGGCTAATAAAAAACTAAATTTTTATGATTAACAAGTTAAACTTTTAATTGTTTCAATATTTTGGCCAATAGGGTTATCATCTTTTATGCATATTTGACTTTGGTTCAAGTTATGTTTTAATTGAAAGCATTTGAGTTCTTAAAAATCTTAGAAATATTAAAATTTTTATTTTTTATAATTTTTTATTACTGTAATAATAATACATTTTCCTAAGCCCTCTCAACCATTAACCCCAAAAGGCTAAGGTCAAATAGCATGTAGCACCTTGGGGCAAATGCTTTGGGGACCCCTACAAGATAGGAACCTGATCGAATATGAAATGAGTCAAGCCCAAGTATCAATCAAGTTTGGTTACTATTGTGGTCGCTTGGATTATTTGTTGAAGGAATTACTTATGAATAGCCTTAGGCAAAAAGAGCCATTGCAGATTCTTTAATAAATTTAGGAAAATTTAGTTACGTTAGATAAATACATGCCCACTAATGACCCAGGTCATGACTTCTTAAGAACACATAGGGGTAGCCAACCCATTAGGCTGATCGTAATATATAGTTGATCCATTATAAGCACAAAATATTTCAATTATTTTTCAATATGAGACAAAACAAAATCTATTACCAAAATTGAGATTTTCACACTGACTGATCATGCATTTTCAAGATTAAGCAGTCACGATCACACTCGTATTAATGAATAGTTAACATTCTTCAGCTACTTGTCTAGAATAGTTGATCGAATGATTTAGAGTCTCATTACCTATGTGAATAGTAATCTGATCATCCTTACTATCCATCCAACTTTTTAATCCAACTCTCTAAATCTTATGTTGTCCTGATTAAATCTAGACCCTTTATTATTTTAGTTGATCCGTGCTTACCACTCCATTTACTTAATTGGACGATAGTTTTGCCATCATCTCATTCTTTTAATTGTGGCTTTCTAAAAAGTAGATTTCAGTTGTTGTGTGAGTTATTTTTTGAATTTTTTGTTTTATTTATAAATAGGGATCATTTACTAGATCTTAAAATGATTGAATCAAAGAAGAAAATTTTCATACAGTCAAACTGAAGTTCAAACTATGAGCAATGCATTTTTACCTAATTATAAAAGTTATGGATTTTTGTCGATCTCCATTTCTCCCACTTTCCCTCATAATATTTTTGGTATTTCACAAATAGTTATATCCATATATATAAGCAATTGACCATGTTAGATTTGTAAATTTTAAAGGTGTATAGATTTTTGTAAGCAAAAATTTTAAATTTTATTATTTTTTCAAATAGCCTGAATTTTCTCAAATTTTCGTATCTCATTACAACACCAATATACATTTGTTTTAACTCTACTAGCTTTGAAAAATGGAGTGGTTGGTAGATGAGTGATAAGGGATTGAGGGTGGATAACACGCAGGTTTTAGTCGAACCACTTAAAAATCTTTTGTGCATTTTTTATTATTAAGAAATTTTAATTTGTTTATAAGTTTTATATAAAAAAAAGCATTATTTTAAGCTCCCAAATTTTTTCCTAAATTTTGGGTATAAAAAAATTTGTTAAACACACAATTCAACCCTCTCGTATTATTCATTTTTCAAAAAAAACACTTAGTTTCTTGACAATGCTAGAATCCTTTCCATTCTAATTCCACAAATTGTTATATCCACATATTTAATCAATTGACTTGTGGTTTTGACATTAATGTCTTTCTAATGTTGTTCTCCTATCATATCTGCAAGCAACACTAGATAATCAATAAGTGTGCTACTTAATTATGTTATTAAAGTCAAAATATCACAGAGAATAGCTCATGGGAACAATAACCTCTTTTGGTCATCATAAAAAAGTCTTCTATAAATCTTTGCTACGAAGCTTTGTCAAGGTTCTAACTTGTTGCATGTTGTTAGCAACAAATTATATGTCAATTATATTTCAATCTACATAGTCCACGATGAGATGTTGCTTAAAATCAATTTGTTCAATCGAACAGTACTTTATAACTCTTTCAGTTCAGAAAAAGCATTGAAATTATCATATTTTTGGAGAATTGTTTGTAAATGTAATGCCAGATCACCTAATTTCTTTTTAAAACAAAAACATTTTTTTACTAGAAATCCTCCTAATGCTATATATTGTGGTTCATTTTTTTCTAAAACAATAGTTTCGTATTTGTTTGCTAGATCGTTAGTTTAGGAGGTACAAAAAATGATTAAATACCTAAAATGTTTTTCTTATGTACTCAAGAACATACATAATCTTTGTAGACACATTGTATGAGATCATGACATAAGACAATTTTTGGATACCAAAACCTTAACACCATTGCTTCAAGCAATTATCAAAATATTCTTTTTATAACTTCTAGATGGAAGTCCTTGGGTCTTGATTGAAATTGATAAAAAAAGTGCAACACTAAAAGCTATGTCAGGTGTTCTAATAGTCAAGTAAAGAATGTGCCATTTCTAGGTATACCTTGAAATATAATGTTTTTCCTTTCTCATGTTTTTTCAATTGTAAGGTGGGGACTCTTGAAAGTAGAAATGCATTTGATGTTATCATGTTCACACAATTTTAACACCTTATTTTTATGCTTGATTTTGGATACAAGGTTACCTTTCTTATACTCCTTAGCTTTCAATCCAAAGAAATATGTAACCTCACCCATTATGTTCAAGTTGAATCAAACACCTTTATGCTCACTAAATCATTCACATATATCCATGTTGGTTGAACCATATATGATATTGCTTATATAATCATCGATTAGAAGAAGTTCATTAGCATAGTTCATGATGAACAAAGTCCTATCTACATTCCAATCCTAAAATAATGTTTGATTAGAAAACTTCTAAGTATGTTCATAACAGGATCTTTGTTATTGTTGTAATTCATATGATTCTTTCATTAGCTTATGCACATAATTTTGATGAAGAAAATGTTGAATGTAGTCCCATTATCCTACATACACTTTCTCCTAAATAACAACATCTAAGAAAGTGCTCTTAACATCCGCTTGGTATAGTTTAAATGACTTGTATTAAGAAAAAGATAAAAATGACCTTGTTGCCTTCAACCTTACCATTGGTTCTAGTATTCCTTCAATTTTTTTTTAATATTTGTTGAATAAATGTAAGTGTATTTAAAATTTATTTTGAATGCAAATAAATGAAAGTTTCATATGTATTATTTTTTATAATATCACAAAGACTACTATTTGAATGAACTAACAATATAAATGAGAAGTCAAATATGGTAGAACAAATGAAAATGAACACTAAATAATAATTTTTCTTCAAATTGAAATGGATATGCCATTAAAAATACAAAAACCTTCTGAAAAAATATTAATTTATTTCTACGAGAATTTTAAGGACAAAATAATAAAATTGCCAAATAATTTTAGAAATATATATGAATTATTTACTTAAATAAACAACACTTGGAGTAGTATTTTTATGGAATTTGTTGAAGAACTTTTAGAAGTCATTTTCAATAGAATGTGAAGGAAATTTTAATCTTTATAAGGTTTTGGTCTCAATGGATATCTAATATAATAAAAATTATGTACTAAATTAGGAGAATTAAGAAAGGAAAGAAACTAATGATAGATATTATATTTAGGACTGAAATAAAAGAAACTATTATAAAGGCTAGGAAGAGGGAGACAAATTAGATAATTATGAAGGTGCCTTAAAGGAAGGAGAAGGAACAAGTTTTATGATTATATGTTGCTTTTTTGATGAAGGAACGAAAAGTGTTATAGAAAGGAAACTATTAATATCAAATGATAGTTGAAAGTTTTATGATGATTCATGAAGTATTTGATGGTTCAATGTATTATGTTGTTGACATCTAGTCATGGTACTTTATTTGATAATAAAAAATCCTAAGAATTATTAATGAAGTTCTTAATGAGAATTTGTAAACTTTAAAAAACTAATGCTTGTGTTTATAGGAGAATTTAAAAAAGAAGAGGACTTATGGTTCGAATTTAATAATGGGATTTATTTTAAATTTAGTTTTGGCTATTTTGATTTTGTTTTGAATAGATATTAATCTTTATTTAAATCACTCATACAAGGTAAAATTATTTGGCCTTATTTAAATTAATCATCTTAAAAATGTATTAGGATTCTAAAATCTTGATCTTATCTTTATCATCCAAGAATCATCTATTCTTATTGTACCTTTGAAAACTCTCTTTCCAAAACTTGTTGCAAAAAGCGTATTTTAATTATAATAATAAATTTGTAAAAAAAATAATGATGTAATTAAAACAGCAAAAATACATATTACTAAAAAGAGCAAAAAGTCTTAGTTAGAACACAGTGCTTGAATATAGCTAATAACATTTATCATGTCAATAAAATAACTCTCAAACCTATCAAACAATTTTGATTCATTCATAACTCAAGAATGCAAACATAACTTACATTTAGAGCATAGTAAGCGGTAGAAAAACAAAAAAATGCAAAATATTCAATGTAAGAAAGATCTAATAAAGCCATAATAATCAATCATTTATTCAATGTAAGACTAAAAAAACTTGTATCCATTTATGGTTGTACTAAAAATTTTGAGAGTGCTTTTGATATCCAATCACAATTATGTGATCGAATGATTCTAATATCATTTACTTTTAAAAAAAATTATTTAGATCCTCATACACAATCACATAAATTTGAGATCTCACAGTCCATGTTTTATCTACAAGGAAGAGCTAATCTAATAGTCAAATCATGATTTAAATTTATCGGTTCAAAAGAAATCATAATTTCTAAATAGTTCTTTTAATCATATCCATCTAATTGAGAAGTTTTCACAATCAAATGGTCTACGAGCCCTCTGATCGAGTGCTTCTATGTAATGAGTCTTTTTTGTTGTTTGGATTTTTATAATTTATTAATTAAAAACTATGGTTGATATTTCTATTTAAATAATAATGAGTAGTTAGTTAACTTTGCAAGTGCTTTTAGTCATTAAAATTGTTTTCAGATAAGTGAATACTTGAACAAGATAGACTGGTAAAAGTTTTACAAAATCTGAAGATAAGTTTTTATGTCTTGATATTCAAACATTTAGTTTTCATTGCTCGTTGACATTTTCTTATGGAACATGCTTCAATCAAAAATTAATAATCTCTACTTAATTCTCAAATAAGCTAAGTTCTCAATTTTCTTTAATTATAATTGATTTAATTAATACACTTATTTCTCAATAAGCTTTTATCAAGCATAAGATTTTTTTTATTAATTTACATTTTGTGTCATCGAACTATTTTAATCTATTACCATGTTTATTATGGTGTATGATCGTAGTAGTGTTTGTCTATTTTTTGCTATCAGGATTTAGCACTTTTGGAAGCATGTTTTATATGAATAAGAATAGTATCTTAATTACATCTAAATGTGTTAGATCTAAAATGGATTGTGTTCCCAAATCTAATACTTAAAATAAAATATTATGTATGGCAACATTGGTCAATTAATTCTAACTAAAATAAAACACACACACATAGACACACATGCACACACACGCACAAACACACACACACACACACACACAAACATAAAAACACACACACAGATATATATATATATATATATATATATATATATATATATATATATATATATATATATATATATATATTACAAATAAGATTTGAAAAATTATGTTTAGAAAATAAAAAATAAAAATAAATAAATAAAAAGTAAAAAATCCTAAAACTTAAAGCTTTTGTAATGATCTTCCAAACAAAAAAGTTGTAGATGAATTATGATTGGTGTTACACCTTAACCTTTCATAAGCATACTCCATTGTAACAAAAATTTAGTCATGCATTACACAAGATAGCATAAACAACAAATTTTGGAAATAGTTAGAAAGATAGAATTAAATATTTTTTAAAGAAATTATGCAAGTTTTACATCAATAGATATAGGTATAATTTGAACATAATAGACTTAAATAAATTGATTAGTTGGTTGATAATTTCAAAAAATTATAAATTTGTTAACAATTTACTAAATATATATTAACTCTTTTTAAGTGATGACAAAGTGGAGGAGAATAGAAAGTGAAAGATTAAAAATGAGCATAAATTATAGGGGAATATTAATCTAGTCTGGTGTACATGTAAAGGAGCTTATCTTTAATAGTTGTGCATTTTAGTTTTAAAAATAATTTATGGTTTAATTAAATTTATTAAAAGTTATGTTTTCATCAGGAAAGAGAGGTTGTTGTGTTGACCCATTATCCTGATGTTCTGTTTGATGATCATAAATACTAAGTATTATTAATGAATTTTCTTAAAAGATTTTTATAAAAGTTTTGAGTTTATATTGAAAATATTAGTTTTTTTAAAAAGAATAATTTATACGAAAAAACATGAAATAGGAAAATTAAAAAGAACTAAAATGTACAACAATGATATTTAGGTGATTCTACTTAAACAACTACATCTAATCCCATCAAAATCTATAAAAAAAATTTATAAAATCCATTTAGCAAAAGCCTTATTGGCTAGACCCTCATAAAATAAACAATTTATGATAGCTTTACAACAAAATTAAATGACAATAGGGGAAAAAGATTTGGTGGCATAAAAGAAAAATCAATACAACCAAAATACTATGGTTAATGAAACGATTAAAGAGGCACAACTATCTTAAATTAATCAATTAGAAATAGAGAAAATTAACAACTTAACTGACTTATGAAGAATGCTATAATTAAGAATGTCACGACTAAAGGAAGTAGATAGAGTAGTGACAATTATCATGGGCTACTAATGGCTTAAAAATATTTTTCTTATTGCATAAACATTCATCAAAACATTTTGTTGAAAACTTCTCTTATTTATAGACTTTTTCTAATCGCTAAAAGCATTTATTAAACAAGAAAAAGAAGCATTATTGTATTTTATATTTTTTTAGTTGAAAAATTATTGTTTAAATAAAATATTCTGAAGGCTTAAAAAAACTAGAAGGGATGCTGCACATGAGTCGCTCAATTAGAACGAACTAAGACTATTTGTTCAAGAAATCTGCATGTTGAACGAATGAGATTTGATGAGAGCATTTAGAAAAAGAATTTCATCAGAAATGTTAAATTTATCTTGATCTGTTGCTTATATTTCTTTGTCTTTATAAAAAAGATGGAAGAGATCAAGATCATTTGATCATGAAATTGCATGATTAGAAAGTTCTACTTAGTTCTGCAATTTAGAAGCATGTTGTGTAAAAACAAGGCTTAACTTTAGTCCCATATTATGAAAGTGACTAAAGATGTTTTGTATATAAAGCTTTCATGTTTCTCAATGTCAGCTTATTTTGGGTTGACTGCCCCTTGGTTTGCTCGAAAGGCCATTACTCATACCATTAGTGATGATTTACAAATTGTATATGTGGATAAGAGAGTATTGAACCATTCTTAGACCACAAAAAATATTTGTAGTTGTACTTATTCTCACAATTGACCGACGAGTTTTGGAACTTGCATTCCATAACGCTAAACGATAGCCAGCATGTTTTAGGTGCTGTAAAGACCTTTGCTTCTTTTATTAATAATTAGTATTAGTTTAATTGGCATTTATTTTTTAATTTTTTATTGTAATTAAATTGTGCATTTTTCAATAGTTATTTAATAAATAATAAGATATAATAGAAAGATAAAATGAATTCAAGATAACAAAAAAAGAATTAAGTTTAGTAATACTAAAGAATTTTAATAATATTAATTTTAATAAAATTTAACTTTTGTGACTTGTGATAAATATTTCAATCAAGCTTAACATTTTAATCAAAGTAAAATTAAAGTCCCTAAAATTTAATTCAAAGTGCATCGTTTGATATTTCGTTACTCAAACTAAAATGGTTTTCATTGGATTTTGCTTATGCTACACTTCTTCAAGTTTTCCGATTAATACAAACATTATTTATAAAAAATTTAAAACTTAACTTCAAAAATTTATTAAAAGTACTTAGTGTTTATTATCAATAAACAAAATATTGTGACAAGAGGTCAATAACACATTATCATTTCTATTTTGATGATAATAAAATGTTTAATAAAAGTAAAAAAAACATAAATTATTTATAAAAGAAATATACAAATAGTTAATGATGAACTTCTCTTACATATATGTCATTACTTGATTAATGCTCTCCTTAAATTTATGATTATTTCTTTGGAATTATTTCAATTTCTATTTTTTTTTTATTTTTTACAATAACTAAAAGTTAATCTAAACTTTGTAAATATTACTAACCCTTAAATTTTAAGAAATTTCTACAAAATTGTTGAAGTAGTTTATTTTTTAAAGAAAACCACTTTGCTCCAATTACAGTTCATTGAATAGTCTAGCTCACATAATTCTTTTCAAATTGATTTAGTTTATTTTTTTTAGCAATTATAGAAACAAATTTTTTATGGTATATTATATTCTGATTGATTCAAAATTTGTAAAAAAGATTAATTATTACTATTGTTGGCATACTTTTGTGTTTGACGAATCAAACAATAAATGTTTAACGTTTTATTCTAACATGCATATTCACATTGAAACAAGTTTACGTGTAAAGAACAAGTGATTCATTTTTGAGTGTTCTGCAAGCTTCAACAATTGAAGACACGTGCATTAGTTTTGTTAAGATTTATTTACTATAAAATATAATTCTAGCTTATTTATTTTAAGACCATTTTTTAATATTAATTTCATATTATATTTAGGCATCCAAATTATTCAAACATCTTCTTGATTTAGCAAATAAATAAGAATCAATTTTTCAATCTCTCAAAGTTTTTATTAGTATAAATCTTAAACTATTCATTGATTTAAGAAACATGATTCATATTTTCAATAACTTTTTCCTAGGTTAAAATCACACTTCTATATTTTTATAAAATTCTTTTATGTTTATTATTAAAAATAAAAGAATGAACTCAAGGATGTAACACAATAACACGTCAAGTTCACATAACAGCAATATATCATTTGAATGCGGATATCGTGTGCAAGAGACTTAACAATGTCAGCACGTAGAAATGCAGTGTAAATAGACTCAAGTTCTGATCTGCGAGAGTCAAACTATTCAATTTTCTTCCCCTTCTTTTGTAAAGAATTTTCAACTTCTTTCCACTCCAAACACAACATGTTCAAGCGTTGAACCTCAGATGTCAAAGTATTAATGCTAGCTTTTAGTCCAACAAGATATTTTGTGTGATTATTGAAAATGAAAAATGAAATTTGCAGTTTATTTTTTTTCCCAGTAATGCACCAGGTTTTTTGTCGTCATCCACCATAGGGTTTTTGCTTCCAAACCCTAACAATTGGTATCAGAGCGTGGTTTTGTTTTTTTTAATTGTTGTTTCGACATCTGCTCTAGACGGAAGAAGCAGAGGAGCCAGGCTACGGCAGAAGGAAGAAGGAGAGGAGCCAGGCCACCGCAGAAGGAAGAAGCAGAGAAATGAACTGGATCTTTAAGTTTCTCGTGCAAAGAAACTCACTATACCAATTAGGGCCCCAATGGGGATCATTAGCATACATTTTCCTTACCTATTATGTTTTTAGCATCATGAAACTAACTTCAATGGATTGAAAAAATAAAAACAAACAAACCAAAAAGAGTACGACGTCACAAAAGTACTCGCGCACCTCGTTCTATTTGACTATTTCTTAGAATAGAACCTTCTATTTATATTATTGATATTATATTATAGTATCGTAAAGAAGTTCCCAAAAATTAATACCCCAGAGGGGGGACCCCGTGCCAACTTGCTTGGTTTGTTTTGTTGAACACATTGGGCTGTGGAGATCGAGTAATCTTCCTCGAATTTGTGCAATATTCATTTTTGCTCCATTTTCAGCCCATGGTTGATGGAGCCTTCTGGAAGCATGACATAGCAGTTGAATGTGCTTTCTTTTAGTGTACTGATGACTAAGCTGATATATGACATCCACTGATGTACTTCATTGCCACGACTTATACGTATTCTTTGAATTCATATCAATCCTATGTGGCACTCTCGCGTAATATGGATCCATTCTTTGTAGCGGGAACTTCTTAAATCAATAGGTTGGTAACTCATGTAATACATGATATCCTACCACTCCCCATCCTTCTCTTCTTCGAGAAGAGAAGGGGAACTTCACTTTACAATTGAGGGGAGTCGGGTTTGAGGATTACACTTGGGGGTCCCCACTGGTTAACTAGACAAGATTCTAGAAATCTTTTTTGGAGAACATTCGAATCAGGTTCTGGCTCTTATAGGGTTTAATAAGATCAACCAGTGAGAGGTTTATAGAATAAGGAATTCATTAAGGGCCAGAAGATTGATCGAAGTCACTGTTGTGTTCAAGTTCGCAGGTTGACTTGTTGGAAGGGATTGCTTTCTGTCATCTGTCTTTCGTGGCCCGAGGTCGTTTAACATGTGGGTTTTTTTGTAATTGCACCTCAGGACAATTTCGAAGGGAATTCACATTAAGCATCATGGTATTATGCAAGTCGAGTTGTTAGGTTGAAGTTGATCTCTGCTAATCTGATGGCTAGAAGTTCTTAGTGGTGGACTAGAAGTACCTTAGCTTTTTGTACCCTAGTTTCAAGTGGCTGTGAAATTCGTTGATTAGACATGCTTATAGAGAATCTAACCTTCTAATTTATGATACTAGACCTTCTATAGATGTCAAAAGGTAGGTTTAGTGAATCCGAAAAAGTGAGGCTTTACTTGACGAGTGAACCTTAGTGACCCGATTATTCGGACCTACAAAAAGCTGAGTTTTCTTGCTTTATTTCATTACAATAGTTGAAAAAAATTTAAAGTGAAAGTACCAGAATAGTAATTTCATTATCCACCTTTAGAGACATTTTGGAAGAGGGTTCCCTTTCACACATCTTAGCCGAGCAAGAAATAAGTCTTTGTTGATTGAAGGTGGTCTCTTCTCTACTCCTAGACATAGGATAGAGGATCACTTCACATCCATAGTCTTCTTTGCATTTTATGCATCTTCTATCTCATCTCTTGGATTTAGGGAGCTGAGGAGCAAGAGTTCTCTCTCTAAAGTGGCTTTCTAGGAGGGAAATGGGCTTCATTCAATGGAATGCTTTTTTGGTTCAACTCAGGGGGTCTGGCTTCTCGATTTAGTGTGGGGGGAGGTGCTCTTTGTTGAGGGGACATGTAATATGAAGCTGGCAATACTTGCTTGAGTAAATGATCAATGCTTGAAAATAAGGCTAGGGTGCTAGCTTCAATGTTTCTCCTCCTCGTATATCTATTAATGGGTTTTCTCCTAATTAGCTCTCAAACTTCCAAAAGAAACTCCCCTTCCTTTCCATGCACCCAATCTGACTTAGAAGAATAAGCATAATGGCTTAAAGTCTTTTCACAATCAATTGTTAAATAAGCTTTCTTCTCAATCTCTGTCGACCTAAGTCCCCTTCTTATGTTCAGCAAAAAGTGGAATCAAAATGGACTACTTAAAAATTCAAAATGGATTCAAAGAAAAGGAGAAAGATGGAATTGGTGCTTCTTAGCACCTCTTCTCTCATCCACCAAGTCTTATTTTACTTTTCTATTCAATGATACTATGGAAAGAGTGAACTCTGCGATCTCCTCTTTGATGAGGACAGGTTTGGGTCGGAGTAGTTCATTCAAGTCAAGCCTTTATCAACAAAACTTCCTTCTTTTCTTCTTTTGACAATAGATGATATGGAGATCCGCTTTGCTTGTCACTTATTGTGTCATATCCCACTTGTTACCAGCATGTCCACATGAATTGAACCAATATATGGAGAGAGTTTTCTTCCCTGATCATGCCACAAAAACTCTTTCACATCCATATCTAAAAACAATTCTCAAAAGTCCCCACTCAACCCCTTGACCTGGCTAAACTAATTGAGTAGAGACTAACTTAGTCGTAGGGGCACTTTTCTTGCTAATGAACTTCCTCTCTAATTATGATTTAGTAGTCGAGTAATAACAGTAGTTTATCACTCTAAGTTAGGGGTAGGGGGAGTGAGTAGAGGCCTCTTTCAGTGGAGGATGCTATATATAAGTATTCAATTAAACCTTAGAAACTGCTAGTTATCTTGGGTGGGAGGGAAAAATTCCTACCTTGACTTTGATCTATAATCTGTTATCCAGTCAATCTGCCTTAAGGAGAGAGAGTCTATGCCCCTGCCTAATGAACTGATCTGTCTTATGTGGAATAGGTCTTTAGTTCGAAAGTAGAATACCTCAAGAAGGGAGAGAATTTCTTGTTGGCTAGATTGAATGATTCCATTCCACTACTGATGAAGATTTCCCTTTGCTACAAAACCTTTGGAACAAAGAATCATACTAGTTCATCTCTTTTTTCTAAGTTAGGGCCTTCAGAGGCCCCCATAGGGGAACTTCTGACTGTGACTTAGTTGCTAGTCGAAGATTCCCCCTAAGGGGCCTATCTCTAGATCAAGCGCATCCCTGAGCCCTATAGTAATAGACTATTTTGGTTAGGCACTCAATAAGGGATAGGGTTGGGAAGGGGGCCTTTGAGGATCTATTGACTTGAGCTGGAGCATGGAGCTTGTCTTCTTGACAGACATATTCTTTTTCTTTGAAAAACTTGGCTTGTTCGCTTAACAGGTCCTGATCACTACTAGTTCGTTTCACTATACATGGATAGTCTTCATATATATCTTCCATATAGATTATTTGATTTCATAGTTGGTGCTATTTCCAAATGCCTGGATTTCTTCGACTTAGACAAATGGAAAGCGATAAGTGAATTGATAGAAATTTTAGCAATCGCAAGATTTAATGGTCGAATTAGCCAGAGAGTCCCCAATTAAACACGGTAAGGCAAAGAGTTTCCTACAACTAGGCCTACTTTGGTGGTTTAGAATTTCTTAGCATATCATTGGGACCTATCAGTATTCCAGTGAGGAGAATACCTGTTCAAACTTGTAGTAAAGGGAGGTACCTATTATTAGAAAAGGGATTTGACACTAGATTATGCTTGCCAAACTAAATGGGGACTGCCTCACTCCACTTTTCTTTAGGTGCGATACATATTACATATGACTAACGAGATGAGAGCTCGACCCAATGCGAAGTTGGAGCGATTGACTTCTTCAATGAGTTAGCTGTTCTCAACAATGAAAGTTGAAGGCTAAAGCCCTTGATTGTTCGAGAAGATAAGGAGCAGGGCAGAACCATGACATCCAGCAATAGCCCCTACTTGTCGATGAAAAAATGGGATTTGAGAGGAACACCAACTAGCAGACCAGAAAGATTTGGATTGAAAAGCGTTGCTAGTCAAATTGGTTCAGATAAATGAAGTAACAGGAAGTGGTTGATGGTAAGTGAAAGGAAGCTTATTGGCAAAGTCAAAACAAATTGAGGGGTGGTTTGAAGGTACTAGGATAAAGAAAATGATGGTAAGGTTGTGGAAGTGAAGATCTCAGTTTCATATAGTTGTGAAGGCCATTTGAGCAAGCTAAACTCTTGCAAAGAACACAAAGTAGGTAGATTACTTACTTCAAGAGCTATAGTCAATAAAAAAACCTCAATTCTTATCCTTCAAACTTCTTTTTAAAGAGGTGCCCTAGTGCTTTCATATTGATAAAAGAGTCAGCTTCTTGGATGTACCTCACTCAGGATTAGGGGACATTGACTATGAAAATCAACGAATATGACACTATGATTCTTGCTTAAAAAGCTGACCAAACGAATGATCGATATGAGAAGTCGAAGAAGAAAGCCCACATATATATACCAGGGTTTGGCTAAGCTAGTGCCTTAGGCAAATACAGAACTTGATGCAAGATATGGTCTATAATATAGAATATGAAGTCACTAGCCAAAAGTCGATTCCATAAGCATCAGAACTGAGGGTGGGGTCCCCTTATGGGGAACAGAGGGGCCCCCCCTCTGAGGAACTTTGATAAGAAAAAGAAAAAAGGAAGAAGACACAGGATTGGGAGTATGTAACTATGTAATCGAGGTCTAAGGAATCTATTTCTTCTCGGCCAAAGATCCCACTGGGATTCCTCTTATCCTTATAGGATGAACATCCTGACCTCTCGAAGATAACAAGTGACAAAGTCTTGCAAGTTTCCTCAAGAGGAGCTTTAAAGTGCGGACAACCACCTCTGCCCATGGAGGCAGGAAGGACGAGATGCCAAGAGAAAAACTCAAGGAGGCCCTTTGGAAACAAGGGAAGCCCTAAAGTGGATCTATTTGCAAAAGACATGGGGTATTCGCTTGGAGGGCTCCTCCTCGAATTATGTTGAAGTTGGGTTAAGGCAAGAAGAGCTACCTCCAACAAGTACCATACAGAAGGAAATCCTAGGTTCACCATGGAGGTGAAGTCCCCGGAGGATTTGATTGGTGGAGATGGTTCGTCATTGACCGAGATGAATGGGGTGGACAAAGGAGACCCTGACTCAACAACTTCTAGAGAGCATGGAGAAGTGAGAAAAAGAAAAAAACTTCTTCCACCCGTCATGTGTTTGCAGTTCGGGAGGTAGTCAGAGGCCATGTCATCCATTATCGAGCTACTTCTTGGGCCATGATGGGTCTGTGACCTTTGGGTTGATACAGATCAGTTAGTCAACTAAAGAGAATAAGTCAAGAAGTTCCCCAAAAAAGATCCCCAAAGGTCTTTTCCCCGGAGGTGGCCCTACCCCCAATCTTCAATAGTACCCTTACGGGGGCCGCACTTGAGAAGGCTGAAAGCTCAACCTTGCAGTTCAAAGTCTATAAGCAATTCTCGTCCTTGTCAATCTTCTATTTGTTCTTTCTTTCAATTGTTTCAAAGACAAAGGGCGTATAACACCATTACCAACGCTCTATGCTTTTAATCGTAGATTTTTCAGGGTGTCTTGTTGTCTTTCTAAGGGATTGCAGGTCTATTCATTAGTTCTGATTTGTAGGGTACAATTGCATGGAATGTAGGTAGTGGTCATGAACTACTTGATAGAATAAATCGTTGCATCTTCCTTCATTTCTTTCTGAAAGTTATTCAATAAATTTGAATGGAGATCAAGAGCTTAGGGACTATTCCGTTCAATCGTACTGATGATAATTGTGGGTACTGATGATAATTGGACACCGCTATAAACGAAAGTTGTCGAATTGGCCTATTTCTTGCACGTACCAATTGAATGGTATAAAGAAGTGAATTGAAGTGAAATGAATTGAAGAATCAATCTAAGTATGTGGGAAAAAACTTCTGAATTGCCATTTTTAGACAACTGAAGCTTGTTCAAAAAGTGGGGGGTACTTTTTAAACTATTCATTTCAACAAAAGATTCTTATGCTATATTCTATTTCATTTCGATGAGGACTCGAACAATCCCTTTGAAGTAAAGAATCTTATTCGGATTTCAAGATGAACAATATCGAACCCTTTCATTTTGTTGTTTTTTTCATTCTGTATATGTGAAGTTAATTTGGAATGAATTTGTTTCTTTTGTCAATTCTATCTAAATGTAAGATTTGTATACAAGTTCTAAAACTAGAGGTTATAATTCGAAGCAGAACAAGGTATCAGAATTTCCTATTTTAGTTTTTGTGTTAGAATTGAGTCTTTGAATCTAGAATAGAACCATAAGAGAAGGTACCTTTTCCCATGAAAAAAAGAATGCATAAGCTTTTCTCCCATATCTTGTGCCTATACTCTTCTGGCCCTGGTTGATTTCTCTCTCACTTATCAAAGCTCTAGAAACTTGGATTCTTTGTTGGTGGAATACCAAAAAATTTGAAATCCTTTTGAATGTTATTGAAGAGGAAAATGTTCTGAAAAGTGGATGGAATTCGAAGAACTCTTCTTGTTGGATGAGATGATAAAGGACTACTCGGAGACAGATATACAAAGGCTTCGTATAGAAATGCACAATGAAATGATACAATTGGTCGAAAGACACAATGAATCTCATTTCCATATCATTTTGCATTTCTCTACCTATCTAATCTATTTCAATATTTTCATACGAATTTCCATATAACTTCAATGACACAATCAAAGCTTTTTTGACTCTTTTCATTGTTGATTTTTGTTTTGGATTTCACTCGACCCATGGTAGGGATCTAATGATTCATTCTATCCGCAATTATTTTTGATTTTCTTAAAACAAGAAAATATCTCATCTTGTTTCAATTTTTCAACTGATTATATACGTAATTGAGAAATATGGGATCTTTCATTTTGGGAATCGTGTATCTCCATCGCTTGTCAAAATTTATCATTCAATGAATGAATGAAGAATTCATCAGATCTCTCGATATCAATCCAATTATATTTTTTTCGTGTATAAAGAAATAAATTTTCATCTAACTTATTATACTTCTACCTTTACTGTTCAAGGTCTTCATACTGTGTTACAATTATAGTCAAATTCCAATTATTTTTAGTACAATCAATATAATGGCCAATTTGTCAATTGGGAATTCTACTAACTACCTATCCAATTTCTTGTAGAAATTTTAGGATCAATGATTTGACCATGAAAAAATGAAAGACTTTTTCTTGTGTAAACGAACAGATGACTCGATCCATTTATGTATTGATCATTATATATGTAATAACTTGAGAATCTATTTCAACAGCATGTCCCATTTTTGCACATCAGGGTGATAAAAATCTCCGAGAAGAACTGATTAAATTGTATGTGCCAATTGCCATTTAGCTAATAAGCTAGTGGATATTGAAGTTCCACAAGCTATGCTTCTTTATACTGTATTTGAAGCAATTTTTCGTATTCCTTATGATACGCAATTGAAAAAAAACTTGCTAATGGTACAAAAGGATCTTTGAATGTAGGAGCTATCCTTATTATACCCAAGCGATTCGAATTAGCCACTTACCCCTCCCCTCGACAAGCAACTGGTTGAATTGTATGTGCCAATTGCCATTTAGCTAATAACCTACAGGTTATTGAAGTTCGACAAGATGTACATCTTGACACTTTATTTGAAGAGATTTTTCGTATTCCTTAGAATATGCAATTGAAAAAACTTACTAATGGTAAAAAAGGATCTTTGAATGTAGGAGCTGTCCTTATTATACACGAGCGAT
Organism: Vanilla planifolia; assembly: GCA_023846275.1. Classification (NCBI taxonomy): domain Eukaryota; kingdom Viridiplantae; phylum Streptophyta; class Magnoliopsida; order Asparagales; family Orchidaceae; genus Vanilla; species Vanilla planifolia. The sequence goes on along the minus strand of JAIUJO010000015.1, from coordinate 7,281,300 downwards.
TCGAATTAGCCCCTTACCCCCTCGATCGTATTTCTCTAAAATGAAAGAAAAGATTGTCAATCTTTCTTTTCAATGTTATCATGCTAATCACCAAAATCTTCTTGTAATAGGTCCTATTACTGGTAAGAAATATAGTAAAATTGTCTTCACCATTCTTTTGCCTGGCCTATTACGAAAGAAGATGCTCACATTTGAAAATATCCCATATATGTAGGCGAGAAAAGAAGAAGGGGTCAGATTTATCTTGATGGTAGCAAGAGTAACAATACAGTTTCTAATGCTACATCGACCAATATAGTGAGTCGAATAGTATGTCCAGAAAAAGGAGGATATGAAATAGCTATAGTGGATGCAAAAAATGGGCGTCAGGTGGTACCCGTCCGCTTTCCAAAAGTCACTCATGAATTGGGCATCTCTCTCAAACACTATGGTCTTTGGTAAGCCATGATGCTTCACTATTCTCTTATCTCATTCAAGAAATTAGTGGCGATAAGAGAAGAATCACTTACTTTGTGACATGTAGTCAGATGGACCATCTTTGAAAATCTATCAATAACAACCATTATACTATCGATTCCCTTGGCTATGCAGGGTAAGCCTAACACAAAGTCAACATTGACATCTCTAGCGTCTTCAGGGGAATTGGCAGTGGTGTGTATATGCAGGTGTTTTTCTTTCCTTTCCTCCCTTCCCTGTTTGACAAACCCGACATCTCCCTACATCTTTGCTTTGGCTACATTTCTCTTGATATAAGGCCAGTAGAAATGGTTTTCCACCATGGTAATCGGTTTAAAGAAATAAGCAATCCATGGGATTTCCCAAATCCCTCGTTCAAAGAATGTGAAATTAAAGTTGCCCCAGATAGAGCGAGATGTTGGTCCCAATCCAATCATATTCATCGTGAGCACATTACTTAGAGTACGAAACATCGATGTAAAAGATTGTGGGATAAGTGAATCCTATGTATGTCTTCCATACTTTTTGGTGTGATTGCTTACTATTCTTGTGTGTCGTATTCTTTTCAAGTGCTTGGGTTATGGTACATGAAAAAGTCACCCCAGAGTGGGGCCCCCAGGAGGGGAGCACCAGCACCCTTTGTTCTTTTCATGTATCAGAGCTCAGATGGACCAACGGGAATTGACTCAACAACTGATCATCAGATCACCTGTCAGACCTTGGCTACTCGCCTATAGGATTGAACAAGAGACTAATAAAGACCTGCATGAGTAGTAGCTACATGACATTATGCTGATTCCAAGTTTGTAACTTGAGTATGCATTGATGATGAAAAGTTGACATGGTCAAGATCCATCTCTTGGGTAAATGATCCGAGGAAGGAAGAAGGAAGCAAAGAGCAATGTTCAAAAGTGGACTGCCCACTCGAGGAAATCACACTTCAATGGCCAAAGCATAGATATAGATCTAATATATCCCACTTCATGTAGAGTAGGGGGTCCATAACTTGCGACTCTTAAAGCTCCACTGAGGTCGTGTACAACAAACTGAACCACACAAGTAGGTGTGCACTGCCTACAATAATAAACTGAGAAGAGAGTCTTGCTGCTTTTCCAATTACTAGTAGAAGTTGTTATTCTTTGGGCCTCTTGCTTGTTTTTGCCTACTTTTGGATCAGGCTTTGCTTTTTCTTGATTTCATCTACAATTTCCTAAGCCCATTAAAAGGGCTTTTGTCAAATAGGATTCATCTTTGGGAAGGCTTTTTCACATCTCACAAGAGGAAAAAGTAATCACTGAAAAATGGGGGGTCCCTTCCTATTTGTATCAAAAAGATAGCTCAATTTCATATTACATATCTTGTTGCAGCCTTTCTGGAGCTTTCCTCCCAGGAACAGTGAATAGTTATGTTGTGTTACATGCTCATATCCACATTGCAAAGTGATCATGCTAATCCAATCTAATTCTAATCTAATCAAAATGAAATATGGACATACAAAAAATGCAAAGCATTGGTAGCAACCTTTTGACTTCATTAAGCCCATCCATCACATCGAGAGAAAGAAATGAAACAAGTGAACTCCTAGGAGGCTTGTCTCGTTGATATCGTTTTGTATTGTAATTTTTCCAATTCAAAGATGGAAGTCAGAAAAAAGATAGAGGATGAAAAAAAACCTGTACAGTAGTTCGATTCTATTTCTTTGTAGCTCTTAGATTGCATATAAGCCCAGGCCCAGGCAAGGTTCCCAAGAAACCTTTTTGAGATTCAGAGAAGCTCAAGTTCTAACTGCCTATATATTTCTAATTGACTAGAACCCCTCATTTCGGATTTGGGGTAACCACATCCTGATCATCGTCATCCTCATGGAGATATGAGTCCTCCTTTATCGATTTTGATATGGGCTTTTGACGACTACCAACCCCCACTCTATTTCTTCTGAGTCATCAGGGATGACCCAATCTTTGGAGTCTAGAGGATTAATCTCTTTGGCGAGTATGGAGGTGGCTGGTTATCGTGCCCCAAACCTTATATACACTATGTTGGTAGTCATTTGTCTTATGAGCAAATCTCGATCTATATTGTTGGCCTATTTGATTTAAGATGATGGCCTGGTACCAAAAAGGGTTGATCAAAGCAAGAAAATAGCATCTAGCTTCTACAATCCAAAAATCCTTGTTAGCTTGCTTGCTAAGGCTCTCCAAGCACTATGGTAGGACATGGATCAATTATGAATGAGAATGGACTTCTCCATTATGTCGTACATAATATATAGGAGTCACAGTCCCTCTTTTCGACCAGACAAAGGGAATGTGAACTCCATTCTGGGGCTTGGCTTGACCCGAGGCCCACAATGGGAAAAGGACCTCTGGGGTGATTCAGAATTAACAATGATGGGGAAGATAGAGAGGTGAGGTAACTAGCTTAGTCATTTCTTTAATAAAAAAGGTTGGCTAAGTGCCCTATATGCCTTGTAGGGGGTAGGGCCAATTAAGAGTGAGTTATGCTTTCATTTCTTTGTTAAAGAGCTTTTCGTAGTGAGATCATGATCACCTATTGGTGGAGAAAGTTGACCACAAGATAGAACCAACCCCTCTCTCGTTTGTCCACTTGTGTAACCAAGCATTGTCATATGAATGATGTTATTCTGTAGATCAAAGAATAGAATCTATAAGATAGTAAAAATAGTAATAGAGAGAACTAAAGGATAGAGAGAGCATGTTTTCATGGCACTCAAACTGAAAGAAGCATGGGAAGAACATAACTCCCAAGAATACAAATGAAAATGATTGGAATGATGGTAGTTTGCTTCTCTTATTCAATCTTTTGAGTGATTAGGAGCTTAGGGAGATCTTGTTGACTCATGTACTAGAGATGAATCCAAGCAAGAGGAAGTTGGCCTATGCAGAGAGGGACCTTGAGATGATAAGACCACTTTTTGTGAAAAAAGAATCCACTCATTTATCTAATTAGGAGCTGGCAGGGTTGGAAGCGAATCCCATTTTGATTGACTCAAGTCACAGGGGTGGGGATCCTCAGTGGAGAGGCAAAGCTGGTTTCAAGCTTGAACCAGTTCATGCCCAAAAGCTTTCGAGCTAGCAGCTTTCCTTTTTGCTTAAAAAATGACCAGCGGATGAGTGTCGATTCACTGATTGAGAATTGAGAAATAAAAGGTGGAACATGGATCTATATGGGGAGAAGAAACTTTAGGGTTTCTTAATTTGAAAACTCACATTTTGTGGAAGGGATAGGCCAGCTTTCAAAGACAAAACGCTCTATTTGTCCCATTCATAAGTTCCTCCCTTTTGTCTTTGAGACATTCCCCCAAAGGCCCTTAGGAGAAGTGGGATCAGGGTAGAAGGGCTCGATCAAATACTAGTCTTTAGTGAAGGAGTATAGCTACTAGCAATAACAATGCACCAACCTTTCCATGAGGCCAAACTAAGAAAATCAACAACCATAAGTTCGCTCAGTCCCAGACCAAGCGATAAATTGATTGAGGTGTGGAGCGATCCTAGCCCAAGTGATAGAGCAACCCATCTCTAATTCTCTGTGCTCACTCTACTTGCTAAGGAAAGCATGCGAACTAAGCCCCTCTTGAGTTTGCCAACTACCCCTCAAGGGATAATTAATAGACTTTCCTTGCTTATTATGTGCTTAGCATAAGGACACTAACTTCAATGGATTGAAAAAAAATGAAACAAACAACCAAAAAGAGTACTAAGTCACAAAGGTACTCGCGCACCTCGTTCTATATGACTATTTCTTAGAATAGAATCTTCTATTTATATTATTGATAGTATATTATAGTATCATAAAGATGTTCCCGAAAACAAATACCCCAGAGGGGGACCCCGTGCCGACTCACTTGGTTTGTTTTGTTGAACTCATGGGCTGTGGAGATAGAGTAATCTTCATTGAATCAGTGCAAAATTCTTTTTCGCTCCATTTTAGCCCATGGTTGATGGAGCCTTTTGGAAGCATAAAATAGCAGTTAGATGTGCTTTCTTTTTGCGTACTAATGAGCAAGCTGATTTTAAAGGCATCTTCATGGGCTATATCCTCCCTATGAAAAAATACCCAAGGAATGCATAGAATATATGACATAAATACTTCATCGCCACGATGTATACGTATTCTTTGAATTCATATCAATCCTATGTAGCACTCTCGCTCAATTTGGCTCCATTCTTTGTAGCGGGAACTTCCTGAATCAACAGGTTGGTAATTCATGTAATACATGATATCCTACCACTTGCCATCCTTCTCTTCTTCGAGAAGAGATAGGGAACTTCACTTGACAATTGAGGGGTGCCGGGTTTGAGGATTACACCTGGGGGTCCCCACTGGTTAACTAGACAAGATTCTGGGAATCTTTTTTGAAGAACTTTTGAATCAGATTGGGCTCTAATAGGGTTCAATCAGATCAACCAATGTGAGGTTTACAGAATAAGGAGTTCAGTATGGGCCGAAAGATTAATAGAAGAACCTGGTCAATGTCACTATTGTGTTCAACTCCGTAGGTTGACTTGTTAGAAGGGATTGCTTTCCATCGTCTGTCTTTCCTAGACCGAGGTCAGGTCACATGTGGGTCTTCATGTAATTGCACCTCAGGAAAATTTCAAAGGGCATTCACATTAAGCATCATGGTATTATGCAAGTTGAGTTGTTAGGGTGAAGTTGATCAAAACTAATCTGATGTCCAGAAGGTCTTAGTGGTGGACTAGAACTACCTTAGCTTTTTGTACCCTACTTTGAAGTGGTTGTGAAATTCATTGATTAGACATGTTTATAGAGAATCTAACCTTCTAATCTATGATGTTATACCTTCTATAGATGTCAAAAGGTAGGTTTAGTGAAGCTATAACCATAAAGCTGATGCACTGGCCAGCCTAGCAATAGCTATAGCCCTCAAGCCCATTTGAGACCATGTACATTTGCATTGAAGGATAATGGCTTCTACAATCTTTAACAAATGGTAATCCTATTTACACAAATCACAACAATAAGGACAAAGAGATGAAGATCATCATTTTCAGCTAAACTAAATTGGTACTAAAGCCTTAGAAGTGACTGTAGAAAAGGATTGGCGACAACAATTGCTTGAATATCTAAACTAGGGTAGGGGATTCTATATAAGAAGGTGGCCACTCGAAACCATATTAGACATCAAGCTGTACAAGACTCTTGTGAGAATGGAGTCCTTTATAGGAGTGCCTTCGATTGATTCCTCTTAAGATGCTTGTCAAAGCCAGTTCTGAAGAAGCTTTGAAGGAAGCTCATGCTGGTGTTTGTGGTGCATACCTGTTAGAGACAAAGTTCTACCATCATTGAGGTGACTAAGGTAATACTGGTCCACCATGTCGAAAGACTCCATTAATTTCTCCAAGAGATGCCACGTTTGTAAGATACATGTAGTCTTCATTCGACAACCATCAGAACCTTGACATCTGACGGTAATGTCTTATTTAAGGTTTGGGCAATATATGTGATTGGCCACATCCAGCCTCCAACATCTAAGAGGTATTTGTATATTCTGGCAACCACAGATTCTTTTCCAAGAGGGTAGAGGCCACACCATTGAAATGAGTAAAGGGAAATGATGTGGATCAAAAATCATCTAATCTATCAGTTCGAAGTCCCGCTCACCTGATCTCCGATAATGGAATGGAACACCATTGAAAAATCAACAAATAGATCGACTTTGTAGAAAGTTTCAGATGCAACATTGTTTCTCCACACCTTTCAACGCTACGGCTAATTGGCATGAAGAGGCTATTAGTCAATAAGACACTGTGTAAGCTTCTCATTCCAAATGCCCTTATTCTTACAAAAGATATTCATGAGAAACTTCTTCAAGGACCATGGGCATACCATATGCCTTATGCGTTGACATAGGTTGAAAAGCAGTCCTCCCACTGGAAGTCCAAATCCCCACCCTTAGAGTGGTAATTTAGGAAGGCTTTATAGAGGACCAATGAGTGCAACTTATACTCCAAGAGCTAGATGCTCTAAAGAAGAAATGACTGAGTTCTTGACTAAGGCTTGAAATCTACTAGGCAAGTGTATCAAGAGCCTTCGATCAAAGGATTCAGAGATGATCTTTCAAGTCGACAGACCTAGTGCTAGTCATAATCTGGCTTATGAATGTGAACCAGATGTAACACATTCAAACATTAGTGGGAAGGACCTTTTTTGATTCAAGAAAAAGAAGTATCCCCTGAATGCGACTATGTTCTCACTCCAATTCATAATAAATATTGGAAGGGGTTTTACTCAGTTCGGGGAAAGTCTCATCCCGCTACTCATATTTCATTATATGGGAAGGAAGTCAATTTCATTACTGCCTTGACTCAGGGGAAAAACCCTGGCCTCAGAGCCAAGAGTGAATCCCATGACCTATTCAAGTTTGGTGGAGTAAACTCTCATCAACATTTTCAGACTGGGGGCAGGCAACACACCAATCTCATCAATGTAAGAAACTAGTTTCATCACCACCTTCAAGTTCCTTGCCCACCAATCATTTTTGAGAGGTTATTATAGGCTACTTCAAGAGCTTGAAGTCAGGGGCCCCCTCTGGGAACTATATTAATATCAATAATTGCTACAAGGGTTCGTAGATACTCTTCATAGAAATTGAACGGGTAGAAACATGTAAAGTGTTGTATCAATTCACAGATGAAAATCGAAAATATGCAAATATGTTTGTAATTATCAAAGCCTACACAATTCCTACTAAAAAAGAAATAGAGGTTACCAACATTATGGACCTCAAAAATGATAGGATGATGACACAGCTTGGCCAAGATATCCTGACTCCCAAAGTCATCACAACCATAACTGCGACTCTACAATTATGCAATGCAATGCGAAGATCTGATGTAGAGGTAACAGTCTTAGCAAGGTCTTCTCTAGAAGCTGTCCTCTTGGCCTCTAATGATTCAACACAAAGGCGTGCCTCTGCAAGCTCGTGCTATGCCAACATAAGCTCTCGCTCAATTATGTTCTCGTCTCCACACAATATGAGACTCCGAACAATGTGTTGTTTGGAGCTCCTTCTTAGCATGTGTCACGAACCTACAGCGGGCTGCCATACCAATGTCACATCAACCTCTCCATGTAGTTAGGCAGGTCACCAAGCTCATCAGATTGGTCACCCAGTAATGTTGACACTTAGGTGATGGTCATCCTAACCTTGGTCATGAAAGCAAGAACATGGAGGGGGGACAACAAGTCCCTATTGCTTATCAGCTTGTCTACTATAGTCTGTAGGACCTGGGAGAAATATAGACAAGCACTGGGTAAAAACTCAAAGATGCGAATCTCCACTATGAATCTTGCTCAATGTTATTAAACGAAATAAGATAAGAAAATAAAGTACTGACTTAATATGTTAATCTAAAACTACATCTTTCAGGGAGGAAGCAATCTAACAATAAGGATGTCTACCTACGTAGATGTTGATTAGTGCTCAAAAGTCAAAACCCCCAACCCTTCCACCCCTTTCATGAAACATTAAAAATATAATTGGTTGGAAAGAATTGGATGGGCGAATGACGGGAATTGAAGCTATGCATGGTTGATTCACAATCCACTTTTTTATCCACTTGGCTACATTAGCTCCTACCCCATGCAGTAGTTTCAATCTCTATCTATGATCAGATTTTCTAAACCTCCTTATGTCTGCTATAAAAGATCGGCTTTTCCAATCATTGTTGCTCATTTTTTGGAATTGCAAAAAGCAAAGCATCTACTTTTTTTTGAAGCTTCTAGTAAACCTTCAAACAAAGAGGTTGGGCTGTTCACTTCATGAATTGGAGATCACTTTTCTAAAGTTTAGAATCATGATTCTTAGAAGGGAGCCCTATGGTGTATTATGTAACAATGACACTACTCTGTTGTCAAATGAAACATATGAAATGAAGGGAACTAGAATGAGTTGCCATTACCATTCAAGGAAAGTGACCAGGGGGTTGAGGCACCGATCATGTCAAAGCATTCTACCGAGAAAATTACATCAGTTGGTTCTAAGTCGACTAGTGATCTAGAAAAGGTCGTTCAATAGAGTGTTGAAGGAACACAACCTACCAAAGGTGTTTCGGGGTCCACCGGTCAAGAAGTTTCAGAGACGACTCTATCATATTTTAATTGATTGAAGTCGCTAAAAGTGAGTCGACCTTCAAGTGATGGTGAATTCATAATTGAATGTCTTTCTTTTGATGTTTTTGATTCCTGACTTTTTCTGCCAAAGCGAAGGGGATGAGTAGGTAAGAGAAATGGCATGAACAATATAAAAAGAAGCTTTTCTTTAATTCCTTAGAATGAATATTTGCACTAGTCCAAAGGGAGTTTAGTTTAAGAGGGAGTTAGCTCAATGACAAGGGAAGAAGAAGAAGAAGAAGTGGAAGATGAGGAAGAAGAGGAAAAAGAAGAAGAAAATGATGACGAAGAAGAAGAAGAAGAGTAAGACGAAGAAGAATAAGAAGAAGGGGAAGAATAGAAGAAATAAAAGGAGAAGAATAGAAGTAGAAAAAAAGTAGAAGAAGAATAAGAAGAAGATAGAAGAAGAAGAAGAAAAGGATGAAGAAATAGAAGAATAAATTGAAGAAGAAGAAGAAGAAGAAGAAGAAGAAGAGAAGAAGAAGAAGAGAAGAAGAAGGAGAAGGAGAAGAAGAAGAAGAAGAAGAATAAGAATAATAAGAAGAAGAAGAATAAGAATAAGAAGAAGAAGAAGAAGAAATATAATAAGAAAAAGAAGAAGAAAAAGAAGAAGATGAACAAGAAGAAGAAGAGGAAGAAGAAGATGAAGAAGAACATGAAAAAGAAAGAGAAGAAGAAGAAGAAGAGGAAGAAGAAGAAGAAGAAGAAGAAGAAGAAAAAGTAGAAGAAGAAGATAAAAAAGGAGAAGAAGAAGAGGAAGAACAAGAAGAAGAGGAAGAACAAGAAGAAGAAGAAGGAGAAGAGGAAGATGAGGAAGAAGAGGAGGAAGAAAAAAGACAATGACAAAGAAGAAGAAGAAGAAAATGAAGAAAAAGAAGAATAGGAAGAAGAGAGAAGAGGAGGAAGAAAAAGAAGAAGAGTAAGAAGATATGGATTAGGGGTTAGGGATTAGGGTTTGGGGATTAGGGTTTAGGGATTAAGGGGAGAGAGATTTGGAATCAGTGATTAGAGAATATGGATTGTAGATTAGGGAGAGTGGGATTAGGGAATAGGGATTAAGCATTAGGGATTAAGGGTTAGGGATTAGGGAGGGAGTGATTAGGTATTAGTAATGAGGAATTATGGATTAGGGCTTAGTGAATTGGGATTAAGGATTAGGGATTAACTATTATTTAGTAGCCATAAGGGATTATGGTATAGAGATTAGAGAATAAGGAATAGGGATTAGGTGTTAGGAATTTTAGATTAGGGATTACATATTACGCATAAGAGATTAGGGATACAAGATTAAGGATTTGATATGGGGTAGGGATTTATGTTTAGAGAAAAAGAAGAGGAAGAAGTAGAAGAAGAAGAAGAAGAAGAAGTATAATAGAAGAAGAAGAAGTAGAAGAAGAAGTAGAAGAAGAAGAAGAAGAAGAAGAAAGAGAAGAAAAAGAACAAGAAGAAGAATTATATGTAGAAGAAGAAGGAGAAGGAGAAGAAGATGATGAAAAAGAAGAAGAACGAGAAGAAGAAGAAAAGGAAGAAAAAGTGGAAGAACAGGAAGAACGAGAAGAAGAAGAAGAGTTGGAAGAAGAAGAAGAAGAAGAAAAGAAGAAGAAGAAGAAGACGTAATAGAAGAAGAAGAAAAAGAAGAATAAGAAGAGGAAGAAGAAGAAGAAGAAGATGATGAAAAATAGAAGATGGGGAAGAAGAAGAAGAAAAAGTGGAAGAAGAAGAAGAAGAAGAAGTAGAAGAAGAAGAAGAAGGAGAAGAAGAAGAAGAAAAACAAGAGGAAGAAAAAGAAGAAAAGGAAGAAGAAGAAGAAGAGGATGAAGAACCTGAGAAAGAAGAAGAAGAAGAACAAGAAGAGGAAGAAGAAGACAGAAGAAAAAGAGGAAGATGAAGAAGAGGAAGAAGAAGACAAAGAAGAAAAAGAGGAAGATGAAGAAGATTAAGAAGAAGTAGAAGCAGAGGAAGAAGAAGAAAAAGAAGCCACATATGAAGAAGAGGAAGAAGAGAAAGAATAGAAAGAAGAAGAAGAAGAAGAAGAAGAACAAGTGGAACTAGAAGAGGAGAAAGAAGCCGAAGATGAGGAAGAAGAAGAAGAAGAAGAAGAAGAAGAAGGAGAAGAAGGAGAAGAAGAACAATCAGAAGAAGAAGGAGAAGAAGAAGAAGTAGTAGTAGAAGAAGAAGACGAAGAAGAGAAAGAAGAAGAAGAAGAAGAGGAAGAAGAGGAGGAGGAAGAAGAAGAAGAGGAAGAAGAAGTAAAAGAAGAAGAATAAAATGACGAAAAAGAAAAAGAAGAAGAATAATAAGAATAAGAAGACACGAAGAGGAAGAAAAGAAAAAAGAAGATGTTAAAGAAGAAGAAGAGGAGGAAGAAGAATAAGAAAAAGTGGAAGAGGAAAAAGAGGATGAAGAAGAGGAAGAAAAAGAAGAAGAAGAGGAGGAAGAAGAAGAAGAAAAAGAAGAAGAAGAATAAGAAGATGAAGTAGTAGAATAAGAAGAAGAAGAAGAAAAAAAAGAAAAAGAGGAAGAAGAAGAAGAAGAAGAAGAAGAAGGAGAAGAAGGAGAAGATGGAGAAGAAGAAGAACAACAAGAAGAAAAAGAAGAAGAATAAGACGAAGAAAAATAAGAAGAAGAAGAGGAATAAGAATAAGAAGAAGAAGAAGAGGAAGAAAAGGAAAAAGAAGTCAAAGAGGAGGAAGAAGAATAAGAAAAAGATGGAGAGGAAAAAGAAGAGGAAGAAGAGGAAGAAGAAGATGAAGAAGATGTAGTAGACGAAGAAGATGAAGAAGAAGTGGACGAATAAGAAGAAGAAGAAGCGACAGAAGAAGAAGAGAAAGAAGCGGAAGAAGACGAAGAAGAAGAAGAAAAAGACAATATGAGGAAGAAGAAGTGGAGGAAGAAGATGAAGAAGAGGAAGAAGAAGAAGAGGGTGAAGGGAAGAATTATAGCAAGAAGAAGAAGAGGAAGAAGTGGAAAAAGTGGAAGAAAAGCAAAAGAAGAATTAGAAGAAGTAGAAAAAGAAGAAGAAGAAGAAGAAGAAGAAGAAGAAGAAGAAGGAGAACAAGAAGAAGAAGAAAATGAAGAAGTAGAAGAAGAAGGAAAAAGAAGAAGAAGAAGAAGGAAAAAGAAGAAGAAGAAGAAGAAGAAGAAGAAGAAGAAGAAGAAGAAGAAGAAGAAAAGAAGAGGAAGAAGAAAGAAGAAGAAAAAAAGTAAAAGATAGAAAGAAGAAGAAAGATGAAGAAAGAAGAAGAAAGTAGAAAGAAGAAAGAAGGAGAATGGAAGACGAAAGAAAGAAAAAGTATAATGAAATAGGAAAAAGGATGAAGGAAGAAGGAAGAAGGAAGGAGGATGGAGGAAGGTTGAAGGAGGAAGGAAGTGCGAAAAAGAATGAACAAAAAAGAAAAAAGAAAGAAGATGAAATAAAGAAAAATGAAGAAGAAGAAGAAGAAAGATAAGAAGAAGAAGAAGAAGAAAAAGAAGAAGAATGATTAACAAAAAGAAGAGAAAAAGAAGAAGAATTAGAGGCAAAGCAAGACAGAATAAGAAATAAGGAGAAAGAAGTAGAAAGGAGAATAATGAATAAAGAAGAAAGAAGAAAGAAGAAAAAAGAAGAAATAAGTAAGAAGAGGGAAGGAGGAACAAGGAATAAGGAAGAATGAGGAAAGAAGATGTAAGAAGGAAGAAGAAAGAAGGAAGAAGGAAGAAGGGAGAAGAAGGAAGGTGGAAGGAAGAAACAAAAAGGAAGATTGAAGTAGGAAAAAAGAAGAAAGAAGAGGGAGAAGGAGAAGGAGAATGAGAAGAGGGGGTGGAGGAGAAGGAGAAGAAGAGGGAGAAAGAGAAGGAGAAGGACAAGTAGATGGAGGAGGACGAGAAGGAAGAGGAAGAGGAGGAGGAAAAGGAAGTGGAGGAGAAGACAAAGGAGATGCAAAAGGACAAGCAGAAGGAGAAGAAGAAAGAGAGCATGAAGAAGGGTGGAGAAGAAGAAGGAGAAGGAGAACGAGAAGGAGTAGGAGAAGATAGAGAAGGAGAAGGAGAAGAAAAAGATGAAATAAATGAAGAAGAAGAACAAGAAGAAGAAGAAAGAGAAGTAGAAAAAGAATTGGAAGAAGAATTGGAAGAAGAAGAGGAAGAAAATATCAAAAAATGAAGAAGTATGATAGAAGAAGGAAGAAGGAAGGAGGAAGAAGGAAGATGGAAGAAGTAAGAAAAAAAAATGAAGAAGAAGAAGAAGAAGATGAAGAAAAAGAGAAAGAAGAAGAAGTGGAAGAAGCAGAAGAGGAAGAGAAAAAAGGGAGATGGAAGAAGGTTGATGGAAGAAGGAAAAAGGAAGCAAGAAGGAAGAAGTATGAAGGAAGAACAAAGAAGGAAGAAGAAATAAGAAAGGAGAAAGAAAAAACAAGAAAGAAGAAATAAAAAATAAGAAGAAGAAACAGAAGAAGAAGAAGAAGAACAAGAAAGAGTAAAAGAAGGAGAAGGAAGAGGAGGAAATGGAGTAGAGGTGATGGAGGAGGAGAAGGAGAAGGAGGAGGAAAAAGAGAAGGAGATTGAGAAGAAGAAAAAGAAGAAGAAGAAGAACAAGAAGAAGAGGAAGGAGAAGAAGTGGAAGACGTTGTAGAAGAGGAAGAACAAGAATAAGAACAAGTACAAGAAGAAGGAGAAGAAGTCGTATAAGAAGAATAAGAAGATGATGATGATAATGAAAAAGAAGAAGAATTAGCAAAAGAAGAAGATTAAATAGATGAAAAGGAAGAAGAATTAGAGGAATAAGAAGTAGTAGAAGAAAAAGAAGCAAAAGTAGAAGAAGAAGAAGAAGAAGAAGAAGAAGAAAAAGAGGTAGAATTAGAAGAAGAAGAAGAAGAAAAAGAAGAAGAAGACGAAGAAGAATAAGTCAAGGAAAAGATGAAGAGGAAGACGAAGAAGAAGAAGAAGAATAAGTAGAAGAAGAATAAGTAGAAGAAGAAGTAGAAGAAAAAGAACAAGAAGAAGAAAAAGAGGAAGAAGAAGAAGAACAAGATGATGAAGTAGAAGAAGAAGAAGAAGAAGAAAAAGAAAAAGAAGAAGGAGAAGTGCAAGAAGAAGAAAAAGAAGAAGAAAATGAAGAGGAGGAAGAAGAAGAAGAAGAAGAATAAAAAGAAGAAGAAGAAGAAGTAGATAAAGATGTAGAAGAAGTAGAAGAAGATGAAGAAGCAAAAGTCGAAGAAGAAGAGGAAGTGGAAGAAGAAGAAGAAGAAGAAGAAAAAGAAGAAGAAGAAGAGGAAGAGGTGGAGGAAGAAGAAGAAAAAGAATAAGAAAAGAAGAAGATGAAGGTGCATGAGAAGAAGATGATGATGAAGAAGAAGATGAAAAAGTAGAAGAACAAAAAGAATAAGAAGAAGAAAAGGAAGAAGAAGATGAAGAAAAAGGTGAAGAAGAATAAAGAAAAAGGAAGAAGTAAGATGGGAGAAGCAAGAAGAAAGAACTAAAATGGTAGAAGTAAGAAGGAAGAACAAAAAATGGAAAAGGAAGAAGAAAAAGAATAAGAGGAAAAAGAAGAAGATGAAGAAAAAGAGAATGAAGAAGAAGACGAAGAAGAAGAAGAGTAGGAGGAGGTGGAAGATGAAGAAGAAGAAGAAGGAGAAGGAGAAAGAGAAGGAGAAGGAGATGATGGAAAAGGAGAAGGAGAAGGAGAAGGGAAAGGAGAAGAAGAAGGAGAAGGAGAAAAGGGAGAAGGAGAAGAACAAGGAGAAGGAGAAGGAGAAAGAGAAGGAGAAAGAGATGGAGAAGGAGAAGGAGAAGGAGAAGGAGAAGGTCTAGGAGAACAAGAAGGAGAAGTAGAAGGGGAAGAAGAAGAAGAAGACGAAGAAGAAGAGAAGAAGAAAGAGAAAAAGATGAAGAAGAAAAAATATAAGAAGAAAGAGTAGGGTGAGAGAGTGGAAGAAGTAAAATGCAATGAAGAAGAAGACGAAGAAAGTGAAGAAGAATAAAAGAATACGAAGAGGAGAAAGACGAAGAGGAAAAAGTTGAAGAAGAAGATGAAGAAGTGGAAGAACAAAAAGAAGGAGAAGATGAAGAAGAAGAAGAAGAATTAAAAGAAGAAGAAGTAGAAGAGGAAGGAGAAGAAGGAGAACAAGAAGAAGAAGTAGATGAAAAAGAAATAGTAGTAGTAGTAGAAGAAGAAGAAGAAGAACAAGAAGAAGTTGGAGAAGAAGAAGAAGAAAAAGAATTGGAAGAAGAAGAGGAACAAAAATATCGAAAAATTAAGAAGTATGAAAGAAGGAAGAAGGAAGGAGGAAGAAGGAAGAAGGAAGAAGGAAGAAGTAAGAAGGATGAAGGAAGAAGAAGAAGAAGAAGAAGAGGGAGAAGATGAAGAAAAAGAGAAAGAAGAAGAAGAAGAGGAAGTAGAAGATGGGGAAGAGAAAGAGGACAAGGAAGAGGAAGAATGGAGATGGAAGAAGGTAGAAGGAAGAAGGAAGAAGGAAGCAAGAAGGAAGAAGCAAGAAGGAGGAACAAAGAAGGAAGAAGAAATAAGAAAGGAGAAAGAAGAAAAAAGTAAAATAAATAAAAAATAAGAAGAAGAAAAAGAAGTATAAGAGGAAGAAGAAGAAGAAGAAAGAGCAGGAGAAGGAGAAGGACAAGGAGGAAATGGAGAAGTAGAGGTGAAGGAGAAGGAGAAGGAGAAGGGGAAGGAGAAGGGGAAAGAGAATGAGAAGAAGAAGAAGAAGAAGAACAGGAAGGGGAAGAAGTGGAAGATATAGAAGAGGAAGAACAAGAATAAGAACAAGTACAAGAAGAAATAGAAAATGTTGTATAGGAAAAAGAGGAAGAAGAAGATGATGATGATGATGAAAAAAGAATTTGTAGAAGAACAAGAAGAAATAGATGAAAAAGAAGAAGATTATAAGAACAAGAAGAAGTTGAGGAAGAAAAAGAAGCAAAAGCATAAGAAGAAGAAGAAGAAGAAGAAGAAGAAGAAGAGGTGGAGGAAGAAGAGGAAGAAGAATAAAAAAATGAAGAAGGTGAAGGAGCATGAGAAGAAGATGATGATGATGAAGAAGATAAAGAAGTAGAAGAAGAAAAAGAATAGGAAGAAGAATAAAAAGAAGTAGAGGAAGAGAAAGGGGATGAAGGATAAAGAAAAAGGAAGAAGTAAGAAAGGAGAAAGAAGAACGAAGCAGTAAAAAGGAAGAAGTAAGAAGGAAGAAGGAAGAAGAGGAGGAAGAAGAAGTAGAAGAAGAAGAAGAAAAAAAAAAGAAGATGATGAAGAAAAAGAGAATGAAGAAGAAGACGAAAAAGAGGAAGAAGAAGAAGAAAAAGAAGAAGATCATGAAGAAGGAGAAGGAGAAGGAGAAGGAGATGAAGGAAAAGGAGAATGAGAAGGAGAAGGAGAAGGGAAAGGAGAAGGAGAAGGAGAATGAGAAGGAGAAAAAGATGGAGAAGGAGAAGGAGAAGGAAAAGGAGAACGAGAAGGAGAAGTAGATGGGGAGGAAGAAGAAGAAGAAGAAGAAGAAGAAATAGAAGATGAAGAAAAAGAGAAGTAAGAAGAAGGCGAAGAAGAGGAAGAAGAAGAGGAGGAGGTGGAAGAAGAAGAAGATGAAGATCATAAAGAAGGAGAAGGAGAAGTAGATGAAGGAAAAGGAGAAGGAGAAGGAGAAGGAGAAGGAGAAGGGAAAGGAGAAGGAGAAGGAGAAAACGGAGAGGGAGAAGGAGAATGAGAAGGACAAAGAGATGGAGAAGGAGAAGGAGAATGAGAAGGGGAAGGAAAAGGAGAACGAGAAGGAGAAGTAGATGGGGAGGAAGAAGAAAAAGAAGAAAAATTAAAAGAAGAAGATGAAGAAGAGAAAATAGAGGAAGAAAAATTAGGGTGAGAGAGTGGAAGAAGAAAAAGGAGAACAAGAACAAGAAAAAAAAAGAAGTGGAGGAAGAAGAAAAGGAAGAAATGGAAAAAGAAGAATAAGTTGAAGAAGAAGAAGAAGAAGGAGACAGAGAAGGAGAAGGAGGAGAGATAGAAGGAGAAGGAGAGTGAGAAGGAGAAGGAGAAAGAGAAGGAAGGAGAAGAAGAAGAAGAAGAAAAAGAGAAGAAAAAGATGGAGAAGGAAAAGGTGGAGGAGAAGGAGAAGGAGGAGAAGAAGAAGAAGAAGAAGAAAAAGAAGTAAAAAAGATGAAGATAAGGAACTAATTTTTGGAAATAAAAATTTTCTAAAATAAACATTTCACTCATCCCCACTTATTTGTTATGCCGCAAATGTTTTACAATAAGTTAGACATCTACTTGGTGTTATTGGACATGTTTGTTGCCTATTGTAATACGATCATTATGTTGTTTCATATATTTGGCTTCACATAAAATTGATTTCGAAGGTTAGGCATATTTTTTCATTTGTTTTGGATATGTGAGAATACCAAATGTTTTGAAACATAATGTATTTATTTAATTTTTTATAAAAAGTACATTCCATAATTAATTTTTTAAGAAAAAATAAAAAAGTAGAGTATGTGAAACCCGATCCCAAGAAAGACAGGCTTGGTCACCACAATCTTTACTATAAAAGAATAGTTTTATTTCCCTAAACGAAATCCTTATAATATTATTCAAATTATCCATTTAGGTACATGGTCTTAAACAAAAACGTAAGCCCCCAATCACAAAGTATTAATGATAATAAATAATGTGATGAGCCAAAGTCTTTGTGCTTAAGACAATCCCACAAGAGGGGAGGGAGGGTGAATTATGGTCAATAAAATTTTCTTTCGATTTTTGGTTTCAATTAAAACTTAAATCTTTAATGCAAGAATAAGAAAGAATAGTACACAAGATTTTTAAGGTGGCCCGACTCAAAATTGAGCCTACATTCACCCCCAACCGGTGTTAGGAAACGAACACTAAAATCACCAAATTACAAGCGAGGTTTTTTGTACCGTTCGCCTTAAACCTATTAGGGATTTTACCTATGGCTAATCCTGAACCAACTTGAGTTTTTCCAAGCTCAACTCAAACCACAGGTTTTACACAATTATCGAGATGCCCTTACCCCAAAGAAAGAAATACAAAAAATTAGCAAAACTTAAGACAAATTTAAGAGAAATATGACGCACATAAAATATCGAAAAGAGGGAGGAATAGAGATTGAAAAATAGTTGAAGCAAAAAACCTCCAATTTTGGGTTTCTTCTTACAGCTTTCACTTTGTGACTTTGGAAGCACCGTATGCACTTAGAATTGCTCGATATTCTGATTTGAAATCTTTGAAATCTTAGCAATGGTAACCTCTACGAGTTCTTAATCATTCCCTTTTTATAGAGCTTAATTTGAGCTCTAAATCTACTCCCAATGGTTCTAAAATGAACTAGCCATTTGGGTAATGGACACAAAGTAGTCACCGTTCGATTTGGAGCTTGAATGGACGTTTCTGATTGAATCTCGAATTTACCGTTGGAGATCAATCATGGCCGTTGGATCCAGGCGGCCTTGATCTTGGCCATTGGATCACATGTTGGTTGTCATGCATGCATTAAAATATTGTCTCCCAAAATCAACTAAAATAGAAACTTATTGCAGTGGTTCCACATCCTCTTACAGATCTGGCTCGATTTCGAATCTCCTACTCAGCATTTTACTGTTATCATGACAATTTACCTCGATTAATCTAAGCCGTAGGATCGTGCCTACCCATCCGCATTCTTTGACAATCGATTGGAAGTTTAGTCCCACATCGTCCAAATGTCTTCGCCATTGCTCTTTATAACACTTTAGGTTCATTAGTCTCTCGAGCCGTTGGGGGTTGGCTTCGATCGTGCCTGCCCTTCCGCCTGGTTTGACAATTGAATGGAAGTTTAGTCCCTCATCATCCAAATGCCTTTGTCATTGCTCTCTATAACACTTTTGGTTTATTTGTCTCTCGAATAGTTTGGGGTTGGCTCCCACCTTCCTCGACAAAGATTTCATCACTTAGTCCTGGTTGGCTTGATTTTGCACTTGCTCTGGTCAGCTTTCTCTACGAGCTGAGTTCGTAGTTGTTTCATTCAGCAGCTGTGGGCTGATTTCTCACTTGTTCTGTTTAGCAGCTCTTCCGACGACCTTTGGGCTTCGCTCTCCTCTTTTAGGTCTATCAAACAATTTTATTTTATTTTATTTTTTAAATCCGTAAAGCCTGGAACGACCAGCCGTCGGGTGAGGTCTACCTGTCCAACGATACAGTGAAAATTCCCGAGACTAAGGTGGTTTTATAGTATTTTGTGAGGCTTTTTGTGCCAAAATTTTGAATATAAGTATACAAAAATAATTTTATATTATGATAGTATTACAAGAAAACAAATTCATGAAAAATTATCCCTAAATAAATTTAAAAAATCAAATATCGATGTCTATACTTTTCATGAATAATGCTTGGCCCAAAAGTAAAAATTCAAACATTATTAAACTTATAACATTTTTAAATATTAATACTACTACTGTGCCACATCATCTCAAAATTTAGACATCAAATTCAAGAAAAATAAAGAGATGTTCAAGTATAAAGATTTTGGTGCATGCCTTCAATTTCCTTGAAGCTTGTCATCACTCCAAGAGTCTTGAAGGACACTATTTTAGACATTTAAAGTTCATGGCTTGATTAATTGAATATTAACAATTTCACTTAAAGCAAGCCCATATGAGATATGAACATTTATGCTTGAGTCATCAAACTCAAGGGTGTAACAATCTCCCCCTTTTGATGATGGCAAGATTTAAATGTTTTAAATACAAAAATATGACAAGGAAAATAGAAATAAATTTTTAAGGAGGAAATTAAGAATTAACTTGCTCCCCCTATCTTGATGCTCCCCTAACTCTTAACTATTCTTACTCTTTGACACCATCAAAAGGGAATGAACCCTAAGTAATGTCTAAAATTCCAAATTGTTCCCTCAATGTTTGAAATTGCTCTGATAGTAAAGGCTTGGTAAAAATGTCAACCAATTTAAGCTTAATGGGAACATACTCTAATTCTACTGATCTTTTGGCCACTTGGTCTCTAATAAAGTGATATCTAACATCTATGTGCTTAGTACTAGAATGATGAGCTTTATTCTTGGCAAATTCTAATGTACTAGTGTTATCAATTCCAATAGGTATATGTGTGACTTCTAAACCATAGTCTTAAAGTTGTTGTCTTATTTGAAATCCTAAGAAAACTAAATTTAGCTCACCCATCATGGTCATTTAAAATTCTTTAGTCATAAGATCTTCAAATTCCCCACATTTCTTTTTTTTGCTACAAAAATAATATCATCAACATAAATCTAAACAATTAGTAAATCATCTTCTAATGATGAAATCCATTGGATGTGAGGTTGCAAATTTCCATCCTCCATGTAACTTGTTTTTTTTCTTTTTCTACTTCAAGATTTTCTAATTTTTCTTCATTCTTATTCAAATCTAAGTTCTTTACTAATTCTATTTCATCTTCTAAGTACTTCTCACTAACTAGTTGGATAGACTCATCAAACATAACATATATTGCTTAATCTACCTTATGAGATTCTAGATTAAAGATTCTATATGCTTTTCTAATAGATGAATTTCCAAGATGTGGATTTTTATTTTCTTCTTGGTTTGGACTATATAAGGTGTAAAATCTAAATTAAAAACATAACACTAAATTAAATTATCAATTTAAGTTTTATAAATGTCCTAGACCTATCCCAGAATGTCTCCAAATATTTTGGAGACATTTTCTTCTACTCTTCTAAGTTCTACTCTTAGGAACCCAAGAAAGCTTGGGTTGAGCACTAAATAGAGCTTTCATGTTCTCACTCTTAACAATCCATCTAAAATTTTTTTTTTTGTGAATATATATTTCTTCTAAAAAACCGATCTTTCATAGTGTGTCCAAGTTTACAACAATAAAAACAAACAATATTTGATGGCCTAGGCATGCTTATGTGTTTAGATTTTTAAAAATTGAAGACATGTGAAGAACAATAAGCATGTGATGCATAAGAAGTATGTGAAAGTTTTTCTTACTCTAGCATGCTAAATAAATCATATTTTTTCTTTCAAAAGAAAAATATCATGCTTTAAAGAAGTATTCTCAATGATAAGGGAAGCCTTTTCGTCACATATATGTTCATTTTCTATTATTTTCTTCTCATCTTCTTTTATAACAAAATCAATTTTTTCAACTTTTTCTTTGTAAGCCTTTTTTCATTTTTTATGATCACTCATGAAAGAAGTCAATGCATACATGATTTTATAAATTACTTTCTAAAATATCTCTTCTCCAAGTGCTTATAATATGATGTAATACATGAAGTAGTATCTTATAATATGATGTAAATTATAACTAGGTTAAATATCCTGAATAAAAAAAGAATAAAAAATATTAAAATTCTATATTTTTATTTCATGATTCTCCTATATATGATGAGCTCAACACATGATATGATAAACATGATTAGCATTAGTTTTATCAAGTTAGGAAATGGCATTAGAGATCTCCCTACTACTACTAGCACCATTTGCAATGTTGTTGTCCTATAATGTTATTATGTGATTGATAGACTAACCAGTTATGACATGCTTATTTTTAAAGGTGTAGAGATTATGTGATTAGATGTCATACAGATATGAGATAACATATGATAGAAATATATGATAATAGTAATATCAGAAATATGAGTTCAATTATAATAAATTAACAAAAAAGAAAAACAAAGATAAAAAGCGAAATTAATAATAAATGATATACAATATGTATATGAAAATAGATAATATATAAATGTGGACTCTTATATTATTAAGCTTATTATTTATTACTATTGGAGACTCATTTCTTCTCTGAGTATTATAGAGATGTCGTGTTTATAATCATATTTATATCACTATATCATATCATGTTAATTGTTACATATAATATTTACTTATTAAACATTGTATAACTTATTTTTCTATTTATATTACAAGACATATCACAAATTCACAAAGAGATAATTTCTAAAGCCATGTAAGATGATTGTGAATATGATATTATGTACATTATAGTTTTGTACTTGACTTAGTATCATTGAATTTCAGTTAGAATAGGTATACATATTTATTGTTTCAAATCAATTTTTTTTCACCCTCATCAATTTTGACATTAATGTCTTCAATAGTGCTTCTATAATAGACTATTAGTATATGCATATAAAAGGTGCAAGCAGAAGTGACAACATCTCTATACTATTCTCCATTATCCTTGCCACCCCTTGCAATAATACATCATCATCGTTTCTCTTTCCACCTCCATGAACTTCGACAACCTTAAAATTAGTAAAGGGTTTAAGGTTTTGCCAATGTAGAAAGAAGAAGAGGATTTCGATATTAATTTTTCTTTTTAACATTGTTGAGGTGCATGAGCATACTTTCTTACTATGGGGTACTTAAAAAGACCTAAAGGGCCAATTATAAAACTCAAGAAACTTTAGTTGAGAATAACCCCGAACTCTAAGAACCTATATGCATTTTTCCCAAATCTAATTAATTCTAATAATAGTCTAAAAATTAGTAATTATGTACATACCTCCAAAAAAAAAACTTAAAAACAATATTATTCTATTCAAAATAATTAATTAAAAGGTCTCAAGCTAGTTGTAATCCATCAATATGCTGCCCTCAAATTTTATATCATTCCCCTCAAATCATGTAACATGCTCTACATCGATATAGAGACTCAATTAACAAGAGTACAAACTTCACAAAGTAAAAGAACCTGATCCAAAAGTGCTGCAACATTATTTTTGTCTTCACCTAAAAAAATATTGAATTGGCTTGATGCTTGTGCTAGGTCACCTTTGGCCGCACAAAGCTGTCCTGCAAAAATTGCAACCAGGGAAACATTAATTAACTAGAATCTTCATCATGTAATATACCCAATAAAAAATTTTAAAAATTTGTACAAGTCAAAGAAAATATGTTGATATTTGTTTTGAAGTATAAAATACTTAAATCTAATTTATGTGATCAAGAGAAACATAATAATATTGAAAAGATATTATGTTTTTGAAATTTGCAAAAAGTTTAAGACAAGACACATCAAGATGAAATAATTTAAAAGAAAATGGGTTGTTACCAAAGTAACATCAACCATGTCCTCAAAAGGGACGGTTCAAAGTTATGGCGTAGCATCAATCTTCTTAAAAAAATAATTAAAACAATTTTAAAATGTTAAAAAATTACAATTATGTTTTTCACTAGAGAACAAAATTATTTCACTTTGCACTATTTGGTTCAAGATCATAAATCAACATATCAATTAAGAAAATAGTCCACCTATAAAAAATCATATGATTATTTAAAGCACATGGCAAAGGCAAAGCTTTAAAAAAAACCCAAAAGTTTTATCACCCTGACCCTAATGTCTTTTTAGCTCTCTTTCTTTGTAAAAACAACCCCATTCTAATATTCAATTTTGTCACCCTTTATCAACAATAAATTCTTTATTACCAAGCATGAGCATCATGTAGCATAATTGGTCAAACACTGACAATATGAATTTGCCTACTAGTCTTAACAAAGCCTTACCAGATAGAACATTAAGCAAACTTCAGCAACTTAAATGCATGGCATTAACTCCAAATTATGGTGCCTCAAGTTATGTCCCAACCATTTGTATAATAAATCCAATATACTTGAAGCATATCGATGTCGTAATAAATTTTTCCAACATTACCACCATAATCTTTAAACATTATTACCACTAAAATTTCATTTTTATACTCAAATATTTAATTCAAAAGCCTTTCTAAAGCTTTCCTACACATTTCAACAATCCAATTATTTTAGAAGAGAATTCAAATAGATCTCGACAAATGAAAAATTCCATGAAGTACAAACACTCTTAACGAAGGTATTGTATCCTTGTCAAACTCTCAAACTTGGGCTTCAAGACCATGTATTAGAAGTTCCATGTTGCATCACTAATCTAAATTTGCAAAAAGCATAATCTCATATCCTCCACAAAATTCTAGGATGTATTGCACATTCTTTTAACAAGTGTCTAACACTCTTCCTAACCCTAAAAAAGGGTGCATGATTGACAAGCATCAAAATAATTTGTGTTTCGTGGAAAATAGAAATGATGCATGATGATTGATGTCATTCAAACATTCTTAAAGAAAAAATAACCATTCACTTTGCCCTAATCTTTATTGGTTAGAATCTTTATACATAATATTCACACTTATGCATAAATTTTTTATTGCATTTTTTTGTAATTAAAAGTAAACTATTATTCATATTTGTATGCCAAAGTTAATGATTTTATACTTATAAATAATTGAATGTTTTACAAGCAATACAAGTGATATTTTATAAGTGTGTAACCTTAATTGTGTGTATTCATAGTTCTCTCTCCACACAAGGCATAGTTCTAGTCACATATAAATTGCAACCATTTAAATTTTTTTTTTTATTAGTAGGTTACATTAAAATTTTTTAATTTGTGTTTCATATAATTAGAATAGACAACAAGATAGGTGTATTCATATGTTCATATTAAATTTTGTGGTTATTCTAATAAAGATTTTTTAAGTTGCACAGTCTTTGTATTTAGTACATGTTACATAGGCAAAATAATGCTCGAGGTTCCTTATCTCATACATTTTTTTACTACTCATAAAGTCAACATGGTCATGCTCATTAACATTTATTAGGTTGATCATTATTCTAATCCAAACAAGTTTTTGAAGTAATAGTTTTGACACATTTTAGTCTTTTTTTTATCATTACTATTACCATCACCCATAAAGTATAAACCACCTCTAATATAATAAAACCAAAAGTGCCCTACGCAATCTTACAGATATTAACAAAGCTTGTTGTTTCACCAGTCGAGTGCATGCATCTGACTCATTGCCTCATCCAAACAGTGAAAATTGAGCTAAATCCGAAACATACTAGATGAACCATCTTAAGCAGGCCCAACTAGATTATGCTTAAACCAACTAAAAAATTCAAGTATATCTTAAAACTCAATTATAAAGTAAACTCCAAATTCATGTTTTCTCATCTACTTATTTTTCTTCTTCTGCATATATATAAATATAAAAAAATGTAGGCAAAAACATAGCTAATTTGAGTAATTTAACAAATTTTCTTCAATTCCATATGCAAAAATGGATATTCTACAAAAGCATTATCGTTGCTTAGATAAGAAATCGTAAATGAAGGGTAGAATATGTTACATGCTTTTTATAACAATAACAAAATTCAATTGAATGCAACACAATCCCACTACTTTTTAATACTCATCCATTATACATTAAAAAATGTTGTGTTGTATTGTTTCTACATATTTGATCATATTTTGTATTTTTAATACATTTGAAAAGAAAAATGTGTTTTATTTTGTTATTTAGGCCTTAGTCACTAGGTATTATGAAGAGATGCCCATTGTTGTAACCAAGACATGATTAGTTTGTATGGGTTGGAATGTTCAAACCATATGAGTAGTTACATCACCAATTGTTGGCATGTTCAATTCCAACAAATTCAAAACAACTTAGGAAAACTAGATTTATCTATTGATGCATAATGCACATATAGATTCTTGCCTCCCAACTACATATGCACAAATAAAGAAATGCATGTAAAATTCTATGTGCACAAAGGGAGAAATGCCCATAAAAATATTCACTCTGCAATAGTTATTTCTAGACAAGCATAGACATTGTCTAATATATGTTTTGGATTATGAGTATAGTCATATGTACAAAAAGAAATTAATGTGTTCACAAATTACATTATGTGCATACAAACATGGTTATATGAGAACAAAAATCATGATGTATAATCATGCATAAATGAAAACAATGCATCCATTGACCATAAAAATGTCTAACAAAAATTAATGCATGTATAAGATGTATTAAACGTCGGTAGATGCACGCACACACAAAAAAAAAATGTGTTAGACGAAACGACACAATATAAAACTTTCTAAGAGTCAAATCCCATTATGAAAGGTTACTCTTTTTAATACTGTTTTTTATCACATTTTTAGAGAAGAAATCGTTGTTGTTGAGCCCAAAATGACCAGAGATTAAAGAACCAGAGGTGCTGGTCGCTTCATGTTTACATATAGAGGGACCTCTCAAGTTTTTTTCTTGGTATATCTTGTCAGTCAGTTTTTTGTGCTAGCTTTAACACTTCTTTCTCGCTATTTTTTTGTGTACCTATATAACTATTAAAGTAAGAACAACATGATTTTACATCTTGCTCATGTTTGTTTTGTTGGTCCTATAAAAGTTGCTCTAAAAATATTGTTTCAATCAATATGAGTTCATTGTGTTGTCACTTTCGTCTTCATTGCACCACAAAAATTTGAATTCAGATTTCCTCTTATATTTAAATTTGCTTGCATGAGTTTAATAGCATGCTTAAAGTTAATTTCATTAACTACTTTTACTTAGAATCTACAAGCAAATTGTTAGACAAAGGATAGTTGCCTTTCAAGAACTTGGTTAATTTGTTTGATTTGCAATAGAGAAGGTTTCAATTGTTTGAGTTATTATTTTAAACTGGTCGTCATGTCTCATCAAAATCATAACTTACAAATGTCGTAGTTGCAATTAGGTATAAAACACATGTCTTTCAAAATTTATTGCATGCATTTTTGTTCTCATTTTTATTACCACATTTCCATTAGCATTTCTTTATTCTGAATTTCAAACACATTTCATAAGTCCTCATAGTTTGGTCTTTGACATAAAATCCCAAAGATTGCAACTAGACACCACCCCAAACAAGTGAGTGTGCATTGCATTACAAATCCTATTTATCCAAGACCATTACATGAATTCTATGACACCATTGCACCATATTGACTAGATATTAAGCTTCAAAAATGTCATGTCCCTTATACTAATTTGTTCCCACCTCTTTTTGGTCTTCCTCTTCCACCATTGAATGAGAGAATTATGATAACTCTTTTCTCTTAACAAATTAACCAAAATTAACATGTTCAAAACATACAACAAAACACACCAGCAATAACATTTTTATCGTTTTAATTATTTCTAATCATATCATTTTGAGTATATCTACCACATGCTTTATTTGTATACTTGAATTCACAAGACAATATTTAAAATCATTAAATATTGTTTATTCCACTTGGTTTTAAAAAACTTATATGTAAACATGAGTAAGATATTTTGATCACACAATATAACAAAAGCATTTCTCAATTTCTTCAACATGTTTGAATTAGATTATAACCATCCAATAAATTTTTTTATTTTTTTTAATTTATATTAGAAATAATGAAATCTCTCATTTTTTTATATTTTAGTATCATCTAATAGTAATCCTTAGCAATTGTACTCTTCTTGGTTTTATTAAAAATGAATTCCATGTTTAGTTTAACATAATAAAATAACCTCTTTCTTAGTGCTATCAACAAAAGCATCATCAAAAGTAAAAATAAGAATGCACCATTGTGAATATAGAACCAATGCAAAAGATTACAATTAAGAAACCTTTAATCAACAATACTTGAATGCACATATGCATCATTACTTTTATATGTATTCTTTCATAACTTCAATATATCTAATGCTAAGCTTTTCCTTATCACAAGGCCTTTCAAAACACTATTATTGGACTTCTATCATTTCCCTTCTAGATTTCTTCATCAAACCCCTTAGCAAGTGAATAGTCAAAATAATTGATCTTCTAAAGACAACCAAATTGAATCAACAATATATTAGTTTTGTGACATAATTTAAGCTCTTTGAATGTTAAACATTACTTTTGAAAACTAACATCATTGAACTTATAGAATCATACCTTACCTTTTAGCAACCTTCATTTTTAATTTCTTTTCCTTTTTCCACTTTTCTAAATATATTAAGAATAATCATTGCCTTTTTTCATCTTTTTTAATGGCCATTATCGTCATACATATTATTGTAACATGTTTTACATATCTATAACAAAATCATGATCATATGATGCTTAATAAAATATAAGCAAACACAAGAAATACCAGCATGAATGTCAATCATCTTTGAATTTGATAGATTTCAATTCATTACTGATTATAGTTGCCAAGCATTATATAATACTAAGTATATATAGATGTATAAGCTTGCTATCTCAATTCCTCTTGTAAAGGTCTCTCCTTAAAATAGATAACAAATTAGGTGCCTTTATATGATCCATATTTCCTTCATTTTAACTATTTTACAGTTACTACAATATATATTTCCTAATTTCCAAGATTATTTCTCAATTCCCTTACTTGATTAGTTAAACACTTTCCAATAATTTAACAACACTACTTCTCTCCCTCCTCTTCTCTTTAAGTTGTCAACAACGATCAAAATGTCTTAATTTTATTCAAAACATCCTCATCATCCATGGTCATCCTCTCATATACTAAATATCGAGCTTCATTTCACTTCAACAATTAGAGCTCTTCAGTTTAGTGACTTCTTGCCTTCATATCGCATAGAATTTAAATGTTTTGCAAAAAATTAGGTTACTATCATGTCAATTTTTTTAGTACAATAAAGTTAGGAAAATTAAAAAATAAGATTTAATCAAAATTAGGAAATTCTAAGATTTCTTGATTTTTTTTAATAATTTGAACTTCAAAAGTTTAGTTGTTAATTTTGTTCTGTTTGCCAAATTTCATATATTTTAATGGATTTAATATTTTTAATAATTTAACCAAACTTAAAATATTTTTAAATCCTCATTAACTTTTGGTTCAATAACTATCACGCCTACTTTTTTAGACACAAAATTTTTATTGTGCTTATACATGTAAATTCTATGCCTTAGTAAAATATCATAATTTTGTGAGTTTATGCAATATTTTTAATTATTGTAAAAACTTTTTCAAGAACATAAGTTAATCCTTATAAATCGTTGATCTTCGATATTAATACTCAAAGGATTTTTTTGTCAATATGTTATCATTACATTCAAATAATTTATGCATTTTATTTCTTATTTTGTCTCTTTCTTTTTAGGGTTGCTCCTTTAATGGTATGCAACTTTTGAATAATATGAAATGATACTTTAAAGTTTAAAAAAATACTTTAAAATTCTAAATAATTCAAAAAAACAATAATTCAATTTTTTTTATATTTTGGATATTATAAATCTTCTCTTCTTAAGAACATAAATCAAACTTATGATTATGATTTTTTTATTAATTTAAGCACATGATAATTTAAAATATCAAAATATTATTCAAATAATTTCTCTCACATTATGGATGTTACAATCAAAGTGAACGATAGATCATGCTCTATCTTATTTAGTAGTTTGTTACGTTTTTATTAAGTTGTTAGTTTTTGTATTTTTATAGTGATTTAAGTACTTACCTTTTGAAAGGAGGTCAAAATTTTTATATAGATTTTGTTATAATTTTCAAAATATAAAAATGTATATTAGCTTCACTATGATTTTTAAAAATGATCATGTTAAAGGTTTTTTATTAAAAAAATGTGTTTTCAAATTCAAAAGATCGAGAAAGAAATGACATGAGCCATAATTACTTTGTGAAATTTTTAGGAATGCCATTTGATTTACATAATGCTAGAGCTATTTGTTAATTGATGATAGATTTTATCTTCTAAAGTTAGAGATGCAAAAATTTAGAACGTTATGTAAACAAACTTTAATAAAAGTTAGAACTTTAAAGACATGTAAAAAGTGTACAATGGGTCTAAATATTTTGAAAGCAATTTTAGAACTTTATTAAGAAAGTTTCTTAACTTCATGCTCTAAAAAAAATAGGAATCTACGTAAATCTAGACATGGTAAAGGACTTTGATAAACATGCCTTCCTAAAAAGCTCATCGAGATGCTCAGTATCTAGATAAAACAATTATCAGGTTCACCCCTTTTATTTTCAAGCATGGAGAGAAACTTCAACAATTCATCATGCTACACTACAATACCTTTAGACAATAGTAAACAAAAAATTATTAAAAGGCTTTTCTAGAGATTATTTGTTACTTATCTCAGCCTCCAACCTTGTGTAATCTAGTCCTTAGGGAGTCTTGATGTATATATCTAACTGCTTCAAGTTTGATAATTAACTCTGCTTTAATTCAAGAGAATAATCAATTTCAACAACTAATCTATTATGTTTCTCTAACTCGAAAAGATGTAGAGCTAAGATACTCTCTTATAGAGAATCTAACCCTAGCTTTACTTATGTCAACCTATCAGTTATACCAATATTCACATCATAGATGTGACAACCAATAAACCTATGAGGCACATCGTTCAACCAATATACGAAATAAATAGGTTGCAAAAGTGGGTAATTAAGCATAATGAGTTGAACTTAACTTCATTTCCTATTCATTTATGAAATCTAAAGTTCTTAAAGGTTTTTTAATGGAGAGAAACTCTTTTGATTCAAAACCTAAGTCCTTTATAAAATTTTGACAACCTTTTTTGATGGAGCATCCATGTGTGAGTCTTGTAGCATTAGTTCAATCCTTCTTAGCTCTTAGTAAGTAAAGCTTAAAGGTGTTATCATAATTGTTTTCATTATCACCAAGAAATAGGCTAAGCATGAAGCTTTGATTGCAAGTCACTAGTTTGCTTGAGGGCTACAAATGAAGCACTTAAAAATCTTTAGTAGTTTCCAACTAATTAATAAGTAGTGTCTTATTAAAAAGTAAAGATTTACACTAAAATCCTATGAATACTAGCTTGGCCTCTTCTCCAAAAGTATAATACCATGGATCTATTTTTTATTCATTAAGAACAAAATCAAGAAGCAGATCTACTAGCGAATAATAGAGATTCTAGTGAAGACTTTTCTCATCTTAAGAAGTTGTACTAAATCCCCTAGTTCTTCGACCTAAAAGGCCTTCATACTGATAAATCATATGACACTTATCTAAAGTTTCAGATTTTAACTTATCTAAAGTTAGATGTAAAAAAGGTCAAGTGATACGTTCAATAATATACTTTGGTTGATTAACAATATTATCAAAAATCTTATCTCAAGAAATACACAAATGTGTTCATCTATGGCATTTAAAATATTACATCAAGCTAATTGTCATGTTTTGAAAAATCTTAGTAACTAAGACAACCATAGATAAGTTTGACATATTATAAAAATAATTATATTATTTTGAAACCATAATTCTTAGATGAAATCATTTGAGAGCATAAAATATTGAGCATTTCACTAAGTGAAGAAAAAAGTGCATACTTTTAAAAGTTTTCCAAACATCCTTAATCATAAATTTAACATGTCACACTCCCTCTTGGTTGACTTTATAAGAGCCCTCCATTACACATGGTCTGATCTAAAATGATGTGCTAATTACCCATCACTACAATGCCTTACAGCTTTTTGTAGTGCTACCACCAAGGAGAAATAATAGTAATAATAATAATGATAATAATAACAATAATAAGGACAAGCTTGACTAACCCATTTCTCACATAAACTCTCTTATAAATAGATAGAGGATGATCTTGAGGAGAGAGAACAAAGTTGTGATTATTTTTAATAAAAAAGACAAGAGAGAGATAGAGAGAAAGAAATTTGAGAAAGGGAGAGTGCCCATGAGAGGACACTTAGGAGCTAAGGGAGATTCCACAAAGCTGATGCTAATGAGAAGAGCATATCATTAAAAAATTTAAGTAAATCTAAAACTTATTTTTTCATGACAAATGAAGATGAGGGAGGTGATGATAAGGGAGGTAGGAAAGTGTTTGGAAGAAAAACATCATGACAATATTATTAATAATTTGGGTGAATTCAACTAAGGTTGTTCTTATAATACTGATATGAATAAATTATACCAAAATCAAGTCTTAGCTAACTACTAAATATTCTAGAATGTAGGTGTCACTTGTGACCCAAAGCCTACATTAGCATAAAAAATTAACCAACTACTCAAGTTAACCCAAATGACCAACCAACCAAAATTGACCAATGCTAATTTGACACCAAGTTGATCATTAAAAAAAAATTGTCTCTTCAGATAAGTGACTAATAAAGTTTACTATTAAGTTTAATAAAATTCTTTCTCATATTTATTCATATTTGTGATACTTAGTTCCATAATTTTGTTTCATGCACAAATTTTATGGAGCATAGCTTATGTTGAATAATCATGATGCCATTAGATGATATTATTTGAGTAAATTAAATGCTAATCACGATAAACTCTGAATAAGTATAAAGAGTTGCGTTGGAACTAAGTACATGATGAGCAAAAGATATGAATATAACATAAAATAACATACATAAGAAGTCATGAGCACATGATAATGATATGTAATGATGCATATATGATGTTGGACATATGTCAATGAATATGAGATATTAGATATTTTGTAATCGATAATGTTGTGAGAACAAGCTAGACAAAATTAATGAAATTATATTAATAATAAGAATGGTTATATTATTATACTTCTTAGTTTCATGTGTTGAAAATTGAAAGATAAAATCAAAGTTTTGATTATAATCAAGTGCAATAGACATCAAAATCAAGCAATGATACCAATTCATTGATACTATTTTAATAAGATGAATGAGATATTTGTGACAATCAAGTAAAGTAAAACTCTTTAATTAGTGCATTGATATTTGTGACAATCAGTTCAGACAAAATGTTTTGATTGGGCATGATTAATAATTTGTGACAACAAGATAATGCAAAACCATTTAGTTAAGAACCATGTATTAATATTACTTGTAACAATTGAGTAGGGAAAACCCCTCATACTAGTTATCATTCTAGGTGTATCTTAGTTGCATATATTGATTTTCACATGTAAGCTTAAAAGACATGATAAAATAAGAGTTTTCATTATAATCAAGTTTACAATTAAATCGATAGTTAGGAAGTAATAAGCCCATTAAAAAACATCACAAAAATCTAGAATAAATTGTATGGGACATTTTAATAACAAGACATTTTTATTGTGATACTTGATATAATAATGTGACACTTGATAACTTTCTTATAGTTTATATGAAGCATGATGTACTCATAATTGGATGGTTTTCTCTCATTATTAATTGTTATTGTCAAGTCTCATGCACTTGCTTTGCTTACATTCTCATAACATGATATTTTTTATTGTACTAATTGTTATCATTATATGAATATTTTTTATTGATTTATATGAAGTTTCTTTTGATGATATCTTACACATTCTTAGCTTCTTTGAATGTTACATTAACATGAATCATTAAAGTTATATCAATTAAGAGATTAATTATAATATGTTTAGATAACATGTATTTTTGGCTTGAAGTTATTATTTTTAACATAATACGTCTATGGTAGACTTGCCTCTTATTATTCAATATTTTATAGAAAGGATAATTTAATATTTTCATATGTATATATTGAGGACACCACTATTCCCAAAGAGTATGGATGAAAAGTGGTGAGAAAAAGAGTTTTGAAATAAATTTGAGTTCTTATGTATCTTTTTAATTGTAAACTCATCATTTGATCAACAAAATAATTTTTGGTTGTATATTTATATATATATATATATATTATCTTTGGTAGAAATAAATAATTAATAATAAGAATTAAGCCCTAGTGAACAAAGAAAAGGAAAAAATGTTTAAGAAAATAAGGCCATCACACCATCCTTTAGAAGTTAAAGATATGATCAAGTTGATCCATTCAAAAGAGTGTGATGGACGTGCCTCTAGCTATAAACTTGACATGAAGATTATGTATCAAGGATTTTTTTGACCAATAATGAAAAAAATATTACTTTATTTACCAAAAGGTGCAAAGGGTGTCAAGTTCATGCTCCACTTTTATACAAATTATTCACAAAGATGGAAGAAATAATTAATTATTGGTTCTTGTTAGACTATGGTATGAATTTCCATTTTTTATTTTCAATTGCTAGAAATGGAAGGAGGTTCCTTCTCATGGTGGTTAACAACCTTTAAAAATGGTTCAAAGTGAAGCCTCTTATTGGCAAGACTATTAATAAGATTTAAGGTTTTCTTTAGACAAACATTTATAATAGGTTTAATATTTCCATAGCAATTGTTACAATTGACACAATAATGTTCCAATCTAAAGAGTTTCAAGATTTATGCAAAATGTATGGTCGTTTTTTTAAGTATGCCTCAACTTCTCATCCTCACATAGATGGACAAACCAAAGAAATGAACAAAGACATCTTAAAAATTCTAAAGCCTCGTCTTGATGATAAAAAAGTTGGGTAGGTAGGTGAACTCCTCGACATATTGTGAGTGTATTGAACTGCACATTCTGCAAAATGTCAAGTTTTTCTAAGGATTCAAAGCTATAATTACTATCGAGGTCAATCACTTAAAAAGTTCAAAAGCTTGAACTTGAAACTTGCACATCAAAAGTTGAACCTAACCAAGGAAAAGTGTCTTAGAGACCATGTAAAATAAATATAAAGTAAAGTATGAAAAATATTACATATTAAGAATTGTCCTTTCAAGGTCAAAGACTTGGTTCTTAGACAACATATGTCTTAGAAAATATAAGAGCTGTCAACATTAATAAAGCCTCCATAAGCATGCTCCAAACTACAAAGAATTCTACTTGATCAAGGATATTCTAGGACCTAATGTCTATCAACTTCATAAAGAGGAAGATGTTGAGCTCCAACAATCAAAGAGTAAGGATCACTTAAAAAGGCTCTATATATGCTAAAAGTTACACATGTTTCTTCTTGTGCTAACTATCAAAGGTATTGTTCGACTTCCACTAAAGTTATCAATAAAATTTCATACTTAGCATCATGATTTTATATTCTCAAGATTTTGTTAACTTAAATGAAGTCAACTCTCTTTTTTTAATTATTATATTTAGATATCTTAAGAACTAATAAAATTGTACTTTAAAAGTACAGACTTAATTGAGCGCTAACTAAAAAAATTTATCTTAAAAACGTCATCTCTTGAGCTATTTCATCAATCAAAAGTTATTTGATGTCCTTTATCAAATTCCAAATTCCTTGTGTTTTTATTTCTTTCGACAGAAAATCAACATACCTATTCTCACTTGACATTGACAAATCAACTATTTAAGTTAATTACATCTAGTTTGTAGTTGAATATATTTCATCCTTACAAGTCAACGTTAGTGATGATCATTCAATAATGGATATTCTCTTAAGACATGAAAACCTCATGGCAAATCCATTTATTGTTAAGTTTCTTAACCTGACCTTATTGAGTATGGATCATCATTCGAGATATGAAATTCTATCAAGAAAATATAAGTCAAATCTATGTGAGTGTACCTAAAACTTAGGCTTTGAACCTTTTTCGTCAAACCTGATATCATCCAAAAGCCTAGTCTTGCACTAATATTAAGCCAAAACCTACTTTAACAAATCACTCCAGTGGGTCACAATAACTCAAAACATGAAATGTTTAAGGGGAGATCCATATTTAGATATTATAGAGCTAGTTGAAAAGTTCTTTTGATGTTTATTTAGATAGTTATATTTCATAGGTTAATAACCCAAGAGAATAGGCCCAATAAAAGATATTAGCACAAATAGTCCTAATCATTTCTTTATATTAAATGGTTTTTGAGTAATGCTCAAGTAAAAAAAATGCAAGTGCCTTTTCATTAATTGAAATAACCATTTCAACTTGATTTGGTTCACATCAATTGAATCAAATTTTGATTGAGTTAGACATCTTTGTGAACTTT
This sequence comes from Vanilla planifolia, assembly GCA_023846275.1. Lineage (NCBI taxonomy): Eukaryota > Viridiplantae > Streptophyta > Magnoliopsida > Asparagales > Orchidaceae > Vanilla > Vanilla planifolia. Next base: position 7,246,024 of record JAIUJO010000015.1, on the reverse strand, counting down.
TTATTACATGGATCTTCATCACCATTCCATAGTAAGCATGTTTGAGAAGCATAAATCTTACTTTCTCTTTTTATTTCCTTCGTTATTGTTCCATTATGTGAAGGCTACAAATGGCAAAAACAATTCTTCCTTTCCTTCCTAATTTCATCACTAACCCATTGTATGGAGGTTGAGAGTTTTTTTCCTTTTCATCTTATCTTGTTGCAAAGTGAAAATCTTATTTATAACTTCTAAGTACCTAAGTATTTCCCCATTGATCATACCATTCACTTGGGAAAAAAAGTTTCTTTCATCTTGTTAACTTTTGACTTGTCATTTACTCTCTCTTCTTTAAACATGAAACTCACTCTTGGAGATTGTATTCTTCTATTTAATTCTTTTACCTTATGCTTAGGCTTTTAACTAAAACAACAAAACTTAGAATCTTTTCAAGTAACATAGCTCATTACAATGAATAAAATAGCTCATTACAATGAATAAGATAGCTCATTACCATGACCCTGTGTTTGGCAAAAAGAAGCAATAAAAAAGTCATAATAAGATAACTAATGGGACTTAACCAATTCCAGTGATAAGGAAAATATCAACCATCAAGAATTGTGAAAGCATTTTTGTCAAATCGCATTAGCAGTTTGAGCATCAAACAATACTTTTCATCGATGAAGATCACACAGTACAACAAGTGACCTCCTCACCCTTAGTTCTTCCTCTCCCTTCAAATAAGAAATCATACATCTGTTATTATAATAAAAAAAACTAAGAAAAATCAGCAAAAATAGAGTATATATGACATCACACACCTGTAACAATGAGAAAAAAAATATTTTGAAGCTTCCTTTTTTTTTGCTTCATTTCTAAGTTATTTGTTCATGTGCCAAATACAGTGCACAACATAAAAAAATGCAAATTTTTTGAGATTTCGATCACCAACGATTTGAAGGTCCATAAATAATTCAAGAGGCACACCAACTCAATAATATGACTATACAAATAAGCAAAACATAATTAAAAGTATATACTTTCAAAACAAACAAGAAAAATCAATAACATGCTAGAGAACTTTAATTTCTTTATAATCATTGGAACAACAAAACTCTTGCAATACTAAATAGTATTATGAAAAAAAATTCCATTTTGGTTGTTGTAAGATCATTTATTTTAAGCCCATAAACTTTCATATCTTTCATCTAAGCATTTGAAGTTGGTAAAATATTTTACATGGGCCATTTCTCTTAGCTTATAGTATATACTAAAAAACCCCACTTATCCATCTCTCCATCCCAATTCTTTCAGTTGACCTTTAGGAAACTCTATGGTGTATCTTTCCATTTATCCCGGATGCCTCCCAACCATCTATTTCTATGACTTGTCCCTCTACATTGTCCTCAAGGTAGCCAACCCATGGCAATGTATGTCCAAAATTGTGTTAAATCTAATTCTTAGGATTTCTAAAAAGCAATGTGTTATATTTTCTAAATACACTAACATATTAACAAAGATGGTTATATCAACAATGAGTTAATTGAAAAAAATAAGGATTCATACAACATCTTGCATGGATACGTATAAAGAAATAATTTCAAGAAGCTAGAATTAAATCATAAATTTGACTAACTTAGTTAACATAATGATTCATAAGAAGATAAACATTACTATTGTTCAACGAACTAGGCACATTGTCAGGAAACCAAGGTATTACAAATTTTAGGATTCAAACTTCAATACTCAAGTAAGAATTGAAATAGAAAACGATTAGTGCAATTTTGGATAAATCTATGAAAGATAATATAATGAATGTTTAATATGAGATTAAAGAGCTTAATGAAGAACAAAAAATGATTGAAATAGTTTCTTATTATTACTTCGAGGAATAGAAAACATTTTCTTATTTCTACAAGAGAATCATCATGAATTCAAGTTAATTATTTATTATAATATTTCCCTCACATGCTCGAAAAGGCATTAGAAATTATGAAAAACATGTATAACAAAGCAATAATGAGTGTATAAGGAGGCTTTATATTGATAAGGTATTAGAAAAGAATAAAAAGAAATTAAAATTGCATTTATTAAAAATAATTTTGCACGCCTAAGGAGAAAAAACTAAATATTTCTTAATTACAATCGAATTTCATTATGGCTATGCTTTAAGTCCTTGGATATGTTCGTAAACTTAATTTCAAAAATGTTTTCTACTTGTGCACCAAAAGAATCAATAACTTTTTGAAAATTTCTCACAACTCCCATTTTTTCACATAAAAAGATAATGCTTCATAAGTACTTTTGCACTTCTTTATTCAAACTTTCTGACAACATAAGCAATGAAAGACAGCTTCAATTTTACACTAATTATTGATGTAATCATAAAATTCAACATAAACAATTATTATGCATTTTGCTAATAATTTAATACCAATTGATATGACTAAGCAAAGAGATAAAGCAAAACTGAGACTAAGCAAATAGATAAAACAAAACTGAGTCTATGAACAATGTCTCTGAAGTTTAAATGGTATCACATTTTTAGATCTTATAATAAATATATGGAATTAATATTTAGACAAGTAATTCCCAAAACATATTGATTGTAATAATTATCATAAAAAAGAAACAATACAAAATTTACTTATTTTGAACTTATACTTCAAAATGATAGAGAAATTAACAAAAAATGTCATTAATATGATCCAAGGATTCAACAAATAAGATAAATATAAAACATACTTCTAAGTGTTGTGTAATAAAAATATCACACTCAAGAATAAAGGCAAATTTATAAGTTTACATGGTATCAAATGTCAATGTGTAAGTACAAACACACAAATAGAATAATTGCTATAGACATAAACCTTTTAAGTTTGAAGAGTAACTTACTATAAGGGAGAAAGTTGGCATTATACCAATTGAAGACAATTTTAAAGAAAATCAATCTAGATGGTTTGGTTATATTAAGAAGTTCACTTTGTGATTCTATAAGAGAAGTAGATTACTGAAATCTTTCCTATAAAAAAGTAAAAAATATAGAACAAAAAAAATGACTATTGACTATTAGAAATGGCTTTAACAACTTTGGATCCAGAAGAAAAGCAATTAATGAATCGAAATAATAGCATCTTAGAATCAATGTATCTGACCTCACTTGATGTGTTAAAGGACTATTCTTGTAATTATAATAACGGAATATGAATTTATTGTTGGCAGCCTAAACCTTTTTAATATAAGAATCTAGCAAAAGAAATATACAACCTCACAAGAAATTGTTAAGATTCTATATTTAAGAAATCATGGGAGAAAAATGCGTGTTTTGTTCTTTGTAGAAGGAAATCAAACTTTTACCTTGATCAACAATTAGAAAGGCCTGATTAAGTCTAACAACTTATCAACAATTATAATCTTCTCTTAAAGCTCAACAAAGTGGAAGTTTCCCATTTTCTCCAACGCCTAGTTCAAAATATAACTTTAATCAGTACAAACAAATGATATTTGCACCCATTAAAATGCTGAACAGAAATATGTTGAATAATGGTGGCCATCCAAATTGAAGTGTACCGAACACTATAATAGATTCGTTCAAACATAAAATAAAATAATGAACCTTCTTATTGATAAGGAGGATGGTGGCTTGTGCTAGATTGGAACGAAGGGAAGTCGGGAGGGTCCGAACTTCGGATTGAAGGAGATGAGAGACTAATGAGGAAATTCAGCGAGGCGTCGGGGATAGTATCGGGTCATGTGCACAGGAACATCATGAGGTCACCGAGATCCTTCGAGACCACCAGGTTAGACGGCAAACTGAGCACAGATTTGTGAAGGAAGAGATGTAGGGACGATTCGAAGTGGCCGTAGATAAGGAGAAGCTCCGCCTCGTATCTTTTAGGGTCAAGCTTCATCCTGGATTAAAGCAAAGGAAGGCTTAGCCATTTGGCTACCTTTCTAGATGCAGAGAAGGAATCCAATAAGAGGAGGTTCGCCACCGTCGCCAGTTCTACAGATCAATTAACAAAACCCTAGTCGAAGGGAAGCTCAGAAGAACCAGCTAAGGAGCTTATGTGGTTTTGGGATGGCAAATGTTTAAATAAAAAAGATAATTACTATATATTAATAATTTATTAAACAAAAGAAGGGAGTATTGTTTTGAATTTGATTGGCGGCACTAGGATTGCTCTATGCATTAGTACGGGATTAAAATTTTTAAAATATTTTAATAAAAATAAATTTAATAGTATATTTAATTAAAAGATTGGGGTATTATTACTAAATTTTGATAACAAAAATATTTTTTTATTATATTATTATTAAATAATAATCTATCAATAAAAACATCTTTATGGATAAAATTTATTATAATGTTAAATGCATAAATGTGCATCACAATTTTTTGTCATCAGTCTATAATATAGTTATATAATAAATAATAGAGATGTAAAGTTTGAGAATGTTATGATAAAAGTCAAACTCTTAATATTCTTTTACTTAATGTTAGACTCTTAAGATGCAAAAGCTTGAGGTTTGACAATTAAGAGTTAGTTGTCATCGCTGGCAATGCGATCGCCTACGGAGATAATGCACATGATTCATCCATCTCGTACCCATGTCTTGTGCATTAATCATAAACCACCATTGCCCTCAAGAAAATGTTTCTGGCAATTTTGGCACCTAAGGAGGTAAGTGTAAATTTTAACTATCCTTTTGACAATGTCTTGTGTTGCCACATGCAACACAACCTCCAAGGAAATAAAAGAAGAAAGATAATATTTGGTCATTTTTTGTAGATTCATAAACTCAAATAGGAAGCGACACTTAGGGTTTAATTGAAGGCAATAAATTGGCCAACTTGAAGAACAAACACTTTTCTAAAGTAAAATGGGATTTTAGTTTATTCTCCTGGTTTTTCTTATCCTCCTTTGTGATCCTAGACCTAGGAGACCCGAAGTTATTGCTTAATCTTTTTTATAATTGCACTCAATAAGGATTTTTACTAAGTTTTTGTTGATTCCCATGTTCATATCTAACTTGTTGATCAAGAATATTATACCGAATCTACATTGTATCATGGAATATAACTTCCACATATAGTTTATATCATTTCATCAAATGTTTCATTTTGATTTTTTTATATTATAATGTAACTCTAAATTTAATATCATATGACATTTAGATCACATTGATTTGGTTACATTATATTTTTTCAATATATCACATTTCTCCTTTAATATATATTTTCTTTACATTGCACATCTTTGGATTCATCTTCATGAGCTCTATCAAGTGAACTATTCATTTTGATATTTTTAAATACTTTTTTAAGAATTTTGGCAAACTTTACCAAATGTTTTGATTCATATATGATTTGACTATTGAATATGTTACAGTTGACATCCTAACTATCTTGGAGACTAACTTTGCCATACAATTTATATCATTTTTTCAAGCTTTCACTTAGATTTTCATGTATTATAACGATACTCTAAATAACACTCGTAGGGCCTTCACATCGATTTGGTTTTATTATACATATATATATATATATATATATATATAAATTCATTTATTTTTTTAATGTAAAAAAGTTTTCACCTGATATTTTGGTATTCCTAATAAAAATATTATAATTCTTACCTAATTTTGATAATCATGAAAGTTACACTCATTCTCTTAAGTGTATTGGAATGCAACATTCTGGTAAACTTTATCTCTCATGCTACATTAATATGTTCTTGATTTTCTTATATTATATTGCTTTAATTTGTATCATTATAAGTTTAGTAATTATTTACTTAATAATACAATAATAGCTTATGATTATTTATGCTCTTTTATTTTGATATTTCTTAATAATAAAATATGAGGTCTGATTAAGATGAAACAAAAGTCATTAAACTCGACTTCATTGGCACCATCTAATTAAATTTTTTTTTTATTATTTCTAAATTTTTTATTTTCAATCATTTTGTCATTCTTTACGAGGTATTTTATGTTCTACCTATTTTGACGATTGACAATGTTACACCAACCACCAAATCAACTAGAAATTAAATATTCCTATACTATTTATCTCAATTCTTTAAAATGTTTGCTTTGATTTTTCTTATATTTCTAAAGCTCTAAATCATCTCTTGTAACCTTACATCACTATAGGCTTGTTGTATTACATTATTTTAATTTATCTGACTTTTGCTTTAACGTATATTTACATAATTTTAAAATAATGATTAATTATTACTTTTATTTAATTACTTTGGTAATTTAAAAAACTTATAAACAAGTTTCAATGTTGATGAAACAAATACCATTATTGTCATCTTATAGAGTTCCACTTAATTAAATTTAATTTATAGTAATTTTAAATTTTTTTTTTCAAAAGTGTTTATATGCTTTGCAAGTCATTACAATCCAAATCTCATGTGATAGTCAATGACACTACATCAAATCTTCTTAGAATCTTGGATCACAATTTTTCTATAATTTTTTATCATTTTTCCGCTAATTTTTTTATTTGATTTGGTTATATTATTTATTAACTTTACATCTCCTCTAATGTGACCTTTTAATCACTTTTATTAGTTGTAATACATTATTTTAATTTAACTCATTTTAATTATAATATATATTTACTTATTATTAAGATGATACTTTATTATTATTTATTCTTATTTGTTTTTATAATTCATATTTTCTATAAAATGTGTTTTAAACGAGTTGAAAAAAAAGTTGGTTTTATTTGTCACAATATGCTCTATCTAATTAAATATTTATTTTAATATTTTTATAAATTTTTTATTATATTTTTTCTTACTTTATAAGAGATTTTTATTCATACTTGATTCCATCATTGAGGATGGTATACTTGATCTCCTTAGTACATTGGAGGATAACTTTACCATATAAGGTTTTTAAAATAATTTAGCTCATTTGATGAAAAACTTTTCTTTAGTTTGGATATATTATTATGAAGCTCTATCTCCTCTATGGTGTGACATTTACATAGTTTTTATTTAGATATTATAAATTCTTTTAGTTTATCTTATTTTAGCTTTATTATATATTTATCAAATATTAAAATACTAATTTATTATTATTTACACTTAGTTAAATTGATATTTTATAATAAATCCAAACAAGTTGTAATTGAGACATATCAAACATCATCACCTTTCTAGTTTAATAAGTTTTATAAATGTAAAGATTTTATTATCCATGGTTTTTCACTCTTATAAGATATTTTGATTCTTACAAGGTTGTTGCACACATCATCCACAGTATTTTTGAATGCAACTTTTTTGAAATAATTTATCTCATTTCATAAAAAAAATATTTTATTATATTATGGTGAAACGCAAATTCTCTACACATGTAAATTTAATATAATTTAGATTTTGTTATATTATATTTTTTTAATTGATTCAATTAGTATTTTGGAATACAACTTTTCTCATATAATTTGTCATTTCTTGAAATGTATCATTTTATTTAGTTTTATTTTTATGAAACTCAAATTATCCACTCATGTAAACTTAAAATCACTTTGATTTGGTCATATTTTACTGTTGCTATTTATAAACTTTTTATTGTTAATACATATTTACTCTTATTTGTCATTATAATTTACTTTAATTCAAAGCTAAGTCTAACCAAGTTAAAATAAATATTATTGAACTCCTCTACAAGATATCTATTTTATTAAATATACTTTTTTGAATTTCAAAATATTTTATTTTCTAAGATTTTTTCTCGCTTTTGATGATATTTGGATTTGTATCATATTTGGATTTCTTGAAATGTTTCACTTTTATTTGGTTATATTTCTATGAAACTCAAATTATCCAGTCATGTAAACTTAACGTCACTTTGATTTGGTCATATTTTATTATTTATATTTATAAACTTTTTAGCATTAATACATATTTACTCTTATTTTTCTTTACAATTTACAGTAATTCCAAGATAAAATAAATATTATTGAACTCGTTTACACGAGATCTATTTTATTAAAAATACATGTTTGAATTTTAAAATATTTTTTTTTCTTTTTTTTGTTCGCTTTTTAAGATATTTGAATTTGTAAATTCAACACAACTTTCTCGTGAAATTTATCTCATTTCTACAAATGATTCACATTGATTTGGCTAGATTGTTATGCAACTCGAAATTTCCTATCATGTGGCATATATATCATTTAGATTTGGCTTTGTTACATCACTTTTATTTATATCATCTTTGCTTTAATATATCTTCATTGAATATTTAAATAATAAATGATTATTATTAGTGATTATTGATATTGATAATTTGTAGTAATACTAAATAAGCTTGATTAAGATTAAAAAAACCTTATTAGTCTCATCTCACTAAGCTCACTTTAATTAAATATATTTTTATATTTTTAAAATATTTTTTCTAATATTTTTGCATGTTTTAAAATATTTTTTGATTTATACATGACTTGATAATCGAGGATACCATACCTTATCACCTTGGTATCTTAGAATGTAATTTTCCTATACAATTATCTTATTTCTTCAAATTGTTTGTTTTGATTTAGTTATATTACTGTATAACCTTAAGTCACCTCTCTTATGAGGATTACATCACTTTGATTTGGTTAGATTATGTTGATTTGATTTATCTCTTTTCTACTTTAATATATGTTTTCATGATATTAAAAAGTTTTATTATTATTATTATTTATTATTTTCTTCTTTTATAACAAAAGTCATTGGAGTCATTTAAACAAGCTTTACCTAATTAAAATTTCATTTATCTTTTTTTGAATAATTTATTTTTAATAGTTTGGCATGCTTTATGAAACATTTCTATTCATATCTTATTTGATGATCACAGATGTTACACTTTCTCCTTAGGTTTTTTGAATGCAACTTTCTTATACATTTTAATTTTTTTCTTTAAATTTTTTTCTTTATTTTGTTATGTTAGTATCAAACTATAATCTTCTTTTGTGTGAGGTCTATCTTGCATTATTCGACTATATTACATTGTTTCATTTTATCTCATCTTAGCTTTAATATATATTTATTTAAAATTGAAATAATATTTTGCAAATATATATGCATATTTTTCTATATAATTCATAATAATCCTATGCAATGCCTGATTTAAATATAACAAATATCATTAGACTCATCTCAAAGAGCTATTTTCATTTTAATATTTATATTGATATTTTCAAATGTTTCATTTTCTTGTCTTTTTGAATTGCTTACGAGACATTTTGATTTTTATCTTATTTGATGAACCATGATGTTACGCTCGATTTCATTTGATTTGGTCATATTATATTTTTTAATTTATCATATTTTAGTTTTATTGAATGATGAAATATTAATTTATAATTTTTTATAGTTATTTAAATTAGTATTTTTGATGTAATTCAAAATAGGGAAAGATTTAGAGAGAACAAACTTGGTTACACTCGTCCTGATAAGTTTTGTCTAATTAAATATTTCTTTTTTAACTGTTCAAAATATTTTTATTTTTAATAGTTTTTAACTAATTTTATTTTATTTTGTTGTATTATATTTTTTATTTATCTAATTTAAGATTTATTGCATATTTATTAAATTTTAAAATATTAATTTATTTAAAGAATTAAAGATGTAGGGATTTTTGTAAACAAAAATTGTAAAGTATTTAATTTTTTTGAGTGACTTGAATTTCTCTTATTTTGGTTTCATTAAAACACTGATGTGTATTTGGTTTAATTTTTACTAGCTTCAGCAAAAAGAAAATGGCAAGTGGAAGCCTAATCGAGGATCGAGGGTGGATGTAGGCACAGGTTTTGGTTGAAGCACCTAAAAAATATTGTGAGTATTTCGTTTATTATTGAGAAATTTTATTTCATCAATAAAAAAATTTTAAGGTCGAACTGTTTTTTTACTAATTTTTGGAAAGAAAATTTTCTTAAATAAATAATTCACTCATCCCCTCTTATTCGTTGTGCCTCAAATGTTTTACAATAAGTCAGACATCTACTTGGTTTTATTGGACATGTTAATTGCCTTTTGTAATATGATCATTATGTTGTTTCATGTATTTGGCTTCACATAAAATTGATTTCAAAGGTTAGGCATATTTTTTCATCTATTTTGGATATGTGAGCATACCAAATGTTTTGAAACATAATGTATTTATTTAATTTTTTTATAAAAAGTACATTTCAAAATTAAAGTATTAAGAAAAAATAAAAAAATAGAGGATGTGACACCTGATCCCAACAAAGGCAAGGTTGGTCACCACAACTATGCTCCAATCTTATGCAAATCAAGCAACATGATTACATTATTGTACATGTGTTGCAAAGAGACAAACATGATTGATAATGAAACAATTGATAACATTGAGATTAATAATTGGGTTCAATTATTACACAAGTTAACTAAGCTATTTAATGAAGTAATTTAAAGCATCCAACATCCTCAACAAGTTGGTCAATAAGGGTCATATATTTTAAACTTACAAGGATAACATACTTGATTCTCAAGACAACCTTATATCGTTTGGATAAAGGATTATAACAATCTCCTCCATAATCTTTACTATAAAATAATAGTTTTATTTTCCTAAATAAAATACTTATAATATTATCCAAATTATCCATTTATGTACAAGGTCTTAAACTAATACCTAAGCCACCAAACACAAAGTATTAATGAGACTAAATAATGTGATCAGCCAATATCCAATAAATATCTTGAACACCCTACACATACCCAATGGAATTATATATTCATGAAACATGAGGATAATGTTTCAAGAAAACACGATATTGTTTTTTATTTAATTTTAGTTAATCTAAACTTATTTTAAATATCATGCCATAACTTAATATAAAATCTATATATTATATTTCTAATATAAACTAGTTCTCATGCTATCTTTATGATTTAATGTATGTACTTTATCATAAAATAAACAAATAAAAGATCCACTGAAATTTAAAAACTATGAGCCAATGTAATACAAATACTTCTTATCAAGATAACAATGTCATACATCAAAATACACAATATAAAATGGCTTATAAGATATCTTAATTTAAGAATAAATTATCTATTAATTTAATATTATATTTATATTATCATTATCAAACACTTCTACCTAAATTTAAGGGAAGATTCTTAATCCACTTTCCTTTTCTTTTAGTTTTTCTACAAAGTCATAGATGCATGCACATGAGTTACTATATAATCTTTAATAATAAAAATATTTGAAATTCCTTAAGATTAAATAACCCAAAGTATTCTCTCTACTTTCTCTTCTACTACAAAAACATCAACCATATGATTCCCCCATTGTGTTGTACAATTTGCATCTCCTTAAATCATTGTTATTAATTTTTCACTTATTATATTATATGGCCTCTCCATCAAACAGTGTGATTCCTTCAACTCCCTACATATTGTTATGAGAATCCCATCTTACTCTTTGACCTTTATCTGATCATATTGTATGAAAAGCTCATGGTAAAGTATGATCGCTCCAACTATGATATGATGAGATTGTTGGACCACACAATAACCTTTCTTCTTGAACCAACTTAGCTCTAATTGTATTATATATTCTCATAATTGTATGATATATTTATTAACTCAAACAAATTAATTATAATCATAATGTATATTTATTCTAATCATATAGTAGACTCACCTCCAAACTAAAATATAAGGCCTAAATTCAACTATTTTTCTATAACCATAGAATTCTTAACTTGTAAAATAAAATAAAACCACTAATTCCATTATAAAAATAAAAAAATTCAATAAAAAATATAATTTTAACCTTTTCTTATTTTCAATCATTGTAGTAGCTTTCTAGTACATTCTTCCCCTTCTTGATTCTTATTGTAATTATAAGTCTCCTTTTTGTCGTCCTTGCTACTCTCCTTATGACCAACAAAATATTTTCTTCTCTTTCTTGTTGTTCTCTTGAATTGAGACTTTCTTCTTCCCTCTTTTCTTTATTGTCTCTTTTTCTCCTTCTCTTCCTCCATTTTTCTTCCATTAGCTACATCCTTAAACTACGTAAAACTTTTAGTAGCGACTTATTTAACACAAATCTTATGAAAGATAAATGGCTTAAATTAAAAGTATTGTTTTTTGTTTTTTCTTTTCTCAAAATTTTGTGGTAAACCATTAACATGAAAACTTACCGCATCCTCCAAATCCTCGGAAATGGTAGAAGTCGAATCCGAATCACATTTGGTGGCTTTGAAGGCCATGGGTTCTTGCTTCTTCCTTTCATGTTTTAACTTGCTTATAGAAGCTTCTTCCATAAGTCACCTCGCCATCTCTATTTCGATAGTGAAAAGTTTTCTCAAGGAATTCATCCAATGAAAGTTTGTTGACATCTTTAGCTTCTTTAATAGCCGTTGCAAGGAGATCATATTCCTTTTGAAGGATTCTCAAAATTTTCCTTCCTAGTCACCATTTGAGAATGCCCTTCCAAGATTTATCAAGCCATTTGTTACGTCATTAATACTTAAAAACATATTTTTAATACTCTCACTAGGATTCATTAAAAAAAGCTCATAGTCATGGGTGACGATGTTGATCTTCGTCTCTTTCTCTTGTGAGGTGCCCTCTTAAGTTACTTTGAGTCTTTTCCACACCTCAAATGTCGTATGCAAATTTATAATTTGTGTAAATTGACTATGAGAAATTCTACAATGAAGATAGTTCAATGCCCTAGCACTCAATTGAGCCAATGTTTTATGCTCAACATTAAGCTCACTAAAGGGCTTGTCTTCATTAGCAAAATAATTTCTAGAAAGTTCACAAGGCTAAGTCATAACATCCCATAATTCTAAATTGATAGATTGAATAAAAATTCTAAAACGGATTTTGCAATATAAGGAAAATTCTCATTTAAACAAGGGAGGTCGAATTGAAGAAAAACCTTCACACAATGTTGTACTCATATCAACCAAAGAGGATGCTATAAAACAAAAAATCACAAATCCACAAAGAATGTGAGAAAGCATTTACTTAGCACAATTGGATCTCCTGTGTAATGTTATTCACGTAATTTGGGATTCCTCTCTCTGGTATCAGTTGAAGTTTTTTGTGCATAAGACAATCCCATAAGGGGGGGGGGTGAATTGTGCTAAATAAAATTTTCTTTTGATTTTTTGTTTCAATTAAAACTTAAATCTTTTAAACAAGAATAAGAAAGAATAGTACAAAAAATATTTTTAAGGTGGTTTGACTCAAAATCGAGCTTACATCCACCCACAACTGGTGTTGGGAAAAGAACACTAAAATCACCAAATTACAAACGAGTTTTTTGTATGGTTCACCTCAAACCTACTTAGGATTTTACCTAAGGTTAATCCCGAACTTACTTGAGTTTTTTTAGACTCAAATCAAACCCCAGGTTTTTGCACAATTGCCAGGATGCCCTTACACCAAAGAAAGAAATACAAAAAATTGGCAAAACTTAAGACAATTTTAAGTGAATTATGAGGCACACATAATATTGAAAAGAGGGGGGAATAGATATTGAAAAGTAGTTGAAGCAAAAACCTCTAATTTCAGGTTCCTTCTTTTAGCTTTCACTTTGTGACTATGGAAGCACCGTATGCACTTAGAATTGCTCGATATTCTGAATTGAAAACTTTGAAATCTTAGCAATGGTAACCTTTACGAGTTCTTCATTATTCCCTATTTATAGAGCTTAATTTGAGCTCTAAATCCATTCCCAACGGTTTTAAAATGAACTAGTCGTTTGGGTATCAGACACAAAGTTGCCACCATTCGATTTGGAGCCTGAAATGGACGTTTCTAATTGAATCTCGAATTTACCATTCGAGATCAATCCTGGCCATTGGATCTATTTGATCTGGGCCATTGGAAGGGGCATTGGTTGTCTTGCATGTATTAAAATAATGTGTCTAGAAATAAATTAAAATAGAAACTTACTGCAGTGGTTCTGCATCCTTTTGTAGATCTAGCTCGTTTTCGAATCTCCTACTCCACGTTTTACTGTCATCATGATAATTTACTTTGATTAATCTAAGCCATCCGATCACACCTGCCCTTTTGCCTTCATGGACAATCAAATGGAAGTTTAGTCCCAAATCATCCAAATGTCTTTGCCATTGCAGTTTATAACACTTTCAGTTCATTAGTCACTCGAGCCGTTTGGGGTTGGCTCTGATCGCTTCTGCCCTTCCGCTTTCTTTGAAAATTGAATGGAAGTTTAGTCCCATATCGTCCAAATGTTTTTGCCATTGCTCTCTATAACACTTTCAGTTCATTTGTCTCTCTAGCTGTTTGGGGTTGGCTCCCCCTTCCTCGACCAAGATTTCCTCTGTCCTAGTTGGCTTGATTTTGCGCTTGCTTTAGTTAGCTTTCTCTAGGGGCTGAGTTCGCACTTGATCCGTTCAGCAGCTACAGGCTGATTTCTCACTTGTTCCATTTAGCAGCTCTTCTAGCGGCCATCGGGCTTTGCTCGCCCCTTTCAGGTCTATCAAACAATTTTTACTTTATTTTATTTTTTAAATCCTTAAAGCCTTGATGGACCAGCTTTCGGGTCGGGTCTACCCACCCAATACTACAGTGAAAATTCCCGAGACTAAAGTGTTTTAATGTGTTTTGTGAGAATTTTTGTGCCAAAAGTTTGAACATAAGTATACCAAAAAAATTATATATTATGATAATATTACAAGTGTCTAAATGACTATGAAAGAAATTCATGAAAAATTATTCCTAAATAATTTTAAAAAATCAAATATCGATTCTATACTTTTCATCAATAATGCTTGGCCCAAAAAAAATTCAAAAATTAATAAACTTATAATATTTTCAAATATTAATACTACTAGAGTGCCACATCATCACAAAAGTTGGACATATCAAATTCAAGAAAAATAAATAGATATTCAAGCATAAAGATTTTGGTGGATGTCTTCAATTTCCTTGAAGCTTGCCATCATTCCAAGAGTCTTGAAGACAACTACTTTAGACATTTAATATTCATGGCATGACTTAATTGAATATTAAAAATTTCACTTAAAGCAAGCCCATATGAGATATAAACATTTATGCTTGACTCATCAAACTTAAAGCATTCTCTCTACTTTCTCTACTCCAAAAACATCAACTATATGATTCCCCCATCATGTTGTATAATTGGCATCTCACTAAATCATTGTTAATAATTCTTCACTTATTGTATTATATGGCCTCTCGATCAAACAGTATGATTACTTCGACTCCCTATCTATGGTTATCAGAAGCCCATCTTACTCTTTGACCATTATCTAATCATACTGTATGAAAATTCCGTGGTACTACATGTCACTCAAACTATGATATGACGACATTGTTGCACCGCAGAATAAGCTTTCTTCTTGAACCAACTTAACTCTAATTGTATTTTTTTTCTCTTAATTGTATGATATGTTTATTAACTCCCCAAACATATTATTGATAATCATATTGTATATTGAGTTGAATCATATAGTAGTCTCACCTCAAAACAAAACCATAAGGCATAAATTGAACTATATTTTACTATAAGACAACTCTAAACTCCCATAATTAATTATCATAGCATTCTTGTACAATAAAATAAAACCTCTAATTCCTTTATAAAAATGAATAAATTCAATAAAAGATATAATTTCAACTTTTTTTGTCCTATTTTCACTCATTGTAGTAGCTTTCTAGTACGTTCTTTCCCTTATTTATTCTTATAGTAATAGTAAGTATCCTTTCTGTCTTCCTTGCTGCTCTCCTTTTGACCAACAAAATTTTTTTCTTCTCTTTCTTGTTGTCCTCTTGAATTGAAACTTCCTTCTTCCCCCTTCTCTTAATTTTCTCTTTTTCTCCTTCTCTCCCT
The DNA here is from genome assembly GCA_023846275.1 of Vanilla planifolia. Taxonomy (NCBI): domain Eukaryota; kingdom Viridiplantae; phylum Streptophyta; class Magnoliopsida; order Asparagales; family Orchidaceae; genus Vanilla; species Vanilla planifolia. The sequence continues at coordinate 7,230,166 of JAIUJO010000015.1, read as the reverse complement.
CCATTTTTCTTTCATTAGCTACATCTCTAAACTACCTAAAGCTTTTAGTAATAACTTATTTAACACTAACCTTATTAAAAATAATTGGCTTAAATTAAAAACTATTATTTGTTGTTTAAATATTGACAATATATATATATATATATTATTCAAAAAATTGTAATTAATTATGTAGGTCATAAAACATTTTTAGCACACTACAATTATATTCTTCAAAGAGAGTTCTTTCTAATTATGTGCTTTAATGAAAATTTATTTTCATTTAAAATTACGACAAACTTCTCAAAATAAAATATTATTATTTCCTTTTAATTAATAAATGTATTATTTTAAAAAATAATTTTATTGTTATTTAAATTCTCATAATTACAATTATATCAATCAAATCTCAAGATTTGTAATATATTATATATAGCAAAATATTAAGATATTACAATAACAAAATTTTATTTTTGTGTGCATTATTTCATGAATAGAATGGGCACGTAGAATAGAATCCATAGCATTTTAGGAGGCAACGGTATTGTTCCCGAGCTGGACTAGTGGATTTTCATCTTAAACTTCGTATTCACAGAAGTCAGTAAAGGCAATCAACTTCTTCAAGAGCTCATCACTGCACATGCTCAGAAACTCTTATAAATATCATTGGGCTAGTTCAACGATAAGGCAGTGCTTGCTGCACTCTAGCAAGTCAATAACCCAGTATGGGTTGTCCCTGTATTCCTTAATTTGACAGAAGGCTTGTCAGCCGATCAACAAGTTCTTGTGTGGCACATTATGACATAGCTATGCTACCACTGGAAGCCCTAGGAGCTGCACCCATTGCATTAACCTCATGAAACACTACCACAGTCTAAGGGGTTAAGAGCACAGAAGAGCACTTTGCATGGGATGCAGCCATGCAAGTGCCTGTCCTACTATATGTTGTATCTCGTGTTCATGCGACCAGAGATAATGGCAACCATGGGAGGAGTGTGCCCGCTGATTTTCTGGCATGCTAGCTATTATATGGTATCGTTCATTGAACGGTATGAAAAGGATTTGACCTCAACTGTGAACAGCGATGATGAGGTTGAGGGAATGGCGTGCATGCTGATGCTGACCGAACCTATAGAATTGATCACATATCCATCTTTATTTCAGATAGTTCGAATGCTTGCACACTTGATTCTTGTGCTTGGGGAGGACAAAGGTGGCAGGTGATCACATCGGCATGGGTGGAGCATTTGATGCAAGGAGCGAAGAATACTTGAGCGAGCATGCACAGCAGGGGAGGCGACATTCTAACATTTGTTTTGCTGCTTGTGAAGCATGTGAGAATGGTGGATGCTTTGGATATTGGCGGATACATGATGGGTGGTGTGCTGGACACAGCCAAAAAGCTACCATCCTTTATTAAACTATAGTTAAGAAATCGTCCGCTTTGATGACGATTGATGAATCAGTGTGAATAATGTATCCATAGATTCAACTTCGGTAAAATCACAAATTCTCCTTCAACTGGTCTAAAAAAATTTGTCCTTATAGCAATATTGTAGATAATGACACTCCAAAATAAACAGTCTTTCAAAGCATAGGTTTTGTACATTTGCTCATTGAGAAAGATGAAAGAAAGAAAATATAATTTATTGAAAAAATTAATATATGGATGTTTGTTCACAAAGAATAATATAATCACATAGAAATATTGTATTATAGTAAATTAATAATATCAGTGACAAAAAATCTTATATTTCATGAAAGAACAAAAAAATATATTTTTTTACTCTTTATATTAAAGTTGTATTCATTTAAAGTTATCAAAGCATAAATATAAAGAAAAATTGTAATAGTTGTTCAAAAATTATTTTATAATTTTTTTCTCATTCAATATAAGTAATCTCAAGAATTGTTCTATTCTTCTTTTTTACAATTTTATTTTATTTTGGTACTTTTCTAATAAACAATTGCTTATGAATTTCTTGTTTTTGTGCAAAAAATCAAATTCTTTAGATAAAAATTTTTCTTCTCTGTTAATTCAAATAATTTTTATATTAAACCAATTTTTTTATAAGACCTTCAAATTCCTTATTTTTTAAATAGCTTTAATTTATAAACTATAAAAGATATCCAACTCATATGAATAAGGTCATAACTAAATAATAAATAATTTCCATTTTTTTTAAATAAAATATTCATTTATTACTAATATCAACATGAACTAACTCAAGAGACTAAACTTTGTAAAACTTAAGAATGATGATTATTGTTGCTTATCAAAAATTTAACTTTCACAAATATAATCAACATTAAAAATAAAAAAATGTCATTCAATATTTTTTTATAACTTAAATATAACAAAATACAAATAATCATTCTAATAATATCACAACTAAGATTTATTCTTAACCTCAACTACAAATACATTACTTTTAATAGGAAATTTTTTATTAAAAACACCTCATTGACACCATTCATCCCCAAATATACAAAATAATGTTGTTATATTACTTATCTAATACTTAATGAACCACAAGCTAAAAATTCAAATACTAAACAAATATCATGAACAAATTTTTTTTATCATTTATCCTTCATTATGACTTAAAAAGTGTCTTGACATCTATTATATTAACTTAAGTCTTTATTCATATTCACATAAAAATTTCTAGACAATGAAACTTAAAAAAGTCCACATCATTCTAATACTGGAAGTTAAATATAAAAGTTAAATGAAATTCAAAACATTGTTTCAAGGTGGCCTTGGTTTACACATCCTTTACACCTCTTTAAAGGGAAAATATTAATTAACTTAAAATCTTAATCAATAATTATTGGCCTCATACAACGCATATATATCTTTAACGATTTGGAAACTAATCAGAATGATAAAAGGGAAGCTAAGTAAAGATATAGGTCCTACCAAAAAATGTGATATGACATTGCTGAAATCGATTGGAGTTCCCGAGCTTCACTTCCATGCTTTCCTTCCCCTAAACTACTTACCACATTGCCTTTGCCACTTTTTTTTTCTCTTGATGAGAACGAGCTACTCTTGCTTTTTTGGTAGCCAGCGACATCGCCTTCGAGTGCTGCTTCTGCCTGTTGCTTAGCCCACCAGTCTGGTTAAACAATAATAGCAACTTATCTCAAGCTGACCAAGATAAAAATAAGCTTTAAAATAACAAAATCGCGTAACAAAATAAAAAACATGATGCACTTGCAATTAAAAATGGCAAATGTAACTATGACATACCTTTTTTTGTTTCACTACTGTTTGAGCCTCGTACTTTTCTCTATCCCTTCTGCCTGCTTGAATAAGAGCTACTCTCTCCTGCTTGCTAAGCTTGCTCTTAATGTGAACCTAAACACAACACATGATTATCATTTGTTAACCAATGAAGTTTAGTAAATTGCTTTTAAAAATGCCAAACGAACTTGGATGGGTCAAACGTCACTATATGCACTCAACTCAAAAATAAAATAAACCTGAATACACCCAAGAGGTTCTAATTGGTTCTTATTTCTGCCATTTCAATGACATCACTTCCAAAGAATGGCTAGTGAGAAACATCAAAGAAAGCCTAGTCACGTACAACTAGAATTTGAACAACAAAAACAATTTAGTTTATAACTGTTATAGGAAATTTTCATCTCCGAAGCAGGCCATGATAAAATTATTTTGTTAAGAAATTACTAAATACAATGCCACAAAGAGTTAAATTTTGAATATCCTAATGCAATGTTAATATCATGCAATATTGTTTCATGTACACAACCCTTTCAGAAATATAACACAGCTAAAGAGAAAAGGCAATGAGTGGATATATGAACACACCAAAAAAGGGCAAAGCAAACTCCTGAGGCTTGTTAATTTCTTTGATAGAAGCCATGTAATACCACCCAGCCTTCTAAAAATCACCCTAATAAGCAATCAAATACAACAAGATTTAAGACAAACAAAAAGAAATAGAGCATATTGTATATTAGAGTATAGAAAGACTCAATCATTGGGACCAATGATCAAGCATCATGTTAAGAGTATAAACAAGAATGGTTGATAATATAAACATCACGGATGTGGGACTATTCATACCTTGCTGTGCTATGATCTTGCCAAATTTTAGTAGGAATGAGCTCTCATGAACCCATGATTAATTACAGACAGTGTTGTCTTAGTTAACTATTCAGCAAGAAAATGCTGACCAGTAAAGAAGAAATGATTTACAAAATGATTTAATGCCATTGAACAATATGGATATATTTTAAAAGCTCTTTCAATCTTCAGCATTCCTTTTTGAATACCATCAACTGCAAAAAATAACTCTAAGATGAATTAGCCATCAATAAAAAAATTTCAGTGAACCAAACCCAACCCATTATGAACAAACAAAAAAATGAATTGCCTACGCTACCTCCTAGATTGACAAGTATAATCTCACCATCATTTGTTTGTAATTCCATAATTCCAAGAGCCACAAGAGCATCAATATTTTCTTGATCTAACTACACAATGGAAGCAAATAAAAGGGGAATATAAGAACATACAGGGCATGTTATGAAATTTGTACTATAAATTAAAACTAATTTACATCAAGCACTCGATGAAAGGCTTGTTGAGCCTTGTCAAGTTGACCAAGTCCGTTTCTACAATAACCTATACCAAGCCTCCCAGCTCCAGGACAACTAGGATAAGCTCTTAGCACTTTTTGGTCAATATCATAACCAGTTCGTTAAAACAGTTGCCTGATTAAAAGAATTCAGATCATAGTAATGCATATCACAATAAACATGGAAGTACTAATGTAGATACATTAAGGTGTCAAATGCATATACTATATACCAATTACAAACATAAATTAGCACTTTCAAGTTTCATTAAAATTAACACCACATTACTGATTAAATGCTTGAAATGCCACAACACAACAAACCAAATATGTGCTCAAGAGGACATAGGATGACTCATCTTGCCACATTTCAACAGAATAATACAAAATAGAAGGGCATAATATAGGCTCTCCAAAAATTGAATATAGGAAGAAGCTGTTTTAAGCTTGCATTACCCTACGGAACATAGTGGTTTCCTGAATTAAACTCAACTTCCAAGTCACAAAAAAACTTAACCTGAACACTGAGTAAAGTATGCCCTAAACAGTATTTAATTTTTGCTATATAATATTCAATTTGGAATCTTCAAGAAAAAAACTCAATGCACAAAAATATTTTTATCATATTTTTGGGCATAAGAAGTGCTTAAATAGACCTTATAATAATCTAAAGATCTCTTTTATGACTCCGCTACTTTCTGATACTGACCTTCATTGGCATCAAACTCAACACAAGGCTGCAATCAAGAACTTCCAATCAAGGTGGCAATAACAAAATTTAGTGTTTGTAAATAATGATTTTATATAATTGAAATAAACAATCTAAAAGTTAAACAAAACCATAAAGGTTTAAGTCCATGCATTTTTATCTATAAATTAAGAGAGATTTCCAACATTGAATCTTCCTTCTTTCTATGCATCTTTTTTTCCTTAATATTATCTAGTTTTATTCCTTGTTCTATTATCCCTCCTTTTTATAATATGATCACGCTTTATGAAGAAACTACAAAATCATAGAAAAATGAGTTAAAGCTATTAGAAAATGCATAGTATCAACTAGAAAGTAGAACTCAAGATAAAGGTCAAGTGAAATATAAAATTCTGTAGAATATTCGTAGAAATTCTGAAGATAATTAAATAGAAGTATTTCAAATAAAACAAAATTCTGAACAACTCCAACTAGATATGCAAAGTGCCAAAACGAATTTGCCAGAAACAAGCACTATGCTTTATCCATCTAAAGCAGGCCAACCAAAAGCAATTGTTCATCTATAGACGTATGTTAATGCTTGGTTAAAGAGAGAAGTTCATGCCTAAAGGTCAAGTAAAAAGCAAAAAATTTATAACAGGGCAAAATAAAGAGCAGATTAGAAATTCAAATATCATTATGGCCAAAACTGTAATCTAATTTTCTTAAATAATTAAAGCACGTGAATAAGCAAGCATTAAATTCCAATGCTAAGCCTAAGTGTCATTTGCTAGTGACACACTCCTAAGCTAGACTTAACCTAGCTTAAGTATATTAATTTATTCAATAATTGAAATTAGATTAAGAAAAAGATAAATTATGCATTATGTTTGCTTAAAAAACTTATTAATGTCAACAACCATATAAAATAACAAAACATCTCATTAGCAATAATGAACACTTAAACAACTAAAAAATGTGGATTTATTATAAAAGAACAGTTACTTCAAGATTTATAATAAAGCATGCAAGTCAACAAGTATTCCAATAATAAATAGGTCCAAACTTAGCATATTCAATTAAAATACAAGGTTTGGGTATGATAAACTTGTGGGGTATCTTAGTATATTTATAATATTCTTAAAGTACTCTTTGTTCTAGTCAGCATCTGCCTGTCTCCACCTCTCCAACAATGACATCATTTTCTACAATCCCAATCATGTTTTCATCACTCATCAAAGCTTCCTTGGAGTCCTCCACAAGGCAATCATTTAAATCACTTCCTTTTATGTCTTTCATAATGCCCTTGCTAAAAATAAGATATAACTAAGGTGCCTAATGAATGTTCCCCTTTTATAAATTGCTTATAAGTCAGTATTTTGCTCTAATTCTCAACAAGTTCCTTCAAGATTTATTATAATGTATGTAGGTTCATAAGTCTGTCAATAATAAGCATGTCTAATTTTAACATATTTAATTAAAATAAAAAGTTGATCAAGTTTGGATAGGTTAAGGCTAGTGGATTATTATAACATATTTATAAGATCCTTAAAATACCATTTGTCATAGTAGTACTCCACCTCTCCGACAATGATACCATTTTCTAAGATCTCAACCATGTTTCCATCTTCTCATCCAAGCTTCTTAAATTCCTCCACAAGGCATCATTTGAATCACTTCCATTCAAAAATAAGATGCAACCAAGGTTTTCGATGAATGTTCTCCCTTGATAACATCTCTAAGTTGAAGCTTATGATCCTTGTTGATAAATTTTTTAAACTCTCATTTATTTTAAAAAAAATTTAGAAGTTATTGAATTATAAAAATACTTTCTATTATTTATTTGTTAATAATAACAACAACAATTTTCTTTCTCCCTTATTCCCTTTTTTCGGGGTCAACCTCATGAACCTTTGCGACCCTTACTTGAGAAGGTTTGCAAAGGAATCAGCTGCTTAGGAGAAGACCTTAAAAAAGGACAGGAATCAGGGATAGAGCAATGCAGAAAAAACAAAGGAGAGCAACAGAACAGGAAAAGAGAAAAAAAATGAAAATCAGCAACACAAGTTAATTGCAATGCTGAATGAAGCAAGGCAGTCAAAGTAGGTGAGCTGACAATAAACTTATTTGGGAGAAGTTTTTGGTTATACTCGTGCTACCAAGAGAGCTCAGCTTTTTATTTCTATTTTCTTTCTTAAAGGAGGAGGTTCCCATGAATTTTACAACCCAGCAAGGGCTAGTGTTGTAGCAAGCTAAAGCTTAGTGGGAAAAAGGTATTCTGCCAAACTAGGAATGGGAAACTCTAGTTAAAGTGAGCTTCAGCTTCAGTTAAAAATTAAGAAAAGTATTACTATGATAAAAGCAAGAATAGTGTGAGAAACTATGATAAAAGAACTTAGAGGTGATTTTAACAGCTGCAAGCACAAAAAACAAAGAATTAGTAAGATCAATATCTAAATGCAATTTCTTTATTATTGATACATACATTCTTAAGAATTTCAAGAAATTGAAATAAAATAGTTTGGGTTATTGAAATCATAGATCCTTATGAGTTATGAATGAATTTCCTTATAAGAAATGAAAAAAATAAAGAAAGGATAAAAAAAAATATATTTTTAGAATCCATGTAAATTTCAATAGATGATAGTATAATCGATATAATTATTTGAGAATTGAAGTATGACATACAAGTCTCAAGTTTGCATGCAAGTTCTGATACATCAATGCTTTTATGACATTAATTAATTAAAACACAACATAATAGAAATACAATAGAAGATAAAAAGATAAATAAATGAAATAGTATCTTATAATATGATATAGATTATAACTAGGTTAAATATCCTGAATAAAAAAAGAATAAAAAGTATTAAAATTCTTTATTTTATTTCATGATTCTACTATATATGACGAGCTCAACATATGATATGCTAAGCATGATTAGCATTTAGTTTTATCACGTTATGAAATGGCATTAGAGATCTCCATGCTACTACTAGCACCTTTTGCAAAGTTGATTTCCTATAATGATATTATGTGATTGATAGGACTAACCAGTTATGACATGCTTATTACTAAAGGTGTAGAGATTATTTGATTAGATGTCATACAAGTATGAGATAACATATGATAGAAATATATGATAATAGTAATATCAGAAATATGAGTTCAATTATAATAAATTAACAAAAAAGAAAAACAAAGATAAAAAAGAGAAATTAATAAGAAATGATATACAATATGTATATGAAAATAGATAATATATAAATGTGGACTCTTATATTACTAAGCTTATTATTTATTACTATTGGATACTCATTTCTTCTCTGAGTATTATAGAGATGTCATGTTTGTACTCTTATTTATATCACTATATCATATCATGTTAATTGTTACATATAACGTTTACTTATTAAACATTGTGTAACTTATTTTTCTATTTATATTACATGACATATCACAAATTCACAAAGAGATAATTTCTAAAGCCATGTAAGATGATTGTGAATATGATATTATGTACATTATAGTTTTGTACTTGACTTAGTATCATTGACTTTCAGTTAGGATAGGTATACATATTTATAGTTTCAAATCAATTTTTTGTCACCCTCATCCATTTTGACATTAATATCTTCAATAATGCTTCTATAATAGACTATTAGTATATGCATATTGTTACACCCCATTTTTCCTAGGCTGATTTTTGGCATACAATTTTTTTTTTTTTATATAGACAGCTCAGATCGTCCCATACCAACCTGAGTAGCCTACGAAAACATAGGATAAAACACATCATTACACACCTACTTCCCTTAACAATGTGGATCCCATCTCCCGGGTACACCGTCAAATCAGGTTCATGACTCCTGAATTAACAGATGGACTCGCGCAATGTTACTCCTACTAGACCCAATACTCCTAACCCCTACGGGTAGGAGAACCGGTCTATTAGAAGTCTGAACCCCCATGGTTAAGTTCCATAGTCATGTAATGACCTCACCATCAAACAAAAAGATATATAACATCCTCAGATAAAATATGGCACTCCACACACCATACTCCAAGACAATAAGGTAGGGTAGTAAATGGAAACTACATTACAAGAATAAGACCAAGTCCAACAAGTGCAATATTATCCAACCAGAAACATAAGTCAGAATTTCCCTCACATATTACATGACATATGAGAATAACAATCTCATTAAATACATCCAACAGCAACAATCAACTAACCAGAATATCTCAGACAATCACAATCAGATATCCTCCACAAGCCTGCTGACCACGATCCCACCTAATCAGGTAGCGTCAAGTCTGCCGAGCCACTGAAATATACAATACAGGAATGAGCTACGCCCAGTAGGAAAGACAGCTAGTAAAACTCACATGCAAGAGAAGGATAATAGCAAAAATATAGGAATACAGCATAACAATGTATGGTGGATAGGCACTCTCAGTTCCAGACTCCAACCAACCACAGTCACCCCAGTCACAACAGAGTAGCTCTCCTCTGATGCTTCCAGGTAGCATGCCAGCGGGACACGCCCATCTCTGCGCACGCATGGCGCCTAGCACCCGACACCGCAGCGTCTCTCGTCATTCAATCTTCTGGAGACTATAGACAAACCCATCACATAGATCTCTAGCCAACGTGAGACACCCTGGCTAGCCACGGCGAGTCACCCCTGCCGCTGCCACTCTCAGGCGCGCAGGCCTACACTCGTGGACCAGAAGAGGTCGACTCAGCCACCGTCCCAAGAAGTCCTCTCCGAACAATTTCCATAGAAGCCACGCCCCTACAGTCATTGCCAAGCTTTAACTCCAAGATTCGGCAACATGTGTCCAGATACAACAAGGCGCATATCAGTCCACATGTATACTGTGGAAGTTAAGTCTGAACCGCACAGTTACCTACCACAACTACCCTAAAACATCATATAGGGTCTATAGTAGTCCGGTCCAGTATGCCAATCCATAAAATATGTCAACACTGAGTAAACTGACTCAATCCATGCCGTTGCCATCAAAGCAACACAACTGTCAATTACTGACTGTTCTGGTAGCATCCATGTACCATACTTCTGTCTGACTGTTTCCAGCTGTACTGTCATCACTGATAACATTTTTCCCCACTTTAGGAAATTTTTAAATCCCAATTTCAATTTCCGCCCTTTATCCATTTTCCGAAATTCGAAATAAATTTCCAAATAAAATTTAAATTCCACATATATCCTTTTTCCGAAAATTCGGATTAATAAATTCCACATATATCCTGTTTTTCCAAAAATTCGGATTAATTTCTGAATTAATTTAAAAATTCCAAAAAATCAAATTCTGCCCTTTCTTAATTTTCCGAAATTCGGAATAAATTTCCGAATTAAAATTTAAATTCACATATATCCATTTTCCGAAATTCGGATTAATTACCGAATTTAAAATTCCGTTATTTCCAATATACCGCCCGCACTTCCGTGAACCCGGTTCTCGCCGCCGGTTCGGCCTTCGCGCTGAGCCGAGAACCGCTTCTCACTGAACCGCGCCGAATCCCCTGAACCGGATCTCGCCACCGGTTCGGGACCCTCGCGCTGAACCGCGGCACCGCCGAACCAATTTCTTAATAATCCGTTAATCGGATTAATTTTAATTACTAATAAAATGGCGTAAATATCATTAATTACTTAATTAAATTTGATATTATCTAAACCCTTCTCCTTTCTCGGTCCGAAGCCCGCGAAACCCTAGCCGACGCAATCGCCGACCAAATCCAATTCTTCCGCCGATTTCCGGCGACCGCGAACAAAGAGAAACAAAATTCTATGTTCGTACTATCCTAATGTTTCAATAATTGCCACTAATTTCTAAGGTTCAATCAAAATTTTCCGCCGAAGGACTTTCATCCGATCCCTAATTGACAATTTATGAAATTAATGATTCCAGCATTTGAAACCACCTTAACATGAATAAAGCACATTATCAATTCAACACATGCTTGGCAAAATTCCGAATTCGGCGGGTATAATTTTCCAAAACCCTAAAACCGAACATGTTAAATTATAATACTGCAATGCATTTCCGACTTCAAAATTCCAATCACATGCTCAGATAGGCATTAACAAAATATTCCATGCTTTAATTTTGCTAAATAACTAATTTAATTTCTGAATTTCCTACCTTTTTCTTCTCCGGCGACGGTGGCGACGGTGAAGCTCGCACGCGACCAACCGCTGTTCCTCGCCGCACGAAACCGGTACCAATCGATTCTCCTCGATCACACGAACCTCCAGGTATAAAAAGCCCCTTGAAAGGCTGCCGGAAAATATCGCCGTCCGCCGCGAATGCCTCGTCTCCGGCCGCCGTTCGAAACCCTAAGGGTCGAAACGGTTCGGGTTAAATACCCCGCTTAAACCGGTAATATCCCGTTAAGAACCCATTAAGCGCCGGTTGACCTTCTAAAACGCCGCTTAACACCCGATCAGCCGGTTAATCCCACCGCTGATCTCGTCCGTCCGATCCGCTTATCCGCGGCTTATCCGAACGCACGCGCAAACGCACCTCGGTGAACTGCCCCCGCCTTCGCTGAACCGCTCCGGTCCGGTTCACGCGCGGTAAAAAGCAATTTCCGGTTTAATTTAAATGGATTTTCGAATTTCTAAAAATCCAATAAATCTAATTAAACAGGAAAAATTACTTAAAAATTACCTCGGTGCTCCGAAAAATCCCCAGAAATTTCAGAAATTCCATTAGCCTCTGATTGAGCTCCTGGCTCATCCTACTGTCGATCTGAAATCATCCAAGCCAAAAATTAATTTATTAAAGATTCACATAAAAATTTTTACTGGGTATAACACATATAATAGGTTCAAGCAGAAGTGACAACATCTCTATACTATTCTCCATTATCCTTGCCACCCCTTGCCATAATACATCATCATCGTTTCTCTTTCCACCTCAATGAATTTCAACAACCTTAAAATTAGTAAAGGGTTTAAGGTTTCGCCATTGTAGAAAGAAGAAGAGGATTTCGATATTAACTTTGCTTTTTAACATTGTTGAGGAGCATGAACCTACTTTCTTACTATGGTTTACTTTAAAAACACCTAAATGGCCAATTATAAAACTCAAGAAACTTTAGTTGAGAATAACCCCAAACTCAAAAAACCTATATGCATTTTTCCCAAATTTAATTAATTCTAATAATAGTCTAAAAATTTGTAATTATGTACATACCTCCAAAAGAAATACTTAAAAACAATATTATTCGATTCAAAATACTTAATTAAAAGGTCACAAGCTTGTTGTAATCCATCAATATGCTGCCCTTAAATTTATAACATTCCCCTAAATACATGTAACAAGCTCTACATCAATATAGAGGACTCATTTAACCAAAGTACAAACTTCACAAAGTAAAAGTACCTGATCCAAATGTGCAGCAACATTATTTTTGTCTTCACCTAAAACAATATTGAATTGGCTTGATGCTTGTGCTAGGTCACCTTTGGCCACATAAAGCAATCCTGCAAAAATTGCAACCAATGAAACATAAAGGATTTATTAATTTGAATCTTCATCATGTAATATACCCAATTAAAAACTTTAAAAATTTGTAAAAGTGAAAGAAAATATGTTGATATTTGTTTTGAAGTATAAAATACTTAATTCTAATTTAAGTGATCAAGAGAAACATAATAATATTGAAGAGATATTATGTTTTTTAAAGTTGCAAAAAGTTTACTACAAGACACATGAAGATGAAATAATTTAAAAGCAAATGAGTTGTTACCAAAGTAACATTAACCATGTCCTCAATAGGGACGGTTCAAAGTTATGGCATAGCATCAATCTTCTTAAAAAAATAATTCAAATCATTTTAAATTGTAAAAAAAGTACAATTATGTTTTTCAGTAGAGAACAAAATTATATCAGTTTGCACTATTTGGTTCAATATCATAATCAACATATCAATTAAGAAAATAGTCCACCTATCCAAAATCAAATGATTATTTAAAGCACATGGCAAAGGCAAAGCTTTACCAAAAAAAAATCAAAAGTTTTATCACCCTGACCCTAACGTCTTTTTAGCTCTCTTTCTTGGTGAAAACAATCTCATTCTAATATTCAATTATGTCACCCTTTATCAACAATAACTTCTTTTTACCAAGCATGAGCATCATGTAGCATAATTGGTCAAACACTGGCAATATGAATTTGCCTACCAGTCCTAACAAAGCCTTACCAGATAGAACATCAAGCAAACTTTTGCAACTTAAATGCATGGCATTAACTCCAAATTATGGTGCCTCAAAGTTATGTCCCAAAAATTTGTATAATAAATTCAATATACTTGAAGCATACCCAAGTAGCAATAAATTTTTGCAACATTACCACCATAATCTTTAAACATCATTACCACTAAAATTGCAAACTCAAATATTTAATTCAAAAGCCTTTCTAAAGCTTTCCCACACATTTCAACAATCCAATTATTTTAGAACAGGATTCAAATAGATCTCGACAAATGGAAAATTCCATGAAGTACAAACACTCTTAACAAAGGTTTGTATCCTTGTCAAACTCTCAAACTTGTGTTTCAAGACCATGTATTAGAAGTTCCATGTTGCATCACTAATCTTAATTTGCAAAAAGCACAATCTTATATCCTCCACAAAATTCTAGGATGTATTGCACATTCTTTTAACAAGTGTCTAACACTCTTCCTAACCCTAAAAAAGGGTGCATGATTGACAAGAGTCAAAATAATTTGTGTTTCATGGAAAATCCTGCATCAACTACCTTCATGGCTATCAAGCTATGCTACTTCCTCTATTTAGCTTCCTCATAGCTGGGATAAAACTTCTATAGAAACTACTTGAATTGACTCCAACTACAAATCTTTAAAACTCTAGAATACAAAAGATTGTTTCATCATGCTAATGCTTAATAAATTAGTTTTTCAAAGGATACCTTGCTGAAACTTGTACACTCAAAGATGCAAAAATACATTTTCAACTATCTAGCCATGCATTCTACTGCCTTACATCTACCACTACAAGATAGGATGCTTATCTTAGCCACCACTTTGAAAGATTTCAAGACATCATTGCCACTTGGAGCCATAAGATCACAATGGTCATCATTCCATCAGCAAAAGTTCTTTCTTCGTCACGTCTTATTATCATCTATGCTTCTTCTTGAAGTAGACTCATCTCCAACCATCAACGATCCTAAAAATTATGTTTCATCACCTCATGCCTCATCATCTCCATCAAATGTTGTACTTGTTGAGTTAGAAAAACCATATGCTCTTACAATGACATAAATATTTATGTTACTAAGTCATTTCTCTTCTCAAGTTGCCATTATCCTCAACAATGTTTCCACATCTCAAGTAGACCATCCATTTACCAAGATCTACACTAGGTAAGATCTAGTATTCTAATGGAAAAATATGATCCATCTTATAGACAGAATGATTACATTGCCACAATGAAAACATGTAGAAAGAAATAAAATGCAATACAAATTAGTTACATAGAGAAACTCCAACTTTTTTCAATTAAAGAAAACCTAAACTAGTCTACTTATGAAGTAAATTCTCAAAAATTGGTGACAAGTTCAAAGAAAACACCTCTCACCTAAAGTAATTATTCACGGTACCCTCAATCATGAAATCACATGACACTCTAAAGTACCAAGCCACTTGCACCAATACCAATAACTCCTCCACAAGTCATTTTAATAGTCTAAAAGCTCTTAACAACAAGAATTAAGAGATATATAAAAAAATCAAATAAAAACAAACTAAGAAATAAATAAAACCAAAATCATGGCCATTAAAAATCAAATACTAATTTGATGCATTCAAATTCTAAATTTGCACTTAACAAAATGTCCTTGCGCAACCATAATAAATTTGGAGTAACTTCTTCCACAAATATGGAAATTAGATTATTGAAAATAGACTTAGAAAGCCAACAAGATTCTCTAAAACATTCTAGTTCATTACTTGATCAAAATCCAATTGAAATGAATCCAAACATCTCAAAAATTGTTTGATGTGATTTGATTCCCATGTGTACTTCCCTTGATTGCTCTTGAGGGCACTCCTTGAGCCTTTGTTCCCATCAGCTCGAGATCTATACTTCCTTCTCAACAATTGTAGAAAGTTTCATTACACATTCCTTATACTCAAGGCCTAACCCTCGAGAACTCCAACTGGCACCTCGACTATGTCCCTAAAGACCATAATCTACCTTGCGTATGCCCATTGATTGTCAAAACTACCTCAACTAAGCTTTCTCAAAGAATACATCTTACTCAAGCTCTCTCTTAAAATATTCATCCACGTCAAGCCTATTAACATGGGCCTCAAGGCCAACCAATGCTTCTTAAGAATAATATCTTAAGGTGCCTCTCTTATCTTCCTTGAGTGTTCTCAAGACCTACAACATCCCCTCAAGATGTCTTTTATTCCTCTTAAAGCCTCCCTTGAGAACAAAAGAAGATCCAAAGTATTTGCAATCAAATTAAGTAGCATTATCAACATTTAACAATTTATCAATATGGAAATAACAAAAGTTTTGTATTATGGTAAAGTTTCACTAGAAATTAATAAAAGAATAATGATTCTTAAAAATTAAATATGATATATTTGAGACCTAAAAAAATAATACAGTAAAAAAAATTATATTTAATCCTAATATATCCCAATTATACACAATATAATGAGTTATTGAGAATTTAAAAAAGAATGTTTCAACAAATGCTTATACAAGTAGGACCCATCATCAATGATACTTTTTCTTTTTTAGAAATATCTAGAACATATAATTTTTGTCACCTAAGATGATTTTTGATACTAAAATGCAAAAGACAATCCTTCTCTATTCTATTTTTTTTGCTTTTGAGAGAAAGTAATAATTCTACTTCTATTTAGACTGTTATTTCCATCTTTCGTTTAGATCAAAAAAATATTTTTTCAATATGTACTAATTCTCAAATTCAAAAAGTAAAGATAAAATACATATTTTGTGTTCATTCATGGAATATATGATGCTCAAAAATTTTTCCCCTAAGAAAACTCACTGAAAACTTCAAGTTTTAAGGATTCATAAAAAATCCCCTCAATACAAATATAATAGTTTAGTTTAACTTTTACAACTAAAAAATATATTATATTATAATATTATGAAAAAAGAGTTAGCCACTCTAGGAGTGCTCACTTCTCATGTGGCATTAGGCCAGAATTGGATATCATATTTTTGTTATTATAGCTTATAGCTAAACAATACCATATTCCTACTACTACAATCACCACATGCCTAAAGTGAGATCACACATGGTGGATCACCTATGTCCTACACTCCTTGAAACACAAGCATCTTGGAGCTCTTATGCAATGTTTGCCCCTAATAGTACAAGTTCAAGTACATTATAAAGTGTTACTTATCTGGTCTTAGAAAAAAAGTGATTCGATAATTAAATAATTAGCAATTTCAGTACATAAACACATTTGGATCTGATAAATAATACACTAAATAGCAAATGATTGATTCAGTATATCATTCAAAAAAAACAAAACACGCATAAACAACAAAAGATGCAATCAAAAGATGATATGGTATGCAAGATACTTAAAAATGTTAACACAAAGAAATACATTACAAATCAGTAGTAAAAGATGAACTCAAGCAGTGTACATAGGAAGCAAAAGATGAACTCAAGGATGTAACTCAATAACACGTCAAGTTCACATAACAGCAATATATCATTTGAATGAGGATATGGTGTGCAAGTGACTTAACCATGTCAGCAAGTAGAAATGCAATGTAAGTAGACTCAAGTTCTGACCTGCAAGAGTCAAACTCTTCAATTTTCTTCCATTTCTTTCACAAAGAATCTTCTACTTCTTTCCACTACAAGCGCAACTTGTCCAAACGTTGAACCTCAGATGTCAATGTATTAATGCTAGCTTTTAGTTCAGCAACAACTCTTTCTTTAGCCCAAACAAACAGCTGAACAATACATAATACAGAGTGATCAAGACAATGGAATCAAGGAAAGGGTTCATTGCATTGCAATGGAAGATTGCAAATATAAAACTCCTACAGTGCAATAATCCTCACATTGCTAGCTTATGCATTTTACAAATTGAAGTTAAAAACATTATAAGTTAATCTATGATATAATTCAATGCAGTTTCAAAAAATTTCAATGAGAACCATGATCAAAATCCTTAACTTTTGAACTCAAATTGTAATGAATATAATTGGATGAAAATGCTCAACTAAATAGCACTTTTTTTTGACAAAATATATATTTGCTTTCTATGATGATTAATAAAAAAGCAACATGCATAATGTAAGCACCAAATATCCAAAAAGATGGTGTTAGGAAGATATAATTTCAAAATTGTTATGGTTGGTACAACTCCATGAAGTTTTGCATGTAAAAGATTGACAACACTTATCATCAGAACAAAAACATGAATAAAGAAAATTCACAAAATTCCATATCAATGATACATAGCGATGATCCACATTATAGTTTAAAAACTTTCTACAAAAAATCCTATTTTAAGAAATCGCACAGGTCACATCACCTGAAAATGCCTTGTGTTACCAAGGTTCGGTGATTGGACTCCAGAATGTAATGTTGTTGTTGTGACTTCACCATTTCCATGTAACCATTTTAAAAGTTTCTAGCTAATGCTTTTAGCTTCAGCTGCCTCATTCACTACATCTTCAGTAGCCACAAACTGTTGGACATGAGCTTTCTAAAATGAAAAGGAATGCGTGATATACATCTTTACAAGTTCTAAAAGGAAACACAATAAAATTGCAAAAAGATGATTCCTATGAGATGAAGCATTTCCATAAGTGTTTCCATTTGAAACAATTTCCTTAGTGTTATGTGGATATCTTCATAACCATAACTAAAAGTGTAGAAGGTTATCTAAAGGAGCTGACATGCATATGGCCTTTAAATAAACCAAACAAACTTGTCTATGAGCAGTGCCATAAACGTTCACATCAATCTCATTAAAACTTGGCAAAGGAAATACTGGGAAAAGCTCCATACTACAGAGCGTAAATGTCCAAGGAAAATGAGACCATGAAAATCTTCTGGACAACAAGCTCCATAACTAAAAATTTACTACTTATCTTTCCAGTTTCTTTAATGCATGGCCAATTTTCAAAGCAGACTATTAAAGGCAAGGTCAACTACAAGCACGTTGTTAAATGACAACTTCACACAAACATAGCTTGTAGTTTATGATTTGACAATGAAACTTTTGCCAAAGGATAACAACATGCCCAGCCATCATATTTGTTACAATTTTCCGCATTGAAGATTTAAATCTTAGGCTAAAACCACAAAATAAACATTTAAAAATCAATTGGCCGTATGAGAAATTTGTTAATCAAGTATATATTTCCATACAAATAAGCTTGCAAAAAGTTAATAAGTTCACTAACCTAAGTGATTAATAAAATAATATCAATACAAATATTAATAATAAGTTTGGATGATTAAATTTAGTCAATTAGTGCATGTTAAGTTGAGTTACATAAAATATGTAAATTGATAATTTAAGTATATATATACACACACATACACACACACACACACAGACATACATACATACATACATACATACATACATACATACATACAAAGACACTACAAACCACCTTAACTCATTTAATCTTTTATAACAAGAAAGACAATATAGATTTATTCAAGATTACCTTACAAACTTCGAACAAAGATCAAGTAAAAAAAGCTTAACAACCCTTAAAGATTATGTTATACTCAATAATTTGATGTTGAGGTACCCATATGTTTTATGTATTATGTGATCATGTAATATTAACACATAATCTTTTTTCTATATAATATTTTAATGAAAAATATGAGAGATTAAAAGAGCTTTTTTTAAGAGCCAAAAACTTTAATTCCTATGAAATTAGTGAAATAGCACTACAACTAATACAACAATCTCTAGTTATCCAAGTTGCTTGTTCAAATGAACCAAAGAAATTAAAAAAGAAAAATTGCAGAAGACAAATTCTAAGCTTACATTTGTGTTCTTCCTGGCACAATAAATAGTATACATGTATCTACTAATAGAGGAAACTATACTATTAGCTGCAAGAAACACAATCACAACTCAAGTAGTACATCCCTAATAAAATTCTTCTCCACGCAGCACTTGATTCGATTACTACTAGCTCATTATGCCAAGCTTCCCTCATTGCTTTGCAAGCTTTCCCTTTGGTAGAAAAGAAGGGCAAAGAAAATATCCTTATGGTAGGATGGAGATATGCAATTTTTTCTCCTCAAAGGACTTCACGAGTCAATTCAAGGTCAAGTAATTTTAAAAAAAGAGAGAATGATGTGCAAGCCTAAGCATTGTCCAACATATGATTAATTTTCTTTGTTTGGTAAGTTACTTGTTTTTTGGAGTAGCTTTGATGGCATCCCAAGCAAATTTAATGTCTTCTAAATTTTGGACAGGTTTAAATGGAATTAGTGCTTTGCAAACATGGTTTATTAAGAAAAGGAACAATTAGTTCTATCACTTGGTAATATTTTCTAATTAGAAGGTACAACTCTTATAGTTATAGCATTCAGTAAATGTATCCCTTACCCTTGTTCATCATCCATTCCCCAAATTTAGGCATTTTTTCACTATACTATATTTTCTTAGCAAACTATCTAAACTTTTTTTACCATGGATCATTCGAAAATCACTCAAGGGCAAAAGTTCCATCTTCTTCGCAAATACCAGTAAATGTATCCCTTACCCTTGTTAGTCATCCATTCCCCAAATATAGGCATTTTTTCACTAGACTATATTTTCTTAGCAAACTATCTAAACTTTTTTGCCATGGATCATTACGAAAATCACTCAAGGGCAAAAGTTCCATCTTCTTCGCAAGTGCCATATTTGTTAGAATAGTTGATATTTATAATTCAACCATCGAGTATGTATTTCTTGAACTATTGTAGTAAATTAAAAAAAGACTTACTTTGACTTATGGTCAAGTAATTTTCCAATGGATTCTTAAGTTACTTGCTTAAATATTTATTATTCATTCTTCATTAGGCTAAGATTACCAATGTCTCTACAACACAGAAATGCTTGTGGTGACAATAGTGAAAAAATCACAAAAAAACTCCTATTTTAAATATAACTCATGAGATCCATTGAAAATAGCTAGTGGTAGAACCCATAAGAATAAACAATAAAGAAACCCAAATCACCTTGTTAAGCACTCTTTCGTAATAATATAAAATTAAAATTTTATTGTACGTATGAATATGCCATATGAAAATGGATGACCTTATGAATGAAAAAAAATCAAAAGATGCAGATGAAACATTAAGCACAAAAGATGGTGTAACAAAATACCTAAAGTTAAAAAAAATGTGGCAAATAAGGAGAAAAAAAAGAAATGAATGTGAGAATGACTATAAGACTCCTCTGATAGATAATCACAAATAAAATTTTAGAAATACAACCAAATACAGGATATCAAACAATAAGTATAAGTAATCTCTAATATAAGAAATAATAGGCAACTACAATAGCATACTCTATATTATTCTACATATAAGGAGAAAGCATACTTGTCTTTCAAGTAGTTTATTATAAGTTCCTTGTAAGGATTCTGTACCACTCCTTGGACTACCATAAACCTGATATAGTAAAGGGGAACTTGAATCCCGAGTTGCAGTATCTGTTACTATATCATTCTCATATTAGTACCTGAATGGAACAGTTGATAATCCATTTAATATGATAGACCAATAAAGTGAGTATTTCCAAAGAATAAAGTCATTCACAAATGCTATAAAAGATTCTTAATCTTAATTTTAAATTAGTTGTTCATAATTGATTTTTGAATAAATTTTTTGTGGTAAAAAGGTAAAACTAATAATTCACAAAAAAATTAACCTTTTAACCAAAAAATAGATAAAAAATAATTATCCTAAAATATTAGTTATGCTAGTAAAATATTAATAATTAATTATCTTCTTAAAATTTATCGATATAACTTACTTCACCAAACACAACCAAAAATATCATAATCATTCGTTAACGAATTTTTATATGCTATTTTTAATTTTATCTTACGGAATGATTAACCATGCAATTAAAATGAATAAATTATCCAACTTCCTACAGCGAATAAAATATATTATTCATCACAAATCTAATTCTTAATAAAAAAAAATAAGAAATAGAATTTAATTAAAGAGAAAAAACATCATAATCAAAACTCATCATAATACCAGTCTAACATCGATTTGGCACTAACAAGACATTTGCTCTACACATTAGTTCGACCTTGACATTAGTTTTTTTACAATTCTGGCAAAAATACAAATCTGATCATAATCCTAAACTTTTTTTAATAATAAAAAAAGATTATTATATTCAACCTATCTACCATCCTTTCTAGAGCCTTTTCTAACCTCTCTTTTTTTGCCTTAGTCCATGCTCTATTAATTTTGTATTCCTATCTTATCAATTCTTCATGAACTAATTCTTAATTAAGTCGACATTATCAAACCCAAATAACCAAATGCTAACAAGCTACACAAGGAGTTAACATAGACTACAATTTTAAAAAACACATTTCAAAATAAGTGTACAATGAATGAGTTTATAGATGGAAATAGACAAAGACTAAACAAAAAAAATGAAATAAAGTTAAACTTTTGGTTAATGTTTCACTAGTACATTTTAATGAGAGCACCCTTAGATGATTTAAATGACATCAATATGGCCTTTGCATAAGTTATACAGTAAAAAATGAAAATAAAGTGTAATATCAATATGACGACAAAGAAAAAGTAGCTGTTAAACAGTATCAAACAATAATCATAATAGTACATACACGATTTCCATAAGGAAACAATTAGTAGTGTGACATTGACGTTGAACATTGTAATATTTTCCTATCCATAACCATTATGCTCCATGTAGTTTTGAAGCTATAAATGTAAGCTAACTGCCTCATAGGACTTCCAAAACTTGAGAAACAAACAAAGATTTATCAAAGCTAAAGAAAATCTTTTATAAATTTAGCCTATGGGGAAAGAAAAAATAAAACAATGATTTGAAGATAAAAAAAATTACATCAAAAGCTCTGCATTAGCTTGGATGTAAATATTTTTCAGTCTCCCTACAGATCAATTTGTTGTGGCGCAATGTGTATCCAATGACTGACTGATGTAACTGCGAAGGATTTCTAAGAGACTCAGTTATCACAGCCATTACAACTTCAGGTACATCACCTTCCAAGTCATCGAGAAACTTGGTAGCATCTACTTGAATACTAGAGTTCATTCCAATCCCATCATACGTTGGGAAGGTACTTTGGATTCTTTCAATCATGTGCCTTGCAAGAGACTCGCATGCCGATCTAAATGATTCTATTTCTTGATGTCACAATCAAAATGACATCATCTGATGATTTGCTACCCTTGACCATTGTGTAGATTGCTTCTTTGTCACTGTGCGAATGGATCTCACCAATAGAATCAGCAACACTATCTGTAATCAACCTCCTAATGTCTCTTGCTTGGCTTAAATATTGATGAAGCTGTTTTTGGTACTCTACAAATATCTTAGTTGCCTCATCACATTGCTGATCATAAGCTTCTAACATCACCTGCTTGTACCTTATATGTTAACCAAAAGAAAGGAAATAGTTATTCATTAAAGGAGTACAAAACTAAAGGTAATTAGCAATTACGTCGTCATTCCAATGGAAAACACATTAGCAATATCACACAACTTCAGAAAATATGCATTTAGTGTACAGTACCATGAACAATAATTTATTCATGAACTCACAAAGCCAGAAAAAACCTCTTCTCCAATTCCAAATTGTAACATTTAGTTCTGTATAATTCACCTGTTACAAGAATCCCCAAATCTAAAAATCAAGTGAAAAAAGTAGACATCTCACCTAGCATTGGCCCTCTCGTCGACCATTCGCTTCCACTCCGACTCCTCTCTTTAAACCTCTACCATCCGGGACCTCAACTCCTTCCTTTGCCACCTAACTACTTTCCTCAACCTCACCGCCTCCTCCACCGCAAGGTCCCTCTCCTTCACCGCTACTTCCTTCGCCTCTAGAGATGATCCATCCTCTAGATCCAAGCTTCCCTTTTCCTTCTCCCACCTCCTTGCTTTCACCCTTTCAGCAGGTGCCGAAACTCCATGAACAAAAATATTTCGACAAACCGTCACCGTGGTTCTATCCGACTGCACTCTTTGAAGGAGAAAGCTCCACATGGGGACCATGTTTCCCTAGCAGACTTGTGGATCTGGTCAACAGAAGGAAACTGACCTGGGTATCCCATTTCGTTCTGATGCCAATCAATGATCGCCTCTGGCCTCGGGACTCTGCCCCCTCTTGGAGCCTGCATAGTCTACACTGATGGAAAAATACTCCGTTGGAGAAGAATGTTATCTTCATGGTTGCCATTCAGATGCAAAGCAGCACCGACAGAGAGCTGTAAAACTGAGCAACGTCGACACGAAGGCTAAAGGAAGACACAGATAAAGCGGCAGATGAGTTCTGATCTAGACAGCATAGGGATGAGAAATGGTTAAGGGAGTAGAGAAAAACGAAGGTATTTGGGGAGGGATTAAGGAGAAGGTCGCCGAAAAAACTTAAGTGAGGAGTGTCTAGGAATTTGATGCTCAGTCCATGGCGTTACTTCTCTGGCTATAGAGGCAATTGAAAATATCATGTATTTTGATTATATTTTTTATAATAATTTTATCTTAAAAATTTAATAATTAATTAAAATAAATTAAATAATTTATTAAAAGTATTATTAACAAGTTGATGGGTTTTATAAATTTGTTATTAATTGCATTGAAAAATGATTAAATTTTTTTTTTCTCTTAATAAAATGTGAATTAAACTTTTTAATGTTATTTTATGATGATAAAACAATCTTTTATTTTTTGACATTGTTTTTTTTTTAAAAAATTAAAATTATGTATTTAAACTTAGCTAAACAAACATTTGATAATATTTTGAAAGTAATTTCATTAAAAAAAATAAGTTTGAAATTAGTGCTTCAAATAGTCTTGATAAATATGGCACTAAAAAAAGGTAAATAGAATGGTTAATATTATAATTATTTTATAAGTATATATTTATTAAAGAAATTTTTATAATTTTTCATCTTTTGAATTAAAATTTATATTTTTAAATATTGACAAAATTTTTTTTGTAGAAGATGTTACTTTTATGATTACTAAAAAACTTATTCCTATAATTAACTATTAAACAACAGATCACTTTAAATAGTTCTATGAATGGCTAAATTTATAAAAAAAATAAAATATTTAATCAAATATTATAATCATGCTTAATAATAAAAAAAATACATACATTAAAATCATTTCATTATAAATCTAATTATTTCATTATAAATAAACATGGATAAAAAATAAAAATTATATTTTCAATATTTGATTTATCATAAATTAAAAAAATCACTTCGTGTCAATTTAAATATCTAATTACCATTTGAACTGTGAAGACCCCTCCATCAATCTCTTATTAAAATTTTTGTTGAATCACACTAAATCAATGTTTCTTAATTACCCATAGTTTTTATTGAGTAACTACAAAAATTATACAACTCTTGATATGTTCATCATTAAAATTTGTAATAAATAATGACGATTTGTTTTTATATTTTTCTTTATTTCCATAATATTGGTTTTTTTATATGTTATTCATGATATATATATATATATATATATATATATGTATTTATATAAATATAAGTTTTTTTGAATAATACTTAAAACTTGATATTAAATATTTTTTATATTATTTTTTATTCTCTTAATAATAAATAGTTATTTTTATTTTTAAGAGGAATAAAGTTTTATTTTGACTATCACACATAGTCTAAAAATTATTTGAATAATTTTTAATTATGATATAATAGATGATTTATTGTTATATACAACCCAATAAGTTTAAATTGTTAAAAAAAATTATATAAAACATTAATTGATTATTTTTTGTTGTTGCAATCATTGAAGCTTTGTTTATGGAGTTATATGGTTTTGATTGGACAGAAGGTCTTCATTTCCCGTCTCCTTTTCTCGCTTCGATGGCCCTAGAGTTAGGATTTTGTTTGCCTCCACCGATGCCACTGTCGATCTCAATCTCCGCTAACCGAATGCCACTGTTTATAGCCGTTTCAAGCTCCACTAATTGTGTGTCTCCTTCGACCCTCACCACTTCGCTTCTGCTCTCCAGGTGTTCCAAGGCCGATGGTTTCTGCCTCTCTCTCTCGCTCTCTCTCACCTTCCTTCTTTCAGGACAATGGTTCTTGTAGTAGTTTAAATAGCTTACTGTCCATGATGATTATAAGTAGTTATTACTCTTTCCTACCTGCACTCAAGTTGATACTTGTGTTTTTGTACTAATGTTTTGTTATCTATCCGATGCTTCGCATTGTCTTGTAATTCCTGTGAGCCGAGATTGTGAATATTTTTATATGTAGAGTTTTGTTTTTGCTTATCGTATTTTGTTTGTCTGGATCAAGAAACAAGGACTAGTTTAGTTTCATGTTGATTAATTTGTGCAGAGTGGGCCAGGTTCCATGTTAATATTTACACTACATGGTTTTTCGTTAAATCTACTTCATTGTCAAAATATCATTTAGGAAAGGAATGCCTTGCACTTTTCACAACCAAAAGTTCCATGAGGTTTGAAATCGCTCCCTTACTTTTAATAGTGAATAACTTAAGGTCTAATTTCTGAGTTCTATGATGATTTGTCTCATGCCATTTCATCAGATCTTGAAATTAAAATGTGCTTGGTTTCAACTACAACAACCACTCTCAATAAATAGCACAATATTATGGCTAGTTCAATTGAGTGATCCAAGATCTCTATTTGATTTGTGAATGATATGTTTAATGGTCTTATTGTAAAAGCTAGCTAATGTAATTTTCTTATTAATCAAGATGGTGTTGAATGAAATCTTGAAGTTGGATTATTTAGCTTTTGTTAAATTGCTCCATTATTGGACACACAATGTATTTATAAAAGCTTAATTATTTAATATAAATTTTATGATTACTAGGATTTGTTGTTTTCTATGTTTTACCTTAGTATTTATCTTTATTTATCTTGAGTCATAGTCATTAACTATTCTTTTCTAGAAGCTCACAAATGCCATGCAGATTGTATAAATCTAACATCTTGTACATGTTTTTTTTTGTAGTGGTATTATTTCTACGTGTTTGGCTTATGCTTGTTTTTGTTTATCTTCAATACATTATATTATATATATTTTTAACAAAATGCATAAGTTATTTTTATTATTATTGATTTCATTTTTTTCATGCACACCTTTTTCCTGAACATTATAAACTTAGATTATTTATGTACCTGATTTGTCCTTTTAATACATTCTTTTCAGTATGATCTAGTGGTTCAGAAAAGGCATAGTTGTTTAAAGTATCAATTAATATTCATGAATGTAGTATATATATATATATATATATATATATATATATATATATATATATATATATATATATATATATATATATATATATTTATCAATTAGTGTTCATAAACGTTTTATGCTCACATGCTTGTTTTAGTTGATTGTATGTTGTCCTTTTTAAAGCTCATTCATATATTTGTTGATCAAGTTGTTTGTTTGGCGTTTATGAACTTAAACGTTTATGATTTAAATGAGACAAGGTTTAATAACATCAATTATACTCAAATTGAGCTTCAGTAGACCTAACATAATTGAACTTGGGCCCTGTTCTACTTGCTTGGATCAAGTCATTTATAGCCTTGCAATTTGTGAAGTTTAAAATGAATATTTTGAGGGCATAAATCTTAGTCTTCACAATCACAGTGTTCATGGAACTAATAGCACCATCCATGTTTTTTAGATTGTATTATGATTTAATTTAATGTGGGATTGGGTACTAAAATGTCTTTATTTAATGTTGCTTCATACATGCTTTGTTCACAAACATAACATATTTTAAATTCTTATACACCTATACCTATTTTTGTTTTTTTGATTCATTTAATGATGATGATGACCTTGAACAAGATCTGTTCTATGGGTTAATATGGAAGCTCTCTCAGAGATGATAATGATGGTTACTTATAATTTGATGTTTAATTTAAGCATTCTAATAAGCAAGTTGGAATGTTGGTCAGGTTTCATAGCTATTGTAGTTATTGATATTTTTCTTTTTGAATTCTTATTGAAAAGTTGGTAAAACTTTTGGGAGCCATTAGATAAGCAATAGCTTACTTTTTTCATCTGATGTTCAACAACCTGTTTTTTTTTGTCTCCTCCTTTGATGAAAATTGAAATATAAAAGAATATATTATTAATCGTGTTTTTGTTTCATCTTGACTAAACCTAAAGCTCTATCCATTTGCCATTTGGGCCATCTTTTTGGTAATTAGCGGTAACATTGTACTTCAATTCAAGTTTTTAGTTGCAAAATGGAAGCATTGCTATCTTACTGGGGCCATATTATTTGATTATATTAGTAACAATTTAACTTGCACACTAAAAGTAATGTTATGTGAGACTAGTCCATGAGACACTATTTAATATTCTTATCTGCCAGCCACAACTTTCAGGGAATTTGCTGATGTGAATGTTTTTATCAGCATGCATGTGAGCACTGATGATAATTGATAATAGAAAAGGGGGGTGAATAGTAGGATCAACCTTTTTTCCCTTTTTTATGTAAAGGGTTTTTGGAGCTAGCTTAGCCTAAAGAATTCTTGATGCTCTTATTAGAGTGGCCAACTATTTGAATAAGATGTCTTCCCATGATAGTTCTAGCCTTTTAAGAGTTTGGGGGAGTTGCCCATGGTCACAGCAAAATAGTTTGCTTTCCATATCTCAATGTTTATATCGTGATTCCTGTATTTATGTTTCATTTGGTTGGATACAATTTAATATTTTATGCATTTTTAAATCATGGAATTATAAATGATGACATTTTAAGTTCAATTTATGCTTTCTTTGTTGGGTGTAGTTATTCTTTGATTTGGTTTTAAGAATTTTTTTTGCAATAAAAAAAAGTTTTGTGGAATTTAAAGTCCACATGGATTTGTAAATTTGCCCAATCAAACAAAAATAATAAGACAATTTTCTCTCTTTTGAAAAATGTTGACAGTTACAATCAACTAATTAGACTTTATGTTAATGTCTTCTCATGTTGTTTTGGAATTCATTGTCTTCTGTAAGCATGCTATGAATCTTCTCATATATAGTTTTTTCAGGTCTTTTTTTTTTCTCAAGTAGTAACAAAAATCCTTCATTTGCCATCTGCATAATATATAGTTTATTTTTTGATATTAAGTATAAAAAAATAGAGGGAGTTACTAAACTACAAAATAGGCAAGTGAGGCCCATCCCTCCACCGCAAATAAGGGGGCCTCCCCTACACATTCGCCGCCCTCGTCAACCAATAGACTATGAAAAGGTATCTGTTAACTTGACTTTTTTCCTCCCAATGTTTTATGTTAGGTGCCTATTTGGCTTCTCTAATGTATTTCTATTCTTATCAATTTTCATGTCTTAACATTTAGTTGCATTGCTTATTTATGTTCATGTTAGGGAAGTTGTAAAGGAATTCTTGCTTTTATTGAAGCAAATTAGTATGTGAGAATTTGGTTACACTATACTATCTTATGCTTTCCTGTGATGATTGTCTTGAAATATTGATTAATTTTTCTTAAAAATCCATTATAAGTTCACACATAGTACTTTCGCATGTTGTGCCTTAATCTTATAATGTCTACTTTTCTTTCGAATAGGGATTTTTAGTTTAGGACAAATCTAATTAACTACCACATGTTATAATAGATATGATAGAATGAAATTTGGTTTCTAAAAATAGTGAAAAAATTATTGTTATAGTTTTAACAACAATCAAATGGAAGATATTTTTCTGTATGATTTTTAGAATTGGAATCAAGTCATAATGATTTAATTTTTCAAAAAAATATAAACAAATATTTATGTAAATATATTCATATAATAATTTGATAAAGTTAAGGATAATCAATCATTTCATGAATATTACAATATTGTTATATTTATTTTAATTATATGCACAAAGTCATAAACAATTTTTTCTAGGTAGTATGGAATCATGTTTTCATGTATTATCCGTCCATAACTAATGAGTTTATAAACAATAATACTCCACATTATAGTATAAGATCGAGGGTTGGTTTGATTGCTTAAATTTTGCACTTTTAATCACAAAAATACTTGTTTTAGGTCATGTTAAATAACTTAACTAATTATATTTATTTATAAATTAGGGGGGATATCACTATCTTTTTTCATTTTATTGTTTTAATAGTTAAAAAAAGATCTTCTATTCTAACAAAGTCAAACTTTTCTATTTTTTAAATGAATAAGCAAAGATGTTTTGGGCAAATTCAAAATAAGTATTTCTAAACAACAAATCATTAAACACAGTATTTTAACAACACTTAGCAGCACTCATCAAACTTATTTTTTAGTAAATTGTTTAATATTCACTAAGGGCCAACCAGCATTGAGCCAACATCTCTCAAATGATGTGAATCAAGCATTTGTCCATGCTACAAAGTTTTAGGCTTTTTTTTTCCATTCTGTCATCCATTTGTTATCCTCAAATGTTTTCAATTATTTGACCATTAGTAGATCATAAAAATTGCATCCATAACCATGCCATCACAAATAAAGTCTTTCTTACTATATGCATCTTAGTCTTCACGTTCCAAAATTTTTGAAACACTACCTATTTCATCTAAAGAATAAATGGATCAACCCCTCTATATGCATCTCAGTCTTCACATTCCAAAATTTTTGAAGCACTACCCTCTTCATATAATGAATAAATGGATCAATAATTTAAGGTTTGCTTAGCTTAAGAAATTATCCAATATGTTATTAATATGTTTAATTTATTATCAGTTTTATGCTTTTTCCATTTGAATCTTTAACATCTCTTATGACATCCTTAAATATTTTGATCTCTAAATTATTTTAATTTAAGCTTTGAATTATGCTCTTTAATAAATACTAAAAAGCCCATCCAATTAAGATATTACAAAAGATATTACCTTTTTTTATAATGTACTTCTCAAGAAAATTGTTAGTATATAATTCATTTCATGATCAATATTTTTCAAAGAGAAATTTCCTCTAAAATATAAAACACAACAATTTATGAATATAGTTGTACTACATACACTCACAAACGAATGAACGATATGCTTTTGATGTGAAAAACGAGCTCCTCTTAGTATGAATTTGAATCAAATTTGCCCATTTCCCCTTTCCATTCCATATCTATATCAAGAATGTGTTTCAAATGAAAATTGCCAGGTATGTAATTTATGTGCTAATGAGTTTCGTATGGACAGGAGGTTCAAGTTCAAATAGGGGCAAATTGCTCAAATTCTCTTAAAAAATAAAAATGGTGCAAACATTCTCCTCGTTTCTTTTGAATACCAAGGCTAAATCATTAGTTTCTAAACTTATTAAGAGAAAAAGGTGAAAGCATACCTTATAATATTTCTCACTTAATTGGTCACATCAAAATAGATGTATTAAGAATCATTGGCTTTTAAGCAATGTAGATAAATGCTATACTTATTTGGCATATATTTTGTGTTTTGTTACTTGATTTCTTAGTTTTCTAAGATCAAGTTGAATGATTTTAGGTTATTTTAGTAATTCTCTTGGTTTTATTGGAAACATTGGTCAAAAAAATAAGTTCAATTAATTTGTTAGCAGTGTTGATCATTTCATCTCTATTTAATGATACTTGTGTATGGCATATACATTCTCTTTATATTCCTAAAAATTCCTTTTTTTGTCACTTAGCCAATGCATGCCAACATAAATATACCCATTGGTCCAAAACTTGTTATTTAAAAGTATATTTTGACACTCTTATATTTTTTTATTATGGCTAATTTGAAGTCAATGTAATGCTTGCTTGTCACTAGAGGCTGTAATCCATGTTTAGGAACATATATATTTTTTAAGGCATCAAAGTTTATAGCAAACTATGTTAAATCATGACAACGGTTTTCCAATCTGGCCACTTTCTCAATCAAGAAAATTGGAAGGTTTTTTATGATTGAAACTATCACAGTAACAACACGTTTTGTTAGAATAACAGGACTCATGTTGTCCTTTTCTTTTAAAATTAAGTTCTTGCACTTTGGTAAATTGATACCTGATATTTTGATCTATACAACTACTATAAATAAAAAAAAATATTATAGAATGTATCACTAAAAAGTATGTTCTAAAAAATACTAGTATGCATATGCCAATGGATGCATTCTCATACACGTGCATATACCAAAGCTAAGATTGATCATAATCAGATTATAACACAGAATTGTATCCCTGATTTCAGTTGAAAGCTTAATTTTTGGGTTGATATTAGGGATAATACTGAAATTCTAGCAAGATATAGTAAAATATATTGGCAATAAAAGCAAAAACATGCCAATTCTTGCAATTTTAGGGCATAAAGGACTCTATCTAATTACAACTCTGTCATCTAATTAATAGAAGCACTTTAAAAATTAAAACAACCTCACTAGGTCATATTTTACTTCTATCTATTTTGTGAAGCAATCAACTATCACAACAAAATACCAATGTTTGCCCAAGGAAAATTGTTTCATAAATTAGGAAATGCCATAATACATTAATGGCTTTCATTTATCCTATTAGTCGTTGAGGCAAACGTCTATTAAAATGACAATTTTTACAATCTCAACATATTGTGCAACATTCTTTTGCATTGTTGGCCAGCGCAATTCTTTTTAAAAAACTCATGGCTATGTTATAACCAAAAGAATTGCTTCAATAATCCACAAAATAAATGGATTTAATAATGTCAAACAGCTTGAGAGGTTGGATAACGTTATTCCAAATTTTAAGAACATTAAAGACATAACAGACGAGCTTCTTAATTCCATCGCATTCTCATTGTTTTTTACAAGCTACAATCTGATTTTGCCTCTCTATGGCCTGAAAATAAATAATCCTCGACTTTATAGCAAGATATGATTCTACACAACGTAGCAATATGACCATCTAACTTATATAGGTCTCAAAATGTCTTTGGTGAATGCATTTTCAAAAAGTCTCAAATGCCATCAGGGTTAGCTTCACTTCCTTTCTTTAAACGTGCTTGATAAGATGCCAAAATTGCACTCGAGTGGATTGACATGCGACCAAAATTTTCATAATTCTTGAAAGCTCTCTTTAAGATGCGCAACATAGGCGAAGAATGATTGATTTTGACTAAAAACTCCTCAACATATGCATCAACATTCATTCCTCATTTATGGCTAAAAACTATATTAACCATTTATTGATATGTTGCCCTTTCCATTTTTAAAACAAATGACACAACCTTTTAACAACGTATTGAAAATTGATGATAGATGAAATTTTTCATTTTCTAACTCAAAAATCCTAATCTATTGTCATCCAAAGAAGGCATTCAAAAAAGCTTAAATGATTAAAAATTGCAATCAAGCTCATTGAATCATCAATTTTTGACAAAAATAAAACTTTTGGTCAAGCCAAATATGATAAAACAAAGAGTCAACACAAATGTGTCATTTGTCAGTTTTCTTGACAAGAAAAAACTTTTCCAACCACTTGAGGTATTACACAACAATGAATCAAACCTTAAGAATATAAGTTAGTTCTCTTTAGCCAGGGCTTGTTTTTCGTAGCTAAGTGTGTCTTCTTCTATCATATTCTTAAGAATTCAAAGTTAACATTAAGATGTTGGTAAAACAAAACTCAAGTAACACCAACAATATCAAAACAAGACCATGCAAAAATATCAATGTGCTGAGCTAGGAGTGAGAGAATGGTTTCCCTTTGCTATTAATTCAATCCCTTTGCTCTCCATTGAAGTTAACAAATATATGTATACTTTGGAAGGAACTAAAAGATGAATAAGAAAAGAAAAAAACAATCTATGAAGAAGAACAAAGATGTCCAATAAATTGATGAAATGCCACAACTTCCCATCATTGTACTCAGGTAGCAACTCTTCAACTGAAGCAGTTCTCCTTAAACATGCGAAACCTAAAGGCGTAAGACTTTATTTGAACACAAGGGATCAAAGAGTGTGAGGAGTACCTGACGGGTGATGACTAAGATTGAAATTACTTAACAAAGAGTAATTTTCTGTAGGATTTTAATTTGAAGGTTATAAAAATAAATAATCCAACATTGACTGTAAAGATTGGAGATTTATGTGATAATTTAGCCTTAAAATGTCTAAAAAATTTTTGAGAATAAAACCCTCTTTGGTCAGAATCAGATGATCAAATGAAACAATATCTCGAAATAAAACTACGTTGTGAAATTTATACACAGAAGGTGTTGAAGCCATAATGTGAAATTTATTTATTGCAGGTAAATCGAAAATTACAAATAATGATATTCTCAGGTTCATAAAATTTTCCACCTACATGACTACTTATATTTCATTTCCATATGCGAAAAAATAAAGCTTACTTTAAGCTTAGTTTATTCTCCCAAGAAGCTGATTGGAGAACCAACATAGGGGAGAACATAACTTAAACAAATGCCCATCTTATTGAAGGCATTCCAAAATAAAGAATCAACAAAACTATGATATCCACAATACCAAACACACATCAATGTTTGCAATAAGTCTTGTGAACACGATTGTGGTTTTAGAAAATCTAAATAAAAAAGATGCTTTGACACAAAAGAGATTGGAAGCAAATAAAATATTCTCATTATTACATTTGACAAAGTGTTTTCCTTAAAAGGATTTTAGAATTAATTTATAAGGGCATGCTTGATTCCATCCAAAGATCACCAAAATAATACTAACATGTACTTAAACTTGTCTCCATGGTCCTAAAGAGAGATGAAAAGTCTCGATAGGTCTTAAATGGTTTTCCATCATGGTGATGCAACACTAAATGTGGACTTCAAACCACCTTTAATCCATAGAAACTAAATAAAGCATGAACCAACATCTTGTATAGTTTGAGGGCTTATGTTTGACTAAACTACATAAGATAAATGAAAGTTTTAGATAATATTTTTTGGTGATAACTCTTGTATAGCTTGAGGGCTTATGTTTGACTAGACTTAAATATCAATCCAACATCTTGAAACTCTTAATGGCCTCCTTCTTCCTCTCTTTTTTTCTTTTTTATTCCTTCTTAGTATAAGCAAACTCAATAAACCTAAAAACCATCTTAAACCTCAAAACCCTCTCCCTTTCATCCTTGCTTAAACTTTTGCCAAATACCTCACTCCAAAACGTCAAAAATTATCACATGCTTTCCCTTTCTTAAGTTTGCCTCACCTAAAATTAAATCACAACCTCTTCTCTTCTTTCCTCCCTTTCACTCTCAAACCCTGACTTTCGTCATCCTCTCTCTACAAACCCTTGGTCAAGCCTTGCTTCCTCTTAAATAAAGCCAATTAACCATCCAACAAGTACCTAAGAGAGCTACTTTATGTCTCTCTTTCTCTCTTCTTACCATAATATTATTTCAGCTAACCTTCTTAAACAATTTTTGTAATAAAAGACTTCATGGATGATAACCAAAGGTAATGTGGCAATAAGAATTTACTTGAGAGATACATTCAATGGAGTTTCTCAAACTCTTGAAGAGGTAACTAATTGTCTAAGATGGATGACAATGATGTTATCAATTACTCCCTTAATGAAAATATTTAGATTCCCTCATTGTTGAGGGGAGCTCATTGGTAATTTCCTTAAGCCTTCTTTTGCTTCCAAATGTGTTGGAAATAGATAATTCTTCTTCATTCACTAAGAGTAATAAAAGTTTTTCAGCAAGATATGAGATGGTAAACAAAGCCTTGGCTTCTCAAATTCATTGCCCCAAACAAAAAATACTAAGGATGCTTTAGTCACCTGGGTTTCTTCTAGGTCCACCTCACTTAGGCTTTCTTGGAAACATTGGAGGTAAAATTTGGGACTTCCATTTTAATTTTGACAAAGATCTGGCAAACATTCTACCAAAATTTTCTGGCTTGACATAACTAGCAATGGAAGAAGCAAAGATCCTTTTCAAAAACTCTAAATTGGGAATAACGAGATACCATCTAAAGCCATTTCGATGTTGCATCTATGAAGCAAGATGGAGAAAATTGTTTACTTAATTGCACAAAAAAGCAAGAAAAAAAGACGTAAGTGTTACGAATTCACATAGAAAAATTTATGGGTCTGATTTGTCATAACAAAAAGTAGGAATTTGAAATTTGGAAGGAAAAATAAAAAAAATCCCCTTTAAAAGAGGGGCAATTACAATGCC
The DNA here is from genome assembly GCA_023846275.1 of Vanilla planifolia. Lineage (NCBI taxonomy): Eukaryota > Viridiplantae > Streptophyta > Magnoliopsida > Asparagales > Orchidaceae > Vanilla > Vanilla planifolia. The sequence continues at coordinate 7,194,458 of JAIUJO010000015.1, read as the reverse complement.
AATGTAAGAAGAATAGTTAAGACACATCATACACCATGCCACACTTGCTAAATGAACACATCCAAGGACAACAAAGGTAAAAAGGAAATTATGAAGTGGCACAAACAAAAGGTATCCCACTTGCAAAAATTAATTAACTAGCAGAGAAATAAAGGGAGATGAATGAGTTGAAAAAGGATAGTTCATCACAAGAAAATGAACAAGCTCATTTAAGACAATTGAAATTTGCGTTAGAATCACAGACTTTAGTGGAAAAAGAATTTCAAATAGATAGAAATGACCTTGACAAAAATATTTCCAAATGTTACTAAAAGATGTGAAAGATTGGCTTAAAAGGAAAGATCATTCTTAAGAGGTGGAGGGATAGAATTAGTGATCACTTACATCGTTGAAACATTAAAAACAAGATCATAATCAAGCACAACTTTTTGAACTGTTGTTCTCATCTTTTATCTACTCACTAATTCCAACATGCAATGTTAGAAAAGTGTTGAAACTAATTACAAATTCCAAGAAGAAGAAATGATTTACTTCCCTTTAGCTAAAGAATCACAAGAAGGTAATTTAGAGTTATTACAAAAAGGAAGCCCCTTCAAGTTCAAATATAAGACTTAGGTAAGAACAGAGAGTGATAAGCACAGAGAAATTCCTTAAAACAGAAAAAAATTATATTTAGCAAGATTGCCCACTGCACCAAAATGGTACATAAACTAAACTGTAATGGAGTGGCAAGTTAATTATAACCAAAGAACAAGGCCCTTTGCACATGATAAATTTGCAAATTTCATTAATATTTTGTGCTTTTCTATACTAAGTTTTATCCTATTCAACTTGAACAATGATAATACCAATCATGCTTGATGAATCCTAATCAATCTGGAAATCTTACACCTTTTAACCTTGTTCTCATGAAAAGGTTTGTCATGGATGGCTACAACAATTTTAAAAATACATGCCTCATGTTACTCATCTAGCATAAGATGATCAAGCAAATTGTAACCTAATAGGATAACTTTGCATATTCATACTACATAAATGGTAAATAGCTATCATAACACTTACTAAAAAAGGATTAAATAAGAGATCATGGTTTTTATCTTGCATGTTATACGAATAACTAAAATAAAAATATCTTAACAAATGCCTCTTGCTCCATATTTTGGGATAATATATGTACCATCTATTAATATTTATGCATCCATGAACATAAGGTTTAATAAAATCTTATTTAGATTGCATACCCATAAGAAGCACATAAGAAAATATCTAAATTTAATTTAGTTACTAATAAATGATGAAAACATTAAAAACGTGGATAACATAAAATTCATAAAAGAAAAATGAAATAAAATATATTACATGATGGATTTAATGCCTAGAATATACCATTTTATATCCTTCAAGTGCCCTTTGCACTAGCTGTGATATTTCTAAAAACACATCCTCCTAAGATGACTCGTGAGAAAAAACTTTATCAAAAGTGAAACAATACTTTTGAGCTGTTTACAAATAAAGCAAAAAAAAAAAAGAATCCGCTATAGAAGGCTTGTCCTTACAGATTATAGTTTCCATAAGACATTACAAATTAGATGAAAGCTTGCATGTAATAAATTAGAAAAATTTTCCTTACCACAATACATCAAATCAATGCCTCTCCCAAGAGACTCAACTCTTGTTGGATATGAAATAACTGAACCATCTGCTCCCCTAGCATCAACGTCTGACAAAAAAGGTTGCACTCAACAAAAAACTCGAATGTTTCCTTTTAGTTCCTGCAAAACATTAAAGCTCAGTAAAAGTATATTATGTGTGGTATAAATATCAGATATGAATATTCATTTTTGACATGTTTCTTGTTCAACTTTCGAATGGAATGGCTATCAAAGGCTCTAAGATTTTAAGGAAAAAAGCTGAAAAAAAAAGAACTTTTCTTTAAGAAAACTGTCTCGGGTTCAAATGCCAGATCGCCAGTCAAATTTTAAGTGTTTTACTGCCCAATGATGCAGCTTTTATGAAAATATCAAAATATTAACAAACACTTTGGCATGGAGAAACATATCCTTGCAAATGGAGACACATACGTGGCTTGTGGAAAAGAAGAAATTGAGTGATACGCATGCATGTTTATTGGTTTGGGACCAAAACCAGATTTTCAAATAGTTTAAAACTGATTTCAGTCCAATAATCAGCCGAAATATTGGTTTGGTTCAACTCAAGGTTTCAACTAATCTTGGCTAAAATCAATGTCCATCACCCTCAACCTAATTTTTGCTTCCAAATCCATTACCAAATTACCTAAATACCTTCATTTTCTAACAATAAAAAAGCTCGGGTGGGTAAGTTCGAAAATTCTCTTGATAGCTACAATAATGGTTTTAATGGATGAGATTTACAAGAGTTAGTGTCATAAAATTTCAAACACCAAAGAATGGTTTCACATTCAATTTCTCTTTTGCTAATATTTCCCTTTCTCAATTATCCATAACATTACTTTTACATTTATTCTTTTAATAATTTGCTAATTGATAACATAAATAAATATTGCCTAATTTAAATTTTTAATTATATAACATTGATTTTGAATCTTATCCTTTTATTGTATTACCTACTTTTATCTTTTCAACAATACTCTTTTTTGTTACTTGGATAGATTATGGCCACTCAATTTTTTAACAATATTTTTTTTATAATTTACTTTTTGCATCACCTAGCCGCACAGACAAGTGATCATTATTATTTTTAATTGTGTTATTTATATCATTTCATTTTTAATACCCAACCCCATTTCTATATGGACAAATGGTGACCTTATTAATTTTACAAAATATCCCATTCATTTTCAATAGTTCATTTCTTTTCAATGCTGCACGTGCACCTTATCAACAGTTAAGCGCATTCGTGTTATACACGCACAAGCTACCAACATCTATGGATAGACCATTGGCTTGATCATAAATTTGTGCACTTCAGGATGCACGCTGGCAAAGACAGACATTGATAGGTGCAAAATTTGTAAAATTTGAGAAATTTTTAATTTTCGATCAAAATCACATTTTTTTATATTTAAAAATTGTATCCCAACCACTATATAAAAAGGTAGAAATAATGAATGAAATAATTCAAAAAAATTAAAAAAAAATCTAAGACGTCAAAACTCTTAGAAAGACAGAACTTGAGAAATTCAGCGAGTTTTGAGAATTAGAACTTCGTAAATTCAAAACCCTTTAAATGAAATCTTCTTGTGGAATTCCACGTCCTTGTGATAAAAACCCTCTTATCCTTTCGCTTTCTCCTTCTTTCTTTGCTCACCATTATTACACTTCCACTTCAGTTGTTATCATTCTAAAAAAAAGCCTGTTAAAGAGGGTTCAAGACGAGAAAAGCTCACAAGCAGATCATTGATAATTGATTTTAATGATAATGACAACACTATTATTTGAGTCACAACTATTGAAAGTCACTAACCATAATTTATTAGCAAAGTTTCTAGAACAAGTGCTACTTTGGAAGCATTAACAAGTGGCATGGCTAAGAATTGTTAATAATAACTCATCATGTTTCTTTGCAATTTAACATTGGACAACTAACAAGAAAAAGAAGTAACATGTCAACATCCCAACTAGCCTTATGCCCAAGCACTTACATCAGAGGAGCAAGCACCTATAAGCCCCAAGTTATAGGGATCATGGTTCCATTTGCAAGAGGAAAAGAGCAAATCTAAGAAAAAATCAATGACCAAAAAAACCAATGATATCAAAACGCACCTTGTTAGAGAAATATTTAAATCTTTTTACCACTCACATTGCTTTTATTATTGCTAACTCATAGTACTTCTAAGGCATTGTCACTACTATAGAGATCACAATAAGCTCTTTAGTAAAGTCACTCCCAACTTCAAAGGTTGTCAAAGTCTGTTTGAAATGGAAAAACATAACATGCAAACAAAAAAAATATGCAAAATAACGGCATTTGCATCCAACATCAAGTGTATCACAAGGAAAAAACTCATTGTCATTAGGTTTTTTGGAGAAGATCTTTTGCAATATTGATCTTTGATTCAAATGCCAAGTTGTTGCTATGGTTTTCACTCTATTATAGATATAAAGTTTCTATTATATATTCTATATTTATTGCATTCATTCTTCTATTATCACTACTTTTGGCTCAAGTATGGGATCTTTTGATCTATTGTACCCTCGTTGAGTTGCATAATGAACTATAGTATATAACTCTTTTATGGATTGTTATGAATTTTTTTCTACCTACTTTTGCAAAAAAACTACAATGGAGTAAGTTTGATCTTTTATGATTATGAGTAAACATAAACAATAATTGTCCAAATCACTTACAAATTTCTATTCATTACTTCATCCTTATTTTTTGTTAGTTATACTACAAGTGCACACACTTTTTAAAAAATAGTATTTTAAAATAAGGCTACTTTTATCTTTGTAAATTTTTTTTAAAAAAAAGGAAAAAAGGTACTATTCTCAACTCTTCAAAAACAAGTTAGCGTTCAACAACATTGTTACTAAAAAAATTTTAACCATGTTCTACTACAAATTACTAGACTAGAGAAAGACTGCTGATTAAAAGGCATTTGTTAGATGACAAATTAAGCAATTGACAGATTGATTTAGGCTATGATAGCACAACCACTAAACTCTATTTCTCAATGTATAAATTAAGAGTGGAAGCTTACAAATTTTTTAACAAAAACATGGAGTTAGAATGAAAATAATTGAGGCAAAATTACATGAAGAAAATGTTTTGTTTTTTAATTTGGTGGAGTGCATTTATATGATAGTAAACTCAATTTAAATTTATAATCTCACCCTCATATTCTCAAGATGATTCCTAAGCAAGTTAGCCCGATCTATTAATCTAGTAACAATCTCCACCAATGTAGTTTTCTCCTTCTGCAACTTTGATATAGTATCACCATTCTTGATAGCATCAACCTGTAGCTGAAGGTTATACTATTGCAAGCTATTCTTGTACTCTTGTAGTAGTTTGTTTATCCCTTGAACCATTTTTATCTACGTAGTAAAAAAATACAGAATATATCAAAAAAAACTATTTAAATATTTCTTTCAATTAAGTTCAATGATGCATGTTGCTCTACTTGACTATTAAGATGATTTATTTCTTATGTAGCTTTCTCCAGATCTTCCATGAGACCATAATGTAAATTGTCTGAAGTAGCCCTTGCATCAGCTTCTTTCTCCTGAGCTTTATGGCACCTAATATGTTTCATGAGTATTGTCATTATATATAAGTCAATAAAGAAACTATATTTAATTTTTAGAAGGTACCAATTTGTTGGACTCCTCCCTCTTAAGATTCTTCTCTAAGGACACCTTCATTGTCTTGTATTCCTCAATTAGCAAAGTAAACTCTTCTATTTTGGAATTCATTTGGGATTCTGAAAAGAAATGAAATTTTCCAAAGATTAATAGTAAAAAAAATTCATCATCGCATGAAAATGTAAATTGAAAAAATTCACAAATTTCAGAATGCTCTCTTTTCTGACTCCAACAAACTACTGAGCTCATCCTGTCTGGCAAGATAACAATCTTCCAGATCAATGTACAACTAATACAAGACTTTAGCCTCTTGATGTAGTTTCTCATATCGCTCATCCTTCCCTGCAAAAATATAACTGTAAAAATTAGAATAAACACAATTACTTAAAAAAAAAGAGACAAATTGTTATTATAACATAAAGATTAGGAAGCGCCGTTTCCTAGAGATCTGCTTTGCTCATGAGCTTTGATTTCTCAGTTAGTAACTTCACTACATCCTCGCTTGAGTTAAACACAACCCTGGCACCATCACAATCCCCATTAGAGTTGACAGTATCAGGAACACCTCCATTATGCCCAGATATTTTATGCATACTCGATAGAGGTAGGAGACAACGTGCGGAGTTTGCCTTTCCTACCATATTCTCGCCTCCAATCCTCTGTCGCCTATTTAACAGTGATTCGTCCAAGTTTTTGCTCTTCTGTAAATCAATCTACATGTAAGAATTCCAAGCCAAGGAGAACACTAGCCATAGAACGGATTGAAACTGAATGTGGTGAGAAGTAAACCTTACATTTAAGCATCTTCGAGAAACATTATACCCAGCGGTCAGCAGGGGTTTGTTCTGGTCCTCATGTGCATTGTCAATGAGAGAAAAATGATCCAATGGTGCTACGTAGGGGTAGGGCTGAAGTCGAACCCTGATGAGGTGCAGTGGTTGGATGAAGAACAAAAGACAAAAGGCATCAGACAAACAAATTACAAACCAAAGAAGAAAAAAATCCTTTTCATTATCTTTTCGAGGAATTGTTTGGTCTCGAGAATGACAATACTCTTGCTCTTCCCATCTATACAAAAGCGAAGGGGCGAGCTTCGGGATTTGTAATTTATTGAAACGAGCATGCCAGAGGTTCCGAAATGACCCAAACATGCCCTGTTAATAATTACACGACAAACGAAGCAATAATATTTATTTTCTTTCAAATAAATATTATTCAGCATAATAAGAAAACAAACAGAAATAACATTTAAAAACCCAACTAAACGAAAAAAATTATTCATTAATGTTTTTAGCTTAAATTTGAAAATGAGAGGTTACAAAATAAAGCTTTGAAAAAAAGAATATTAAAAAAGAGTTTTATATAAATAAATAAAAATTAGATATATACATATATATATATATATATATATATATATATATATTAACAATTAGAGATTGAGAGAAATAGAAACAATATTTAAAATTTTGTTATTAGTCTAGACAAATTTTTTAATATGGTATTAGGATTTTGACTTATTATTTTGGAGTAAATTTTTAATAAATTAATATATAGGATAATATATATGTAAAAAAGCATTATATTAATATTTGAATCAAGACGAATTGTGACATCATGGTCAATTTCATCAATCATACTTCTCTATGATAGTAATGGTCCATTCATCATTGCTCTTTTACTATTGCTCTCTTAGTGAAAGAATGAAAAGTTACACTAAACTTTAGCCTAATTTAAGCGTAATTTTTACAGTACAATAAATAATATCTCATATAATGACCATTTTTCAACTAAGTAGGTATCAATGTTCTTTAGTATGTCTATTACACCCTTGTCAAACATAAATGTTTATATCTCATATGTGCTTGATTTAAGTGAAATTATTAATATTCAATTAAGTCAAGCCATGAACTTTAAATGTCTAAAATTGTGGTCTTCAAGGCTCTTGGAGTCATGGCAAGCTTCAAGGAAACGAAGTCAGGGGTGTGGGGGGTGCCAACTTACACAATGAGACTACGTGTTTGGCTCCCTTCAGCTTTCTCAAATTAGAATATTCAATCCTCAAAGTTGCGCTTCTTTCAAGCAAAAAGAAATCTCGCTTCAAGGAAATTGAAGAGATGCACTAAAACTTTTATACTTGAATTTCTCTATATTTTTCTTGAATTTGATATGTCCAAATTTTGAGATTATATGGCACACTTGTAGTATTAATATTTGAAAATGTTATAAATTTAATAATTGTTGAATTTTTTTGGCCAAGCATTATTGATAAGTATAAACATTGGAGTTTGATTTTTTAAAATTATTTAGGAATTATTTTTCATGAATTTCTTTTCGTAGTCATTAAGGAAACTTGTAACACTATCATAACATAGAACTATTTTAGTACACCTATATTAAAAATTTTGCCTCAAAAATTCTCACAAAACACTATAAAACAACGTTAGGCTCGGCATTTTTCACTTTAGCAATTGGCTGGTAGACCGTACCCGACCACTGGCCCATCCAGGTGTTTAGAAATTTCTAAGAAAAAATATAATAAAATTAAAATTGTTAGATTAGCCCTGAATGGGCGAGCGTAGCTCGAAGGCAAAGGCAGAAGGCTGCTGGGAAAACTGAACGAAACAGGGCGAAATCAATCCACAGGGAATGCTTAACGAAACAGTGCGAGATCAAGTCAACCAGGACAAAGTTTCTTCAACAAGGAAGAGGAGAGACAACCGCAAATGGCTCGAGAGCCATATGAACCGAATTCCTTATACTGTGCAATGGCAAAATTAGTTGGGCAATGTGGGACTAAGGTCCCAATCTAATTGTTAATGATGATGCACGGGGAAGCATGATTGGATGACTGAGATTAATCATGGTAAAATATAGGAAGTACAGGAGAATCGAACCTAGGCAGATTTGCGTGCATCAAGAGGCATAAAAAAAACTGTAAACATTTTAATTCAATTAACTTCTGGACACATTATACAAATACATTCAAGACAACCTACTCCTGATCCAATGGCCTAGATCCTGGCCACCTAGATCCAATGGCCAGGATTGATCTTGAACGGTAAAATTAGGATGCATTCGGAAACATCTATTTGAGGCTCCAAATTGAACGGTGACTGCTTTGTGTTCATTACCCAAACGGCTAGTTCATTTTAGAGCCATTTGGAGTAGATTTAGAGCTTAAATTGTGCTCAATAAATACAGAAGGATGAAGAACTCCCTGTGGTTGCAATTGCTATGTTCTCAAAGCTTTCAAATTACAACTTCAAACAATTTCAAGTGCATATGGTGCTTCCAAATTCATAAAGTTAAAGTTGTAAGAAGGAACCAAAAATTGGAGGTTTTTTCTTCAACTATTTCCAATTTCTATTCCTCACTTTTTTCGATTTTTCTTTGAAATTTTTATTGTATTGAGTCTTCTTCATGCTTCTTTAAATTGTTTTAAGTTTATAATTTGTTGCCAATTTTTGTATTTGTTTCTTTGGGGTAAGGGCAACCCGACAATTATGCAAAATCCCTCGATTTGAGTTGAGCTCGAAAAAAAACTCAAGTAGGTTTGAGATTAACCTTAGGTAAAATCCCAAGTAGGTTTGAGGTGTGCCATACGAAAAACCTCGCTTGTAATTTTGTGAATTTTAGTGGCTTTCTCCCAACACTGGTTGGGGGTAGATGTAGGCTCGATTTTCAGTCGAATCACTTTAAAAATATTTTGTGTACTATTTTACTTCTTTTTGTCATTCTTGCTAAAAGATATAAGTTTAATTTAAACCAAAAATTGAAAAATAATTTCAAAACTTTATTTACCACAATTCACCCCCCTTGTGGGTTTGCTTTAAGTGCAAAGAACATCAATTTCGTAGTCTAAAGAGACTTCTATGTTTTGCATGAGGGTAATACAAAAATAATTAAGTGATTAATGCTACATCTTTTGCCAAATATATGTGAGCACAAAATAACAATAATTTTACTTAAATCCTATTGAATGACATATGTTTTGATTTTATTTATTTAGAGTTTTATGACTTAGGAATAAAAATAATAATAGAAAAGAATACTTAGTAATGACTTATATCTAATAGATTTCTATAACATATATGATCAGATGATAGCTAATATTAACAAATCTTAGTTTACTTAACTTCTAACACAATAGAAAACAATACTTTTTAATTCATTTATTGCAATGTTTAAAACTTACTTTCGCAATAAAATCTCCTATTTTGAAGTTTTAATTTGCACAATTTGCCATCAAAATCATTTTATGTCTATGATTTTCTAAATCGACCAAATTGTTCATTTACTCCACCTAAATAAACTTAACTTCAACAAAATGAAAATTATACAATATTCTGTTACACCCTTATGTTTGATGAGTCAAGCATAAATGTTTAAATCTCATATGGCCTTACTTTAAGTGAAATTGTTAATATTCAATTAAGTCAAGCCATGAATTTAAATGTCTAAAATAGTGGTCTTCAAGGCTCTTGGAGTCATGGTCAAGGAGATTGAAGATATGCACTAAAATGTTTATACTTGAATTTCTCATTACTTTTCTTGAATTTGATATATCTAAATTTTGAGATGATGTGGCACACTAGTAGTATTGATATTTGAAAATTTTATAAGTTTAATAATTATTGAATTTTTATTTTTGGACAAAGCATTATTGATGAAAAGTATAGACATTGGTATTTTATTTTTTAAAATTATTTAAGAATTATTTTTCATGAATTTCTTTTCCTAATCATTTAGGACACTTCTAACACTATGACAACATAAAATTATTTTGGTACACTTATATTCAAAATTTTGGCACAAAAATTCTCACAAAATACTATAAAACCACTTTAGTCTCGGGATTTTTCACTGTAGCATTTGAGCTGGTCGTCCCGACCCGACCGCTGGCCCGTTTAGGCTTTTAGGATTAAAAAAACAAAACAAAAATTGTTCAATTGACCGGAAGGGGCGAGCGAAGCCCGAAGGCAATGGACTAAGGCCGCAGGGAAAGCTGAACAGAACAGCACGCAATTAGAGCCTGAAGGGAAACTGAACGGAATATTGCGACTTCAAGTCAACCAAGACCAAGTAATTAAACCTTGGTCGAGGCAAGGGGTAGCCAGCCCCAAACAGTTGGTGAGATAAGCGAGCCAGAATCCTTATAGAGTGCAATTGCAATGTATTTTCTGTGATATGTGACTAAATTCTCATCCGATCTTCAAAGAATGCGGAAGGGCAGGCGCGATTCGATGGCTTAGGTTAATCATGGTAAAATGATGCAATTAAATAGCACAATGAGAAGCAAGGGAATCAATCTTGAGTAGATTTATGACACCATTAGAAACCACTACAACAAACGTTTCTATACGAATAGTTTTTTAACAACATATCCTAATACATGTAAGAGAAACCTATGCTTGATCGAATGGCTCAGAATAAGGCCACCTAAATCCAACGGCCAGGATCGATCTCGAACGGTAAAATTGAAATTTTTTCAAAGACGTCCATTTCAGGATCCAAATCAAATGGTGATTACTAAGTGTCTGTTACCAAATGGCTAGTTCATTTTAGAATAGTTGGTAGTGGATTTAGAGCTAAAATTTGAGCTGCATAAATAGGGAAAGATGAAGAAATCCAAGAGGTTATAATTGCTGATGTTAATTAGGACCTATCAAAATTCTATGATACCTTAAATCAGATAGTATTTTTTAAATCTATTTCTTCAATTTAAAAAGAAATTAAGTGCTATATATTATACTTTGAGATGTCAATAATACATCACAAGGATTTTGATCTCTTAAGGAGATTCCTTTCATATAAAGTTAAGGAGATTTAAAAATATTTTTGATTATACTTGAAATATTGCTATGAATTTAACAATATGATTTTGATTTTAATAACTGTTTTAGAAAGATATATTATTTAAAATATCAAAAAAGATTAAAAAAATCAAAATAAAAAAAGAAAAGAAGAGTTGAATAAGTAACTTATATTAAATTTTGTCTAAAATCATTTGGAGTCCATTTGATATGAAAAATGCATAGATTATCAACATAGAAATCCCATCCATTTTTCTAATGATGTTATTAAACTTATTCTTATAATTATCTTTATACTTTTAAAATTTTTTATTAATATAGTTCTTGAAATTATTATGAAAATTTTCCCATCTTATATGACAATACTTAAATAAATATTTTTGCATACCAAACATGTCACATCATATAAAAAATATGCAAGAAATTCAACACGAGAGCAATATATAGTATATAACTTAACATCTACATCAAAATGTTAAAGTTGCCAAAATATTGATTTATAATTTAACCTAGTTTAGATGTTAAAGGCTACTCATTTATATTTTCATCAAACACTAAGCATATGTACAAAAAAAATTCATAGTCACCTAACTTGAAATTTAATGTTGTCAACTTTCTTCCCACGTTGGCTCCACATGCCAAATTACTCAATTTGAAAAAAGCCCAAATTTTTGGGATTTGACAGAAGTTTGTCGACATAGTTTGCTTAAATTCTCACATAATAGAAAACAATAATTTCTAATTCTTCATTGCAATGTTTAAATCTTAATTTCACAAAAAAATCTCATATTTTGAAGTTTTAATTTGGGCCATTTTTAATCAAAATCATTTTATGTTTATGATTTTCTAAATCGACAAAAATTGTCCATCTAAACTTCAACAAAAAGAAGATTATACTATACTCAATATTTCTTTACTGTTTCTTAACATATTCATAGCCACTAGTGGCTATTTCATGAGTATTTGATCAGTAATTAATTTTAGAATAAATTGGATTTTTAGAAATGGGAAAATACTATATTTTAATCTGAATTTTAAAAAAATCTAGTTTTCTTAAATCTTTTGATACAAATGATGTCCAAATTTTTTTAACAAATTGTAAAACTCATAAAACTATACTACACATAATTTTTTTCTAATTTTTTTAATATTTTTTAATATTTAAATAAATTTTTTCATAAAAAAGAATTTCTTTTCTAAAAATGTATCATTTTTATATTTTTTTTTATTTTTTTAAAATCATCATTTATTTTAACATTTTTCTCCCAAAAATATTTAAATTAATATTTTTCTACAATTTTAATCATTTGTTTTGTGACAAATTTAATTCCAAATTTTGTGATATTACAATAATAAATTCATAAAAATTTGATATTCCTTATTTAATTATTCTTCTTCTTCCTCCATAAGACTCGTATCCCATCTTTTAAAACTTTATAATGATTTATAAAGTAATAATAAATCACTAAAAGTTATAAACTTTGTAAAATAATTTTTTAATATAGTTTTTGACTTTTAATGAAATTAATGTATCACCTTTCTATTTAATCTCTATTTCACCATCCAAAAAATGCACTTGATTAATTTATATTATAGATAATTAGATTAATCATAATAAAAATTTATTAAATAATACTCATATTATTAAAATATTATATTATTACAATTAATTCAATAATTTGAGTCCTAATAGATCCATCATATTAAAGTCTACTTGTTCGATTGGATCATCTACAACCTATTAGATCATTTGATTTAATTCATTTAATTGTTCAATGTATGTCTAATGGATGATAGATTTTTCGAACTTCACTATTTGACTTGTGTTAATTCCTCATATGTCCAAGTCATACTATTCAATCTGCATGTAAGATCATTAAATGCTCATTAAAAGATTATTGGATTGTCTATCGAGCATTCCATAAAGACTCACAACACAAATGTTAAAAAATTATTAGATTGTTTGATATTTTTCAATAGATCATTCAATCTTTTGTTGGTTTATTTGATGGTCCCATAGAATATATAACGAAGACTTTGTTTATAGCAAGAAAAAAGTAAACATTTATAGCTTGCATGAAAATACTTATACTTTCTGCTTAGATCTTAACTAGATCTCTTCAAAATCAATTGTAAATCATGGAGAAAACTTACATTGTTTCTTTTAATTAGATTTTTCCCATAGTGATCCTTTAATTCATTTTCTTTTCTTCTCTACAACTACTTAGGACTTATGACCAAAGCTTATACAATCTCTCTTTTTGATAACAAAGTGCATATGTAATAATATTTTTTATTAACTTAAAAATTTCTTCTAAATAAGTTTAAATTATTTAGTTTGTGTATTTGATATTTGAAACTTGAGAATTTATTGACGAATAAGCTTTTAAAAGGCATGCCAAGATAGTAATGACAGAATACAAAATCTGAGTATATTATCACGAAGGTTTGAATTTGAGAAATCTGTATGTATACAGTTTATATTTTTCAAAAACTATTTAAAGTTTGTATAAATATTTAAAATTACAAAAGATAAAAATACAAGAAAATTAGATTAAATAATAAAATAATCATCTTATTAAAAAATAGGATGTGCTCTATTGTCTTAAGCATTTTGGCAAATCATTAGTGCATAAATGAAGCATGAAGAGAAAGAGCTTAGGGAGAGTGTTAAAGGAGATTTTTCTTGAGATCTTGTAGGAATTCAAAGAAAACATAAAGAAAAAGAAAAAAAGCAAAGTGAAGAAAAAAAAATTTTGACCTCACTTTACTGGAATCACATCTTAAGTTAAGATCCTAATTGAGTTCATCTTCATAAATCATATATTTGTTATTTGTGGTGTTTTGGAAGTGGTTCTTGTGTGATTTTGGTGGATTTATGGCTGAGATTGTTGTTTTTTTTAGTTGTTATGATTAACCAGTCAATCAACCAAATCATTTGGTACAATTTATAAAACATGACCAGTGATGGGGCTTTGGCTTTGTGTAAATGGCACAGTTAGTTGATCATTGTTCTAGTACACTAAATTAGCTAGACAAATGCAATTGACTTAGGAAAAACATAACAAAAATTTCCTTATTTAATTTTTTCTTTGACAAGTGATCGTTAACATCGTGGAACTATGATGAGCTGATCAGATGAATATGATGTGTTTAGAAGAAGGTCTAATAGAGATTTCCCATATAATCGATAATTTGGCCTATGTATGCCATGGATCATACGATGTGATATAGAGATCATAGCATATGATATGAAGCTAAGAATGTTAAAGTATACAATCTTGTTTAAAGATTATTTGAAATAGTTTTTGTAAGTGCTTTTTTATAAAAAGTGGCAGTGACGACAAAATATAATATGAATTGTATAACTAAATGAGAGGAGAAGATAAAGGAAAAGGAGTGTCCATGGAAGCGATATCTCAAAACCATTAGATACTTTCACTAATTAGTTATGATATATGAGAGTTGCTTTATTAAACTCCAATCTATCATGATGTAATGACATCATGATATGAACATTAGCATAGCATGTTATCATTTGCATATGTTTTAATATTAAAATAGACCTTTACTATTATTAATATATAAATGCATATAAAAATATTGTAACATAAAAATTAAGTAAACATTTATTAAAGCATAAGTGAGGTAAATTCAGTTGATGTAATATGACTAGATTAAAGCCATGCAAAGATCACATGCAAAGAAATAAAGATTTACATTGTAATATATCCAAATAAATTAAAAATTAAAAGAAATAAGACAAATTATATGTGAAAGTTGTATTCCAGGGCACTAAGATCAACGAGTATAATATCTTGAATCATCAAATTAGATATGAATCAAAATGTTTTTGAGAGCATGCGAAACACTTTGAAAATAATATTAAAAATTATAAAAAAAATAAGATTTAAAAAGTTAATGCTGATGGAGATGAGTACAACCACATTTCTTTCATCTTGATCCTCTTGTTTCAAATTATAGTAAATTACCAACAAACATACTCACAAATAAAAATGAAGTATTCTTCTAATATTAAATAAATATATAATAAAGCTAAAAAAGTTAAATTGAATCAATGAATATAACCAAATAAAAATTATATAAAAATCACATGAGAAGAGATTTACAGTTACATAATTACCAAAAAAAATTGATGAAAAATATTTGAAAAAAATGAGATAAATGGTACAAGAAAGTTACTCTCCAAAATAATTAAAATGGCTTTTGAGGTTTTTGAAGACAACAAAAAATTAAATATTTTAAAAGATAAATTGAGACAATATAATCTTGCCAAATTGAAACCTTGTTAAGGTTATAAGAGAGGTGATTTCATGTCAAATATTTATATAACTAAATTTGATGAGAAAAATTTGAAAAAATAATGTAAATTATCTGAGAAAGAAAACAATTCCAATATTTTAAGGAGATAAATAT
The DNA here is from genome assembly GCA_023846275.1 of Vanilla planifolia. NCBI lineage: Eukaryota > Viridiplantae > Streptophyta > Magnoliopsida > Asparagales > Orchidaceae > Vanilla > Vanilla planifolia. The sequence goes on along the minus strand of JAIUJO010000015.1, from coordinate 7,178,902 downwards.
TTCAAAATATAAATAAATAATTATTTATTTTGTGAGAGCTTATCCATATTAGTCCAACAACTATTATTTCATGACAAATGAACTTATTATGGAAATATAGTGAAATTTACACATGCATATTTGTATAAAGTTGAAATTCTCTTAATTTAGACAGCATTTTTTATAATTGCACAAACTTTTCTTCAAGAGAATTTTTGTAGATAATAATACCGTCAAGATATACCACAATAAACTCGTCTAGATACTCATAAAGAATATTGTTCATTAAATTTTAGAATATAGCATATACATTTGTTAAGCCAAAAGGCATGACTAAAAGCTCAAAAGATACTTATTAAGCCATATAAGTAATCTTGGCTTCATCTTTAGCCACAAATTTGACTTGCCAAAATCTTGATTGTAGGTCTAGCTCAGTGAATCCTATTACCTTATATAATTGATCCAACAAATCTTGCATTAAAGGAGCTTGGCACTTGTTTTTCATTATCACTTTCTTCAATACATGATAGTCTATGCACATTCACAAGGAACCATCTTGCTTTTTTGAAATAACACCTGGGCACCAAAAAGAGCTTTAGATGATTAAATGAAGCTAGCATCCAACAACTTATTCAATTATTTGAGAAATTTTGTCAATTCTAACGGTGATACAAAATATACGAGATAGGCAATAGGAACAACACTAGGTAGCAACTTGATTTTATGATCAATCTCCCTTTTTAGAAGCAACATCAGAAGCATGACATATTCAAATTCTTTGAGCACTTCTATAACTACATCAAGTACATAATGACTTAATCCTTCTTAATCTCAATCAATGTAGCAAAGTGTTTGTCCTCACTTAATTTCAATCCTTTTCCAATCTCATTGGTAAAATAAATTCTAGCTTATTCTTCATTTCAATTATCTTCTTCCTATAAGGATAACAGTAATGAATGAAAAGGAGTGTCTTCTTACATCATCATGATATCATCAAGGAGTGGCATCGGGGCTATCTTAAACTTCCTATGAATGTTGACCCCAAGAATCAAATCAAAACTATCCAAAGGATTCACCAACAAGTTGATCTTTCATGTCTAACTTTCCAAAGTTAAAGGTACACCATGGGCCATTTCTACCACAACTTTAACCTTTGCATTCATTATTTTAAGAAAACTAGATAACTTTCTCACTTGTAATCTATATTTCTAAACAAGAATAGTATCCACAAATGTATGTGTCACACCCATGTCAACCATGGCCATAATTTCTTGTCCATTTGCTTTCATCATGATGTGCATCAACATAGAGCGTGTAACTACCACATCATTACTCATTGTGTTTAATAGTTGATTAAACCAACCATTAAAGGATCGAGCATTTACAAAAGATTGACAAGTGCAACAACTTCTCGATCAAATTCCTCGTTCATTTTCTCAACCATAAGAGCATTAAGCTTCTCTCGCTTAGGACAATCTTGAGATTGATGAGGTTCATTACACAAGGAACAACCTTGTTCATTATTAGAGTTACTTGTACCTTGGAAAGAAGATAACTTTTGCTTTCATTTCCTTCATTTTTCTCGTGCCTACCAAACTTCTTGGCATCACACTTCTACTCTCATTTCTTTTGCTTGTCTTTTCCTCTAGATTTTGAAGGGCATCTAAAACTTCAGAGACTCTTAGTCTACAAGTGCATCGACAATAATGATTATGCTTGAGAAGTCTTTCACATTTTACAAAACCAAATGCTCCAATTGTATCCATAGTTGTAGCCAATACAAGAAGTTGAAAAGCTTATCTTTCTTAGATATATTTTGAATATCTAGAATCAAAGAACTAAATTTCTTTACCTAATCTTTCATGAATCCACTATGCTTTAACAATTTGAAGGCATCACAAGCGTTCCAAAAAATGTTGTAAGGGAGAAAATTATCTTTTATTTCGCTTTTACATTTTTCTTATATATAAATTTTCATCATTCCATCATTTGCATCATCAACACTCTACATTTTTTATCATACTTTTGCATCTCCAATGAGATACATGGTAAAATGATCACTTTTTATGCATCCAGCAAATTAAGTATTGGTCCATGTTCTATGAGAAATTCTCTAACTCCTTCATATTCGTAATGCCATTGAAACACTTTTGTTCAAGAATTTTCACAAAGTGCCCATTTTCTTTTCTTCTCCACAACTAATTAGAAGTTATACCCAAAACTTATACAATCTCTCTTTTTGATAACAAAGTGCATATGTAATAGTCTTTTTTATTAACTTAAAAATTCCTTCTAAATAAGTTTAAATTATTTAATTTTTTTATTTCATATTTGAAACTTGAGAATTTATTGATGAATAAGCTTTTTAAAAACCATGCCAAGATAGTAATGATAGAATACAATATCTAAGTATATTATCATATAGGTTTCAATTTGAGAAATCTGTATGTATGCAGTTTATGTTTTTCAAAAACTATTTAAAATTTTTATAAATATTTAAAATTAAAAAAATATAGAAAGATAAGAATTTTATGTTAAATAATAAAATAACACTCTTATTACATAACAGAATGCTCTCTATTGTCTCGAGCATTTTGGCAATGTTCGATAGTGCATAAATGAAGCATGAAAAGAAAGCACTTAGGGAGAGTGTTAAACGAGATTTGGCTTGAGATCTTGTAGGAATTCAAAGAAAACATAGAGAAAAAGAAAAAAAGCAAAATGAAGAAAAAAAAAATTTAACCTCACTTTACTAGAATCACATATTGAGGTAAGTTCATAATTGAGTTTATTTTCATAAATCATATATTTGTTATTTGGTGTGTTTTGGAAGTGGATCTTGCGTGATTTTGGTGGATTTATGGTTGAGTTTGTTAGTTTTTAGTTGTTATGATTCAACCAAGCAATCAACCAAATCATTTGATACAACTTATAAAACATAACCAGTGATGGGCTTTCGCTTTGTGTAAATGGCTCAGTTAGTTGATTATTGTCTGCGCTCAGTTCGTCGTCGGACTCGGTGGTCTCGAAGGATCTCGGTGACCTCACGATGTTCCTGGCACACATGACCCCATACTATCCCTGACGCCTCGCTGAATTTTCTCATTAGTCTCTCATCTCCTTCAATCCGAAGTTCGGACCCTCCCATCTTCCCTTCATTCCAATCTAGCACAAGACATCATCCTCCTTGTCAATGAGAAGGTTCGTTATTTTATTTTAGTTTTTGGTCCAATCTGTGATACTGTTCGGTACACTTCAATTTGGAGGGCCACCATTATTCAACATATTTCTGTTCATCATTTTAATGGGTGGAAATATCTTTTGTTTGTACTGATTGAAGTTATATTTTGAACTGGGCGTTGGAGAAAATGGGAAACTTCCACTTCATTGAGCTTTAAGAGAAGATTATAATTGTTGATAAGTTGTTAGACTTGATTAGGCCTTTCTAATTATTGGTCAAGGTAAAAATTTGATTTCCCTCTGCAAAGAATAAAATAGGCACTTTTTCCCATGATTTCTTAAATATTAAATCTTAACTATTTCTTGTGAGGTTGTATATTTCTTTTTCTAGATTCCTATATTAAAAAGCTTTAGGCTACCAACACCAAATTCATTTTATGTTATTATAATTACAAGAACAGTAATTTAACACATCAAGTGAGGTCAGATACATTGATTCTAAGATGCTATTGTTTCTTTTCATTAACTACCTTTCTTCTGGATCCAAAGTTGTTAAAGCCATTTCCAATAGTCCATAGTCATTTTTTTCTATATTTTTCCTTTTCTATAGGAAAGATTCAGTAATCTACTTCTCTTATAGAATCACAAAGTAAACTTCTTAATATAACCAAACCATCTAGATCGATTTTCTTTAGGCTTGTGTTCAATTAGTAGAATGTCAACTTTCTCTGCTTTTGTAAGTTACTCTTCAAACTTAAAAGCTTTATCTCAATAGCAATTATTCTATTTGTGTGTTTGTACTCATACATTGACATTTGATACCATTCAATCTTATAAATTTTCCTTTATTCTTGACTGTGATATTTTGATAACACAACACTCAGAAGTATGTTTTATTTTTATCTTATTTGTTCGGTGCTTGGATCATATTAGTGACATTTTTTTGTTAAATTTTCTATCATTTTGAAGTATAGGCTCAAAATAAGTAAACTTTGTATTGTTCCTTTTTTATGATATCTATTACAATCAATATGTTTTTGGAATTACTTGTCTAAATATAAATTCCTTATATTTATTATAAGAACTAGAAATTCGATACCTTTTAAATTTCATAGTCATTGTTCATAGACTCATTTTTTTTATCTATTTGCTTAATCTCAGTTTTGATTTATCTCTTTTCTTAGTATTATCAATTGGTATAAAATTATTAGCAAAATGCATAATAATGGTTTATCTTAAATTTTACAATTGCATCAATAACTATTGTAAAATTAAATTTGTCTTTTATTGGTTATGTTGTTAGAAAGTTTTATGAAAGAAGGAGTGCAGAAGTACTTATGAAGCATTATCTTTTTATGTGCAAAACTGGGAGTTGTGAGAAATTTTCAAAATGTTTTTTATGCTTTTTGTGTATAGGTAGAAAACATTTTTGACATTAAGTTTACGAACACACCCAAAGACTTAAAGCATAGCCATAATGAAATTCAGTTGTAATTAAGAAATTTTTAATATGTTCTTCTTAGGGGTGCGAAATTATTTTTCATATATGCAATTTTTATTTATTTTAATTCTTTTCTAATGCCTTACCAATATAAAGCCTCCTTATACACTCATCATTGCTTTGTTATACATGTTTTTCATAATTTCAATATGTACAATGCTAGCTTCTTTTTTTCCTTTTCTAATTCTTTTTCGAGCATGTGAGGGAAATATCATAGTAATAATAAATTTGAGTTCATGATGATTCCCTTGTAGAATTAAGAAAATGTTATTTGTTTTTTGAAGTAATGATAGGAAAATGTTACAATCATTTTATGTTCTTCAATAAGCTCTTTAATCCCATAACAAACATTCGTTATATAATTGTTTATAGAGTTATCCAAAAATTTACTAACCCATTTCTATTTCAATTCTTACTTGAGTATTGAAGCTTGAATCCTAAAATTGGTAATACCTTGGTTTTCTTACAATGTGCCTAGTTTGTTGAACAACATTAACATTTATCTTCTTATGAATCATGATGTTTAATTAACTTAGTGAAATTTATGATTTAATTCTAGTTTCTTGAAATTATTTCTTTTTACTTATCCATCCATGTGCTGTAGGAATCCTTACTTCTTTTCAGTTAACTCATTGTTTATATAACCATCTTTGTTAATCTTTTAGTATATTTAGACAATATAATGGATTGCTTATAGGAAGTCCTAAGCATTAGCTTTAATGTATTTTGGACATACATTGCCATGGTTTGGCTACCTTGAGGACAATGGAGAGGTACAAGTCATAGAAGTAGATGGCTGGGAGGCGCCCAAGATAAATGGAAAGATACATCATAGAGTTTCCTAGAGGTCAACTAAAAGAATTGGGAAGGAGAGATGGATAAGTGGGGTTTCTAAGTCTATACTATAAGCTAAGAAAAATGGCCTATGTGAAATATTTTACCAACTTCAAATGCCTAGATGATGGCTATGAAAGTTTATTGGCTTAAACCAAATGATCTTAAACTAACCAAAATGGAATATTTTTCATAATATTATTTAATATTACAAGAGGTATGTTGTTCCAATGATTCTACAGAAATTTAAGTTCTCTAGCATGTTATTGATTTTTCTTGTTTGTTTTGAAAGTTTATGCTTTTAATTATGTTTTGCGTATTTATATAGGTAGATGTTGAGTTGGATGTGTCTCTTTAATTATATATGGACTTTCAGATCGTTGGTGATCGAAACCTCAGAAAGCTTGCATTTTGCTATGTTGTACACAGTATTCGGCACATGAACAAAAAACATAGAAAAGAAGAAAAAAATAAGAATGTTCAAAAAAAAATTTTCTCATTGCTACAGTTGCATGATGTCATATATACTATATTTTTGCTGATTTTTCATAATTTTGTTGAATATAATAACAGATGTATGATTTCTTGTTTGAAAATTATGGTTTGAACATCGAACTACTAATGCTATTTGCAAAGCATGCTTTCATAGATTTTGAAGGTTGATATTTTCCTTATCTTTGCAATTGGCAAAGTCCCATTAGTTATCTTATTATGCCTTTTTTATTGTTTCTTTTTGCCGAACACATGTTCATGGTATCGGCTTTGTGTTTCCTTCTTGGTTATTAACGTGTTGATGATGATGATGATGATAGTGAAGCCTCAAGTGATGAGGATGATGAATATATCAAAAATCCACAAATCGTTCTTTGTAGGGAAGCTGCTTATAGGGCATGTAGTTGGTGTCTACAATTTAATTTTTTTTTTCTTTCTTGTGTGGAGTGGTGAAGATGTAATAAGCATGATGTGATGTCATAGTTATTCCATATGATAATCTAGGTGGTGTTAGAGTCCATGATATGTTGTGGTGTTAATGGTTAGCAAACAATGATTGACATATATTGCACTTTAACTTTGAGATGATGATGGGGCTTTCAAAATATCTGCATAAGGTCTTCGATTTTGGATTGAATAGTTTATATTGAAACTATTGTGCAAGTCTTGATTCAATAAAGTAAAAGCCTTTTTGTTCTAGTTGCAGAAGTTTCAACCGAGTATTTAGTTTTTAAGTTTTATGTCGATTTCCATCTACAAGGACGGTCATTCCAGCAAGTTATTCTTTCGTTTGACTAATAAATGATCTTTATTAATGTTCCACAAGTCCTAAATAACTAAAAACTAAAGTGTTATTCTAATCAGGTCTTTGCAGTTAGGTAAATTGGGTAAATTTCTTTAATATTGTTCAATTTGACTTGAGGACATTCAATCAATTTTTTGTGCCTAGTCATTGACTCAAAGTTTGTGCTTTGGTTAAGACATGCTTGAGTTATTATAAGTGCTTCAGTCTATTTTTCACATGTTTGAATGGAATGCTATATTGGAAACAGTTTTCTTACTTGCTGATTTGCTATATTATTCTGATATTTTTTCCCTTGTGTATTCAGAAGAGGAGTTTTTGGAGACAATGCTCATTCATCGTAAAGCATAACCTACTCACTTGGAGGTGGGGAATTTGATATGCATTAATTCAAGAATTTTCAAATGTCATCGTTATACCTTAAGTAAAAAAATATTCACAGATGGCCTCTATAATTTGGTTGGGTGATATAAGCTTACCAAAAATATTTCAAAGAAATTGGTCGTCAGAACTTCGATATGTATCTTCTCAATTTTGGCTCTTTTGCATCAATTCCATCTGTAGATTTTCATGTTGCTCACTCTGTTCTGTTGAACTTTGAGCATGAGTGTACATTTTTTCTTTTAACTGAAATTTATGCAATTAAATTTAAAAAGACGTGCTATTTCCACTGAAAGGTCTCGATAGTCTCTCAAGTTTTTGTAGGATTTTGTTTTTGTTCCATATGATCATTGTTGTAGAATTGGGTTAAATACTAGAGTTCCTAAATATTTTTCTAATAGTGATATCTTTGTACCTATTTGGGCACAACACAAGGGCACTACTTCGAGCAAGAAAAAGAAAAAGGCAAAATTGCAGCAAGTTGTTTGTGGTATGAAAAGCCAGCAACGTCAATCATCAAAAAATGAAATAGCACACTCCTACCCTCCTCTTATTCATCTTAAAGTTGCATTGGTTAATAAACCTTGAATTGATGTCCTGCTTTTTTTTTAAAATTCTTGTTCCAAGCCATAATTCATACTTTGCCTAACTTCACAGGGCTTTGCTGAGACGCTCTTCTCTCATCTTCATGTATGCAATGAACAATTTTAGGCAGTTAGCTTTTTTGTCGCTCTCCATGTAGTTATTTTATGTCTTTAGTATGCAGGCACCTATTAGATAATCACATTTATGCTTCTTGGCCGTGATTGCTTCTATAATGGTGTTTTCTCCCTATTGTTAATGATGTCTACTTCCCCTTGCTTGAATGGTGATACCTATAGTTTGATCGTAGTTTTTTGGTTTTCTTAGATTTTCCATTTTTCATTCTTGCCTTATCATTATTTTTCTTATTTAAAAACTTTTTTTTGAGGCTCCAGATTGTTTGCAAGGGTGTGTTGGGTGTTATTATTACATATATAACTGAATATTGAATGAGGAACATTAAATTAGATTCATAGTTCTTCTATATTGTTAAAAACTACTTAGTTTGAAAATTTGTAATTGTACAATATTATCGAGTATTTTTAAATATTGTTTGAGTTTTTGGCGGTCGTAAACATGCTAGCGAATCAATGAAAAGCTTTAAAATGGGTCCATTTTTTTGTCAAGAGAGGCTAATTCCACATAAAGCATAATATATCAGCCATTCAAGTAAAAAACGTTAAATATTCCAGTAGTTGAATTTGTATTTTTTTTAACAAAATGGTCTAATTTCATGGTCATGATCTGTTGAGCAATAGCTAGCACTTCCTTTTATGATCTTTTTAATTTTAAAAATGTTTATCGTGAATTGTTGAAATTTTGTTTGAAGCCTATGGTCACAAAAGGCAATTGTCAAATTAATTGCTTTCTAAGATTAGAATCGTACTTCTTTGCATCTTCATTTTGATTCTTCTTTTGGCTGCTCAGAGATTGAATTGTAAAGTGGTTAACATCTTAGGGATGGTATAGAATGTCGTCAAATATGTTGGATTGGGGTGTGCATTTTTCCCACTACACAAATTTTTAAGAGTTCTAATTGAAGAAAAATTTTAATCTCTGTTTCATGCCACTACTAATTCCTTGAGTACTTGGCAGCCTATTACATTTCATTTCCCTTCTTGAAGTGACTTCTATTTTGATATGAATGCAGTGAGTTATTCATAGTAGACAATAATACTAAGAATGATAGGTTTGGATTTGGATTCCATTAATTATATTTGCTAGTGGAGCTATGTTTAGTTATGGATGGACTAAATTTAATTTCCTGCCAATTTGCAATTCAGGTAAATAGTGAATCAATTTGTGCATGATCGTTCTAGTCTTGAGGTGTTTTATACTCTGTTTAGATATTGAATTATTTTTCATTACTGAGTGGTGTAATGATTTCAATCTACTGCTTGTGTTCTATTAGGCAATTACTGTTGGCTTAAATGTGGTACATGAGATGTGCTTGAGGATGCCATTGGTATGTTTTTTATTCATCTGATTGGGTTTCTGTTGAACTTGTTATGCTTTGAAGCAATTTTATTTGTCAATTGTTTTGGACAATTGTCAAGTATTTTTGTTTGTTTTAATGGATGCTTTTGTCCTTGCTTGGTTTCCTTTGTGATGAATTTTTATGTCCAACATAGTTTTTTCACAGATGGTGCTCACTTGCAAGTGGCTCCCCTTGAAAGCGACAACATTGTGTGCTTTTCTGCCAGCATCCAATTTGGTGTAGGTGGAAAAGAGCTGTTGGTAAGCCAACAATGTCCATGCACTCCTAAAGTTCACATTTATTGTATTAGCACTTTTGATGGTCTAATTGTCACTCCCCGTTTGGCTTAATATTAAAATATACCAATAATATCAAAATACCATACAATAAAGAGAGCATGTGACAAATCCAAAGGACACAATTCCATAATTGAGTTGGGGTGATGAAAAGCATCAAATATCCAATATAATAATACCTTAAGATAAAATAATAGCATAGAAAGCAGCAAATGTGATCTTAAGCTATCAAATGAAAGAAAAGTTGAAAAGTATATAAATGTATTTTTTGTCAACTATGTATAACAATTGTCTTCACATTTAATGTCTTTAACAAAGTTTAAAAAATAATATGTTATTTAATTCAAAATCTTAAGTTATATTTTAAGAACCCTTAGCTTTGTATATGCATGTATCTTGCCTTATAAGTAAATAAGCATAATATACATCATTGTAAACTATTAATTGCAAGAAGTTAAAATAATATGGATGTGTGGTTAAATAAAGATGGAGCAGTAATTAAGAATAATATATGCTATCAATAAAAAAAATAAAATGCTGAATCATTGTTTATATGCTCATAATACACATAATTGTCTAATAATATTAATATCATATATTATTTTTTTTCTTGTTCTCATATTTGTATTCTTTTTATTTTATTTTTAATTTTTTTAACTTATTTTTTCAGATTTTAATTTTTTTCATATGATCACTATCCTCACACAAGATTTCGTATTAGATTATTTATCATGCAGCCATCGCTCACATTGTCTAGTATTTGGTAGTCACATGGTGCGGTACTTGTCGTGTTATGGCTCACAATTTAGCTACTACAAACAATAGGGGTGATCATACAATATACCACTGTACCATTGCAAGCATTATTTAGAATCTTATATTCTTGGTGGAGGGTTTCTTGTTTTTTTGTATCCCATAATTTAGGTACCAACAATACAAAAGGTGATTCTCTCACATCGAACAATCGCGAGATAGGGTCACAGAGAAATCATCAATTCTTATTTCATCATTTTCGTGTTCTAGATTTATTTAGTCAATCATTCTCTCTTTTTTTTAATTTCTTTCTCTATCATATATTTCTATTTTTTATTTTATTTTTTCATTGCTATATGTGTGTGTATATATTTATAGTATGTTGTCATATAAATCAGAACATATGTATATATAAATATATTTTATGTAGTATACTCATATCGCAGTACATCACAATCCAAAATAATATTTTAAAATAATTTAACAATTTAACTAACTTATATTATAGTTTTATTTTGTTCATATGATGACTCTTTTATGTCACTTTTATTGCTTTTTCATTTTTTTATCTTTTCTTTTTCTTATAATTTTTATTATATGCTATTTGTAACTATTTATATTTTATTCATATGATTTTTGAAATTCTTAAACATTATTTTAGGTTTTCTTTTTTTAATTATTTTTCCAAACTATATATTTTTTATACAATATGTATTCACAAACATAGTTACAAAATGTTTTTAAATCATTCTTTTGCTTTACGGAACCATCGCCCACATTGCCTAATATCTTCTACTTATGATGATAGTGTCCTTGTCGTACCGTAGAAAATGATGGAGGGAGTGACAATAAATTTTTCCCTAAAAGTGGACAATCTAGTGGTATTGATGGTTTGGAAGATGTTGCCTGCAGGAATTACAATGATGAACAAGGTTTAGACGATGGGGAATTGGCTAATGTTTGTGACACTGAAGAATTGAATGAAGAAATAGAAGTGCAAGCGATACGTATTGATGGGCAAGATGAAGATGTTGACGATGGGAAAGATCCGTCAAATAGAAAGAAGAGGAAGCTAGGCAATTTTGTTGAATGTCTGAATGTTGTTGATGCAGGTCTACATTCTCTTAGACTTGCAATAATCAAGGCTGTTGAAGTTTCAACTGTTGAAGCTGATGGTATTGTTTCTAATGAAGACTTCTAATGTATCAAAGAACTTAAGGTAGACTTCTCTTTTATCTTCTATATTCAATTTTCTTAGCAGCTCATCGATTATCTTGTATTTATTGATAGCTTGGCTTCTGTAAAAATTATCTTGTTCATGCAGATGTCCTTGACCAAGCTTTAAAATTGAAGGCAGTCTCCATTCTTATCAAATAAATGAGCATAAGTTATTTACAGGGTCTTCATGTCTTGACTAGAAGTTTAACTTGAGGAATCATATTCAAATGTTAATTAGGCAAATAAAGAGGCAAAGAAGGCCTTGTCTCAACATGGTCTATTAAGAAAGGATGAAGGCTATAAAGCAGCAACTTCTGAAATTCCAACTTCTAGGAAGCTAAATGCAAAATGTTTGAACCCTGTTAAACTTGAGGTAATTCTCTAACATGGTTGCTTTCTATTGGTTTGATGGCTCTTCTAATTTCACTTCTCAATGTGTATTATTCAAGCATATTTCATGGCTTTTAATCACCTGATGATGTTAATGTTGATCTTGTCTAGAGAAGTGACGCCAGATAGTTAGTCCTACAGGTGTATCAGTCGACTTAGTATTTAGAAGATGAAATATAGATCACGTTGTTTTATTGGACACATAATTCTTCATAGGATCTAACTTAATTTCATTGTTAGGGGGATTAAGTTATGTTTTATACTTTTACCATGCATTATTTGAAGTAAAATTAGGCAATAGCGAGTAATTTCTAGCACAAGTAATTAGATTCAAATGGAGTTTTATTTCATCAAGCAAAAGCATCATTGCTATATTCAATCTAGAATTTAGCTAATGGAAGCATTATTACTGAGTTGTGTGAGCAATTTTATTTTCTTAAGCATATGAAGAAATATATGCTCAATGCTACACAAATATAGTTCATAGCTTCTTGCTTTTAATGTCTAATAACATGGTTGCTTTCTTTGATGTTTCTCACCAGCCATTTTTTGGGAGTGATCTCTTTGAAATCGTAGGAATAAGAAAAATCAGAACCTCTTGAATGTATTCAAGTTTATTTTACATTTGAGTTGAGTGCATACAGTGACGTTTGACCCATCCAAGTTGGTTTGGCAATTTTAAAAGCAATTTACTAAACTTCATTGGTTAACAAATGATAATATTGTGTTGTGTTTAGGCACACGTCAGGAGCAAGCTCCGTAAGCACGAGAGAAGCTCTCGTTCGAGCAGGCAGAGGGGATAGAGAAAAGTACAAGACTAAAACTGTCGCGAAACAAAAAAGGTATGTCATAGTTACATTTCCCATTTTTAATTGCAAAGGTATCATGTTTTTTTGTTTTTTAAGGTGATTTTGTTATTTCAAAGCTTTTTTTTATCTGGGTCGGCTTGAGAAAAGTTGTTATTATTGTTTAACCAGACTGGTGGGCTAAGCAGTAGGCAGAAGCAGCACTCAAAGGCGATGCCATTGGCTGTAAGAGCAGCTTGTTCTTATCAAGAGAAAAAAAGCGGCAAAGACAAGGTGGTAAGCAGTTTAGGGGAAGGAAAGCTTGGAAGTGAAGCTCGAGAACTCCAATCAATTTCAGCAATCTGGGATCACCTTTTTTGGTAGGACCTATAACTTTACTTAGCTTCCCTTTTTATCATTCTGATTAGTTCCAAATCGTTAAAGATATATATGCGATGTATGAGGCCAATAATTATTTATTAAGATTTTGAGTTAATTAATATTTTCCCTTTACAGAGGTGTAAAGGATGTGTAAACCAAGGACACCTTGAAACAATGTTTTGAATTTCATGTAACTTTTATATTCAACTTCTAGTATTACAAAGATATGGACTTTTTTAAGTTTCAAAGTCTAGAAATTTTTATCTGAATATGAAAAAAGACTTAAGTTAATAGAATAGATGTCACGACACTTTTTTAAATCATAACGAAGGATAAATGATAAAAAAATTGGTTCATGATATTTGTTTAGTATTTGAATTTTTAACTTGTTGTTCATTAAGTATTAGATAAGTAATATAATAACATTATTTTGTATATTTAAAGGTGAATTGTGTCAATGTGGTGTTTTTAATAAAAAAATTCCTATTAAAAGTAATGTATTTCCAGTAGAGGTTAAGAAAAAATCAAAGTTGTGATATTATTAGAATTATTATTTGTATTTTGTTAGATTTAAGTTATAAAATAAAAAATATTGAATTATATTTTTTTATTTTTAATGTTGATTATACTTGTGAATGTTATATTTTGATAAGCACCAATAATCATCATTCTTAAGTTTTAGAAAGTTATATAGTCTCTTGAGTTAGTTCATGTTGATATTTTTGATAAATGAATATTTTATTTCAAAATAAAAATAGGTATTATTTATTATTTAATTATGACCTTATTCATATGAGTTGGATATCTTTTGTAGTTCATAAATTAAAGGTATTTTCAAAATATAAGGAATTTGAAGGTCTTATAAAAATAAAAAATTGGTTTAATATGAAAATTATTTGAACTAACAAAGAAGAAAAATTTTTATCTAAAGAATTTGATTTCTTGCCCAAAAACATAAAATTCATAAGCAATCTTTATTAGAAAAGTGCCAAAATAAAATAAAATTGTAAAAAAAGAAGAATAGAACAATTGTTGAGATTACTTATATTGAATGAGAAAAAAATTATAAAATAAATTTTGAACAACTATTACTATTTTTCTTTATATTTATGCTTTGATAACTTTAAATGAATACAACAACTTGAATATAAAGATTAAAAAATATATTTTTTGTGCTTTCATGAAATATAAGATTTTTTGTCACTGATATTATTAATTTATATCATAAAATATTTCTATGTGATTATATTATTCTTTTTTAACAAACATCCATGTATTATTTTTTTCAATAAATTATATTTTCTTTCTTTCATCTTTCTCAATGAGCAAATGTATAAAAACTTTGCTTTAAAAGACTGTTTTTTTTGGAGTGTCATTATCTTCAATATTACTATGAGGACCAATTTCTGTAGACTAGTTGAAGGAGAATTTATGATTTTATCGAAGTTGAATCTATGGATACATTACTCACACTTGTTCACCAGTCGTCATCAAAGCAAACGATTTCTTAAATATAGTTTAATGAAGGACGGTAGCTTTTTGGCTGTGTCCAGTGCACCACCCGTCATATATCCACCAATATCCAAGGCATCCACCATTCCCACATGCTTGACAAGTAGCAAAAAAAAAGTTAAAATGTTGCCTCCCCTGCTGTGCATGCTAGCTCGAGTATTCTTCTCTCCTGGCATCAAAAGCTCCACCAATGACGATGTGATCACTTGTGACCTTTGTCCTCCCCGAGCACAAGAATCAGGTGCGCAAGCACTCGCACTATCTAAAACAGAGATGGACATGTCATCCATATATAGGTTCGGTCAGCATCTACCTGCACACCTTCCCCTAAACCTCATCATCGTTGTTCACTGTAGACGTCAAATCCTATTCATGTCGTTCGATGAACTGTACCATATCATAGCAAGCGTGCCAGTAAATCAGCGGGCTCGCTCCTCCCATGGTTGCCATTAGCTCTGGTCGCATCAATGCCAGATACAACATTTAGTCGGACAGGCACTTGCATGTCTGCATCCTGCACCAAGTGCTCTTCTGTGCTCTTGACCACTTAGACTGTGGTTGAGTTTCATAAGGACGATGCAACGGGCGCAGCTGTTGGGGCTTCCAGTGGTAGCATAGCTGTGTCGCAATGTGCTACATAAGAACTTGCTGATCGGCTAACAAGCCTTCTATCAAATTAAGGAATGCAGGGACAACCCATACTGGGGCTTCGACTTGCCGGAGTGTAGCGAGCCCTGCCTTATCGTTGAACTACCCCCACGATATTTGTAAGTGTTTATGAGCATATGCAGTGACGAGCTCTATAAGAAGTTGAAATCCTTTACTGACTTCTGTGAATATGAAGTTTAGTATGAAAATCCACTGGTCCAGCTCGAAAACAATAACGTTGCCTCCTGAAATGCTCTAATGGGTCATCTAAGCATTGATTCAATTCTACGTGCCCATTTTTTTATCCTCTTATTCTTTGGATTGTCTAGTGATACACGTTCCTTTGGTTGTACTGTTGCATTCCTAAAGCAGTTGGTAATCAAGTTGAGTTGTGGCATCTCTAAAGGCTTCCATCTTCTTCCATGCCACAATCTTCTCCTTATTTTGAGAATGAGCTGGGCAAGAAGCAAACCCCACTTTCCCAATTTCTTAAATTCGAGAAGGAAGATCACATGCAGTCAGAAAGCAGGAACATGAGAGAAGCCACAGTATCAAGAGATATGGAAGCTCCAGGCAGGACATAAGTGATCGGGACGTCACTAGTGTCAAAGCAATGCTTTGGGGAGAAACCGAGCATCAAGAAAGCGAGAAGGATACCGAAGGAGCAGATCACCATGAGGATGAGGCTGGCAGGTGAGCAATTAACGATGTCGTTCGTGTACATCTCATCATAGGAATAGCTAAGTTCCATGCTTGTTAGGCCCAAAACTTCCTTGACAGTTGTCTCCTTCAACATGTCTCTGATTACCTTGTATAGGTCCACAAGTGGAATAATGTCCACGAAGTACGGCTTGCAAACCGAGTACATATCGAAAGCTCGTCTTTTTCATTTTTGTCCTGTACATGTGCTACCATCGTCTTATGATTGGAAGAAATCTGGTTTAATTGACTTTGCTTGCTTGAAATGACCACGTAGATGTGGAAACAGTCATTGCTGGCTCTGTAGAGCGAGTAATGCCGCTCTGCACACTTGACGATGGTATCAATGAATATGAGCAGGGTGGGAGCAAGTAGGAGGTTACTTAGAAGAGATCAGAACAGAACATAGATGGTAATAATGAGCTCATAGGCGAGGGCAAGAAGGTGTCGAGCCCACAGCTCATTGTCCTCCATTGAATAGGCGGTGATTGTGTCTAGGCCACCAAGGTGAAGTAAAAGGAAAGGCGCCCAGAATGCGAGGATGGTGTTGTTGCTATTGTCATCCATGCTGCTGCTTAGCTGGTCAAGAATGAAGTCGGCAACCCAGTTGGTGAAAAGATAGTCGCTCCAAACAACCATTCTTATCCATGCTCTCAATGCTGAAAGGTTTCTATAACATCCAAGGAAGATGAGCACAATTTGTATCGCGAGGCTTATCGTTATCAAAATACGTACATTCCACTTGCTCCAGAGTTTCTTATATTTTCCCAAAATATCCATTGATTTTGTTTCTTGTGTGAGATCAACTGATTGCAAAAAGTAAAAATAATTTCACTTTCTCCATTCATTTGGGGTCACCCTGCTCCATTTTCTAGTAGGTGAGTGTCAATATGTATTTGATAGGGAACCCAAGCAAGTTTGGAGCAACAGCCAAAACATGATCAACTTTCTCGTGTCAAAATAGCACGAAATATATATTTGTTTAGGCGACACCTCCGATTTGTAATTGACATGCAAAGGTTAAATAAATTCCTTGCTTGTGTGGGAGATCGCTAGACAATTAACATCCTTTCCTTGATGCCTTTCAATCTTTCTTACAGTCATTATAAAAAACTTACATAATCGATGACTCAAACCTTTGCAACTCACCTCTATGGCACAACTTTTCTTCTTAGTTTTCTTATATGAAAAAGCTCATTGGATTGGGCCTACTAGACTTATTTATAAGCCGAGACAACAAGGTCGTAATGATCGGAACTCTACAAAGCTCACTATTGAATTAGGCTTGGGAAGTGAGGGCAGTTAAATTAATTTTTTATCCTACTGGTGCCATGACTGTTGAGAATTTGAAAATCTTATTCCCCATGAGTTTCAACATGACATTTTTATAAAATACCTACATATTCTATTATTTGCAAAGATATTATTTTATTTAATATTCTTCTATAATGATATTTAGAAATTACGACATATTGCCATTAAGGTTGTAGAGGCAAATATTATTCTTTTGTGTTAGAGTACAGCATACACGATTTTTTCATGCCATACAAGATGCTCAACATATGGTACGTTAGGTTATAAAAGATAAGTAATCAACAATAATATAGGATTAGCCTTAGAGTAGTTTTACATAAAACATATAATGCAATGAATTTAATGTATGATATGCTATTAAAAAATTTTACTAAATATATAATACATTAAGTATAACATATGGCATGCTAATACTATAGTAGGGGAAAAGTAAAGATGATAATTTGAGTAAAAAAATCATAAATATGGCGTGTGTGTGTGTGTGTATATATATATTTAAAAAATTATTTGGTGATAAATATGCATGTTTATATTTGTAAAAAATAAAAAAAATAATTTGAAAATGATGTTTTCATTCTAAATTCAATTTGTGAAACTTGTAATTATGATATATGCACAATTTTAAATTAATACATAAAATGTTTCATAATTAAGATATTTTTGCTTATTATTTGTTATTTTTTTTACTCCTACGTAGAATATCATTTTTCTAAGAGGTTGATTATTATTTTATTAGTATATCATTTTTTATTTTAATAATATTTATATTTCATGTTATGTATGATAATATATATGCTTTCATGAAATAATGCATACAAAAATAGAATTTTGTTATAGTAATATCTTAAAATTTTTCTCTATATAATATATCACAAATCTTGAGATTTGATTGATATAATTGTAATTATGAGAATTTAAATAACAATAAAATTATTTTTTAAAATAATACATCTATTAATTAAAAAGAAAATAATAATAATTTTATTTTGAGAAGTGTGTCATATTTTAAAATGAAAATAAATTTTATTAAAGCATATAATTAAAAAGAACTCTCTTTGAAGAATATATTGGTAGTGTGCTAAAAATGTTTTATGACCTACATAATTTATTACAATTTTTTGAATTATATATATATATAATGAATATTTAAATGGCAAATAATACTTTTTAATTTAAGCCAATTATCTTTCACAAGATTAGTGTTAAATAAGTTATTACTAAAAGTTTTAGGTAGTTTAGAGATGTAGCTAATGAAAGAAAAATGGGGGGAGAGGAGAAAAAGAGAAAATAAAGAGAAGAGGGAAGAAGAAAGTTTCAATTCAAGAGGACAACAAGAAAGAGAAGAAAAGAATTGTGGTTGTCATAAGGAGAGCAGCAAGGAAGACGAAAAAGGAGACTTACTATTACTATAAGAATAAAGAAGGGGAAGAACGTACTTTAAAGCTACTACAATGAGCGAAAATAGGGCAAAAAAAGTTGAAATTATAATTTTTATTTAATTTATTCATTTTTATAAAGGAATTAAAGGTTTTATTTTATTGTACAAGAATGCCATGATAATTAATTATGGGGGTTTAAAGTTGAATTTAAGCCTTATGGTTTTGTTTGGAGGTGAGTCTACTATATCATTAGACTCAATATATAATATGATTATCAATAATTTGTTTAGGGAGTCAAAAAACATATCATACAATTAAGAGAATATATAATACAATTAGAGTTAAGTTGGTTCAAGAAGAAAGCTTATTGTGTGGTCCAACAATGTCATCATATCATAGTTGGAGTGATCAGACAATACCATGGGATTCTCATATAATATGATTAGATAAAGGTCAAAGAGTAAGATGGACTTTTGATAACCTTATATAGGGAGTTGAAGGAATCATAATTTTTGATGGAGAGGCCATATAATACAATAAGTGAAGAATTAATAACAATGATTTAGTGAGATTCCAATTATACAACACGATGGGGGATTCATATAGTTCATGTTTTTGTAGTAGAGAAAGTAGAGAGAATGCTTTGTGTTTGATGAGTCAAGCATAAATGTTTAAATCTAATATGGGCCTGCTTTAAGTGAAATTGTTAATATTCAATTAAGTCAAGCCATGAACTTTAAATGTCTAAAATAGTGGTCTTCAAGACTCTTGGAGTGATGGAAAGCTTCATGGAAATTGAAGGCATGCACCAAGATCTTTATACTTGAATATCTCTTTATTTTTCTTGAATTTGATATGTCCAAATTTTGAGAAGATGTGGCACACAAGTAGTATTAATATTTGCAAATGTTATAAGTTTAATAATTTTTTAATTTAAATTTTTGGGCCAAGAATTATTTATGAAAAGTATAGACATTGGTATTTGATTTTTAAAATTTATTTAGGAATAATTTTTCATGAATTTCTTTTCATTGCCATTTAGGACACTTGTAATACTATCATAATACAAAATTATTTTGGTTTACTTATATTCAAAATTTTGGCACAAAAATTCTCCCAATACACTATAAAACAACTTTAGTCTCAGGAATTTTCACTATAGCGTGGGGCGAGTAGACTCGACCCGAAGGCTGGTCCGCCCTTGCTTTAAGGATTTAAAAAATAAAATAAAGTAAAATTTTTTTGATAGACCCGAAAGGGGCGAGCAAAGCCCAAAGTCTGCAGGAAAAGCTATTGAATGGAACAAGTGAGAAATCAGCATGCAGCTACTGAACGGAACAAGTGCGAACTCAGCACGCAAATGAAGCTGACCAGAGAAAGCATGAAATCAAGCTAACCAGGACCAAGTGATGAAATCTTTTTCAAGGAAGGGGGGAGCCATCCCCAAATGGCTCGAGAGACTAGAAGTGTTATAAAGAGCAATGGCGAAGACCTTTGGACGATGTGGGACTAAACTTCCATTCGATTGTCAAAGAAGGCGGAAGGGCAGCCACGATCGGATGGCTTAGATTAATAAAGGTAAATTGTCATGATAACAGTAAAATGCCGAGCAGGAGATTCGAAACCGAGCCAGATCTGCAAGAGGATGCCGAACCACTGCAGTAAGTTTTTATTTTAGTTGATTTCTAGACACATTATTATAATACATGCTGGACAACCAATGCGCGATCCAATGGCCCAGATCAAGGACGCCTTGATCCAATTTTTTGTATTTCTTTCTTGTGGTAAGGGCATCCCGACAATTGTGCAAAAGCCTGGGGTTTGAGTTGAGCCCGAAAAAACTCAAGTAGTTTCGGGATTGGCCGTAGTTAAAATCCCAAGTTGGTTTGAGGTGAACCATATGAAAAACCTCGCTCGTAATTTGGTGATTTTAGTGTTCTTTTCCCAACACCGATTGGGGGTGGATGTAGGCTTGATATTGTGTCTAACCACCTTAAAAATCTTGTGTACGATACTTTCTTATTCTTGCCTAAAAGATTTAAGTTTTAATTGAAAACGAAAATCGAAAGAAAATTTTATTTACCACAATTCACCCCCCCTCTTATGGGATTGTCTTAAGCACAAAGAACTTCTTTTTTTTTTTTAAACATTATCCTGTTGTTATATGAATATATGGTTCCATTGGATTGTTTAGGGTGTTCAAGATACTTATTGGATATTGGCTCATCACATTATTTAGTATCATTAATACTTTGTGTTTGGTGGCTTAGGTATTAGTTTAAGACCTTGTACCTAAATGGATAATTTGGATTATATTATAAGTATTTTGTTTAAGAAAATAAAAATATTTTTTTATAGTAAGGATTATGGAAGAGATTATTATAATCCTTTATCCAAACTAGATAAGGTTGGCTTGACAATCAAGTATGTTATCCTTGTAAGTGTGAAATATATGACCCTTAATAACCAACTTCTTGAGGATGCTAGATGCTTTAGATTACTTCATTAAATAGCTTAGTTAACTTGTCTAATAATTGAATCCAATTATTAATCTCAATGTTATCAATTGTTTCATTATCAATCATGTTTGTCTCTTTGCAACACATGTACAATAATGTAATCATGTTGCTTGATTTGCATAAGATTGGAGCATAGTTGTGGTGACCAAGCTTGTCCTTCTTGGGATCGGGTGTCAAAACCTCTATTTTTTTATTTTTACTTAATACTTTAATTTTGAAATGTGCTTTTTATAAAAAATTAAATAAATACATTATGTTTCAAAACATTTGGTATGCTCACATATCCAAAACAAATGAAAAAATATGTCTAACCTTTGAAGTAAATTTTATGTGAAGCCAAATATATGATACAACATAGTGATCATATTACAATAGGCAATTAACATGTCCAATAAGACCAAGTAGATGTCTAACATATTTTAAAACATTTGAGGCATAGCGAATAAGAGGGGATGAGTGAATTGTTTATTTAAGAAAATTTTCATTTCCAAAAATTAGTAAAAAACCTTTTCGACCTTAAAATTTTTTTTATTGATGAAATAAAATTTCTCAATGATAAACGAAATACACTCAAGATTTTTTAGGTACTTCAACCAAAACATGTGCCTACATTCACCCTCGATTTGATCGGTCTTCTACTAACCATTTTCTTTTTGCTGAAGCTAGTAGAGATAAACCAAATACACATCAGTGTTTTAATGAAACCAAAATGAGAGAAATTCAGTTTACTAAAAAAATTTAATATTTACAATTTTTTTTACAAAAATCCCTACATCTTTAATTATTAAAATAAATTAATATTTTAAAATTTAACAAATATTTAATAAATCTAAAATAACATAAATTAAAAAATAAATTAATATTTCAACATTTAATAAATCTAAAATATGATAAATTAAAAAAATATAAAATAGCCAAATCAAATGAAATCGAGTGTAAGATCATGGTTCATCAAATAAGATATAAATCAAACTGTCTCATAAGCAATTCAAAAATCCAAGAAAATGAAACATTTAAAAATATAAAAATAAATATTAAAATGAAAATAGCTTTTTGAGATGAGTCTAATGATATTAGTTATATTTTTTATTAGGCATTGGATAAGATTATTGTGACATATCGAGAAAAATAAGCATATATATTTACAAAATATTATTTCAATTTTAAATAAATATATATTAATGCTCAGATGAGGTAAAATGAAACAATGTAATATAACCGAATTAATGCAAGATAGACCTCACACAAAAGAAGATTATAGTTTGATACTAACATAAGAAAATAAAGAAAAAAATTTTAAGAAAATAGCCTAAAGAAAAAAATAAAATGTATAAGAAAGTTGCATTCAAAAAACCTAAGGAGATAGTGCAACATCTATGATCATCAAATAAGATTTAAATAGAAACGTTTCATAAAGCATGCCAAACTATTAAAAATAAATGATTCAAAAACACATAAATGAAATTTTTATTAGGTAAAGCTTGTTTAAATGACTCCAATGACTTTCGTAATAAAAGAAGAAAATAATAAATAATAATAGCAATAAAACTTTTCAATGTTAAGAAAATGTATATTAAAGTAGAAAAGAGATAAATCAAATCAACATAATCTAACCAAATCAAAGTGATGTAATCCTCATAGGAGAGGTGACTTAAGGTTATATAGTAATATAACTAAATCAAAACAAATAATTTGAAGAAATAACATAATTGTATAAGAAAATTACATTCTAAGATACCAAAGTGATAAGGTATGGTACCCTCGATTATCAAGTCATGTATAAATCAAAAAAATATTTTAAAACATGTAAAAATCTTAGAAAAAATATTTAAAAATATAAAAAAATATTTAAATAAAGAGAACTCAGTGAGATGAGACTAACAAGGCTTTTTAATCTTAATCAAACCTTATTTAGTATTACTACAAATTATATAAATAAATAATCACAAATAATAATCTTTTATTATTTAAATATTCAATGAAGATATATTAAAGCAAAGATGATATAAATAAAAGTTATGTAACAAAACCAAATCTAAATGATATATGTGCCACATTATATGAAATTTCGAGTTGCATAACAATATAGCCAAATCAATGTGAAACATTTGTAGAAATTACACAAATTTTACGAGAAAGTTGTGTTCAATTATACAAATCAAAATATCTTAAAAAGCGAAAAAAAAATCAGAAAATAAAATATTTAAAAATTTAAAAATGTACATTTAATAAAATATATCTCGTGTAGACGAGTTCAAAAATATTTATTTTTTCTTGGTCAGACTTAGCTTGGAATTACTGTAAATTGTAAAAACATATAAGAATAAATATGTATTAATGCTAAAAATTTTATTAGTAGAAATAATAAAATATGACCAAATCAAAGTGATGTTAACTTTACATGAGTGGATAATTTGGGTTTCATATAAATATAACCAAATAAAAGAGTGAAACATTTCAAGAAGTCCAAATATGATACAAATCCAAATATCATAAAAAGCAAACAAAAATTTTAGAAAATAAAATATTTTAAAATTACAAAATGTTTTTTTATAAAATAGATATCTTGTAGATGAGTTTAATAATATTTATTTTATCTTGGTCAAGCTTAGCTTAGAATTACTGTAAATTGTACTGACAAATAAGAGTAAATATGTATTAACATTAAAAGGTTTATAAATAGCAACAATAAAATATGACCAAATCAATGTGATTTTAAGTTTACATGAGTGGATAATTTGAGTTTCATAAAAATAAAACTAAATAAAAGTAAAACATTTCAAGAAATGACATAAATTATATGAGAAAAGTTGTATTCCAAAATACTAATGGAATAAATTAAAAAAAATATAATATAACAAAATCTAAATGATATTAAATTTACATGTGTAGAGAATTTGAGTTTCACCATAATATAATAAAATATTTTTTTTATGAAATGAGATAAATTATTTCAAAAAAGTTGCATTCAAAAATACTGTGGATGATGTGTGCAACAACCTTGTAAGAATCAAAATATCTTATAAGAGTGCAAAACCATGGATAATAAAATCTTTACATTTATAAAACTTATTAAAGTAGAAAGGTGATGATGTTTGATGTCTCAATTACAACTTTTTTGGATTTATTATAAAATATCAATTTAACTAAGTGTAAATAATAATAAATTAGTATTTTAATATTTGATAAATATATAATAAAGCTAAAATAAGATAAACTAAAAGAATTTATAATATCTAAATAAAAACTATGTAAATGTCACACCATAGAGGAGATAGAGCTTCATAATAATATATCCAAACTAAAGAAAAGTTTTTCATCAAATGAGCTAAATTATTTTAAAAACCTTATATGGTAAAGTTATCCTCCAATGTACTAAGGAGATCAAGTATACCATCCTCAATGATGGAATCAAGTATGAATAAAAATCTCTTATAAAGTAAGAAAAAATATAATAAAAAATTTATAAAAATATTAAAATAAATATTTAATTAGATAGAGCATATTGTGACAAATAAAACCAACTTTTTTTCAACTCGTTTAAAACACATTTTATAGAAAATATAAATTATAAAAACAAATAAGCATAAATAATATAAAGTATCATCTTAATAATAAGTAAATATATATTATAATTGAAATGAGTTAAATTAAAATAATGTATTACAACTAATAAAAGTGATTAAAAGGTCACATTAGAGGAGATGTAAAGTTAATAAATAATATAACCAAATCAAATAAAAAAATTTGTGGAAAAATGATAAATATTATAGAAAAATTGTGATCTAAGATTCTAAGAAGATTTGATGTAGCATCATTGACTATCACATGAGATTTGGATTTAAATGACTTGTAAAGCATATAAACACTTTTGAAAATAATTTTTTAAAATTACAATAAATTAAATTTAATTGAAATGAGTTAAATTAAAATAATGTATTACAACTAATAAAAGTGATTAAAAGGTCACATTGGAGGAGATGTAAAGTTAATAAGCAATATAACCAAATCAAATAAAAAGATTTGTGGAAAAATGATAAATATAATAGAAAAATGGTGATCCAAGAGTCTTAGAAGATCTGATATAGTATCATTCACTATCATGCGAGGTTTAGATTGAAATGACTTGCAAAGCATATAAACACTTTTGAAAATAATTTTTTTTTAAATTATATGAAATGAAATTTTAATTAGGTGGAACTCTATAAGATGACAAGAATGGCTTTTGTTTCATCCCCATTAAAACTTGTTTATAATTTTTTGAAGTTACCAAAGTAATTAAATAAAAGTAATAATTAATCGTTTTTTAATATTATGTAAATATATGTTAAAGCTAAGGTCAGATAAATTAAAATAAAGTAATACGAAAAGAGTATACTGATGTAGGGTTACAAGTGAGAAGATTTATTGCTTCATAGAAATATAAGAAAATCGAAGCAAACATTTTAAAGAATTGAGATAAATTGTATAGGAACATTTAATTTCAAGTTGATTTGGTGGTTGGTGTAACATTGTCAATCGTCAAATTATGTAGAAAACAAAAGATCTCGTAAAGAGTGCCAAAATGATCGAAAATACGATATTTTTAAAATAATTAAAAAAGAATTTTTAATTAGATGGTGCCCATAAAGTCGAGTTTAATGACTTTTGTTTCGTCTTAATTAGACCTCATATTTTATTACTAAGAAATATCAAAATAAAAAAGCATAAATAATCATAAGCTATTATTTTATTATTAAGTAAATAATTATTAAACTTATAATGATACAAATAAAAGCAATATATTATAAGAAAATCAAGAACATATGAATGTAGCTTGGGAGATAAAGTTTACAAAAATGTTGCATTCCAATATACATAAGAGAATGAGTATAACTTTCATGATTGTCAAATTAGGTAAGAATTGTAATATTCTTTTTAGGAACACCCAAAATATCAAGTAAAAACTTTTTTACACTACAAAAATAAATAACTTTTTTAATATTATATATATATATATTAATAAATAATAAAACCAAATCGATGTGAAGGCCCTACGAGGGTTATTTTGAGTATTGTTATAATACATGAAAATCTAAGTGAAAACTTGAAACAATGATATAAATTGTATGACAAAGTTAGTCTCCAAGATAGTTAGGATGTCAACTGTAACATACTCAATAGTCGAATCATATATGAATCAAAACATTTGGTAAAGTTTACCAAAATTCTTAAAAAATATTTAAAAAATATCAAAATGAATAATTCACTTGATAGAGCTCATGAAGATGAAGTCAAAGATGTGTGTTGTTTCTTGATCAAACCTGGTTTAGAAAAACTTTGCATTACCATAGTAAATAAAGATAAATCATAGTAAATTATGATTTTAATGTAAAGGAAATATATATATATATTAAAGGAGAAATGTGATATATTTAAGAAATGTAATGTAACCAAATCAATGGATGTAAATGTCATATGACATGAGATTTAGAGTTACATTATAATATAAAAAAAATCAAAATGAAACATTTGATGAAATGATATAAACTATATGTGAAAGTTATATTCCATGCTACAATGGAGATTGGGCACAATATTCTTGGTCGACAAGTTAGATATGAACAAGGGAATCAACAAAAACTTAGTAAAAATTCTTATTGAGTGCAATTATAAAAAACATTAAGTAATAACTTTGGGTCTCCTAGGTCGAGGATCACAAAGGAGGACAAGAAAAACCAGGAGAATAAACCAAAATCTATTTCTCTTTAGAAAAGTACTTGTTCTTAGAGTAAGAAAATTTACTGCCTTCAATTAAACCCTAAGTGTCACTTCCTATTTGAGTTTGTGCATCTACAAAGAATGACCAAATATATCTTTCTTCTTTTATTTCCATGGAGGTTGCGTTGCATGTGGCGACACAAGACATTGTCAAAAGGATAATTAAACTTTACACTTACCTCCTTAGGTGCCGACATTGCCAGAAGCATTGTCTTGAGGGCAATAGTGGTTTATGATTAATGCACAAGACATGGGTACAAGATGGATGAATCATGTGCATTATCTCCTTAGGCAATCGCATTGTTAGCGATGACAACTAACTCTTAATTGTCCAACCTTAAGCTGTTGGATCTTAAGAGTCTAACATTAAGTAAAAGAATATCAAGAGTTTGACTTTTATAATAAGATTCTCAAACTTTACATCTCCAATATTTATCATATAACTATATTGTAGACTGATGAAAAAAAATTGTGATGCACATTTACGCAATTTAAAATTATAATAAATTTTATCCATAAAGATGTGTTTATTGATAGATTATTATTTAATAATAATATAATTAAAAATATTATTATATCAAAATTTAGTAATAATACCCCAATATTTTAATTAAATATATTATTAAATTTATTTTTATTAAAATATTTTGAAAATGTTAATCCCGTACTAACGCGTAGAGCAATCCTAGTGTCGCCAATCAAATTCAATACAATACTCCCTTCTTTTGTTTTGTAAATTATTAATATATCGTAATTATCTTTTGTATTTAAAAATTTCCCATCCCAAAACCACATAAGCTCCTTAGCTTCGTTCTTTTGAGCTTCCCTTCGACTAGGGTTTTGTTAATGGATCTGTAGAATTGGCGACGATGGCGAACGTCCTCTTACCAGATTCCTTCTCTGCATCTGGAAAAGCAGCTGATAGTCTGAGCCTTCCTCTGCTTCAATCCAGGATGAAGCTTGACCCAGAATGATACGAGGTGAAGCTCCTCCTTATCTACGGCCACTTCGAATAGTCCCTGCATCTCTTCCTTCAGCAATCCGCACTCAGTTCGTCGTCGGACCTGGTCTCAGAGGATCTCAGTGACCTCACCATGTTCCTGGTGCACTTGACCCCATACTGTGCCTGACACCTCGCCGAATTTCCTCATTAGTCTCTCATCTCCTTCAATCAAAAGTTCAGACACTCCTGGCTTTCCTTCATTCCAATCTAGCACAAGGCATCATCCTCCTTGTCAAGAAGAAGGTTCATTATTTTATTTTATTGTTTTTTGATTAATTTGTTATAGTGTTCGATACTCTTCAATTTGGAGGCCACCATTATTCAACATATTTCGATTCCACATTTTAATGGGTGGAAATATTTTTTTTTTATACTGGTTAAAGTTATATTTTGAACTAGGCGTTGGAGAAAATGGGAAACTTCCACTTCATTTAGCTTTAAGAGAAGATTATAATTGTTGATAAGTTGTTAGACATGATTAGGCCTTTCTATTTGTTAATCAAGGTAAAAGTTTGATTTCCCTCTACAAAGTTTGATTTCCCTCTATTTGTTAATCAAGGTAAAAGTTTTATTTCTTAAATATAGAATCTTAACAATTTCTTGTGAGGCTGTATATTTCTTTTGCTAGATTCTTATATTGAGAAGGTTTAGGCTGCCAACACTAAATTCATATTCCGTTATTATAATTACAAGAATAGTCCTTTAACACATCAAGTGAGGTCAGATACATTGATTCTAAGATGCTATTGTTTCTATTCATTAATTTCTTTTCTTCTGGATCCAAAGTTGTTAAAGGCATTTCTAATGACTTTAGTCAATTTTTTTGTTCTATATTGTTTACTTTTTTATAGGAAAGATTTCAACAATCTACTTCTCTTATAGAATCACAAAGTGAACTTCTTAATGTAACCAAACCATCTAGATTGATTTTCTTTAGAATTGTCTTCAATTGGTAGAATGCCAACTTTCTGCTTTATAGTAAGTTACTCTTCAAACTTTAAAGCTTTATCTCTATAGTAATTATTCTATTCTTGTGTTTGTACTCACACATTGACATTTGATACCACGTAATCTTATAAATTTACCTTTATTCTTGAGTGTGATATTTTGATTGCACAACACTCAGAAGTATGTTTTATTTTCATCTTATTTGTTCAATGCTTGGATCATATTAGTGACATTTTTTGTTAATTTCTTTATCATTTTGAAGTATAGGTTCAAAAAAAGTAAATTTTGTATTGTTTCTTTTATTTATGATAACTATTACAATCAATATGTTTTTGGAATTACTTGTCTAAATATTAATTCCATATATTTATTATAAGAACTAAAAATGCGATACCATTTAAAATTTAGAGTCATTGTTCATAGACTCAGTTTTGTTTTATCTATTTGCTTAGTCTCAGTTTTTCTTTATCTCTTTGCTTAGTCTTATCGATTGGTATGAAATTATTAGGAAAATGTATATTAATGGTTTATCTTGGATTTTATAATTACATCAATAATTAGTGTAAAATTGAAACTCTCTTTCATTGCTTACGTTGTCAGAAAGTTTGATGAAAGAAAAAGTGCAAAATTACTTATGAAGCATTATCTTTTTATGTGCAAAAAAGGGAGCTGTGAGAAATTTTCAAAATGTTTTTTTATCCTTTTGGTGCACAGGTAGAAAACATTTTTGAAATTAAGTTTACAAACACATCCAAGGACTTAAAGCAAAGCCATAATGAAATTCGATTGTAATTAAGAAATCTTTAATATGTTCTCCTTTGGCGTGCGAAATAATTTTTAATATATGCAATTTTAATTTCTTTTTATTCTTTTCTAATACCTTATAAATATAAAGCCTCCTTATACACTCATTATTGCTTTGTCATACATGTTTTTCATAATTTCAATATGACCAATGCTAGCTTCTTTTTTTTCCTTTACTAATGCCTTTTTGAGCATGTGAGGGAATTATTATAATAAATAATTAATTTGAGTTCATGATGATTCTCTTGTAGAATTAAGAAAATGTTTTTTGTTCCTTGAAGTAATAATAAGAAACTGTTACAATCATTTTATGTTCTTCATAATGGTCTTTAATCTCATAATAAACATTCATTATATTATCTTTCATAGACTTATCCAAAATTATACTAACCCATTTCTATTTCAATTCTTACTTGAGTATTGAAGTTTGAATCCTAAAATTGGTAATACCTTTGTTTTTTGACAATGTGCCTAGTTTGTTAAACAATAATAATGTTTATCCTCTTATGAATCATGATGTTAATTAATTTAGTCAAATTTATGAATCAATTCTAGCTTCTTGAAATTATTTCTTTATACGTATCCATGCATGATGTTCTAGGAATCCTTACTTTTTTTAAATTAACTCATTGTTGATATAACCATCTTTGTTAATCTGTTATTATATTTAGACAATATAACTCATTGCTTCTTGGAAGTCCTAAGCATTAAATTTAACACAATTTTTGACATACACTGCCATGGGTTGGCTACCTTGAGGACAATGGAGAGGGGCAAGTCATAGAAATAGATGGTTGGGAGGCGTCTGGGATAAATGGAAAGATACACCAAAGAGTTGCCTAGAAGTCAACTGAAAGAATTGGGAAGGAGAGATGGATAAGTGGGGTTTTTAAGTCTATACTATAAGCTAAGAGAAATGGCCTAACAAATATTTTACCAACTTCAATTGCCTAAATGAAACCTATGAAAGTTTATGGGCTTAAACCAAATGATCTTAAAACAACCATAATGGAATTTTTTTCATAATACTTTTTAGTATTGCAAGAGTTATTTTGTTCCAATGATTATATAGAAATTAAAGTTCTCTAGCATGCTATTGATTTTTCTTGTTTGTTTTGAAAGTTTATGCTTTTAATTATGTTTTGCTTATTTTTATAGTCATATTGTTGAGTTGGATGTGCCTCTTGAATTACTTATGGACCTTCAGATCGTTGGTGATCGAAACCTGAAAAACTTTGCATTTTTTTATGTTGTGCACTGTATTCGGCACATGAACAAAGAACATAGAAATGAAGCAAAAAAGAGGAAGCTTCAAAGTTTTTTTTTCTCATTACTACTGGTGTGTGATGTCATATATACTCTATTTTTGCTGATATTTCTTAGTTTTCTTGATTATAATAAGTGATGTATGATTTCTTGTTTGAAGGTAAAGGAAGCACTAAGGGCGAGGAGGTCACTTGTTGTACTGTGTGATCTTCATCGATGAAAAGTATGGTTTGATGATCGAACTGCTAATGCTAGTTGCAATGCATGCTTTCACAGTTCTTGAAGGTTGATATTTTCCTTATCTCTGCAATTGGCTAAGTCCCATTAGTTATCTTATTTTGCAGTTTTTATTGCTTCTTTTTGCCGAACACAGGGTCATGGTAATGAGCTATCTTATTCATTGTAATGAGCTATCTTGTTAGTTGTAATGAGCTATCTTACTTGAAAAGATTTTAAGTTTTGGTGTTTTAGTTAAAAGCTTAAGCATAAGGTAAAAGAATTAAATAGAAGAATCCAATCTCCTATAGTGAGTGTCACGTTTGAAGGAGAGAGAGTAAATGACAAGTCAAAACTTAACAAGATGAAACAAACTTTTTTTCCCAAGTGAATGGTATGATCAAAGGGGAACTACTTAGGTACTTAGAAGTTATAAATAAGATTTTCGTTTTGCAATAAGATAAGATGAAAAGGCAAAAACTCTCAACCTCCATTCAATGGGTTAGTGATGAAATTAGGAAGGAAAGGAAGAATTGTCTTTGCCATTTGTAGCCTTCACATAATGGAACAATAATGAAGGAAATAAAAAGAGAAAGTAAGATTTATGCTTCTCAAAGCATGCTTACTATGGAATTGTGATGAAGATCCATGTAATAAAAAGTTCACATAGATGTCTAACTCAATCAAAATTTAATTCAAATGACTTGAAACAAAGCAAGTTGAAATGGTTATTTCAAGTAATGAAAAGGCACTTGCATTTTTATTACTTGAGCATTACTCAAAAACCATTTAATATAAAGAAATGATTAGGACTGATTATGCTAATAACTTTTATTGGGCCTATTCTCATGGGTTATTAACATATGAAATATAACTATCTAAACAAACATCAAAAGAACTTGTCAAATAGCTCTATAATATCTAAATATGGATCTCCCCTTAAACATTTTATGTTTCGAGTTATTGTGACCCACTGCAGGATTTGTTGAAGTAAGTTTGGGCTTAATATCAGTGCAAGACTAGGCTTTTGGATGATATATGGTTTGACTAAAAAAGTTCAACGTCTAAGTTTTAGATTTGACTTATCTCGAATGATGATCCATACTTGATAAGGTTAGGTTAAGAAACTTGGATTTTCCATGAGGTTTTCATGTCTTAAGAGAATATCAATTATTGAATGATCATCACTAACATTGAGTTGCAAGGATGAAATGTATTCTACTACAAACTAGAAGTAATTAACTTAAATAGTTGATTTGTCAATGTCAAGTGAGAATAGTTATGTTGATTTTCTACTGAAAGAAATAAAAACCCAAGTAATTTGGAATTTGATAGAGGACATCAAATAACTTTTTATTGATGAATTAGCTCAAGGGATGACTTCTTTTAAAGTAAAATTTTTTTTAGTTAACCCTCAAATAAATCTGTACTTTTAAAGTGCAATTTTATTAGTTCTTAAGATATCTAAATATTATAATTAAAAAAAGAGAGTTGACTTCGTTTAAGTTAAAAAAATCTTGAGAATGTAAAATCATGATGCTAAGTATGAAATTTTAATGATAAATTTAGGGAAAGTCAAATAATACCTTTGATAGTTAGCATATGAAGAAAAGTGTGTAACTTTTAGCATATATAGAGCATTTTTAAGTTAACCTTACTCTTTGATTGTTGGAGCTCAACATCTTCATCTTTGTGAAGTTGATAGACATTTGGTCCTAGAATATCCTTGATTAAGTACAATTCCTTCTAGTTTGGAGCAAGCTTATGGAGGATTTATTAGTGTTGAGAGCTCTTATATTGTCTAAGAACCAAATCTTTGACTTTGAAAGGATAATTCTTTATATGTAATATTTTTTCAAACTTTACTTCATATTTAGTTTCTTTACATTTTCTTTGAAACACTTTTCCTTGATTAGGTCCAACTTTTGATGTGCTAGTTTCAAGTTCAAGCTTTTGAACTTGTTAAGAGATCGACCTCGATAGTGATTATAGCTTTGAATCCTTAGAAAAACTTGACGTGTTGCAGAATGTGCAGTTCAATACGCTCACTATATTTCGAGGAGTTCACCTACCCACCCAACTTTTTATCATCAAGACGAGGCTTTAAAATTTTAAAGATGTCTTTGTTCATTACTTTGGCTTGTCCATCTATGTGAGGATGAGAAGTTGAGGCATACTTAAAAAAACAACCACACATTTTGCATAAATCTGGAAATTCTTTAGATTGGAACATTTTTGTGTCATTTGTAAAAATTGCTATGGAAATATTAAAACTATTATAAATGTTTGTCTAAAGAATACTTTAAATCTTATTAATAGTCTGGCGAATAAGAGGCTTCACTTTGATCCATTTTTAATGCTTGTTAATCACCATGAGCAAGAACCTCCTTCCATTTCTAGCAATTGGAAATAAAAAAATTGAGACTCATACCATAGTCAACAAGAACCAATAAATAATTATTTCTTCCAACTTTGTGAATAAATAGTATGAAAGGGGAGCATGAACTTGACACCCTTTGCACCTTTTGGTAAATAAAGTAATATTTTTTCATTATTAGTCAAAAAACTCCTTGATACATAATCTTCATGGCAAGTTTATAGCTAGAGGCACGTCCATCACACTCTCTTGAATGGATCAACTTGATCATATCTTTAACTTCTAAAGAATGGTGTGATGGCCTTAGTTTCTTAAACATTTTTCCTCTTCTTTGTTCATTATGGCTTAATTCTTATTATTAATTATTTATTTCTACCAAAGGTAATAATATATATATTATTTTGTTGATCAAATGATGAGTTTACAATTAAAAAGATACATAAGCACTCAAATTTCTTTAAAAACTCTTTTTCTCACCACTTTTCATCCATACTCTTTGGGACCAGTGGTGTCCTCAATATATAAATATGAAAATATTAAATTATCCTTTTTTAGAAAATAATGAAAAATAAGAGGCAAGTCTACCATAGACTTATTATGTCAAAAATAATAACCTCATGCTAAAAGTCCATGTTATCTAAACATATTATAATTAATCTTTTAATTGATATAACTTTAATGATTAATGTTAATGTAACATTCAAAGAAGCTAAGAATCTATAAGATATCATCAAAAGACACTTCTTATAAATCAATAAAAAATATTCATATAATCATAACAATTAGTACAATAAAAAATATCATGTTATGAGAACGTAAGCAAAGCAAGTGCATGAGACTTGATAATAACCATTAAGAATGAGAGAAAACCATCAAATTACGAGGGTATCATGCTTCATATAAACTATAAGAATGTTGTCAAGTATCACATTATTATATCAAGTATCACAATAAAAAAGTCTTTATATTAAAATGTCCCATATAGTTTATTCTAAATTTTTGTGATGTTTTTTAATGGGCTTATTAATTCCTAACTATTCATTTAATTGTAAACTTGATTATAATGAAAACTCTTACTTTATCATGTCTTTTATGCTTACATGTGAAAATCAATATATGCAACTAAGATATGCCTAGAATGATAACTAGTATGAGGGGTTTTCCCTACTATATTGTTACAAACAATATTAATACATGGTGCTTAACTAAATGGTTTTGCATTATCTTGTTGTCACATATTATTAATAGTTCCCAATCAAAAGATTTTGTCTGACCTGATTGACAAAAATATCAATGCATTAATTAAAGAGTTTTGCTTTACTTGATTGTCACAAATATCTCATTCATCTTATTAAAATAATAGCAATCAATTGGTACCATTGCTCCATTTTGATGTCTATTGATCTTGATTATAATCAAAACTTTGATTTTATCTTTCAATTGTCAAAACATGATACTAAGAAGTATAATACTATAACCATTTTTGTTAAAGTGTTACAAATATTTTTAATATAATTTCATTAATTTTGTTTAGCTTGTTCTCACAACATTATCGATTACAAAATATCTAATATCTCATATTAATTGACATATGTCCAACATCATGTATGCATCATCACATATAATTATCATGTGCTCATGACATCTTATGTATATTATTTTATGTTATATTCACATCTTTTGTTCATCATGTACTTAGTTCCAGCACAACTATTTATACTTTTTTAGAGTTTGTCATGATTGGCATTTAATTTACTCAAATAATATAATCTAACGGCATCATGATTCTTCAACATAAGCTATGTTCCATAAAATTTGTGCATGAAACCAAATTATGGAACTAAGTATCACAAATATGATTAAATATGAGTAAAAATAATTTTATTAAACTTAATAGTAAACCTTATTAGTCACTTATCTCAAGAGACACAATTTTTATCGATCAACTTGGTGTCAAATTAAGCATTTGTCAGTTTCGGTTGGTTGGTCATTTGGGTTAACTTGAGTAGTTGGTTAATTTTATATGCCAATGTAGGCTTTGGGTCACAAGTGACACCTACATTCTAGAATTTTTAGTAGTTAGCTAAGACTTTATTTTGGGATGATTTATTCATATCAATACTATAAGAACCAACTTAGTTGAATTCACCCAAATTATTAATAATATTGTCATGATGTTTTTCTTCCAAACACTTTCTTTCCTCCCTTATCATCATCTCCCTCATCTTCATTTGTCATGAAAAAATAAGTTTTGGATTTACTTAAATTTTTTAATGATATGCTCTTCTCATTAGCATTAG
Source organism: Vanilla planifolia (assembly GCA_023846275.1). Classification (NCBI taxonomy): domain Eukaryota; kingdom Viridiplantae; phylum Streptophyta; class Magnoliopsida; order Asparagales; family Orchidaceae; genus Vanilla; species Vanilla planifolia. The sequence goes on along the minus strand of JAIUJO010000015.1, from coordinate 7,143,106 downwards.
CATTGTGGAAGCTCCCTTAGCTCCTAAGTGTCCTCTCATGGGCACTCTCCCTTTCTCAAATTTCTTTCTCTCTATCTCTCTCTTGTCTTTTTTATTTAAAATAATCACAACTTTGTTCTCTCTCCTCAAGATCATCCTATATCTATTTATAAGAGAGTTTATGCGAGAAATGTGTTAGCCAAGATTGTCCTTATTATTATTATTATTATCATTATTATTATTACTATTTTTTCTCCTTGGTGGTAGCACTATAAAAAGCCGTAAGGCATCGTAGTGATGGGTAATTAGCTCATCATTTTAGATCAGACCATGTGTAATGAATAAACTCTTATAAAGTCAACCAAGAGGGAGTGTGACATGTTAAATTTATGATTAAGATGTTCGGAAAAGCTTTAAAAGATTGAATTTTTTCCTTCACTTAGTGAAATTCTCAATATTTTATGCTCTCAAATGATTTCATCTAAGAATTATGGTTTCAAAATAATATTATTATTTTTATAATATGTCAAACTTATCTAAGGTTGTCTTAGTTACTAAGAGATTTCAAAACATAACTTTTAGCTTGATATAAAATTTTAAATGTCATAGATGAACACATTTGTGTATGTCTTAGGATAGGATTTTTTATAATATTATTAATCAAGCAAAGTATATTTTTGAATGTGTCACTTGACCTTTTTTACATCTAACTTTATAAGGCTTAAAATCTCAAACTTTAGCTAAGTGTCATAGGGATTTATCAGTAAGAAGGCCATTTAGGTCGAAGAACTAGGCGATTTAGTAATTCAATACTCAACTTCTTAAGATAAGACAAGTCTTCACTAGAATCTCTATTATTGGCTAGTAGATCCACTTCTTGATTTTGTTCTTAATGAATCAAAAATAGATCTATAGTATCATACTTTTGGTCAATGGATGCATTGCTTTCATTTATGCATGATTGTACATAATGATTTTTTTTCTCATATGACAATGTTTGTACATAATGTAATTTGTGAACACATTAACTTCTTTTTGCACATATGACTATACTCGTAATCCAAAACATATATTAGGCATTTTCTATGCTTGTATAGAAATAACTATTGTGGAGTGAATATTTTTATGGGCATTTCTCCCTTTGTGCACATAGAATTTTACATGCATTGCTTTATTTGTGCATATGTAGTTGGGAGGCAGGCATCTATATTGTGCACTTTGCATCAATAGATAAATCTAGTTTGCCTAAGTTGTTTTTGAATTTGTTGGAGTTGAACATGCCCACAGTTGGTGATGTAACTACTCATATGTTTTGAACATTCCTACCAATACAAACTGATCATGTATTGGTTACAAAAATGGGCATCACTTCATAATACCTAGTTACTAAGGCCTACATAACAAAATAAAACACATTTTTCTTTTCAAATGCATTAAAAATGCAAAATATCATCAAATATGTAGAAAAAAAAATACAACACCACATTTTTTAATCTATAATGGATGAGTATTAAAAGGTAGTGGGATTGTGTTGCATTGAATTGAATTTTTTTGTTGTTATAAAAAGCATATAACATATTCTAACTTTCATTTACGATTTCTCATCTATGTAACGATATTGCTTTAGCAGAGTATGCATTTTTTAGTACAGAATTGAAGAAAATTAATTAAATTGCTCAAATTAGCTATGTTTCTATCTACATTTATTTATATTTATATATATGTAGAAGCAAAAATAGTAGATGAGAAAACATGAATTTGGAGTTTACCTTATAATTGAGTTTAAGATATACTGGAATTTTTTAGTTGGTTTAAGGATAATCTAGTTGGGCATGCTTAAGATGGTTCATCTAGTTTGTTTTGGATTTAGCTCAATTTTCATTATTTGGACGAGATAATGAGTCAGATGCATGCGCTCGATCGGTGAAACAATAAGCTTTGTTAATGTATGTAAGATTGCATACTACACTTTAGGTTTTATTATATTAGAGGTGGTTTGTACTTTTTGGGTGTTGGTAATAGTAATGATAAAAGAAAAAAAAGACTAAAATGTGTCAAAACTATTACTTCAAAAATAGGTTTGGATTAGAATAATGATCAACCTAATAAATGTTAATGAGATTGACCATGTTGACCTTATGAGTAGTAAAAAAATGTATGAGATAAGGAACCTCGAGCATTCTTTTGCCTATGTAACATGTACTAAATACAAAGACTGTGCAACTTAAAAAATCTTTATTAGAATAACCACAAAATTTAATATGAACATATGAATACACCTATCTTGTTGTCTATTCTAATTATATGAAACACAAATTAAAAAATTTTAATGTAACCTACTAATAAAAAAAAAATTTAAATGGTTGCAATTTATATGTGACTAGAACTATGCCTTGTGTGGAGAGAGAACTATGAATACACACAATTAAGGTTACACACTTATAAAATATCACTTGTATTGCATGTAAAACATTCAATTATTTATAAGTATAAAATCATTAACTTTGGCATACAAATATGAATAATAGTTTACTTTTAATTACAAAAAAATGCAATAAAAAATTTATGCATAAGTGTGAATATTATGTATAAAGATTCTAACCAATAAAGATTAGGGCTAAGTGAATGGTTATTTTTTCTTTAAGAATGTTTGAATGACATCAATCATCATGCATCATTTCTATTTTCCACGAAACACAAATTATTTTGATGCTTGTCAATCATGCACCCTTTTTTAGGGTTAGGAAGAGTGTTAGACACTTGTTAAAAGAATGTGCAATACATCCTAGAATTTTGTGGAGGATATGAGATTATGCTTTTTGCAAATTTAGATTAGTGATGCAACATGGAACTTCTAATACATGGTCTTGAAGCCCAAGTTTGAGAGTTTGACAAGGATACAATACCTTCGTTAAGAGTGTTTGTACTTCATGGATTTTTTCATTTGTCGAGATCTATTTGAATTCTCTTCTAAAATAATTTGATTGTTGAAATGTGTAGGAAAGCTTTAGAAAGGCTTTTGAATTAAATATTTGAGTATAAAAATGAAATTTTAGTGGTAATAATGTTTAAAGATTATGGTGGTAATGTTGGAAAAATTTATTACGACATCGATATGCTTCAAGTATATTGGATTTATTATACAAATGGTTGGGACATAACTTGAGGCACCATAATTTGGAGTTAATGCCATGCATTTAAGTTGCTGAAGTTTGCTTAATGTTCTATCTGGTAAGGCTTTGTTAAGACTAGTAGGCAAATTCATATTGTTAGTGTTTGACCAATTATGCTACATGATGCTCATGCTTGGTAATAAAGAATTTATTGTTGATAAAGGGTGACAAAATTGAATATTAGAATGGGGTAGTTTTCACAAAGAAAGAGAGCTAAAAAGACGTTAGGGTCAGGGTGATAAAACTTTTGGGTTTATTCATTGTTCTCTCTCCACATAATGCGAGTTCTAGTCACATAAAAAAGTGTAACCTTAATTGTGTGTATTCATTGTTCTCTCTCCACATAATGCGAGTTCTAGTCACATAAAAATTGCAACCATTTAAAAAAATTGTTTTATTAGTAGGTTACATTAAAATTGTTTACTTTGTGTTTCATATAATTAGAATAGACAACCAAATAGGTGTATTCATATGTTCACATAAAATTTTGTGGTTATTCTTATAAAGATTTTTTTAAATTACATGGTCCTTGTATATTGGATTTATTATACAAATTGTTGGGACATAACTTGAGGCACCATCTTGGAGTTCATGCCATGCATTTGAGTTTCAAAAGTTTGCTTGATGTTCTATCTGGTAAGGCTTTGTTAGAACTGGTAGGCAAATGAATATTGCCAGTGTTTGACCAGTTATGCTACATGATGCTCATGCTTGGTAATAAAGATGTTATTATTGATAAAGGGTGACGTAATTGAATATTAGAATGGGATTGTTTTAACCAAGAAAGAGAGCTAAAAAGATGTTAGGTTCAGGGCAATAAAACTTTTTAATTTTTTTGGTAAAGCTTTGCCTTTGCCATGTGACTTAAATAATCATTTGATTTTGGCTAGGTGGACTATTTTCTTAATTGATATGTTGATTATGATCTTGAACCAAACTGTCCAAAGTGATATAATTTTGTTCTCTAGTGAAAAATATATTTGTACTTTTTTTACAATTTAAAATGATTTGAATTATTTTTTTAAGAAGATTGATGCTACGCCATAATGTTGAACCGTCCCTTTTGAGGACATGGTTAATGTTACTTTGGTAACAACTCATTTGCTTTTAAATTATTTCATCTTGTGCTGTCTTGTCTTAAACTTTTTGCAACTTTCAAAAACATAATATCTTTTCAATATTAGAATGTTTCTCTTGATCACATAAATTACAATTAAGTATTTTATACTTCAAAACAAATATCAACATATTTTTTTTGACTTGTACAAATTTTTAAAGTTTTTTATTGGGTATAGTGCATGATGAAGATTCCAGTTAATTAATCCTTTATGTTTCACTGGTTGCTAGTTTTGCAGGATAGCTTTGTGTTGCCAAAGGTGACCTAGCACAAGCATCAAGCATCAAACATCATGCCAATTCAATATTATTTTAGGTGAAGACAAAAATAATGTTGCTGCACTTTTGGATTAGGTACTTTTACTTTGTGAAGTTTGTACTTTGGTTAAATGAGTCCTCTATGTCGATGTAGAGCTTGTGTGTTGAGGGGAATGTTATAAAATTTAAGGGCAACATATTGAGGGATTACAACTAGCTTGTGACCTGTTAATTAAGTATTTTGAATAGAATAATATTTTTTTAAGTATTTTTTTGAGGTATGTACATAATAACTAATTTTTAGACTTTTATTAGAATTAATTAAATTTGGGAAAAATGCATATTGGTTTTTGGTGTTCAAGGTTATTCTCAACTAAAGTTTCTTGAATTTTATAATTGGCCATTTAGGTCTTTTTAAGTACCCCAAAGTAAGAAAGAAGGTTCATACACCTCAACAATGTTAAAAAGCAAAGTTAATATTGAAATCCTCTTCTTCTTTCTATATTGGCAAAACCTTAAACCCTTTACTAATTTTAAGGTTGTTGAAGTTCATGGAGGTGGAAAGAGAAACGATGATCATGTATTATGGTAAGGGGTGGTAAGGATAATGGAGAATAGTATAGAGATGTTGTCACTTCTGCTTGCACCTATTATATGCATATACTAATAGTTTATTATAGAAGCACTATTGAAGATATTAATGTCAAAATAGATGAGGGTGACAAAAAATTGATTTGAAACTATAAACATGTATACCTATTCTAACTGAAAGTCAATGATACTATGTCAAGTACAAAACAATAATATACATAATATCATATTCACAATCATCTTACATGTCGTTAGAAATTATCTCTTCGTGAATTTGTGATATGTCTTGTAATATAAATAGAAAAATAAGTTATACAATGTTTAATAAGTAAATATTATATGTAACAATTAACATGATATGACATAATGATATAAATATGAGTATAAACATGACATCTCTATAATACTCAGAGAAGTAATGAGTCACCAAAAGTAATAAATAATATGCTTAGTAATATAAGAGTCCAAATTTATATATTATATATTTTCATATACATATTGTATATCATTTCTTATTAATTTTACTTTTTATCTTTGTTTTTCTTTTTTGTTAATTTATTATAATTGAACTCATATTTCTTATATTACTATTATCATATATTTTTATCATATGTTATCTCATATCTGTATGACATCTAATCACATAATCTCTACACCTTTACTAATAAGCATGTCATAACTTGTTAGTCCTATCAATCACATCATATCATTATAGAACATCAACTTTGCAAAAGGTGCTAGTAGTAGCAGGGAGATCTCTAATGCCATTTCATAACTTGATAAAACTAATGCTAATCATGTTTAGCATACCATGTGTTGAGTTCATCATATATAGTTGAATCATGAAATAAAACATAGAATTTTTTTAGTTTTTATTTTTTATTAATTCAGGATATTTAACCCTGTTATAATTTACATCATATTATAAGATAATATTTCATTTATTTATCTTTTTATCTTCTATTGTATTTCTATTATGTTGTCTTTTAATTACTCAATGACATAAAAGTATTGATGTATCAGAACATGAATGCAAACGTGAGACTTGTATGTCATACTTGAATTCTCAAATAATTATATCTACTATATTATCATCTATTTGAATTTACATGGATTCCAAAAATCTATCTTTTTTTAGTCCATTCTTTTTGTTTTTTGTTTCTTACAAGGAAATTCTTTCATAACTCATAAGGATCTATGGTTTTAATATCCCAAAACTATTTTATTTCAATTCCCTGAAAATTCTTAAGAATGTATGTATCAATAATAAATGAATTGCATTTAGATATTGATCTTAGTAATTCTTTTTTTGTGCTTGCAGCAGTTAAAATCACCTCTAAGTTCTTTTATCATAGTTTCTCACACTATTCTTGCTTTTATTTTTTGGATTTAAGCTGCAACAACAATTTAAACAAAATATTCCTTAGTTGTGGCTTCTCTCACTTTCCCTTGTTTGTTGGAAGTATAGCAATAGTCTTTCTACATTATGATTATTCAAAATAGTAATAATTTTCATAATTTTCAACTGAAGCTAAAGCTCACTTTAGCTAGAGTTTCCCATTTCCAGTTTGGCAGAATGCCTTTTTCCCACTAAGCTTCAGCTTGCTACAACACTAGCCCTTATTGGCTTGTAAAAATTCACGGCAGCCTCTTCCTTTAGGAAAGAAAATAGAAATACAAAGTTGAGCTCTCTTGGCAACACAAGTATAACCAAAAACTTCTCTCAAATTTGTTTATTGTCAGCTCACCTGCTTTGGCTGTCTTGCTTCATTCAGCATTGTAATTAACTTGTGGTGCTGATTTTGATTTTGTTTTTGTTTTCCTATTCTACTACTCTCCTTTCTTATTTTTTCTAGCATTTTCCTATCCCTGATTCCTTTTCTTTTTTAAGGTCTTCTCCTAAGCAACTGATTCCTTTGAAAACCTTCTCAAGTGAGGGTCACAAAGGTTCTTGTGGTTGACCTAAAAAAATGGGAATAAGGGAGAAAGAAAAATGTTGTTGTTACTATACCAAATAAATAATAGAAAGTACTTTTATAATTCAATAACATCTAAAATTAATTAAAAATAAAGGAGAGTTTTAAAAAAAATTCAACAAGGATCATAAGCTTCAATTTAGAGATGTAATTGAGGGAGAACATTCATCGAAATCCTTGGTTGCATCTTATTTTTGAATGGAAGTGATTCAATTGAATGCCTTGTCGAGGAATTTAAGAAGCTTGGATGAGGAGATGGAAACATGGTTGAGATCATAGAAAATGGTATCATTGTCGGAGGGTGGAGTCCTACTATGACAAATGGTATTTTAAGAATCTTATAAATATGCTATAATAATCCACAAGCCTAACCTGTCCAAACTTGATCAACTTTTTATTTTAATTAAATTTGTCTCATTTAGACTTGCCTATTATTGGCATACTTATGAACCTACATGTATTATCACAAATCTTGAAGGAACTTGTTGAGAATTAGAGCAAAATGTAGACTTATAAGCAATTTATAAAGGGAGAACATTCATTGGGCACCTTAGTTATATCTTATTTTAGTAAGGGCATTAGGAAATACTTAAAAGGAAGTGATTTAAATTATTGCCTTGTGGAGGACTCCAAGGAATCTTTGATGAGAGATGAAAACATGATTGGGATTGTAGAAAATGACATCATTATAAGAGCGGTGGAGGCAAGCGGATGCTGACTAGAACAAAGAGTACTTTAAGAATATTATAAATATACTAAGATACTCCACAAGTCTATCATACCCAAACCTTGTGTTTTAATTGAATATTCAAAGTTTGGACCTATTGAATATTGGAATACTTGTTGACTTGCATGCTTTATTATAAATCTTGAAGGAACCTACTAAGAATTAGATCATAACTCAGATTTATATGCAATTTACTCTCATATTTATGTATAACGTTACATATTAATGTTAGTTAGTATTTTTGAAGTAACTGGTTATTTTATAGTAAATCTTCATTTTTTAGTTGCTTAACTTTTCATTATTGCTAAGGAGATGTTTTGTTGTTTGATATGGTTGTTGACATTAATAAGTTTTTAAGCAAACATGCTGCATAATTTATCTCTTTCTTAATCTAATCTCCATTATTGAATAAATTAATACACTTAGCTGGATTAAGTCTAGCTTAGGAGTGTGAGGCACCATCAATTGACAATTAGGCTTAGCATAGGAATTTAATGCTTGCTTATTCACGTGCTTTAATTATTTATGGAAATTTGGTTACAGTTTTTTCCATAATGATATTTGAATTTCTAGTCTACTCTTTATTTTGCCCTGTTATGAATTTTTTGCTTTTTACTTGACCTTCACGCATGAACTTCTCTCTTTAACCAACCATTAACATACATCTATGGTTAAACAATTACTTTTGGTTGGCCTGCTTTAGATGGATCAATCATATTGCTTGCTTCTGGCAAATTCATTTTGGCACTTTGCATATCTTCTTGGAGTTGTTCAGAATTTTGTTTTATTTGAAATACTTCTATTTAATTATTGTCTGAATTTATACGAATATTCTACAAAATTTTATATTTCACTTGACCATTATCTTGAGTACTACCTTCTAGTTGATACTATGCTTTTTTAACATCTTTAACTCATTTTTCTATGATTTTGTAGTTTCTTCATAAAGCATGATCATATTATCAAAAGGAGGGATAATAAAACAAGGAATAAAACTAGATAATTTTCAGGAAAAAAGATGCATAGACAGAAGGAAGATTCAATGTTGGAAATCTCTTGTGCATAATAGATAAAAATGCATGGACTTAAACCTTTATGGTTTCGTTTAACTTTTACATTGTTTATTTCAATTACATAAAGTCATTATTTACAAACACTGAATTTTGTTATTGCCACCTTGATTGGAAGTTCTTGATTGCAGGCTTGTGTTGAGTTTGATGCTAGGGAGAATGAAGATCAGTATTAGAAAGTAGCAGAGTCATAAAAGAGATCTTTAGACTATTATAACGTCTGTTTAAGCACTTCTTATGCCCAAACATATGATAAAAATATTTTTGTGCATTGATTTTTTCTTTTTGGAGATTCCAAATTCAATATGATATAGTAAAAATTAAATACTGTTTAGGGCATGCTTTACTCATTGTACAAGTTAAGTTTTTTTGTGACTTGGAAGTTGAGTTCAATTCATGAAACCCCAATGTTATGTAGGGTAATGAATGCCTGAAACAGCTTCTTCCAATATTAAATTTTTTGGGAGCCTATATTATGCCCTTCTATTTGGTATTTTTCTATTGAAATGTGGCAAGATGAGTCGTCCTATGTCCTATTGAGCATATATTTGGTTTGTTGCATTGTGGCATTTCAAGCATTTAGTCACTAATGTGGTGTTAATTTCTGTGAAACTTGAAAGTGCCAATTTATGTTTGTAATTGGTATATAGCAACATGCATTGGATACCTAATGTATCTATATTAGTACTTCCATGTTTATTGTGATGTGCATTACCATGATCTAAATTTTTTTAGTCAGGCAATTCTTTTAACGAACTGATTATGATATTGACTAGAAAGCACTAAAAGTTTATCCTAGTTGTCCTGGAGCTGCCAGGGTTTGTATAGGTTATTGTAGATACAGACTTGGTTGATTTGACAAGGCTCGACAAGCCTTTCATCGAGTGCTTGATGTAAGTTAGTTTCAATTTATAGTACAAATTTCATGGCATGCCCTGTATGTTCTTATATTCCCCTTTTATTTGTTTCCATTGTGTAGTTAGATCTAGAAAATATTGATGCTCTTATGGCTCTTGGAATTATGGAATTGCAAACAAAAGAAGGTGAGATTGTACTTGTCAATCTAGGAGGTAGCGTAGGTAGTTCATTTTTTTTTCATAATGGGGTTGGTTGGTTCACTAAAATTTTGTTTTTATTGATGGCTAATTTATCTTAGTGTTATTTTTTTGTAGTTGATGGTATTCAAAAAGGAATGCTGAAGATGCAAAGAGCTTTTGAAAAATATCCATATTGTTCAATGGCATTAAATCATTTTGGAAATCATTTCTTCTTTACTGGTCAGCATTTTCTTGTTAAACAGTTAGCTGAGACAACACTATCTGTAATTAATCATGGGTTGATGAGAGCTCATTGCTACTATAATTTGGCAAGATCATAGCACAGCAAGGTATGAACAGTCCCTTATCTGTGTTGTTTATATTATCAACCATTCTTGTTTATGCTCTTAACATGTTGCTTGATCTTTGGTTCCAATGATTGAGTCTTTCTATACTCTAGTATACAATATGCTTTGTTTCTTTTTGTTTGTCTTAAATCTTGTTGTATTTGATTGCTTATTAGGGTGATTTTGAGAAGACAGGGTGGTATCACATGGCTTCTATCAAATAAATTAACAAGCCCCAGAAGTTTTCTTGTGTTTGATTAGTCTATCCAACTAATTAGTAAGAAGTATTTAGAAGATGAAATAAAATTAGTAAAGAACATAGATTTCAATAAGAATGAAAAAATATTAGAAAATCTTGAGTAGAAAAAAAACAAGTTACATAGAGGATGGAAATTTGCAACCTCACATCCGAATGATTTGATCATTATGAGATGATTTACTAATTGTTTAGATTTATGTTGATGATATTATTTTTGGTAGTACAAAAAAAAGAAATGTAGAGAATTTGGAGATCTTATGACTAATGAATTTGAAATGAGCATGATGGGTGACCTAAATTTATTTTTCTTAGTATTTCAAATAAGATAACAACTTCAATACTATGGTTTAGAAGTCACACATATACCTATTAGAATTGTTAACACTAGTAAATTAGCATTAGCCAAGAATCAAGTTCATCATTCTAGGACTAAGCATATAAATGTTAGATATCACTTTATTAGAGACCAAGTGGCCAAAAGATTAGTAAAATAAGAGTATGTTCCTACTAAGCGTGAATTTATTGACATTTTTACCAAACCCTTACCATCGGAGCAATTTAAAACATTGAGGGAACAATTAAGAATTTTAGACATTGCTTAGTGTTCACACCCTTTTGATGGTGTCAAAGGGGGAGAATAGTTAGGAGCTAGGAGGAACATCAAGATAGTGGAGCATGTTAATTCTTGATTTCCTCCTTAAAAATTTATTTCTATTTTCTTTGTCACATTTTTGTATTTAAAATATTTATGTCTTGCCATCATCAAAAGGGGGAGATTGTTACACCCTTATGTTTGATGAGTCAAGTATAAATGTTTATATCTCATATGGGCTTGCTTTAAGTGAAATTATTAATATTCAATTAAGTCAAGCCATAAACTTTGAATGTCTAAAATAGTGGTCTTCAACACTCTTGAAGTGATGGCAATCTTCAAGGAAATTGAAGGTATGCACCAAAATATTTATACTTGAGTATCTATTTTTTTTTCTTGAATTTGATATGTCCAAACTTTGAGATGATGTGAGACACTAGTAGTATTAATATTTGAAATTGTTATAAGTTTAATAAATTTTGAATCCTGATTTTTGGGAATTTTCACTGTAGCGTTGGGCGGGTAGACTGGACCCGACAGCTGGTCCGTCCGGGCTTTAAGGATTTAAAAAATAAAATAAAGTAAAAATTCTTTGAATGACCAGAAAGGGGCAAGCGAAGCCCAAAGGCCACAGGAAGAGCTGCTGAATAGAATTTGTGAGAAATCAGCCCGCAGCTGCTGAACGGAACAAGTGCAAACTCAGTCGCAGAAAAAGCTGACCAAGCGAAGCGCAAAATCAAGCCAACCAGGACCAAGTGATTAAATCTTGGTCGAGGAAGGGGGAGCCAACCCCAAAGGGCTCGAGAGATAGATGAACCAAAAGTGTTATAGAGAGGAATGACTGAGACATTCGGATGATGTGGGATTAAACTTTCATTCGATTGTGAAAAAAGGCGGTAGGGTAGGCGCGATCAGAGCCAACCCCGAACGGCTCGAGAGACTAATGAACTGAAAGTATTATAAAAAGCAATGGCAAAGAGATTTGGACGATGTGGGAATAAACTTCCATTCGATTGTCAGAGAAGGCGGAAGGGTAGGCACGAATGTACGGCTTAGATTAATCAAGGTAAATTGTTAAGATAACAGTAAAATGTCGAGCAGGAGATTCAAAACCGAGCCAGATCTGCAAGAGGATGTCGAACCATTGCAGTAACTTTTTATTTTTGTTGATTTCTGGACACATTATTTTAATACATGCAGGACAACCAATGCGCGATTCAATGGCCCAGATCAAGGACGTCTTGATCCAACGGCCAGGATTGATCTTAAACTGTAAATTCAAGATTCAATCAAAAACGTCCATTTTCATGCTCCAAATCGAACGTTGACTGCTTTGTGCACGTTACCCAAATGGCTAGTTCATTTTAGAACCGTTAGGAGTAGATTTAGAGCTCAAATTAAGCTCTATAAATAGGGAACGATGAAGAACTCCTAGAGCTTACCATTTCTAAGATTTCAAAGCATTCAAATCACAATATCAAGCAATTCTAAGTGCATACGATGCTTTTAAAGTCACAAAGTGAAAGCTGCAAGAAGGAACCCAAAATTGGAGGTTTTTGCTTCAACTATTTTTCAATCTCTATTCCTCCTTTTCGATATCGGGTGTGCCTCATATTTCTCTTAAAATTGTCTAATGTTTTGCCAATTTTTTGTATTTCTTTCTTGGGGGTAAGGGCATCCCGGCAATTGTGCAAAAACCTGAGGTTTGAGTTGAGCCCAGAAAAACTCAAGTAGGTTCGGGATTAGCCATAGGTAAAATCCTAAGTAGGTTTGTGGTGAACCATATGAAGGACCTTGCTTGTAATTTGGTGATTTTAGTGTTCTTTTCCCAACACTGTTTGTGGGTGGATTCAGGCGTGATATTGAGTCGAACCACCTTAAAAATCTTGTGTACTATTCTTTCTTATTCTTGCCTTAAAGATTTAAGTTTTAATTGAAACCGAAAATCGAAAGAAAATTTTATTTACCACAATTCACCCCCCCCCCCTCTTGTGGGATTATCTTAAGCACAAAGAACTTCATTTTTCTTGAAACATTATCCACTTGTTATATGAATATATGGTTCCATTGGAATGTGTATGGTGTTCAAGATACTTATTGGATATTGGCTCATCACATTATTTAGTATCATTAATACTTTGTGTTTGGTGGCTTAGGTATTAGTTTAAGACCTTGTACCTAAATGGATAATTTGGATAATATTATAAGTATTCTTGTTTAGGAAAACAAAGCTATTATTTTATAGTAAAGATTATGGAAGAGATTGTTATAATCCTTTATCCAAACTAGATAAGGTTGTCTTGACAATCAAGTATGTTATCCTTATAAGTGTCAAATATTTGACCCTTAATAACCAACTTTATGAGAATGCTGGATGCTTTTGATTACTTCATTAAATAGCATAGTTAACTTGTCTAATAATTGAATCCAATTATTTATCTCAATGTTTTCAATTGTTTCATTATCAATCATCTTTGTCCTTTGCAACACATGTACAATAATTTAATCATGTTGCTTGATTTGCATAAGATTGGAGCATAGTTGTGGTGACCAAGTTTGCCATTCTTGGGATTGGGTGTCACATCCTCTATTTTTTTTCTTAATACTTTTATTTTGAAATGTACTTTTTATAAAAAATTAAATAAATACATTATGTTTCAGAACATTTGGTATGTTCACATATCCAAAACAAATGAAAAAAATATGCCTAACCTTCGAAATCAATTTTATGTGAAGACAAATATATGAAACAATATAATGATCGTGTTACAATAGGCAATTAACACGTCCAATAAAACCAAGCAGATGTCTAACATATTGTAAAATGTTTGGGGCATAACGAATAAGACTGGATGAGTGAATTGTCTATTTAAGAAAATTTTCATTTCCAAAAATTACTGCTACATCTTCAACTTTTTTGACTTCTTTTTCTTCTTCTTCTTCTCCTTCTCCTTCTCCTCCTTTTCTTTCTCCATTATTTTCTTCTTCTTCTTCTTCTTCTTCCTTCTCTTTCTCCATCTCCTTCTCCTTCTCCTTCTCTTTCTTTCTCTCCTCCTTCTCCTTCTCCGTCTCCTTCTTCTTCTTCTTCAACTTGTTCTTCTTCTTCCACTTCTTTTTCTTCATCTTTTTCCTTTTCTTCTTCTGCCTCTTCTTCTTCTTCCTCTTCTTTCTCATCTTTCACTTCTTTTTATACATCTTTTTCTTCTTGTTTTTCTTCTTCTTTCTTTTCTTATTCTTGTTCTTCTTCTTCTTCCTCCTCGTCTTCTTCTTCTTCTTCTTTTTCTTCTTATTCCTCTTCTTCTTCTTCTTCTTCTTATTCTTCCTCTTCTTCTTCTTTCTCTTCATCTTCTTCTTCTTCTTCCTCTTCTACTTTTTGTCTTCTTATTCTTCTTCTTCTTCTTCCTCTTCTTCTTTTGTTTCGTCCTTCTTCTTCTTCTTCTTCTACTTCTTTTTCTTCTTCTTCTTCTTCTACTACTACTTTTACTTCTTTTTCATCTACTTCTTCTTTTTCTTCTTCTTCTTCCCCTTCTACTTCTTCTTCTTCTAATTCTTCTTCTTCTTCTTCTTCTTCTTCTCTTTCTTCTTTTTGTTGTTCCACTTCTTTTTCTTCTTCTTCAACTTTTTCCTCTTCTTCTTCGTCCTCTTCTTATCCTTTGTCTTCTTCTTCTTCTTCTTCTTCTTCTTCTTCTTCCTGTTTTTCTTCTTCCACACTCTCACCCTAATTTTTCTTCTTCTATTTTTTCTTCTTCATCTTCTTCTTTTTCTTCATCTTCTTCTTCTTCTTCTTCATCTTCTTCCTCCCCATCTCTTTCTACTTCTCCTTCTGCTTCTCCTTCTCCTACTCCATCTCTTTCAACTTCTCATTCTCCTTCTCCTTCTCCATGTCCTTCTCCTTCTCCCTTTTCTCCTTCTCCTTCTCCTTTCCCTTCGCCTTCGCCTTCTCCTTCTCCTTTCCCTTCCCCTTCGCCTTCTCCTTCTCCTTTACCTTCATCTCCTTCTCTTTCTCCTTATCCTTCTTCATGATCTTCTTCTGCTTCTTCTTCTTCTTCTTCTACCTCCTCGTCCTCTTCTTCTTCTTCCTCTTCTTCGTCTTCTTCTTCATTCTCTTTTTCTTCATCTTCTTTATTCTCTTCTTCTTCTTCTTCCTTTTCCCTTCTTTTTCTTCTTCCTTCTTCCTTTTTACTTCTTCCATTTTACTTCTTCCTTCTCCATTCATACTTCTTCTTCCTTTTTCTTTTTCCTTTTTCCACTTTTTCTTCCTCTTCTTATTCCTATTCTTCTTCTTATTCTTTTTCTTCTTCTACTTCTTCATCTTCTTCTCATGCTCCTTTTCCTTCTTTTTTATATTCTTCTTCTTCTTCTACCTCCACCTCTTCTTCTTCTTCTTCTTCTACCACTTCTTCTTCTTCTTCTTCGACTTTTGCTTCTTCATCTTCTTCTTCTTCTTCTTCAACTTGTTCTTCTTCTTCTACTTCTTCTTCTTCTTTTTATTCTTCTTCTTCTTCTTCTTCTTCCTCTTCTTCATTTTCTTCTTTTTCTTCTTCTATCACTTCTTCTTCTGATTCTTCTTCTTCTTCTTCTTCTTCTTCTACTTCTTCATCTACTTCTTCTTCTTTCTCATCAATTTCTTCTTCTTCTTCTTCTTCTTCTTCTTCTGCTTCTTCTTCTTCCTCTTTATCTTTTTTCTCGTCTTCTTCTTCTTCTTCTTCTTTTTCTTCTTCTTCTACTTCTACCACTTCTTCTTCTTCTTCTTCATCTTCTTCTTCTTCTTCTTCTACTTCTTCTTCTACTTTTTTTTCTTTTTCTACTTCTTTTTCTTCTAATTTTTCTTATTTTTCATCTATTTCTTCTTGTTCTTCTTCTAATTCTTCTTTTTTTTGTAATCATCATCAAATTCTTCTTCTTCTTCTTCTTCTTCTTCTTTTACTTATACAACTTCTTCTCCTTCTTCTTGTACTTTTTCTTATTCTTGTTCTTCCTCTTCTACATCTTGTTCCACTTCTTCCTCTTCCTGTTCTTCTTTATCTTCTTCTTCTTGTTCTTCTTCTTCTCATTCTCCTTGTCCTTCTCCTTCACCTCTACTTCTCCATCTACTACCCCATTTCCTCGTTGTCCTTCTCCTTCTCCTACTCTTTTTCCTCCTTCTTCTTCTTCTTCTTTTTCTTATTTTTTATTTCTTTTTTCTTGTTTCTTGTTTCTCCTTTCTTATTTCTTCTTCCTTCTTTGCTCTTCCTTCTTCCCTCTGCCTTCTACCTTCTTTCATCACCCTTTTTCCTCTTCCTCTTTCTTTTTTTCTTCAACTTCTTCCTCTTCTTCTTCTTCTTCTTCTTCCTTCATCCTTCTTCCTCCTTCCTTCTTCCTTCTTCTTTCATACTTCTTAATTTTTCGATATTTTTCTTCCTCTTCTTCCTCCTCTGATTCTTCCAATTCTTTTTCTTCTTCTTCTTCTTCTTCTTCTCCTTCTTCTTCTTCTATTACTTTTTCACCTATTTCTTCTTCTTGTTCTTCTTCTTCTCCTTCCCCTTCTACTTTTTCTTCTTCTTCTAATTCTACTTCTTCTTCTTCCCCTTCTTTTAGTTCTTCCACTTCTTCTTCTTATTCCTCTTCTTCAACTTTTTCCTCTTCCTCTTCCTCTTCTTCTTATTCTTTTTCTTCTTCTTCTTCTTCTTCTTCTTGTTCTTTTTCTTCCACTCTCTCACCCTAATTTTTCTTCTCATATTTTTTATTCTTAATCTTCTTCTCTTTCTTCTTCTTCTTCATCTTCTTCTTCTTCTTCTTCCCCTTCTACTTCTCTTTCTTGTTCTCCATCTCCTTCTCTTTCTCCTTCTCCATCTCTTTCTCCTTCTCTTTCTCCTTCTCCTTCTCCTTGTCCTTCTTCTTCTCCCTTTTCTCCTTCTCCTTCTCCTTTCCCTTCTCCTTCTGCTTCTCCTTTTCCTTCATCTCCTTCTCATTCTCCTTCACCTCATTCATGATCTTCTTCTTCTTCTTCTTCCACCTCCTCCTCCTCCTCTTCTTCTTCCTCTTCTTCATGTTCTTCTTCATTCTCATTTTCTTCATCTTCTTTGTCTTCTTCTTCTTCTTTTACCTTTTCCCTTTTTTTCTTCTTCCTTCTTCCTTCTTACTTCTTCTTTACTTCTTCTTCTCACTTCTCCCTTCTCCCTTCTTACTTCTTCTACCTTTTTCTTTATTCTTTTTCTCCTTTATCTTCTTCTTCTTCTTCCTGTTCTTCTTCCTATTCTTTTTCTTCTTCAACTTCTTCATCTTCATCATCGTCATCATCTTCTTCTCCTGCTCCTTCGTCTTCTTCTTTTTCATATTATTCTTCTTCTTCTTCCTTCACCTCTTCTTCTTCTTCTTCTTCTTCATTTTCTTCTTCTTCTTCTTCTTCTACTTCTTCTTCTTCCAGTTCATCTTCTTCTTCTTCGATTTTTGCTTCTTCATCTTCTTCATCTTCTTCTTCTTCTTCTACTTCTTCTAGATCTTTATCTACTTCTTCTTCTTTCTTTTATTCTTCGTCTTCTTCTTCTTCTTCTTCCTCCTCTTCATTTTCTTCTTCTTCTTCTTCTTCTTCTTCCACTTCTTCTTCTTCTTCTTCTACTACTACTACTTCATCTTCTTCTACTTATTATTATTTTTATTATTATTATTATTATTCCCTTCATCTTTTTCCTCATCTTCTTCTTCTTCTTCTTCTTCTTCTTTTTCTTTTTCTTCTTCCTCTTTTTCTACTTCTACATTATCTTCATCATCATCTTCTTCTTCTTCTTCTTCTTCTTCTGCTTCTACTTCTTTTAATCTACTACTACTTAGTCTTCCTCATTCTTACTTTCCTTGTTCTGTCTTCCTTCTTCTTAGTTCTTTCTTCTTTCTTTTTTCTTCTTTCTTCTTTCTTCTTTATGCTTTCTTCTTCTTTCTACTTCTTTCTACTTCTTTCTTCTTATTTCTTATTCTTTCTTTCTTTGTCTCTCATTTCTCTTCTTTTTGTTGTTCATTCTTCTTCTTCTGCTTCATCTTCTTCTTCTTCTTCTTCTTCTCTTTCTTCTTCTTCTTCTTCTTCTTCAATTTTCTTTATTCTTTCTTCTCTCTTTTTTCTTTTTTGTTATTTCTGTTTCACACTTCCTTCCTCTTTCCTCCTTCCTCCATCCTCCTTCCTTCTTCCTTCATCCTTTTTCCTTTTTCGTTCAACTTTCTTCTTTCTTCCTCCTTCCATTTCCCTTCTTCCTTCTTCTTTCTTCTTTCTTCTTTCTTCTTTCTTCTTCTTTCTTCTTCTTTCTTCTTTCTTCTTATTTCTAACTTCTTCTTTCATTCTTCTTCATTCTTCTTCCACTTTGTTTTCTTCATCATCATCATCTTCTTCTTCTTCTTCTTCTTCTTCTTCTTCTCTTCTTTCATCTTCTTCTTCTACTTCTTTTTCTTCTTCTTCTTCTTCTTCTTCTTCTTCTTCTTTTTCCTCTTCTTCTACTTCTTCTTCTTCTTCTTTTACTTCTTCCACTTCTTCTTCTTCTTCCTCATCTTCTTCTTCCTAAAATTCTTCCCTTCACCCTCTTCTTCTTCTTCTTCCTCTTCTTTATCTTCTTCCTCCACTTCCTCTTCCTCATCTTTTTCTTTTTCTTCTTCTTCTTCCTCTTCTTCCACTTCTTCTTCTGTCGCTTATTCTTCTTCTTCTTCCACTTCTTCTTCCTCTACTTTTTCTTCTTCATCTTTTTCTTATTTTTCTTCCTCCTATTCTTCTTCTTTGAGTTTTTCTTTTTCCTTTTCTTTTTCCTTTTCTTCCTCTTCTTCTTCTTCTTATTCTTCTTCTTCTTCTTTTTCTTCGTCTTATTCATATTCTTTTTCTTCTTCTTGTTCTCCATCTTCTCCTTCTTCTTCTTCATCATCTTCTTCTTCTTCTTCTTCTTCTTCTTCCATTACTTCTTCTTCTTTTCCTCTTCTTCTTCATTTTCTACTAATTTATCTTCCTATTCTTCTTCTTCTTCTTCTTCTTACTACTCTTTTTCTTCTTCTTCTTCCTCTTCTTCGTCTTCTTTTTCCTCTTCAACTTTTTCTTATTCTTCCTCCTCCACTTCTTTTTCTTTGACTTCTTCTTTTTCCTTTTCTTCCACTTCTTCTTCTTCTTATTATTCTTCTTCTTCTTCTTTTTCTTTTTCTTTTATTCTTCTTTTTCTTTTTCTTTTATTCTTCTTTTTCTTCTAGTTCTTCTTCTTCTTCTCCTTCTTCTTCTTCTTCCTCCTCCTCTTCTTCTTCCTCTTCTTCTTCTTCTTCTTTCTCTTCTTCTTCTTCTTCTTCTCCTCCTCCTTCTTCTTCTTATTGTTCTTCTTCTTCTCCTGCTTCTCCTTCTTCTTTTTCTTCTTCTTCTTCTTCTTCTTCTTCTTATTCTACTACTTAATCTTCTTCTTCTTCTTCTTCTTCTTCTTGTTCCTCTTCTTCGACTTCCTTCTCCTCTTCTACTAACACTTGTTCTTCTTCTTCGCCATCTTTCTATTCTTTCTCTTCTTCCTCTTCTTCTTACGTGGCTTCTTAATCTTCTTCTTCCTCTACTTCTACTTCTTCTTCCTGTACTTCATCTTCCTCTTTTTCATCTTTCTCTTCTTCGTCCTCTTCTTTTTCTTATTCTTCACCTTTCTCATCTTCATCCTCTTCTTCTTCTTCTTCTTCCTTTTCTTCTTCTTCTTCCTCTTCTTCTTCTTCTTCTTCTCCTCCTTCTTCTTCTTCTTCTTCCTCTACTTCTTCTTCTTCGTCTTCTTCCCCTTCTTATTTTTCTTCTTCATCTTCTTCTTCTTCTTCTTCTACTTCTTCATTCTCTTCTTCTTCTTTAGCTTCTTCTTCTTCTCCTTCTTCTTCTTCCTCCTTCTCTTCGTCTTCCCCTTCTTCTTCTTCTTCTTTCTCTTCTTCTTCTTCTTCTTCTTCTTCTTCTTCTTCTCCTCCTTCTTCTTCTTATTGTTCTTCTTCTTCTCCTGCCTCTCCTTCTTCTTTTTCTTCTTCTTTTTCTTCTTCTTCTCCTTCTTCTTTTTTTTCTTCTTGTTCTTCTTCTTATTCTACTACTTAATCCTCTTCTTCTTCTTCTTCTTATTCCTCTTCTTCGTCTTCTTCCTTCTCTTCTACTTCCACTTGTTATTCTTCTTCTTCAACATCTTTCTATTCTTTCTCTTCTTCCTCTTCTTCTTACACGGCTTCCTATTATTCTTCTTCCTCTACTTCATCTTCCTCTTTTTCTTCTTTGTCTTCTTCGTCCTATTCTTTTTCTTGTTCTTCTTCTTTCTCATCTTCTTCCTCTTCTTCTTCTTCTTCTTCTTCTTCTTCCTTTTCTTCTTCTTCTTCCTCTTTTTCTTCTTCTTCTTCTCCTTCTTCTTCTTCTTCTTCTTCTTCTTCTACTTCTTCATCTTCTTCTTCCCCTTCTTATTTTTCTTCTTCATCTTCTTCTTCTTCTTCTTCTTCTTCTTCTTCTTCTTCTCCTTCTTCTTCTTCTTCTTTTCTTCTTCTTTTGCTTCTTCTTCTTCTCTTATGTCTTCTTCTTCTTCTTCTTCTTCTTCTCTTCTTCTCTTCTTCTTCTTCTTCTTCTTGTTCTTCATCTTCTTCTCTTCTACTTGTTCTTCGTAAGTTTCTTCTTCTTCTTCTTCTTCTTTCAGCTCTTCTTCTTCTTCTCCTTCTTCCTCCTTCTTCCTCTCCTTCTTCCTCTTCTTCTTGTTCTTCTTCTTCTTCTTCATCTTCTTCTTCATCTTCTTCTTCTTCTTCTCCTTCTTCTTCTAAATATAATTCTTCTTCTTCTTCTTGTTCTTGTTCTTGTTCTTTTTCTTCTCTTTCTTCTTCTTCTTCTTCTTCTCCTTCTTCTTCTTCTTCTTCTTCTTCTTCTATTCTTCTTCTTCTTCTTCTTCTTCTACTTCTTCCTCTTCCTTTTCCCTAAACCCAAATCCCACCCCATTTAAAATCCTTAATCTTTAATCCCTAATCTCTTATGCCTAATCTATAATCCCTAATCAAAAATTCCTAATACCTAATCCCTATTCCCCTTTCCTTAATCTCTACACCCTAATACCTTATTGCTACTAAATAATACCTAATCCCTATTCCTTAATCTCAATTCACTAAGCCCTAATCCATAATTTCTCATTACTAACACCTAATCACTCCCTCCTTAATCCCTTAGCCTTCTATTCCCTAATCCCACCCTCCCTAATATATAATCCATATTCTCTAATAACTAATTCCAAATCTCTCCCCACTTAATCCCTAAACCCTAATCCCTAACCCCTAATCCCTAATCTATATCTTCTTGCTCCTCTTCTCTCTACTTTCTATTCTTCTTTTTCTTTATCTTCTTCTTCTTCTTCTTCCTCAAAGTCTTTTTTTCTTCCTCATCTTCCTCTTCTCCTTCTTCTTCTTCTTCGTCCTCGTCTTCTTCTTCTTCTTCTTCTTCAACTTCTTCTTCTACTTCTTTTTCTTCTTCTTCTTCTTCTTCTTCTTCTTCTGCTTCTTCTTCTCCTTCTTCTTCTCCTTCTTCTTCATCTTCTTGTTCATCTTCTTCTTCCTCTTCTTCTTCTGATTCTTCTTCTTTTTCTTCTTCTTTTTCTTATTCTATTTCTTCTTCTTCTTCTTCTTCTTGTTCTTCTCCTTCTTCTTCTCTTCTTCTTCTCTTCTTCTTCTTCTTCTTTGTCTTCTTCTTCAATTTCTTCTTCTTCTTCTTCTTCTTCTTCTTTTTCTTCTACTTCTTCTTCGTCTTCTTATTATTCTTCTAATTTTTTTCTTCTTCTATTCTTCTCCTTTTATTTCCCCTATTCTTCCTCTTCTTCTTATTCTTCTTTGTCTTCCTCTTCTTCTTCTTTTTAGTCATCATTTTCTTCTTCTTTTTCCTGTTCTTCCTCATCTTCCACTTCTTCTTCTTCTTCCTCGATCACTGAGCTAACTCCCCCTAAAACTAAACTCCCTTTGGACTAGTGCAATGATTCACTATAAAGAATATAAGAAAAGCTTCTTTTTATACTGTTCGTGCCATTTCTCTTCCTACTCATCCCCTTTGCTTCGGCAGCAAAGTTAAGAATCAAAAACATCAAAAGAAGGACATTCGATTATGAATTCACCATCCCTTGAAGGCAGGCTAACTTTCTGCTACTTTGATCGATTCGACTATGACTGAGTCGTCTCTAAAACTTCTTGACCCGTGGACCCCGAAACACATTTGGCAGGTTGTGTTCCTTCAACACTCTATTCAACAACCTTTTCTGGATCACTAGTTCACTTAGAACCAACTGATGTAATTTTCTTGGTAGAACGCTTTGACATGAGCGGTGCCCTAACCCCAGTTCACTTTCGTTGAATGGTAATGCTAACTCATTCTAGCTCCCCTCATTTCATATATTTCATTTAATAGTAGAGTAGTGTCTTTGTTACTTAATACCCCATGGGGCTCCCTTCTAAGGATCACGATTCTAAACTTTAGAAAAGTGGTCTCCAATTCATGAAGTGAACAGCCCAACCTCTTTGTTTGAAGCTTTGCTAGGAAGCTTCAAAAAGCAAGTAGAAGCTTTGCTTTTTGTAATTCCAAAAAATGAGCAACAATGATTGGAAAACCTTATCTTTGATAGCAAACATAGGGAGGATTCAGAAAAAGTCTGATCATAGATAGAGACTAAAACTACTGCATGGGGGTAGGAGCGAACGTAGCCAAGTGGATAAAAAAGTGGATTGTGAAACAAACATGCATAGCTTCAATTCCCGTCATTCACCCATCCAATTCTTTCCAACCAATTAGATTTTTAATGTTTCATTACAGTAGTGGAAGGGATAGGGGTTTTGACTTTTGAGCAACAAAAAACTTCTAGGTAGGTAGCCATCCTTATTGTTAGATTGCTTCCTCCTTGAAAGCTGTAGTTCTAGATTAACCTATTAAGTCAGTACTTTATTTTCTTATCTTATTTTGTTTAATAATATTGAGCAAGTATCATAGCAAAGGCTCGCATGTCTGAATTTTTACCCAGTGCTTGTCTACATGTCTCCCAGGTCCTACAGTCTATAGTAAACGAGCTGATAAGCAATAGGGACTAGTTGTTCCCCGTCCATGTTCTTGCCTTCATGACCAAAGCTAGGAGGACCATCACCCAAGTGTCAACATTACTGAGTGACCTATCTGATGAGCTTGGTGACCTGACTAACTACATGGAGATTTTGATGAAACATTGGTATGGCAACCCACTGTAGATTTGTGACACATGCTAAGGAGAAGCTTTAAACAACATGTTTTTCAGAGTCTCATATTGTGTGGAGACGATGAACATAATTGAGCGAGAGCTTATTTTGGTAGAGCACAAGCTTGCAGAGACACGCCTTTGTGTTGAATCATTAGAGGTCAAGAGGACAGCTTCTAGAGAAGGCCTTGCTAGGACGACTACCACTGCATGAGATCTTCATATTGCCTTGCATAATTGTAGAGTCGTAGTTATGGCGGTGATGACATTGGGAGTCAGAATATCTTGGCCAAGCTGTGTCATCATCGTATCATTTCTAAGGTCCATGATGTTGGTAACCTCTATTTTGTTTTTTCTAGGAATTGTGTAGGCATTGATAATTACTAACATATTTGCATATTTTCAATTTTCATCTATGAATTGAAACAATACTTTACATGTTTCTACTCATTCAATTTCTATGAAGAGTATTTACAATCCATTGTAGCAATTGTTGATATTAATATAGCTCCCAGAGGGGCCCCCTGACTTTAAGCTCTTGAAGTAGCCTGCAATAGCCTCTCAAAAATGATTGGTGGGTAAGGAACTTGATGGTAGTGATGAAACTAGTTTCTTGCATTGATGAGATTGGTGTCTTGACTGACCCAGTTTGAAAATGCTGATCAGAGTTCACTCCGCCAAACTTGAATAGGTCATGGGATTAACTCTTGGCTCTGAAGCCAGGGTTTGCCCCCTATGTCAAGAAAGTAATGAAATGGACTTCCTTCCCATATAATGAAATATGAGCTGTAGGATGGGACTGTCCTCGAACTGAGTAACACCTCTTCCAATATAGAGCATGAATTGCTGTGAGAACATCATCTCATAATTGGGGACACTTCTTTTTCTTGAGTAAAAGACACCTCCTGAATAAGAAAAGGTCCTTCCCACTAATGTTTGAATGTGTTGCATCTGGGTCACATTCGTAAGCCTGATTACAACTAGCACTAGGTCTCCTTTCTTGAAAGATCATCTCTGAATTCTTTGATCTTAGGCTCTTGATACACTTGGCTAATAAATTTAAGCCTTTTTCAAGAACTAAGTCATTTCTTCTCCAGAACATCTAGCTCTTGGAGTATAAGTTGCACTCTCTGGTCCTCAATAAAGCCTTCCTAAATTGCCACTCTAATTGTGGGGATTTGGACTTCCAGTAGGAGGACTACTTTTCAACCAATGTCAAGGCATAAGGCATATGGTACACCCATGGTCCTTCGAGAAGTTTCTCTTGAAGATCGTTTCTAAGAATAAGGGTGATTGGAATGAGAAGCTTACACAGTGTGTTATTTACTGAGAGCCTCTTCATGCCAATTAGCCATAGCTTTGAAAGGTGTGGAGAAACAATGTTGCATCTGAAACTTTCTACAAAGTCCATCTATTTGTTGATTTTGCAATGTTGTTCCATTCCATTATCGAAGATTAGGTGAGTGGGACTTCGAACTTATAGATTAGATGATTTTTGATCCACATCGTTTCCGTTTACTCATTTAAAAGGTGTGGCCTCTGCCCACTTGCAAAAGAATATGTGGTAGCCAGAATATACATATACCTCTTAGATGCGGTAGGCTGGATGCAGCCAATCACAAATATGCCACAAACCTTAAACAAGACATTACCGTCAGGTGTCAAGGTTCTGATGGTTATCAAATGAAGACTGCATGTATCATACAAATGTGGCATCTCTTGGAGAAATTAATGGAGTCTTTCGACATGGTGGAGCAGTATTACCCTAGTTTCCTCAATGATGGTAGAACTTTGTCTCTGACTGGTATGCACCACAAACACCAGTATGAGCTTCCTCCAAAACTTCTTTAGATTCTTTGCTTTGACAAGCGTCTAAAGAGGAATCCATCGAAGGCACTCCTATAAAGGACTCTGTTCTCACAAGAGTCTTGTACAGCTCGACGTCTATTATGGTTTCAAGTGGGCACCTTCTTATATAGAATCCCATCCAGTAGTTTAGATATTAACCAAATTATTGTTGCCAATCCTTTTCTGTAGTCACTTCTAAGGCTTCAGTGCCACTTGAGTTTAGCTGAAAATGATGATCTTAATATGTTTGTCCTTATTGTTGTGTTTTGTGTAAATAGGATTCCCTTTTGGTAAAGATGGCAAAACCTTTATCCTTCAATGCAAATGTACATGGTCTCAAATGGGCTGAGGGCTATAGCTGCTGCTAGGTTGGCCAGTGCATAAGCTTTATGGTTATAGCTTCAAGAGTTTTGTTCTATCCGTCAAACTCAGAATCCTAATATGAATTCTTTATCCCTACTAAATAGAGGACTACCTTCTGGTTCTTCACAGAGAAATCAGACCCCTTGAGCCGAACCAACAAAAAAAATCATTCCATTGAATGAAGCCCACTTCCGTCCTAGAAAGCCACTTTCGAGGGAGAACTCGTGCTCCTCGGCTCCTGAATTCGAGAGATGAGACAGAAGATGCATAAAATGCAAAGAAGACAATGGATGCAAAGTGATCCTCTTTCCTATGTCTAGGAGTAGAGAAGAGACCACCTTCAATCAACAAAGAAATTATTTCTTGCTCGGCCAATATGTGTGAAAGGGAACCCTCTTTCAATGGAACTACTGTTCTACTACTTTAACTTTAAATTTTTTCGACTACTATGATGAAAGAAAGAAAGGAAACTCAGCTTTTTGTAGGTCCGAATAATTGGGTCACTAAGGTCCACTCGTCAAGTAAAGCCTCACTTTTTTGGATTCACTAAACCTAGCTTTTGACTTTGCTAGAAGCTCTAGCATCGTAGATTAGAAGGTTAGATTCTCCATAAGCATGTCTAACCAACAAATTTCAAAACCACTTGAAACTAGGGTACAAAAAGCTAAGGTACTTCTAGTCCACCACTAAGAACTTCAGGCCATCAGATTAGCTTTGATCAACTTCACCCTAAAAACTCGACTTGCATAATACCATGACGCTTAATGTGAATGCCCTTCGAAATTGTCCTGAGGTGCAATTACATGAAGACCCAAATGTGACATGATCTCGGGCCAAAAAAGATAGACGACAGAAAGCAATCCCTTCCAACTAATCAACCTATAGAGTTCAACACAACTGTGACTTCGACCAGGTTCTTCTATCATTCTTTTGGCCCTTGCTGAACTCCTTATTCTATAAACCTCTAACTGGTTGAGCTGGTTGAACACTATAAGTGCCCAACCTGATTCAAAAGTTCTCCAAAAAAGATTCCTATAATCCTATCTATTTAACCAGTAGGGACCCCATGTGTAATCCTCAAACCCGGCTCCCCTCAATTGTCAAGTGAAGTTGCCCTTCTCTTCTCGAAGAAGAGAAGGATGGCAAGTGGTAGGATATCATGTATTACATGAATTACCAACCTGTTGATTCAGGAAGTTCCAACTACAAAGAATGGAGCCATATGAAGCGAGTGTGCCACATAGGATTCATATGAATTCAGAGAATATGTATACGTCGTGGCGATGAAGTATATCAGTGGATGTCATATATTCTAGGTATTCCTTAGATATATTTTCATAGGGAGGATATAGCCCATGAAGATGCCTTTAGAATCAACTTGTTCATCAGTACGCTAAAAGAAAGCGCATTCAACTACTATGTCATGCTTCCAGAAGGCTCCATCAACCATGGATTGAAATGGAGCGAAAAAGAATATTGCACTGATTCGATGAAGATTACTCTATCTCCACAGCCCAATGTGTTCAACAAAACCAACCAAGTGAGTCGACAAGGGGTCCCCCCTCTGGGGTATTGATTTTTGGGAACTTCTTTACGATACTATAATATAATATCAATAATATAAATAGAAGATTCTATTCTAAGAAATAGTCAAATAGAACGAGGTGCACGAGTACCTTTGTGACCTCGTACTCTTTTTGGTTTGTTTGTTTTTTATTTTTTCAATCCATTGAAGTTAGTGTCCTAATGCTAAACACATAATAGGTAAGGAAAGTGTATGCTAATGATTCCTAGAGGGGGCCCGAATTGGCAAACTCAAGAGGGACTTAGTTCGCATCCTTTCTTTAGTAAGTAGAGTGAGCACAGAGAATGAGAGATGGGTGTCTCTATCACTTGGGCTAGGATCGCTCCACACCTCAATCAATTTATTGCCTGGTCTTGGACCGGGGGCACTTATGGTTGTTGAATATCTTAGTTTGGCCTTATGGTAAGGTTGGTGCATTGTTATTGCTAGTAGCTACACTCCATCACTAAAGACAAGTATTTGATCGAGCCCTTCTGCCCTGATCCCACTTCTCCTAAAGGCCTTTAGGGGAACGTCTCAAAGACAAAATGGAGGAACTTATGAACAGGTCAAATAGAGTGACTTTTGCCTTTGAAAGCTAGCCTATCCCTTCCACAAAATGTGAGTTGTCTAATTAAGAAAGCTTAGATTTTCTTCTCCCCATATAGATCCACGTTCCACCTTTTAGTTCTCAATTCTCAATCAGTGAATTGGCACTCATTCGTTGGTCTGGTTTTTAGCAAAAAGGAAAGCTTCTAGCTCGAAAGCATTTGGACATGTACTGGTTCAAGCTTGAAACATGCTTTGCCCCTCCACTAAGGATCCCCACCCCTGTGACTTGAGTCAATCAAAATGGGATTCCCTTCCAACCCTACATGCTCCTTATTAGATAAATGAGTGGATTCTTTTTAGCATAGAAAGTGGTCTTATCACCTCAAGATCCCCCTCTGCATAGGCCAACTTCCTCTTGGCTTGGTTTCCTCTCTTGTACATGAGTCAATACGATCTCCCTAACCTCCTAGTCACTTAAAAGATTGAATAAGCGAAGCACACTCCCATCATTCTGATCATTTTCATTAGTATGTCCAGGAGCTATGTTCTTCCCGTGCTTCTTTCAGTTTGAGTGCCATGAAAACATACTCTCTCTATCCTTTAGTTCTCTCTATTATTTTTACTATCTTATAGATTCTATTCTTTGATCTATAGAATAACACCATTCACATGACAATGCTCCGGTACACAAGTGGACAAATGAGAGAGGGGTTGGCTCTATCTTGTGGTCAGCTTTCTCCACTAGTAAATGATCATGATCTCACTCTTAATTGGCCCTACCCCCTACAAGGCAGATAGAGCACTTAGAAACCTTTTTGATTAAAGAAATGACTAAGCTAGTAACCTCACCTCCTTATCTTACCCATCCTTATTAATTCTGAATCACCCCAAAGGTCTTTTTACCATAATGGGCCTCGGGTAGAGCCAAGCCCCAGATTGGAGTTCACATTCCCTTTGTCTAGTCATAAAGAGGGACTATCACTCTTATATATTATGTACAATATTACGGAGAAGCCATTCTCGTTCATGATCGATCCATGTCCTACCATAGTGCTCAGAGAGCATTAACAAGCAAGCGAACTAGGATTTTTGGATTGTAGAAGCTAGATAGCTATTTTCTAGTTTTGATTAGCCTTTTTTGGTACCAGGACATCAGCATAAATCAAATAGGCAAACAATATAGATAGAGATTTGCTCATAAGAAAAATGACTCCATCATAGTGCATATAAGGTTTGGACCACGACAACCAGCCTCCTCTATACTCGCCAAAGAGATTAATCCTCTAGACTCCAAAGATTGGGTCATTCCTGATGACTCAGAAGAAATAGAGTGGGGGTTGGTAGCCGTCAATAGCACAGATCAAAATCTAGACAGGAGGACTCTCATCTCCATGAGGATGATGATGATCGTGAAGTGGTTACCCCAAATCCAAAATGAGGGGTTCTAGTCAATTGGAAATATATAGGTAGTTAGAACTTGAGCATCTCTGAATCTCAAAAGGTTTCTTGGGAACATGTTCTGGGCTTGGGCTCATATGCAATCTAAGAGCTACAAAGAAATAGAATCGAACTACTTTACAGGTTTGTTTTCATCCTCTATCTATTTTCTGTCTTCCATCTTTGAGTTGGAAAAATTACAATGCAAAATGTTATCAACGAGACAAGTCTCTTAGGAGTTCACTTGTTTTATTTCTTTCTCTTGATGTGATGGATTGGCTTAATGAAGTCAAAAGGCTGCTAGCAATGCTTTTTATTTTTTACATGTCCATATTTCATTTTGATTACATTAGAATTTTATTGGATTAGCATGATCACTTTGCAATGTGGATATGAGCAAGTAACACAACCTAACTATTCATTGATCCTAGGAGGAAAGCTCTAGAAAGGCTGCAATAAGATATGCAATATGAAATTGAGCTATCTTTTTGATACAAAGAGGAAGGGGCCCCCAATTTTTCAGTGGTTACTTTTCCTTCTTGTGAGAAGTGAAAAAGCCATCCAACGATGAATCCTATATGACAGAAGTCATTTTAATGGGGTTGGGAAATTCTAGATGAAATCAAGCCAAAACAAAGCCTAATCCAAAAGTAGGGAAAGACAAGAAAGAGGCCCGAAGAACTACAACTTCTTCTAGTAATAGGAAAAACAGCAAGACTCTCTTCTCAGTTTATTATTTTAGGCAGTGCACACTTACTTGTATGGTTTAATTTGGTTTACACGACCTCATTGGAGCTTTTAGAGTCGCAAGTTATGGACCCCCTATTCTACATGAAGTGGGATATATTAGATCTATATCTATGCTTTGGCCACTGAAGCATGAATTCCTCAAGTGGGCAATCTCCTTTTGAACTTTGCTCTTCGCTTCTTTCTTCCTTCGTCGGATCATTTACTCGGTGAAATGGATCCTGACAATGTCAACTTTTCATCATCAATGCATACTCAAGATACAAACATGGAATCAGCTTACTATCATGTAGCTGCTGCTCAAGCAGGTCTTTGTTAGTCTCTTGTTCAATCCTATAGGAGAGTAGCCAAGGTCTGACGGGTGATCTGATGTCAGTTGTTGAGTCAATTCCTGTTGGTCCTACTGAGCTTTGATACATCCAAAAAAAAAAGGGGGCTGGGGCCTCCCTTCCTGGGGGGCCTACTCTAGGGTGTCTTTTTGATGTACCATAGTCCAAGAACTTGAAAGGAATCTAGCACACCAGAATAGTAAGCAATCACACCGAAAAGTATGGAAGGCATACCTAGGATTCACTTATCCCTCAATCTTTTTTTTCGTACTCTAAGTAATGTGGTCACGACGAATATGATTTGGACTGGAACCAACATCCTGCTCTATCTGAGGCAAATTTGATTTCGCATGCTTTGAATGAAGGATTTGGGAAATCCTAAGCATTGCTTCTTTCTTTAGACATATTACCATAGTGGAAAACCATTTTTGTTGGCCTTATATCAAGAGAGATGTAGCCAAAGCAAAGATGTTGGGAGATTTTAGATTTGTCAAACGGCAAAGGGAGGAAAGGAAAGCAAAACACCGGCATATACACACCTCTGCCAATTCCCCTGAAGACGCTGGAAGATGTCAGTATTGACTTTCTGTTTGGCTTACCCTACATAGCCAAGGGAATCAGTAGTATAGTGGTTGTTGTTTCCATCTGACTACATGTCAGAAAGTAATTGATGCTTCTCTTATCACCACTAATTTCTTGAATGAGATAAGAGAATAGTGAAGCATCATGGCTTACCGAAGACCATAGTGTTTGAGAGAGATGTCGAATTCATGAGTGACATTTGGAAAGGGGACGGGCCCCTATAAGGAAAGACCTTTCGGGAACTTCCTCCAAGTGAAGGTCTTATAACTAATCAGCTTTCCAGAGTGCTCCTCCCTTGCTGGCCAAACACTTGAAACAAAGTGGAATTCTACCAAGGTGTGAATCCCCACTCTTTTTTAAACATGACTTAGCAATATGAACATTCTCGTAGCCTCGCGGTTGATCCGCCTACTCTCACTCATGAACTTGATCCCTGTAATTATTCTGATCAGTTGTTTTTCTACATGTAACACTACATCTACCGATCGACAAGAATTCGGCACTGGGATTAATCAATTGTTCAGAGTTTTTGGTTGTTTGGAATCATACATAATTCTATTGATCGAAAGAATTCAGCACTTTTCACTTGTACCAAAATATACCACCTGACGCCCATTTTCTGCATCCACTATAGTTATTTCATATCCTCCTTTTTCTGGACATACTATTCGACTCACTATACTAGTCGATGTAGCATTAGAAACTGTATAGTTACTCTTGCTACCATCAAGATAAATCTGACCCCGTCCTCTGTTCCTGCCTACATATATGGGATATTTTCATATGTGAGCATCTTCTTTCATAGTAGGGTCAGGCGAAAGAATGGTGAAGACAATTTCATTATATCTCTTACCAGGAACAGGACCGATCATAAGAAGATTTTGGTGATTAGAATGACAACACTGAAAAGAAAGATTGACCATCTTTTCTTTCATTTCAGAGAAATACGATGGGAGCAGGGGGGGTAAGGGGCTGATTTGAATCGCTCAGGTATAATAAGGATAGCTCCTGCATTCAAAGATCCTTTTTTAACATTAGCAAGTTTTTTTTTCAATTACATATCATAAGGAATACAAAAACTCTCTTCAAATATAGTATGAAGAAGTACAGCTTCTGGAACTTCAATATCAACTAGGTTATTAGCTAAAGGGCAATTGGCACATACAATTCAACAAGTTGCTTCTCGGGGGGGCGGGGTAGGGGGCTAATTCGAATACCTCGGGTATAATAAGGATAACTCCTACATTAAAATATCCTTTTTTACCATTAGCAAGTTTTTTTTCAATTGCTTATCATAAGGAATATGAAAAATTGCTTCAAATATAGTATCAAGAAGTATAGCTTGTGGAACTTCAATATCCACTAGCTTATTAGCTAAATGGCAATTGGCACATACAATTCAACAAGTTGCTTCTTAGGGATTTTTGTAACCTTGTTGTGCAAAAATGAGATATGCATTAGAAATAGATGCTCAAGTTATTACACATATAATGATCAATACAGAAATGGACCAAGTCATCTGTTCATTTACACAAGAAAAAGCCTTTCATTTTTTCATGGTCCAATCATTGATCCTGAAATTTCTAGTATAAATTGGATAGGTAGTTGATAGAATTCTCTATTGATAAATTGGCCATTGTATTGATTGTATTAAAAATAATTGGAATTTTACTGTAATTGTAACACAGTATGAAGACCTTGATCCAAAAAGGTAGAATTATAAGAAGTATAAAGAATAAGTTAGATGAAAAATGATTT
Organism: Vanilla planifolia; assembly: GCA_023846275.1. Lineage (NCBI taxonomy): Eukaryota > Viridiplantae > Streptophyta > Magnoliopsida > Asparagales > Orchidaceae > Vanilla > Vanilla planifolia. The sequence continues at coordinate 7,110,622 of JAIUJO010000015.1, read as the reverse complement.
CTTTATACACGAAAAAAAGAATCTAATTGGATTGATATCGAGAGATCTGATCAATTCTTCATTCATTCATTTAATGATAAATTTTGACAAGCAATGGAGATACACGATTTCCAAAATGAAAGATCCCATATTTCTCAGTTACATATATAATCACTCGAAAAATGGAAACAAGAAGAGATATTATTTGCTTATTTTGAGAATATAAAAAATAATTGCAGATTGAATGAATCATTAGATCCCAACCATGGGTCGAGTGAAATCCAAAACCTAAATCAACAATGAAAAGATTAAAAAAATCTTTGATTGTGTCATTGAATTTATATGGAAATTCCTGTGAAAATATTGAAACAGATTAGATAGGTAGAGAAATGCAAAATGATATGGAAATGAGATTCATTGTGTCTTTCGACCAATTGTATCATTTCATTGTGCATTTCTATACGAAGCCTTTGTATATCTACCTCCAAGTAGTCCTTTATCATCTCGTCCAACAAGAAGAGTTCTTCGAATTCCATCAATTTTTCTAGAACATTTTCCTCTTCAATATCATTCAAAAGGATTTCAAATTGTCTGGTATTCCAACAACGAAGAATCCAAGTTTCTAGAGCTTTGTTAAGTGTGAGAGAAATAAACCAGGGCCAGAAGAGTATAGGCACATGATATGGGAGAAAAGCTGAAGCGTTCTTTTTTTCATTGGAAAAGGTACCTTCTTTTATGGTTCTATTCTAGATTCAAAGGCTGAATTCTGACACAAAAACTAAAATAAGAGATTTTGATACCTGGTTCATCTTTGAATTATAACCTCTTGTTCTAGAACTTGTATAGAAACCCTAGATTTAGATAGAATTGACAAAAGAAACAAATTCATTCCAAATTGACATCACATATAAAGAATGAAAATGAAACAACAAAATCAAAGGGTTCAATAGTGTTCATCTTGAAGTCCAAATAAGATTCATTACTTCAAATGGAATGTTTGAGTCTTCATCGAAACGAAATAGAATATAGCTTAAGCATCTTTTGTTGAAATGAATAGTTTAAAAAGTACCCCCACTCTTTGAAGGTGCTTTAGTTGTCTGAAAAAGGCAATTCAAAAGTTTTTTCCCACATACTTAGATAGATTCTTCAATTCATTTCACTTCAATTCACTTCTTTATACCATTCAATTGGTATGTGCAAGAAATAAGCCAATTCGACAACTTTTGTTTATAGTGGTTTCCAATTATTATCAGTACAACCAATTATCATCAATATGATTGAAGGGAATAGTTCCTGGGCCCTTGATATCCATTTTGATTAATTGAATATGTTTCAGAAAGAAATGTAGGAAGATGTCATGATTTATTCTATCAAACAGGTCATGACCACAACCTACATTCCATGCAATTGTACACCACAAATCAGAACTAATGAATAGAGCTTTGGGCCTCCTCTAGGAAAAGACCTTTGGGGAACTTTTTTAGGGAACTTCTTGACTCATTCTCTTTAGTTGGCTAACTAATCTGTATCAACCCAAAGGTCACAGACACATCATGGCCCAAGAAGTAGCTCAAGATCGATGATGGATGACTTCGCCTCTGACAACCTCCAGAACTACAAACCCACGAAGGGTGGAAGAAGTTTTTTATTTTTCTCTCACTTCTCCATGCACTCCAGAATTCGTCGAGTTAGAGGCTCTTTTGTCCACCCCATTCGTCTCGGTCGATGACGAATCATCTCCACTAGTCAAAATCCTCTAGGGACTTCACCTCCATGGTGAACCTAGGATTTCCTTAGGTAAGGTACCTGTTGGAGGTAACTTTTCATGCCTTAACCCAACTTCAACATAATTCGTGGAGGAGCCCTCCATGCTAATACCCGGTGCCTTTTGTAGATAGATCCACTTCAAGGCTTCCCTTGTTTCCAAAGGGCCTCCTTGAGTTTTTCTCTTGGCATCTCATCCTTCTTGCCTCCACGGGAAGAGGTGGTTGTCTGCACTTTGAAGCTCCTCTTGAGGAACCTTGCAAGACTTTGTCGTTGGTTATCTTTGAGAGGTTAGGATGTTCATTCTGTGAGGATAAGAGGAATCCTGATGGGACATCCCTTTTTTTGTTTTTTCTCCAATCTCTTCTCTTTCTTGGAACATGCATCGACTCCTTGATTCTCCAAATGTTGGGTTGGAGTAGACAAACCTACTTCCATGAAGGAGGAAAAGGAAGAAGAAGAAGAGCAGAGGATGATGGGAAGGGTTGGCCCCTCCAGTCGAGAGGCATAGCCGTTCTCCTCTTGGGTGACCTTTCTTCTTCCAAAACCATAAGAGGATGAAAAAGGTAAGCAATTTTCTTTTTTTCTCCTTCCAGAATAGAAGTGAAATTTTGCTCACTTTTGTTTGGTATTTATAGACACGTCTGGCCCAAGAATCTTCTAGTTGAAGGAACTGGGGAGCTTATCAGATAAGTACTAGACACCTAGCCTGTCATTACTTTAAAGAATCCCGAGAGCGGCCCCCATCACACATGCCCAAGGTCATTAAATCCAACATGACCTCTGACTTACGAGCTCCAAATTGATAAGAAGGGTACCGAGTTGTGCCATTCTGACCGAGTTCCAGCTAGCCCCGAGTTTGCCGGGAGCATGGGACTCAATTAAAAAGAAAATCTCTCTTGTCGAGAACTTCTACGTCTCCTTCAAAGCTCCCTTTTGAGGCAAATGTAGAACCAATCGTAGAACAAATTGCCATGAAAGCAGAATCCCATAGGTACGAAAGGGTAGCTATTCCTCGCATCTCATGAGGAATAGGACAAAGGAAGGGCTTGAAGGAAAGAAATTGGGCAGTAATTATACCGTTAGCTATGATATGCTTCTCTGATGGGGTAGTCTCATTGAAGAATAATGAACATAGTGTGATGACGTAGATCAATGGAAAATTTAAGGCCAATAATGACTCAATAAATGTGTTCATAATTACGTGGAGATCAGAGACTACGTCAACAACTCACTTAAATTGGTCAATTCATGTGCACTTCCTCTCTCTTTGATCTGATATGATCAAATAGAATGAAGCAGAGTTGTAAATGGAGAGGTACTTCGATGAGTATAGCACTTCCCTTTGTGACGAGATTTACACCTTCTAGGAAGTTCTTATTTTTTCATGACTTCATGGCACTTCTTTGAGTAGGATTTTGGTCCTGCAAGAACACTTTTTTTAGTGTAAAATGACTTTCGAGACCCTGAAGAGGGCGTTGTCGAGTTTCAAGGCTTTGTCCAAACTGCTCGACACGAGGATGCTTCGTGGACCACATGGTACCCTATTGTTTTTGTTGGCATATCAGACCATCGTGGCGATCCCACATCTCGAGAGCCACTGTTTGCATCTACATATGACGGCCCGTGTGTCACCTCATTATAAATTGTGGGGGTTGTCGCTTTCGAATAATGGGTTCCCTTTTTGAGTGCATCGTGGTGCACTATTTTGGTGCATCATTATGCAATCTTTGGCACCTTTATCTAATTTGCCACCTAAGTAGTTAGCCAAACTACTCAAGAACCAGAGATGAGTGCTGTGCTCTTTGTGCTTCCTTGGGGAATTCCTTCCTTTGTGCTTCCTTGGACGTATCTTTGTCTCTGGTATTCGGATAGGGGCATATCTCTATCTCGGATGTCCGGCGGCCCCCTCTGGGGATCTTTTTTGGGGGGGTTCAGTGCTAGGATATCATTGGAAGAAGTCATAAAGGATGCCTTGATTCATCAAATCAAAGGAATACTGCTCTGTGGTCTTAAATCTTAAGAAACTATCTCTCGAGAAAGTCAGGTTATTGATTTCAAAAATCTAGGTGTATGTCTGTTCATAGATATATATTATTCAAGAATTATGAAAGAACAAGTGTACAAATTAGATGAAAAATATACGAAAAACATTCATATGAACTATGAGAATGATTATTTTAGATTCTTGAATGGTTAACTTGATAAAGTAGCTTAAATATATTAAATATTCATTAAAATTATTATTACATAGTTTTTAAAAAAATATTTATCTTATTTTTAAAACAACATTTTATTAAAGGATTTTTAAAATTTTACATTTTTTTATGCTTTTGAAAATTTAGCTAACTTAAATAATAGGAGAAACAAAGGTAATTGGTTAAAAGATCTCTCTTTAATAAAGCATTAAACATTTGACTTGTTCTGTAATAGATATTAAATATTCTATCAAGAAATATTTGTTAGTTTAAACTCAGCCATCATTTGTATATTCTATTGAAAAATCTTTGAAACATTCGATAATTGACTGATGGCTAGTCCATAAAAGATTGGATAATCTAATAGCTTAGTTTATTAATGGTCATAAAGTGTTGCCAAAATCAACCTCTATAAAATTTCAATTAGTCTAGTTAATAGACATTGGATAACTAGTTTAATAATGATATGATACTAATTAGACGATCTAATAAAGTTTTAAATAAAAATATCTCGAAATTAAGTTCTTTTAGAAAATTATCAAACTATTTGATGGATAATCTCATTGTTAGCAACTCAAAATTGATTAATACAAAAGGCTATAGAAATGTTTGATGAACAATTTTGATCATCATTAAATGGTACAACATTCAATTTGATAAATAATTTGTTAAATTAGGTAGATCGAAAATGCACCATTATAGAACGTGTTCAGATCGACTAATATGTGGTAAAGTCTTGCTTGGCTAATTGGCTATTTATATTTTCTCAATTAAGCATTGCTAATAAGGATTAAAACATTAAGCAAGAATATGAAAAATAAAATGACTTCAAATTTAAATTTATTGGTCACTCTAAGTTCTAAAGAGAGTTAAACAAGTAATATATTTGATTGTTTTGACTCTTTAATTATTAAGAATTCATAATGTATTTCATCTTTTATTTTTAAGAAGATGCATTCTAGATCCTTGTTATGTTGTTAATTATATTGGTCTAGACATCAAAATTTAAACAAACTTATTTAGAAATATTAGTGAAGATCAGGAACTGAGGCAGAGAAGAAAAGGAGGCTCTTGCCCTTCTCGAGATGAATGAAGTTTTTACCATAAAACAAATAAAATTTAAAAAAATTTGATCTTTATTGCTTTTTTTATTTAACCTTTCGCGAATAGGCTAGTTTAGTCTCTTTCTTTCTTCTAGGCGACCGGGATGGAGACGATGGGGTTGGTCCATGGATTTTCCTTTCTTTTGCCACATTTCAAAAAAACCCAGCTATATTCTTGACGCCTAACAACAAGGAAATCAAATCTTTTTCCCTTAACATGAGTCAACTCAAGGAAGCATCATGATAATTGACTCTGAGATTGAATATCGCCTTGAGGCTATCGAGGGCCAACGAGCGGAAAGTGGACTCCCTATTTGCTAACCTCAAATTCTCAATGACTTGATGAAGAAATTGTTTAAATTTGTCAGAGAGAAGAGAATAATGTGGCAGATTCTCAATGTTAGAAGATCAGGAATTAAGAAAAGGTGTTGAGAGGTGACTATCAACTTTTACCCTCTTTGTTGTAGTTTTAGCTTTGATCAGTTTATTGGTTTCACAAGATAGGAAGGGGCCCTCGTAGGGGAACTTATTTCTGAGCACTCAGAGCTTCTCGTTAGTTTGGATCAAAAGTCTTTATGATCAAACCTGAAGTGTCTTGCATGAAGCTCATGGAGCATCTTATTACTCTGATGGAGCAATTCCTTTTTTGTTCGTGGAGTCCTTTGGGGATCTTCTTGAAATCTAATATGTATCTCAAAGCAACATTTCCTTATGTTATCTATTAAACATAAAGCCTTGGTAAGAACGGCATTCGACAGATTTCTAAGCACATCAGGTACAACTCATGACGACCAATAACCATATCTTGAGTTGGCACGCAAACGCGATCAATGATTGTAAGAACTTTATTCACACCGCATAAGTGGAACTCTCTTGGAGCAAAGCGAATCACGCAATCCGAAAATGGTGAAGGGAGGAAAGTGGCAAGCAGAGTGGTGTTTGGCTCTACTAAGAGACTCTTTTGCCTCGTCTTAGAGATAAAAGAGAAAAGGGGTCCAATTTTGGATTGCTCTTGCTAAACAAAATGGGCCTCCCTCACCCCATTTTTCCAAGAAAAGTATCAGCATGCAAGGAAAGCAGTGACTCTCCTTCCTTATCCTTAAATGAATATGAATACACAGAAAGATGTCAAAGTCAAGAAGAGATTCTGTGCATCTTTGACGAGTCTGCTTTTAATTCTTTGTAATTTATGTTATTAAAAAAAGAATACCACTGTAAAAAAAATAAAATATTTTTTTTCCAGCAATCTTCTTCAAAAATAATTTTTTGGCTCAACTGAAAGCATAAAAAAATAACATCTAACTTGTTGCTTATATTCCCTATTTATGTTTATTATTTAATACCTTTCCATTTAAACAATGTCAATGAGCAAAACTTAAAAAGTGTACCAAATATTTGATGTAAAATTATCTGAAAATCATTATTCAAAATAAATATTTTATATATAAGTAAAATTTGATAAAGCAAATGATGATCGAATATTGTTTTCAAGCATATAACAAATTTCAAGATTAGAAGAAAAAAAAGTCATTGGTTGACTAGGACCATGCATGGGGAAAGGCCAAAGTTGGCATCATAACAAGGCTTCTCCTTATTTTCCCAAGAAAAACTCTAAGAGCAGAGTTGGCTATGACCTTTATTTTTGGGATTAGTTTAACATTTCAATTATATTTTTTGTTAATTTGTTCAATTTCTTTAATCGAGCGATGGTGACAAAATCTTCTTTTTCGTTTTACACATCGTTTTACGGCAACACTGTCTAACGATCCGTTAAACGGTTGTCATCATTTATTTTTTTTCTTTTATCTGATTTTATCAAGAAAAAAAAAACAAAGCTCTGTATAATTCTAGCAGAAAAAAAGAAAAATTTAACAAATATTCAACATATTCGTATAGTTAAGAAAATAAATTATTTATATTTTTTTTTTGAACTTGAAGTCATCCAAATTACGTTTAGTTATACCTTTTGACATCTTTATATTTGAAATCTATATAAATTCAAATTTATGCAACATCTACTGCGTTTTACATGTGAGTCTATAATTTATAGTAAATTGAAAAAATAATTTATATTATTAAATAATATTATATGATATCGTAAGATAATAGTTTTAAACCAACCGATATTTAATCCCAACTAAATTTTAGGTTTGTTTGGATCAAAGGTTAATGGTCAATGTTGTACATAATCATATAAAACAAAATTGAAGACTTTTTATGATAAAATAAAATTGTTAGACATAAAAACTAACAATTATATATGATAATTTCTTTATTTTTAAAGACTAATTAAGTTAAATCTTATGTGACACAAATTATCCAAACAATAGTCCAGTTTTAGATAAAGAAGAATTTTATAGTAACACTATAAAGTTTATTCAAAATCTACATGATTCGCGTAATTATATTTCCATAATCAAATAATAAACTCATCATTTTCTGTAAGGCTTAACTAAATATAGCTCTAATAGAAGACACCTTCTTTTACACCCTCCTCATTTACCCTAAAGCTTCAGCATCCATCACTTCAACAACTCTTCTTCTTCCATATATGCAGCAGTCTTTATCCAGTCCATCACTTCAGCAACTCTTCTTCTTCCATATATGCAGTAGTCATTCTCCTGTCCATCACTATTCTTCCCTCTTCTCTTTCCCTCTACCATTTCTCCGGAGAGCCTACATACAATGGGGAAGCTCTACCTCTGGGCTCATCTATGATAGGGGAAGTCCTCGCGGTGGAAGGAGAAGAGATTACATCTCTATCCGTAAGGAAAGAAACGCCTGTTGAATCTCCGATCCAGCTACAATGGGATTTAGTTGCGACTACGAATCTTCCATCCTTTTATGCATCGAGGATTACAGTAGCATCCTTGTTTTTGATGAGGACGAGGAGTTGTGCATCAATCGGAAAGCTCAATGGTGTGGGCTTGGAAAAATATCCAAGCAAAAGACTTTTTTTTCGGAGATTCCTTCTTTCTTTACTCATCGCACTCTGAAGAATGCCTGTTTGCATTGCTAAAGAAAAAAATTGAGCATACTCTGGCAAAGGAATATGCCCAACTGTTTATAAGAGGGTCGTTGGACATATCCGTAAGAAAGAATGTCGTCGATTGGATTATGAGGGTGGATTTTTCTTTAATTATCCCCCTTTTTCGATTATTTTTGTCTTCTCTAACGATTACAGTTCCTCTATGTTAGTATTTGTTAGCATATTCTCCACACGATTTATCTTTCAGTTCGCATCAATCTAATTCTTGTAAAAGATGTAACTACATTTCTCTTTATGTTATTTCTTTTACCCTTCTCAACACTTTTTTTTGGCTCCTTTACGGTTGATTGAATTGATTTGGTATGCACATTTGCAGGTTCATGTCTGTTAAAACTTTGGGCCTCTTAGTGCCTACTTATCTATAATTTATCTGGACCACCTCCTCACTGCATATGAGCTCTCAGTAAGAACCATGTCATATGAGTTTGTTAGGATCTATATGCCCAATACTTGCACAAATGTCTCAAAGGAACTGGTATTTATCTTCTTTTAATAGTTAATAAGTAAGCGATTTCAATTTGCTTGTGTAGAACAGGAAGGCTTGGATGACCCCATTGCTAGCCGTTGCATGCTTACCTTTGGCTGCCAAGAAGGAGGAAACTGAAGTCCCCTTATCTCTTGAACTATAGGCAAACCTTCTTCTTGAATACTATTTTTCTCCTAATTGCTACATTTGACTCGATGCATTATACAGATTGGCAATGCCAAGTATGTATTTGAGGCAAAGACTATTCAAATAATGGAGCTTTTGGCACTGAGCACACTTGAATGGAGAATGCATTCTGCAACCCCTTTCTCCTTTATGGACTACTTTGTCCATAAGTTTAGTAGTGGCAGTCCCCCAAAACATTCTAAAATCAACCAATGCGTTGACCTCATTTTAAATACATGTAGAGGTTGGTTTGCTCTATTCTGTTGTTATGGAATCATTTGGAAATCAAAAGTGAGCTCTTGTAATCCTTTCATGTAAACATCAATGCAAAAAAATTGCCTTATAGAATTCAAGCCTTCAGAGGTGGTTGCTGCTGTTGCACTTGCTGTCTTGGGTAATGCTAACAAAATGTTAATAGACAACATCTTGAACCATTGTGCCTACATGGAGAAGGTAATCTACTGCATTCTGTATATTTCAAACGATATATGCTTTGGAGTTTTGATTCCTTTGTTCAATGTAGGACAAATTAATGAAATGCTACGAAGTAATACAAGACATTAGGCTGGTGGAGATGAGGAGTTCTTTGGTTTCCAAGGCACCATAAACTCGAATATTTGTTATGGATGTCGCATGCCTAAGCTACATTAGTGCTGAAACCATGGCTTGTTCAGGGTCAAATTCTCAGAGTTGTGCATCAGCAAAAGAGGAGAAGGCTGAACAATCCTTCAGTATGAGCGTACAAGAGATGTGTGGTCTGTTGTTTTGAAGTTATCCTAGTACTTGAGAGGTCTTTTTAGTTTTGTTGTAGAAGTGACTTTTGTATGCAGGGATATTCTTAAAGAAAACCATGGTGAAGCTCTGCAAAGAAGAAGAACGTTTAAATATAGAAAGACCACAAAATATGGAGCAACCTGGTTAGCAGTGGCCATGAAAGCAGTAAGAATCGAATTGATCCCGAGTTTCCAGACTCAGATCTACTAACAACGCTTGCTCGTTGTTTACATCTTGTCACATCACACTCTATGTAGGCAAATCAAATGTAGGTGATGCTTATTGGATAGCTGGCCCTTCCACCTTGGGTTTTGTTTGCACAGCCATACATAACATAGAAATCGCACTTGGAAAAGAGAACTACGAGAGTGGTCACAATCTTTTCCCTTTTTCCATAAACTAGTCAAAGAAATGGGTTTCCACATAAAAAAACTGTTCTTCATCTTTTTGGTTTGAAGAAACTTCGGAGAAGGCCTTGAAAACAAAACGAAAACAAGGCGGATAAGGATTCTCGGACCCGAGCAGAGCTCAAATTAAAACTGGCACAAAAGAAAACCATTTTATAAAAACAGAAAGTGGAACAGGAAACTCGTGATGAAGTTTCCATTCTCATGAAAGGAAAGAAAGACGATTGATTTTATTGAAGCAGGCACGGAACCAACAACCTCCAGCGGATCAATCGTAGTGCTCACGCACGATGGCTTGGCTTTCTACTCACATCCTCCATGCTCGGCGGAGCGGAGCTGGGTTCCATTTGGAAATGCATAAAAGTTCCACGCAGGAAACCCAGGCTCCTTGCACTCGCCGTACCGCCGACGAAGAATAGGTATCCCCACCCACCCCAGGAAGAGTTTTTGAGCTGTGTAATAGGAGACTTCTCCTAAGTATCTTTATACATTTGAAAAAACATGGGTGGTTCTTCTTGAATAAATATCAAAATCTTCTTTTTCTTTCTTCACTTTTTCTTCTTTTTTTCTTATATTTTTTTTGAGACTTTGATCTTTTCCAAAACATATGAATAGTTAATATATTTGTAGAAATGACAATGAAGCATCTTCTTCTAGAATGTTCGTGGATGGCACGATAACACCAAGATCTAGGAGTGCGAAGGTGATGGGATGCATTACATAGCCCCATATGGTAGACTTTTCATAGATGTTTTCCACTTGATGGTGAAGAAGTGTTGTTCCTATTTTGGTTTGACAAAGACATTCCCATACCCATGGGAAGAATGGAACCTCTCGTGATGAGGAAGGAACAAGAGATAACTACTTGTCTGGCTGACTTGCTAGCCCATATTCAGAATCGAATCCTTCTACACCTTCTTTTGTCAAGAGAACTTATGACTGAGACCTCTCTCGTAATCCCTTATTAGACTTGAAGAAATCCTTGCTTTGACCCTCACCCTATAGGAATCTATTGATTATCTCCCAATTGGTTGGATCATCAACAATATGATTGACTTCATGGGTGAGGTCTCTGGTTCCAGTCCAGGATGGCGTGAGGCACAGTAGGCCCACCAAGCAGTCAGGGGTGGGGTGGGTCATGTCTTCCAATCATGCCTGCCGACTGGTAAGGAGAAGTTATACTCAAACTGTTGATCTTGAAAGGTTCTCACTCCATAATGTCTTTTTTCATCAAATTTCACTTTCAAATTCAAAGGGCACACTATAAAGATAGCTCAATTACGGAATCCCCGAACAAAATTTTCATTTTCACCAAAATATTGTGATACTTTGATTCCTCATCGCCATGCAGCCTACAATTCGAATTGAGGACGGGTCTCAGATTCTAACTACGTAAATATTTTCAATTGATGAGCTCCCATATAAGTATGTGTTGAGCAATCGTTAGTCCCCTTACGTAAAATATGATAGGCCGATAAGAGGAACTGCCTACCTTGGTAGTACCTGAACAAGACTTGGTGGATGAGAGCGGAGGCACCTTCCGTCCACCCAAATGTCTGTTTGAAGCAGACAATTACTTTTAACTTCCAGCTTAGATACTTTAGGACAAAAATCAACGAGAAAGAAAAAGTGCGAAGAGGCAAAAAGTGTTGGAAAAAAGAAAAAGTGAAGAAATAAAAAGAAAACTCTACTTAAGGGACAAGCTTTTCTGCCTCTAAATCCCCAAAAGAAGGCCATATTCTCAAATATATCAAATCAAACGGTATCCGGTCGCCAAAAACAAAAGAAAAATCATTTCTATTGATACTTTTTGTTTTTCTGATAGATAGAAATAAGTTGATTGTTTTTTTATCGCCAAAAAGGAAAAAAAATTCTGGGAGCTTTTTCACGTTTCATTTTCATAGGATAGAACCTTAGCTAATTCCACTTCTCCTAAGGGACTTTTGGGGAACTTCTTAAAGACAAAAAGGGAGATTTCTTTCTTTGATGTTGCTATATCTAGGTCAGCAGCACGAGCAGCAGCCATGAGTGGCTGAAAGTGATCAAGGAGAGCAGCCATCTGTTGTGTTCTTTTCGTTTTGATTGACTATGAATCATCTTTCACTTCCAAACTCTAGCTTGATCAAGCCGTGCTGGAATGATCCCATTCCCATAATGGTGAAACACATTCACAAAAAAGTTATGGATTTGGAGGAAGAAAGCATGCTGAAAGTGTATGCCTGACGAGTTGGCCTCTGATCAGCATTGGATATTGGATGGAGGGCTCCCTTTGGGGAACTTCTGAAGCCTATGGTGAGCAATCACCTTCAGGACATTTTTCCTTCGACCGAGCCTCCATTAGACCGCTTATTCTGCTCAACATGCTATTTGACAGAATCAGTTTTGCTACACTGTCTCATCCGCTTCTAATGAAGTAGGCTTTCCTTATACTAACTACCTTGAGGTGTGAATCACTTTCACAGTTATTCCCCTTACACGGAATCCAGTTTTGGACTTTGATCATGCAAGGGTTTTGAAGGCCATCCATTAAGAAAAGACAAATGCATATCCCATTTTTGCACAACAGAAAAAACATAAATAGATTTCCTTGAAGTAATGAGACTATTCAAACTCTGATATTTGTGAAAAAACAATCACAATAAATGCAAAGAAATAACATCTTTGACCAAAAAGAAAATGGATTGCAAAGGAAAGCAATGGCATAGCTATCCTTAGCACTGAGCAAGGAAGCAGAAACCTCTCGATAAAGAGGATACCTGAACGCTGTCATCAAGTGAGACTCGTAATTAGCTTATGGAATGTCTTTGACCTTCTCTTTCCGGAGGGACGAAGGAGTATTGAGAAGAGCATATTGGTTCGACTCATTATTCACTTCAGACCCCATGTACGAATCAAAGCATGGGTATCTACAACTCAGAGAAGCTGAAAGTGCAATCATTTTAGAAGAAGAATCCAAACGAGAGTCCCTCAGGCTGAGCTATCAAGTGCAACCAAGCCCTTATTTTTCAAAAGGAGCTGGTCCTAAAAATGGTTCATTTGAAGAAATGAATCAGAAACTGAGGTAGAGAACAAAAGGAGGCTCTTGCCCTTCTCGAGATGAATGAAATTTTTGCCATAAAACAAATAAAATTAAAAAAAATTGATCTTTTTTACTTTTTTTATTTGACCTTTCACGAATAGGCCAATTTAGTTTCTTTCTTTCCTCTAGGAGGACGAGGTGGAGACGATGGCGTTGGTCCATAAAATTTCCTTTCTTTTGCCACATTTCAATAAAACCCAGTTATATTCTTGACACCAGACAACCAAGGAAATCAATTCTTTTTCCCTTAACAATAGTCAACTCAAGGAAAAATCGTGATAATTGACTCTGAGATTGAATATTGCCTTGAGGCTATCGAAGTCCAATTAGTGGATAGTGGACTCCCCATTTACTAACCTAAAAGTCTCAATAACTTGAAGAAATTGTTTAAATTTGTCAGAGAGAAGAGAATAATGTGGCAGATTCTGAATGTTAGAAGATCAAGAATTAAGAAAAGGGGTTGAGAGGTGACTGCCAACTTTTACCCTCTTGGTTGTAGTTTTAGCTTTGATCAGTTTTTTGGTTTCACAAGATAGGAAGGGGCCCTCGTACGGGAACTTTTTTCTTAGAACTCGAAACTTCTTGTCAGTTTGGATCAAAATTCTTTATGATCAAACCCCGAAGTGTCATGCATCAAGCTCAGGGAGCATCTTGTTACTCCAGTTACGACGTTTCTTGGAGAAAATTTTTGAGACTAGCCAATCACTACAATGCCAGGGTTGGACATACAAAATATAGGTCTGAATGTCAATTGACATGAAAACGTAAATTGTGCTCAATCTTTCCTACTTTCAAACCACGCTTTTCATCTTTTACAGGCATCAATGTTAGAGATCTACCAAGAAACAATTCGTGACTTGTTATCATCCAATCGTAGCACAAGCAGTTGTCTAACTCTTCTTAACAAGCAATATACCATCAAGCACGATTCAGCTGGTAATACACATGTGCCAGACCTTTCTGTTGTCGATTTGTGTAGCATAAAGGAAATTTCTTTTCTACTTGATCAAGCTGCACGGAGTAGGTAATTGAAATCAACATAGAAATTGTAAATTGGAGCATGCTTTCATCTTTTATTTTCTTGTTTCTGGTGGCCAACAAAATACATCATGTGTATTCAGTTTCCCAAATGTTCCATATTCTTGGGTACCATGCCATGCATGCATTCATCTTCTATTTTCTGGTTTCTGGTGGCTAACTGAATATGGCATGTGTATGCTTCATTTCATGTTCCATATTCTGGGGTACCAAGCTGTGTTTTGCTTGCATGCTTTTCAACCTATGATTCTGTGTCAACATTTTTTCACTTTTGGATCATTCTTCTCTTTCCCAACCTGACTAGCCACAAGACTATCATTTCAAGAGATTGTAACTAATGATTCAGGTTTCACTTTGTTCATCAGATCAGTTGGCAAGACTCAGATGAATGAATAATCATTAAGAAGCCATTTTGTTTTCACCTTAAGAATATCTGGGGTGAATGTTGTGAGTGGTGGCTGTTCCTTGTTCCTTTGAGCCATTAAGCTTGTTACCTAAGACATTTCTTGACCTGACTCTTTCATTGCAGGCTACAGAACAACATGTTCAAGTTGTTTTGAACCTGATACATCTTGCCGGAGGCGAGCGTCTTACTAAAAGTGTCTCGACCGGAGATCTTCTAAAGGAAAACTATGCAAGAATTGCTTCTCATTTATGCTGAAAATTCTTTTTTATATGCATATGAAGAAATTTGTTTTGTCCTTGAAACAGGCAATTAAAAAAAGCTTGTCTTCTCTGAGCGATGTTATATTTGCTATTGCCAAGGAGGATCATGTTCCTTATAGAAACAAAAAATTGAGATACCTTCTACAGGTACATGGCGATTGGATTTCTGGGATGTTTAGCATATTACAGTGTGTACAATTTTGTTACATTAGTTTTAAAAATGTTCTGAAAAAAGCTATTTGTTGACTAAAAAAATCAATTTTCAACTTTTACCATCTTCATTCTCATCATACTCTATCATCTCTTGGTGTTTAAAGCCTTGTCTTGGGGGTGATTCAAAAACATTGATGTTTGTTAACATCTATACTGCGGTTTCATCAGCTTCTGAATCGATATGTTCGCTCCGATTTGCTGCTCGTGTTAATGCCTGTGAGATTGGGGTTCCTCACCATCAAACCCAGATGCGACCAATGGATTCCCATTGAAACAATGGTTAAGTTATTAAAGTACAGTTGTCCATGGGGTTTCTAAAATAGCAACTAAAGCAATGCATTTTTTGTTGCCCCAAGCCATTAAAACAATTTGGTTAAGTGATTAAAGTACATTTCTCCATGAGGGTTTCTAAAACAGCAACTAATTGCTTTTTTTGTTGCCCCAAGCCATTAAAATAATTTGGTTGAGTGAGTAAAGTACTTTTGTCCACAAGGGTTTCTAAAACAGCAACTAATGCAATGCATTTTTTTGTTGGCCCAACCCATTAAATCAATTTGGTTGAGTGATTAAAGTACATTTGTGCACGATAGTTTCTAAAACAACAACTAAAGCACTGCATTTTTTGTTGGCCAAGTCATTAAAACAATTTGGTTGAGTGATTAAAGTACATTTGTCCATGAGGGGTTTCCAAAACAGCAAATGAAACAATGCATTTTTTGTTGCCCCAAGCCATTAAAACAATTTGGTGTTGGCAGAATGTATTTTATGGATGATGGATTTGATCATTGCTTCCTCTTCCATTGCCATAATATTCATGTCAGATGTAATAATTGCTTTGGCATCTGATTGATCTACTACTTTGTGATCTTAGTGTATGGTATTGGGTGATGAACCATCTTCCATTTCATCACCTATTGTTCTGAAAACTAAGCATTCATCTTCTTTTACTAAATAGTTGTTGAATTTGTGCATAGTATTATATTTTATGCCTTTGATATTTTGATGTACCATTGGCAAAGAGAAACCATTATCAATCTAAGTTGTGCCCTTATAAATTATATGTTATTAAAAAATATGACATAGAGAGGTTGTTTTAATTTTTAAAGTGCTTCTATTAATTAGATGGTAGAGTTGTACTTATATAGAGCCCTTTATGCCCTAAAATGGCAAGAATTGGCATGATTTTGCTTGTATTGCCAATATAGTTTACTATATGTTGCTAGAATTTCTGTATTATTCCAAGTATCAACCAAAAAATGAAGGTTTTAACTCAAATCAAGAACATAATTCCGTGTTATAATCTGATTATGATCTATCTTAGCTTCGATATATGCACGTGTATGAGGATGCATACATTGGCATATGCATGATAGTATTTTTGAGAACGTACTTTATAGTGATACATTCTATAATATATTTTTTTTATTTACAATACTTGTATGGATCAAGATATTAGGTATTAGTTTACCACAGTGCAAGAACTTAATTTTAAAAGAAAAGGACAACATGAGTCCTGTCATTCTCACAAAACGTGCTCTTAGTGTGACAGTTTTTATTCATAAAAAACCTTCCAATTTTCTTGATTGAGAAAGTGGCCAAGTTGGAAAACCGTTGTCTTGATTTAACTCAGTTTGCTATAAACTTTGATCTCTTAAAAAATATATATGTTCCTAAACATGGATTACAGCCTCTAGTGACAAGCAAGCATTACATTGACTTCAAATTAGCCATAATAAAAAAAATCGGAGAGTTAAAATATACATTTGAATAACAAGTTTTGGACCAATGGGTATATTTATGATGGCATGCATTGGCTAAGTGACAAAAAAAGGAATTTTTAGGAATATAAAGATGCTGTATATGCCATACACAAGTATCATTAAATATAGATGAAACGATCAACTCTGTTAAAAAATTAATTCAATTGATTTTTTGGACCAATGATTCCAATAAAACCAAGAGAATTGCTAAAATAATCTAAAATCATTCAACTTGATCTTAGAAAACTTAGAAATCAAGTAATAAAACACAAAATATATGCCAAATAAATATAGCATTTATCTACATGCTTAAAAGCCAATGATTCTTCATACATCTATTTTGATGTGACCAATTAAGTGAGAAATATTTTCAGGTATGCTTTCATGTTTTTCTCTTAATAAGTTTAGAAACTAATAATTTAGCCTTCATATTCAAAAGAAACAAGGAGAATGTTTGCACCATTTATTTTTTTTAAGAGAATTTGAGGAATTTTCCCCCATTTGAACTTGAACCTCCAGTTCATACGAGACTCATTAGCACAAAAATTACATACCAGGAAATTTTTATTCGAAACACAATCCAGATATAGATATGGAATGGAAGGGGAAAATGACATATTTGATTCAAATTCATAATAAGAGGAGCACATTTGTCACATCAAAAGTATAACATTCACTCGTTTGTGAGTGTATGTAGTACAACTATATTCATAAATTGTTGTGTTTGATATTTTAGAAGAAATTTCTCTTTGAAAAATATTGATCATGAAATGAATTCTATACTAACAATTATCTTGAGATGTACATTACAAAAAAAGGTAATATCTTTTGGAATGTCATTCAGTAGATGGCCATTTTAGTATTTAATAAAAAGCATACTTCAAAGCATAAATTAAAATAATTTAGAGATCGATATATATAAGGATATCACAAGAGATGTTAAAGATTCAAATGGAAAATGTAGAAAACAAAAGTGATAATAAATTAAACATATAATTCTATTAGTAATATATTGGATAATTTCTTAAGCTAAATAAACCTTAAATTAATGATCCATTCATTCATTAGATGAAGAAGGTAGTGCTTAAAAAATTTTGGAATGTGAAGACTGAGATGCATATGGGCTGATCCATTTATTCTTTAGATGAAGAAGGTAGTGTTTCAAAAATTTTGGAATGTGAAGACTAAGATGCATATAGTGGGGTAGATTTTGTTAGTGATGGCATGGTTATGGATGCAATTTTTATGGTCTACTAATGGTGAAATAATTGTAAAAGTTTGAGGATAACAAAAGGATGATAGAATGGAAAAAAACCTAAAACTTTGTAGCATGGAGAAATGCTTGATTCACATAATTTGAGAGATGTTTGCTCAATGTTGGTTTGTCCCTATTGAATATTAAACAATTTAATGAAAAATAAGTTTGGAGAGTGCTGTTAAGTGTTGTTGAAATGCTATGTTTAATGATTTGTTGTTTTTTTTTAGAAATACTTATTTTGAATTTGCCCAAAACATCTTTGCTTATTAGTTTTAAAAATAGAAAACTTTGAGTTAGTTTGTGAGAATAAAAGATCTTTTTGAACTATTAAAATAATAAAAAGAAAAAAAGGTAGTGATATCCCCTTTAATTTATAAATCCATGTAATTAGTTGAGTTTTTTTAGCATGATCTAAAATAAGTATTTTTGTGATTAAAAGCACAAAATTTAAGCAATCAAACCATCCCTCGATCTTATACTATCATGTGGAGTATTATTGTTTATAAACTCATTAGTTATGGATGGATAATACATGAAAACATGATTCCATAGTACGTGGAAATAATTGTTCATGACTTTATGCATATACTTAAAATAAATGTAACAATATTGTAATATTCATGTAATGATTCATTATCCTCAACTTTATCAAATTATTATATGAATATATTTACATAAATATTTGTTTATATTTTTTTGAAAAATAAAGTCATCATGATTTGTTTCCAACTCTATAAACCGTACAGATAAATATCTTCCATTTGATGGTTGTAAAAACTATAACAATAATTTTATCACTATTTTTAGAAACCAAATTTCATTTTATCATATCTATTATAACATGTGGTGGTTAAGTAGATTTGTCCTGAACTAAAAATACATATTCGAAACAAAAGTAGAAATTATAAGAATGAGGCACAACATGCAAAAGTACTATGCATGAACATATGGTAGATTTTTAATAAGAATTAATCAATATTTCAAGACAATCATCATAGGAAAGCATAAGATAGTATAATGTAACAGAATTCTCACATACTAATTTGCTTCAATCAAAGCAAGAACTCCTTCACAACTTCCCGAACATGAACATAAATAAGCAATGCAACTAAATGTTATGGAATGAAACTTGATAAGAATACAAATAAATTACAAAAGCCAAATAGGCACCAAACATAAAACGTTGGGAGGAAAAAAGTCAAGTTAACAGATACCTTTTCACGGTCAACTGGTTGACCAGGGCGACGAATGTGCAAGGGAGGCCCCCTTATTTGCGGTGGAGGGATGAGCCTCATTTGCCTATTTTTTTGTTTAGTAACTCCCTCTGTTTTCTGATATTTAATCTAAAAAAATTAACTAGATATTATGTAGATGGCAAATGAAGGATTTGTATTACTACTTGAGAAAAAAAAGACCTCAAAAAAATATATATGAGAAGATTCGCAGAATGCTTACAGAAGACAACGAATTCCAAAACAACTTGAGAAGGCATTAACATAAAGTCGAATTAGTTGATTGTAACTGTTAAACATTTTTCAAAAGAGAGAACATTTGATTATATATTTGTTTGATTAGGTGAATTTACAAATCCATGTGCACTTTAGGTTCCACAAAACTTTTCTTTCTTGAAAACAAAATTGTGAAAACCAAATCAAAGAATAACTACATCCAACAAAGAAAACATAAATTGAACTTAAAATGTCATCATTTATAATTCCATGATTTAAATATTCATAAAATGTTAAATTGTATCCAACCAAATGAAACATAAATACAGGAGTCATGCTATAAACATTGAGATATGGAAAGCAAACTATGTTTGCTATGACCATGGGAAATTCCCCCAAACTCTTAAAAGGCTAGCACTTTCATGGGAAGACATCCTATTCAAACAGTTGGACACTCTAATAAGAGCATCAAGAATTCATTAAGCTAAGCTAGCTCCAACAAAAACTTACCAGAAGAAGGGAAAAAAAGGTCAATTGAACATTTTCACCCCGCTTTTCTATAAAACCATTTTCATGAGCAAATTCCCTAAAAAGTTGTGGCTGGACAGACAAGAATATTAAACAACGTCTCATGGACAAGTCTCACACTAAAATTACTTTTAGTGTACAAGTTAAATTGTTACAAATATAATCAAATAATATGGCCCCAATAAGATAGCAATGCTTCCATTTTGTAACTCAAAGCTTGAATGGAAGTACAATGTTACCACTAATTACCAAAAAGATGGCCAAAATGGGAAATGGATAGAGCTTTATGTTTAGTCAAGTTGAAACAAAAACACTGTTAATAATATATTATTTTATATTCCAATTTTCATCAAAGGAGGAGATAGAAAAAACAGGTTGTTGAACATCAGATGAACAAAATAAGCTATTGCTTATCTAATGTCTCCCAAAAGTTTTACCAACTTTTCAATAGGAATTCAAAAAGAAAAATATCAATAACTACAACAGCTATGAAACCTGACCAACATTTCAACTTGCTTATGAGAATGCTTAAAATAAGAATCAAATTATAAGTAACCATCATTATCATCTCTGAGAGACCTTCCATATTAACCCATAGAACATATCTTGTTCAAGGTCATCATCATCATTAAATGAATCAAAAAAACAAAAATAGGTATAGGGGTATAAGCATTTAAAATATGTTATATTTGTAAACAAAGTATGTATGAAGGAACATTAAATAAAGATATTTAAGTACCCAATCCCACATTAAATTAAATCATAATACAAGCTAAAAAACATGGATTGGGCTATTAGTTCCATGAACACTGTGATTGTGAAGAATAAGATTTATGCCCTCAAAATATTCATTTTAAACTTTACAAATTGCAAGGCTATAAATGACTAGATCCAAGCAAGTAGAACAGGGCTCAAGTTCAATTATGTTAGGCCTGCTGGAGCTCAATTCGTGTATAATGGATGGTATTAAAGCTTATCTCATTTAAATCATAAATGCTTAAGTTCTCAAACCCCAAAGAAGCAACTTCATCAACAAATATATGAATAAGTGGTAAAAAGGACAACATACCATCAACTAAACAAGTTGGCACGAGTTAAATATTTGAGACTTAAAACAAGCATGTGGGCATAAAATGTTTATGAACACTAATTGATACTTTAAAAAAGCACATATACAATACATTCATGAATATTAATTGATACACTAAACAAGTATGCCTTTTCTGAACCACTAGATCATACTTAAAAGAATGTATTAAAAGGACACATCATGTACATAAACAATCTTAGTTATTAATGTTTAGGAAAAAGGTGTGCATGAAAAAAATGAAATCAATAATAATAAAAATAACTTATGCATTTTGTTAAAAATATATATAATATAATGTATTGAAGATAAACAAAGACAAGCATAAGCCAAACACGTAGAAATAATAACACAACAAAAAAAACATGTACAAGATGTTAGAACTATACAATTCGCATGGCATTTGTGAGCTTCCAGAAAAGAATAGTTAATGACTATGACTCAAGATAACTAAAGATAAATATTAAGGTAAAACACAGGAAAAACAATGCCTAGTAATCATAAAATTTATATTAAATAATTAAGCTTTTATAAATACATTGTGTCCAAGAATGGAGCAATTTAACAAAAGCACAATAATCCAACTTCAAGGTTTCATTCAACACCAGCTTGATTAATAAGAAAATTACATTAGCTAGCTTTTATAATAAGACCATTAAACATATCATTCACAAATAAAATAGAGATCTTGGACCACTCTATTGAACTAGCCATAATACTGTGCTACTAATTTAGTGTGGCTACTGTAGTTGAAACCAGGCACTTTTTAATTTCAAGATCCGATGAAATGCCATGAGGCAAATCATCATAGAACTGAAAAATCAGACCTTAATTTATTCACTATTAAAAGTAAAGGAGCGATTTCAAACCTTATGGAACTTTTGGTTGTGAAAAGTGCAAGGCATTCCTTTCCTAAATAATATTTTAACAATGAAGTAGATTTAATGAAAAACTGTGCAGTGTAAATATCAACATGGTGCCAAGCCCACTCTGCACAAATTAATCAACAAGAAACTAAACAAGCCCTTATTTCCTGATCCAGACAAGCAAATTACGATAGGCAAAAACAAAACTCTACATAGAAAGATATTCACAATCTCGGCTCACAAGAATTACAAGATAATGTGAAGCACCGAATAGATAACAAAACATTAGAATAAAAATACCAGTATCAACTTGAGAGCAGGTAGGAAAGAGTAATAACCACTTATAATCATCATGGACAGTAAGTTATTTAAACTCCTACATTAGCCATTGGCCTGAAAGAAGGAAGGCGAGAGAGAGCAAGAGAGAGAGGCAAAAACCTTAGGCCTTCGAACACTTGTAGAGCACAAGGGAAGCGGTGAGGGTCGAAGGAGACACACAAGTCGTGGAGCTTGAAACGCATATAAATAGTGGCATTTAGTATATGGAGATCGAGATCGACAGTGGCACCGGCGGAGGATGACAAAATCCTAACGATAGGGCCGTCGAAGCGAGAAAAGGAGAAGGTAAAGGAAGACCTTCTGCCCGATGAAAACCTTATAACTCCATAGACAAAGCAAAGATTGTAGCAACAAAAAAAAATCATTTCTAAAATCGAAACAAAAACAAAAGAAAAACTAAATTGTGTGGGTAAATAAAACCCATCGGTACATTCCATAATAATCAATTAAAGTTTTATATAAATTTTTCTAACAATTTAACCTTATTGAGTTGTATAAAATAATAAAGCAACTATTATATCATAATTAAAAATTATTCAAATAATTTTTAGACTATGTGTGATGGTCAAAATAAAACATTAATCCTCCTAAAAATAAAAATAACTATTTATTATTACGAGAATAAAAAATTATATAACAATATTTAATGTTAAGTTTTAAGTATTATTCAAAAAAAATTATATTTATATATATACATATCATGAAAAACATAAAAAAAAAATATTTTCGAAATAAAGAAAAATATACAAAAAAATCATCATTATTTATTACAAATTTTAACGATGAACATATTAAGAGTTGTATAACTTTTGTAGTTACTCAATAAAAACTATGGGTAATTAAGAAACTATGATTTAGTACGATTCAACAAAAATTTTAATACGAGATTGATGGAGGGGTCTTTGATCTTTCAAATGGTAATTAGATATTTAAATTAAGACAAAGTGATTTTTCTTAATTTATAATAAATCAAATATTAAAATATAATTTTATTTTTTATCTTTATATATTTAAAATGAAATAAATAGATTTATAATGAAATGATTTTAATGTTTGTTATTTTTTATTGTTAAGCATGATTATAATATTTGATTAAATATTTTATTTTGTTTATAAACTTAGCCAATCATAAAACTATTTAAAGTGATCTATTGATTAATTTTTAATTATAGGAATAAGGTTTTTAGTATATAATAAAACTAAGATTTTCTATAAATTTTTTTTTTCAATGTTCCAAAATATAAAATTTAATTCAAAAGATGAAAAAAATATAAAAATTACTTTAATATATATATATATATAAATATATATATATATATATATATATATATATATATATATATATATATATATATATATATATATATATATATATATATATATATATATATATAATAAACATAATATTAACCATTCTATTAATCTATTTTTAGTGCCATATTTATGAAGACTATTTGGATCAACAATTTTAAACTTATTTTTTTTAATGAAATTGCTTTTAAATACATACTTTTAATTTAAAAAACAGAGAATAACGTCAAAAAATAAAAAGTTTGTTATATCATCATAAAATAACATTAAAAAGTTTAATTCACTTTTTATTAAGAGATAAAATATTTTCTAATCATTTTTCAATACAATTAATAACGAATTAATAAAACCCATCAAATTCATAATAATACTTTTTAATAATATTATTTAATTTATTTTTAATTAATTAATTAAATGTTTAACGTAAAATTATTATAAAAAATATAATCAAAATTCATAATATTTTCAATTGCCTCTGCAGTCGAAGAACTAATGCTAGGGACTAAGCATTGAATTCCCAGACATCCTCAATTCAGTTTTTTCGGTGACCTTCTTCTCAATCCCTCCCGGAATACCTTCGTTTTTCTCCACTCCCTTAACCCTTTCTCATCCCTACGCCTTCTAGATCAGAACAAATTTGCTGCTTTATTTGGCCTTCCTTTAGCCTTCGTGTCGACGTTGCTTAGTTTTACAGCTCTCCGTCCGTGTTTCTTTGCATCTGAACGGCATCCGTCAAGCTTAGATTCTTCTCCGACGGAGCATTTTTCCGTCAGTGTACACTATGCAAGCTCCAGGAGGGGGCGGAGTCCCAAGGCCAGTGGTGTTTTTTGATTGGCTTCAAAACAAAATGGGATACCAAGGTCAGCTTCCTTCCGTTGACCAGATCCGCAAGATTTTCTAGGGAAACATGGTCCCCTTGTTGAGCTTTCTCCTTCAAAGAGTGTGGTTGAAGAGAACAACGATGATGGTTCGCCGAAATATTTTGGTTCATGGAGTGGCAACACCTGCTGAAGTGGTGAAAGAGAGGAAGTGGGACAAGGAAAAGAGAAGCTTGGATTTCGAAGATGGATCATCTCTAGAGGCGAAGGAAGTGGTGCTGAGGGAGAGGGACCTTGCGAAGGAGGAGGCGGTGAGGTTGAGGAATGTCATTAGGCACCAATGGAAGGAGTTGAGGTCCAGGATGGTGGAGGTTGAAAGAGGGGAGTCAGAGCAGAAGCGAATGGTCGATGAGAGGGCCAATGCTAGGTGAGATGTCTACTTTTTTTATTTGATTTTTAGATTAGGGGATTCTTGTAGCAGGTGGATTATACAGAACTAAATGTTCGAATTTGGAATTGGAGAAGAGATTTTTTTTGGCTTTGTGAGGTCATGAATACAATATGGTTCATGTTATTGTTCACTAAATGCATATTTTCTAAAGTTGTGTGATATTACTAATGTTTTTTCCATTGGAATCACGGTGTAATTGCTAATTACCTTTAGGTTTGTACTCGTTTAATAAATATCTATTTCATTTCCTTTGGTTAACATATAAGGTACAAACAAATGATGTTAGAAGCTTATGATCAGCAATGTGATGAAGCAACTAAGATATTTGTAGAGTACGAAAAACAACTTCATCAATATGTAAGCCAAGCAAGAGACATTAGGAGGTCAATTACAGATAGTGCTACTGATTCTATTGGTGAGATCCATTCGCACAGTGAGAAAGAAGAAGTCTACACAATGGTTAAGGGTAGCAAATCATCAGATGATGTAATGGTTGTGATAACTGAGTCTCTTAGAAATCCTTCACAGTTACTTCAGTCAATCACTACATACACATTGCGCTACAACAAATTTATCCATAGGGAGACTGAAAATATTGACATCCGAGCTAATGCAGAGCTTTTGAGGTAATTCTTTTTATCTTCAAATCATTGTTTTAATTTTTCCTTCCCCATAGGATGAATTTATAAAAGATTTTCTTTAGCTTTTATAAATCTTTGCTTGTTTCTCAAGTTTTGGAAGTCCTGTGAGGCAGTTAGCATACATTTATAGCTTCAAAAATACATTGGAGCATAATGGTTGTTGATAGTAAAATATTACAAAGTTTAACGTCAATGTTGCACTACCAATTGTTTCCTTAAGGAAATCGTGTATGTATTGTTATGGCAATTGTTTGATACTGTTTAAGAGCTACTTTTTCTTTATTGTCATATTGATATTACACTTCAATTTCATTTTTTATTGTATAACTTATGCAAAGGACATATTGATGTCGTTTCAATCATCTAATGGTGCTCTCATTAAAATGTACTAGTGAAACATTAACAAACTTATTTCATTTTTTTGTTTAATCATTGCTTTTTTCCATATATAAACTCATTCAATGTACAGTTATTATGAAATGTTTTTCTTAAATTTGTAGTCTATGTTAACTCCTTGTGTGGCTTGCTGGCATTTGATTATTTGGGTTTGATGATGTCGACTTAATTAAGAATTTTTTGATGAAGCATTGATATGATAGGGATACAAAATTAATAGAGCATGAGCTAAGGTGAAAAGGAGAGGTTAGAAAAGGCTTTAGAAAGGATGGTAGATAGGTTGAATTTAATAATCTTTTTTTATTATTAAATAAAGTTCAAGATTATAATCAGATTTGTATTCTTGCAATAATTGTAAAAAACTAATGTCAAGGTCGAATTAATGTGTAGAGCAAATGTGTTGTTAGTGCTAAATCGATGTTAGACTGGTATTATGATGAATTTTGATAATGATGTTTATTTCTCTTTAATTAAATTCTACTTCTTATAGTTTTTTTATTATGAAGTAGATTTGTGATGAATAATATATTTTATTGGCTATTGTAGGAAGTTGGATAATTTATTCATTTCAATTGCATGGTTAAACATTCCTTAAGATAAAATTAAAAAGTAGCATATAAAAAAATGGTTAACGAATGATTATGATATTTTTTGTTGTGTTTGGTGAAGTTATATCGATAAATTTTAAGAAGATAATTAAATATTACTATTTTACTAGTATAAATAATATTTTAGGATAATTATTATTTATCCATTTTTTGGTTAAAAGGTTAATTTTTTTGTGAATTATTAGTTTTACCTTTTTACCACAAAATATTTAATTTAATAATCAATTATGAACAACTAATTTAAAATTAAGATTTAGAATCTTTTATAGCATTTGTGAATGACTTTATGCTTTGGAAATACCCAATTTATTGTTCTATCATATTAAATGGATTATCAACTGTTCCATTCAGGTACGAATATGAGAATGATATAGTTACAGATACTACAACTCGGGATGAAAGTTCTGCTTTACTATATCAGGTCTATGGTAGTCCAAGGAGTCGTACAGATCTATCCTTACATGGAACTTACAATCTACTTGAAAGACAAGTATGCCTTCTCCTTATATGTAGAATAATATAGAGTATGCTATTGTAGTTGCCTATTATTTCTCATATTAGAGATTACTTATACTTCTTGTTTGATATCCTGTATTTGGTTATATTTCTTAAAATTTTATTTGTGATTATCTATCAGAGGAGACCTTATAGTCATTCTAACATTCATTTGTTTTTTCCTTATTTGCCACTTTTTTTAACTTTAGATATTTTGTTACACCATTTTTTGTGATTAATGTTTCATGTGTACCTTTTGATTTTTTTTTTCATTCATAAGGTCATCCCTTTTCATGTGGCATATCATACGTACAATAAAATTTAAATTTTAGATTATTACGATAGAGTGCTTAACAAAGTGATTTGTGTTTTTTTATTATTTATTCTTATGAGTTCTACCACTAGCTATTTTCGAGGGATCTTACAAGTTATATTTAAAATAGGAGCTTTTTTATGATTTTTTCGCTATTGTCACCACAAGCATCTCTATGTTGCTATTGTAGAGACATTGGTAATCTTAGCCTAATGAAGAAAGAATAATAAATATTTAAGCCAGTAACTTAAGAATCCATTAAAAATTACATGGCCATAAGTCAAAGAAAATCTTTTCTGAAATTACTACAACAACTCAGGAAATACATATTCGATGGCTGAATTATGAATATCAACTATTCTAACAAATATGGTACTTGCCAAGATGATGGGACTTTTGCCCTTGAGTGATTTCATAATGATCCATGGCAAAACAGTTTGGATAGTTTGGTAAGCAAAATATAGTCTAGTGAAAAAATGCCTAAATTTGGGGAAAGGATGATGAACAAGTGTAAGGGATACATTTATTGAATTCTATAACTATAAGAGTTGTACCTTCTAATTAGAAATATTACCAAGTGACAAAATTACTTGTCCCTTTTCTTAATAAAGCATGTTTGCAAAGCACTAATTCCATTTACAACCTGTCCAAAATTACATAAGAAGACATTAAAATTGCTTGGGAAGTCATCAAAGTTACTCCAAAAAACAAGTAACTTACCACACAAACAAAATTAAGCATATGTTGGAAAAGGCTTTGGCTTGCACATCATTCTCCATCTTTTTAAAATTACTTGACCTTGAGTTGACTCATGAAGCTTTTGTGGAGAAAACATTGCATATCTCCATCCTACCATAAGGATATTTTCTTTGCCCTTCTTTTCTACCAAAGGGAAAGCTTGCAAAGCAATGAGGGAAGCTTGGCATAATGAGTTAGTAGTAATCAAATCAAGTGCTGCATGGAGAAGAATTTTATTAGGGATGTGCTACTTAAGTTGTGATTGTGTTTCTTGCAGCTAATAGTATAGTTTCCTCTTTTTAGTAGATATATTTATAATATTTATTGTGCCAGGAAGAACACAAATGTAAGCTTAGAATTTATCTTCTTCTATTTTTCTTTTTTAATTTCTTTGGTTCTTTTGAACAAGAAACTTGGACAATTGGAGATTGTTGTATTAGTCGTAGTGGTATTTTACTAATTTCACAGGAATTAAAGTTTTTGGCTCTTAACCATGCTCCTTTTTTTAATCTCTCATATGTTTTCATTAAAATATTATATAGAAAAAGATTATATGTTAATATTACGTGATCACATAATACATAAAATATATGGGTACCTCAACATCAAATTATTGAGTATAACATAATCTTTAAGGGTTGTTAAGCTTTTTTTTTTACTTGATCTTTTTTTGTAGTTTGTAAGGTAATCATGATTAAATCTAAATTGTCTTTTTTGTTATAAAAGATTAAATGAGTTAAGGTGGTTTGTAATGTCTTTGTATGTATTATGTGTGTATCAATGTATGTAAGTATGTATGTATGTATGTGTGTGTGTGTAAGTGTGTGTGTGTGTGTGTATATAGTTAAATTATGAATTTACATATTTTATGTAACTCAACCTAATATGCACTAACTGACTAAATTTAATCATACAAACATATTATTAAATTTGTATGATATTATTTTATTAATCACTTAGGTTAGTGAACTTATTGACTTTTTTGCAAGCTTATTTCTAATAAACTAAAAGTTTTTTTATCCATTTCGATTAGTAGACAATTTTGTCATTAACCCTTGTTAAGTGATAACTAATAATTAATATTTGTTATTAACTGAAGTAACCTAGCTAATGTAAACATATTTCAATCTGGGGATAGTAAATGCTTTGTTTATTTTTTCACTATATAATTGTTGTCAATTTTTTTAATCACTTGTAAGGGTTATCTACATGAGGTGGATTGAAATTATATAGATCAACATGTAGTTTAAAACAAATGGATGGTATTGGCACAACTTGGTTCATATACTTGCATTAAAATGACAGTTGGTAGTTTGGGATGGTATAAGACCTATACAAAATGGCGATTCTTATTTCATTAACTTGGAAATATATACTTGATTAACAATTTTCTCATATGGCCAATTGATTTTTAAATGTTTATTTTGTTATTTTAGCATAAGATTAAAATCTTCAATGCGGCAAATTGTAACAAATATGATGGCTGGGCATGTTGTTATCCTTTGGCAAAAGTTTCATTGCTGAAACCTTAAACTACAAGCTATGTTTGTGTGAAGTTGTGATTTAACAACGTTCTTGAAGTTGACCTTGCCTTTAATAGTCTGCTTTGAAAATTTGCCATGCATTAAAGAAACTAGAAAAATGAGTAGTAAATTTTTTTGTTAAGGGGGTCGTTGTGCAGGAGATTTTCATGGTCTCATTTTCCTTGGACATTTATGCTCTGTAGTATGGATCTTTTCTTGGTATTTCCTTTCCCAAGTTTTAATGAGATTGATGTGAACGTTTATGGTACTACTCATAGACCAGTTTGTTTGGTTTATTTAAAAGCGATATGCATGTCGGCTACTTTAGATAACCTTCTACAATTTTAGTTATGGTTATGAAGATATCCACATAACACTAAGTAAATTGTTTCAAATGGAAACACTTATGGAAATGCTTCATCTCATAGGAATCATCTTTTTCCAATTTTATTTTGTTTCATTTTAGAGCTCGTAATGATGTATATCATGCATCCCTTTTCCTTTCAGAAAGCTCATGTCCAGCAGTTTGTGGTTGCTAAAGATGCACTAAGCAAGGCAGCTGAAGCTAAAAGCATTAGCCAAAAACTTGTAAAGCGGTTACATGGAAATGGGGAAGTTGCAACAACAACACTATATTATGGAGTCCAATCATAGAACCTTGTTAACACAAGGCATTTTCAGGGATGTGACTCGTGCGATTTCTTAGAATAGGATTTTTTTGTAGAAACTTTTTAAACTATAATGTGGATCATTGCTATGTATCATTGATATGGAATTTTGTGAATTTTCTTTATTAATGTTTTTGTTCTGATGGTAACTGTTGTCAACCTTTAACATGCCAAACTTCATGGAGTTGTACCTACCATAAGTGTTTCGAAATTATATATTGCTAAAACCATAGTTTTTGAAATTTGGTGCTTACATTATGCATGTTGCTTTTTTATTAATCATCATAGAAAGCAAACATATATTTTGTCAAAAAAGAGTGCATTTTGGTTCAGCATTTTCATCCAATTATATTCATTACTATTTGAGTTCTAAAGTTAAGGATTTTGATCATGGTTAACATTGATATTTTTTGAAATTGCATCGAATTATATCATATCTTAGATTATATATTGTTCTGCTAGATGTTTGGGCTAAAGAATGAGATGTTGCTGGACTAAAAGATAGCATTAATACATTAACATCTAAGGTTCAACAGTTGAACAAGTTGTGTTTGAAGTGGAAAGAAGTAGAAGATTCTTTAGGAAAGAAATGGAAGAAAATGGAAGAGTTTGACTCTCGCAGACCAGAACTTGATTCTCATTACACTACATTTCTACATGCTGACATTGTTAAGTCTCTTGCACACCATATGCTCATTCAAGTAATATATTGTTGTTATGTGAACTTGACGTGTTATTGAGTTAGATCCTCGAGTTCATCTTTTTCTTCCTATGTACACTACTTGAGTTCATCTTTTACTACTAATTTGTAATGTATTTCTTTGTGCTAACATTTTTATATTATGCATACTATATCATCTTTTAATTGCATCTTTTGCTGTTTATGTGTGTTTTGTGTTTTTGAATGATATACCTGAGTCAATCTTTTGCTATTTTGGGTACTATTTATCAGATCTAAAAGCGTTTATGTACTGACATTGTTAAGTAGTTAACTATTGAATGACTTTTTTCTAGGACCAGATAAGTAATGCTTTATAATGCACTTGAACTTGTACTATTTGAGGCAAACATTGCATAAAAGCTTTGAGATGCTTGGGTTTTAAGGAGTGTAGGACATAGATGATGCACCATGTGTGATCTTACTTTAGGCATATGGTGATTATGGTAATAGGCATATCCAATTCTAGCCTAATGCTGCATGAGAAGTGAGCACTCCAAGAGTGGCTAAGTCTTTTTTTTCATGATATTATAATCCTATATATTTTTTAGTTGTAAAAACTAAAACTAAATTATTATATTTTTATTACAGGGATATTTTATGAATCCTTAAAACTTGAAGTTTTTAGTGAGTTTTCTTAGGGGCAAAACTATTGAGTATCATATATTCGATGAATGAACACTAAATATGCATTTTATCTTTAGGTTTGCTTTTTGAATTTGAGAATTAGTATATATTGAAAAAAGATTTTTTGATCTAAACAAAAGTTGGAAATGACAATTTAAATAGAAGTAGAATTATTACTTTCTCTCAAAAGCAAAAAAAAAATAGAATAGAGAAGGGTTGCTGTTTGCATTTCAGTATCAAAAATCATCTTAGGTGACAACAATTATACGCTCTAAATATTTTTAAACAAGGAAAAGTATCATTGATGATGGGTCCTACTTGTATAAGAATTTGTTGAAACATTCTTTTTTAAATTCTTAATAACTCATTATATTATGTAGAATTGGGATATATTAGGATTAAATAGAATTTTTTTTTTATATTTTTTTATTTCTCAAATATATCATATTTAATTTTTAAGAATCATTATTCTTTTATGAATTTCTAGTGAAACTTTACCCTAACGCAAACCTTTTGTTATTTCCATATAATAAATTGTTAAATATTGATAATGCTAATTAATTTGATTGCAAATAATTTGGATCTACTTTTGCCCTCAAGGGAGGCTTTAAGAGGAATGAAAGACATCTTGAGGGGATGTTGTATGTCTTGAGAACACTCAAGGAAGATATGAGAGGTACCTTAAGATATTATTCATAAGAGGTGTTGGTTGGACTTGAGGCCCATGTTAGTGCACTTGACGTGGATGAATATTTTAAGAGAGAGCTTGAGTAAGTTGTATTCTTTGAGAAAGCTTGCTTGAGGTAGTTTTGACAATCAATGGGCATATGCAAGGTAGACTATGGTCTTGAGGGACATAGTCGATGTGTCAGTTGGAGTTCTCGATGGTTAGGCCTTGAGCACAAGGAATGCGTAACAAAACTTTCTACAATTGTTGAGAAGGAAGTATAGATCTCGAGCTGATGGGAACAAAGGCTCAAAGAGTTCCCTCAAGAGCAATCAAGGCAAGTACACATGGGAATCAAATCACATTAAACACTTTTGGTGATTTTTGGATTCATTTAAATTGGATTTTGATCGAGTAATGAACTAGAAAGTTTTAGAGAATCTTGTTGGCTTTCTAACTCTATTTTTAATAATCTTATTTCAACATTTGTGGAAGAAGTTACTCCAAATTGATTATAGTTGTGCAAGGACATTTGGGTAAGCAAAAATTTAGAATTTGAGTGCATCAAATTAGTATTTTATTTTTAATGGCCATGATTTTTTTTATTTATTTCTTAGTTAGTTTTGATTAAATTTTTTATGTATATCTCTTAATTCTTATTACTAAGAGCTTGTAGACTATAAAAATGATTTGTGGAGGAAT
The DNA here is from genome assembly GCA_023846275.1 of Vanilla planifolia. NCBI lineage: Eukaryota > Viridiplantae > Streptophyta > Magnoliopsida > Asparagales > Orchidaceae > Vanilla > Vanilla planifolia. The sequence continues at coordinate 7,077,738 of JAIUJO010000015.1, read as the reverse complement.
TATTAGTATTAGTGCAAGTGGCTTGGTGCTTTAGAGTGTCATGTGATTTCATGATTGAGTGTACTGTGAATAATTACTCTAGGTGAGAGGTGTTTTCTTTGAAATTGTTGCCAAGTTTTTGAGAATTTACTTCATAAGTAGACTAGTTTAGGTTTTCATTAATTGAAAAGATGGAGTTTCTCTATGTAAGTAATTTGTATTGCATTTTATTTCTTTCTACATGTTTTTGTTGTGGCAATGTAATCATTCTGTCTATAAGATGGATCATATTTTGCCATTAGACTATTAGATCTTACCCAGTGTAGATCTTGGTAAATGGATGGTCTACATGAGATGTTGAAATATTGTTGAGGATAAAGGCAACATGAGAAGAGAAATTACTTAGTAAGATAAATATTTATATCATTGTAAGAGCATGTGGTTTTTCTAACTCAACAAGTACAACTTTTGATGGAGATGATGAGACATGAGGTGATGAAATGTAATTTTGAGGATCGTTGATAGTTGGAGATGAGTCCACTTCAAGAAGAAGCATAGATGATGATAAGAGGTGAAGAAGAAAGAACTTTAGGTGATGGAATGATGACCATTGTGATCTTACGGCTCCAAGTGACAATGATTTCTTGAAATCTTTCAAAGTGGTGGCTAAGATAAGCATCCTATCTTGTAGTGGTTGATGTAAGGAAGTAGAATGCATGGCTAGATAGTTGGAAATGTATTTTTGCATCTTTGAGTGTACAAGTTTCAGCAAGGTATCCTTTGAAAAACTAATTTATTATGCAGTAGCATGATGAAACAATCTTTTTTATTCTAGAGTTTTAAGGATTTGTAGTTGGAGTCAATTCATGTAGTTTCTATGGAAGTTTTATCCCAGCTATGAGGAAGCTAGATAGAGGACGTAACTTTGCTTGATAGCCATGAAGGTAGTTGATGCAAGATTGTAACTCATAATTTTGGAGATGAGTGGTCTCTTGTGTTGAATCTTGGAAAGAAGAGCTTCTTGATGAAGCATTTGATAGGTTTACTTAGATTGTCACAGTTATCATTCTATCTCTTCAACAATAATGGGCATTCAAGCATGTTTATAATTGCTATTGAGAAGAATTATGATTGATTTGGATGCCAAAGGATGATGGCTTCAAGAGCAAAAACAAAAAAAAGAAGGAATCCTTAGATTAATGCATTTCCATTTTTTCTAAAGTTTTTTAATTTTGTCTTTCTTGGAGACTTAGTTATATCAAGAGATATTTTGGGGAATTATGTTCTAAATTGAGGAGATTGAGGGGCAAGGATTATAATTAGAAAAGGAAAATGGGATTGGTGTTGTTATTAAGAATAATGTGATTTTTGCTAAGTTCATGGAACTTGACTACAGTCTATCATTAATGATAAGACGGTTATAAAGACAATAAGGTTGTAGAGGAGGGGACTACCCTTGAGTTGTTTCTATTCAAATCTAAGTCAAGAAGATATTGGTGAAAGTTATCTCTAATGATGGATGCTAATGCAATCAATCCTAGTGACTACACTTGATTTGGAGATGATGTTGAATTCGCATCCATGTATGATAATTGGATTCATTGTGGTGCAAAGGTTAAGTTGAAGCAATTTTAGTTGACACGGTGGTCTCTAATATGTGCCACTTCAAGCTTTTCAAATGATTTTGATAATGGGTACATGTGGCACCATGATGTAATTTACTTTTAATGACAACAAGGCATGATGCTTCATAAAGAAGAGAAGATTTACTCATTTGACAAGGATTGAGAAGTGTTGTCTACAAGACGTTTGAAAATAATTTTGTCAAGTATGCTAGTTCGTACTGTAGATTGAAGGAAATATTTAATTTGACATTGAGAAGGGCATTGAAGCATGAACAACAATGGCAAGCGGAAGGAGATTGTGCAATACATTGGACGACAATGGATACCATAGGAGGCAACAAATGTATTGTGAGACCTTAGTATTCCTTAGCTCTAAACATCATATTGGAGTGAGTTCCTCCTTCAAAAGATGGGTATATCTTCTAAGAGAATCTTAATGTTTTCTCAAAACGGGTCTTTAAAGGAAGAAATCATGAAAGGATGTTGTAGGCCTAGTGAAGGTTCAAGGATCATAAAAAGAACATCAAGAGGTTATGTTGTAGGGCTAGTGAAGGCTCAAGGATAAAAAAAAGAAATTTGAGAGGCTATTCTTGAGAGATATTTGAGATTCAAGGTGAATGAAGATTTCCAAAGGAAGCTTGAAGAAGATGTTTCTGGTTATGTTAGGGTAAACTTGAGGTGGTTTTGACGCTCAATGCTTAAAGTAAATTATCATCTTGAGGGTATGTTTGAGTTTTTAACTGAAGTTCTTAAGGCTTAGTCTTAGAGGAGAAGGAACATCATGCAAGACATTGCTACAAAGGATGGTTTTCGAGGTGACTAAGACAAAGCTCAAGGAGTGTCCTTCAGAGTAGTCAAGACAAGGCTTTCTGGAAACATTTTAGTTGAATTTTGGTCGAGTTATGATCTAGAAAATGTTTGTGAATTTTTCTTGCTTCCAATTGCTTTTTGGATTATCAAATTTCAATATTTGTTGAGGTTATGCTCCATTTACTGTCACTGTGCAAGATATTTGTAGATAAGCATGTATTTGAAACCTGACTGCATCAAACAAAGGTTTGGTTGACTTTTGTTTTTAAAATGTTTGTATTTAAACAAATTTAGTTCCTAATATTTAAGATTGGAATTATGATGTGCATATCTTATTTCCTAATGTTTTAAGGACTGAGTTAATAAAATGGGAACATTAGGTAAAGTTTTAGCATTGATATGAGTTTTTTGATACATAAACGCAACATGTGGCTACTGGCCGAGAGTATTGAGGGTATCTACTCCGTATGAGAGGTGGTTGGCCTTGAAATTATTGTCAAGAGTTTGAGAATCTGTTTTATAAGTTGATTGCTTAAAGTTTTTCTTTAATTAAAAGGTTAGAGTTTTTTTATATATCTTGTTTACATCATTTTTCCTTGTTCTTCTCACTAGCTCCTTCTTGTGCCACTTGAAAAAGATTTTTTTGGGACAAGTCATTCCATGTCTTATGTTGGTTCTAATAATGTCATAAAATATTTATTCATTTTGAAGTACAACATCATAAATGTTATTTCTGAAAAGTTTATTACAAATTACTCAAATACAATTGATCATTGATAATACCTGTTTAAATGTCATGAAATTTTTATAGTAGCTAAATTAGCTAGTCCAATTGTTCTTTAGCTGTAGGATTCATGGTGGTTCATGAAGGCTTTAAACAATTGATTGCATTCATTTGATTATATATGGAACTTTACAATTGATCATACAAACTGATGTGTGTTATTCTTTTGATGCATCTCTTTAACGAGGCTTTTTGTGATCAGTCACTTACCTGTATTATACTAATAGGAAGCATAAGCCTTATGTGACGTTCAACCAATAACCGCAAAAGAACATGCGACGAGGACGATCAATCCAGCTTGCAATTCTGTTGCAAATGTTTCATTCTTGTTCTAAGGATCTCATTAAGAAAGAGCTATCCACTTTCAATCAGATCCTGGATAATAGATTATATATGATGCCATCGACACCTCAAGTTTTTCATTAATCTATTTCTTTTTATGTTAATTTTACTTTAATGTTAATCATTTATCTGCTATGAGTGGCCAAAATATTTTCATGTTCATCAAGGTAAATAATAAAGTCATTATATTTTGTTATTAAAAGAGACATCCCAATAGATCATTATAATTTTTTATTTATTCACCATTTTAATTATCATCAAGACCACGGGATACTTGGATTCATGTCATTTGGTAAAAATTGGTTTCCTATTAAATAATTTTTATAATTTTTTTAATTAATTCTTGTTCTTATTGCTTCTTGGGTGCTTGCTTTGTGAATAGACTCTTCTTGAGTGTATGCACTCTACTGTGGCTACTAGTCCTGAAGCACGCATAGCTGCTGAAAAAAGTGCTTTTTTAATTACAGTAAGAGCTGGAGCTAGAGCTGGAGATCCATCAGTAATACCTTTTCTATGTCGTATCTCTTCATCTCTCAATATCATTCTGGTACCTTCGGAATGTTCTAATTTAGGTAATAATTTTTTTTGCTGGATGTGATCCTAACTTTTCTCCCTATGTTTAAATTTCTTCTTTATCTTTTGAAATTTTAATTTCCATATCCATTATTCAAAAGAAAAAGGGAGGCCTCTGCTTATAATCTTAAGCACAAACTAACTAATGATATTAACTGGTGTTTAATATCTTGATGGTTTGGAAGAAAGAGATTATGTCTGGACATCTATTTTGGGGGTGACGGACTTCTGCGTAAAACCTCAATGCTCAAGAATATGAAAGGTATAATTTTGCTTTTATTTAGTGTTACGTTTTATTTTTGAAAAAGATTAAGATTGAAATTATACATACTTGCCTAAAAGTCTCTAGGAACATTGCATGCTTTTGAACTTTTTGAGTTGAGAAGCCCGATCAGGGATCAGGGATGGATATAGTCAAAGATTTTGGCTCAACTACCTAAACGTTTTTCATGCATTTTTTTTATTATTCAGTAATCTTATTTTGTTAATAATATTTATAAAATAAAATTTAATTTTAAAGCTAAAAATTTATTCTTCTAATTTTTTGAATCAAAAAATTCGTTAAATGCATTATTTACCTTTCCCTTATTGTTTGTTTTACTTCATATTTTATAATTATGATCACTTATTTCTCTATGGTTTGAATTCCCATTTCTTTGGATTATGATTTGGAAGTGAGGTTATGACCTTTAGATTAATAATTTCTAAATTTGAATTAAATAAAAATCTCTCTAGTGGTTCAATTAGAAAAAAAACATATCTATGATCGAGAAATTGCTACAAGTTAGAAGAGATTTTGAGCTACAAAACATTTGTCAAATTGCAATCAATCTATGAATGAATCGAATCCTCCCTCATCTATCAAGTGTGTGATATGATTAGTTTGGGAAATCCTATGAATCTTATTCCAAAAATACTTCTTTGAAGAAACATTGCATGGCTTCGTTTTAACTAAACCTCTCCAAGGTTATATAAGCAGTTCTCGTTCAAGAGGAATCACACAAAAGACATATGAACTCTAATATTTATAGTTAAACATAAATTTAATATGTGAAAATAAATTATAAAATATAAAAAATGAATTCAATAATTAAATAAAATTTATGGGTTTATGGTATATTTTTAGCTTCTTGCTGCAACAGTCGGTCCTCGCGTGGCCGGGGGTGCATATTCTTCTCCCCTCCCTAAGCCTAGCTACTACTGCATTCCCTTCTGCCGTTGTTCTGGTACCAGACCGCGGCTTAAGATCTGACACAGAGGGAGTCTATTCTGCCTCGATCCTTCATGCCGTAAAGGCTAGAGGCAGAGGCAACTCCCCGTACTTCATCTTTCATGTCAAAGAAGCCTTCTCTTCGAAGTGGAAATGGTCTTGACGATGCTGCGGCATAGCTAGAGGAAGGTGCCGGTCATCAACATCGTGATCCTAATCATCCTCGTTGTGGTTTATGCCTTTGCGTGTGGCTTCAGGAACAGCAAGTGGATGGACAATAGTGAAGCTTATGGGCAGGCCATGATGACTAAGAGCAGGCCAAGTAGGTTCTAGTTTTAGGTCAACCTTGAAGAATCCTTCATGTTTGCGTATGTGATATGTTGATGTTTTCGATGGCTTCATGTTATTTTCGTCATATTGTCATGAAGTTGTTTGAGAATTATTTGAAATTGAAACAAGGACATCAACATGTGTTCCATTGGTCAGCTGACAAATATTTAAATTTTTTATTTATATATTTGAAGTTAAATTTTATATTACTATTATTGAAATTTAAATTAAATAATAAAAAATATTATTTTAAAATGATATTAAAGAATACTATTTCAGAAGAATAATTATTATGATAAAATTCATTTCATTTTTTTAATTTTTTTTTAAATAAATTAAAATTTTCATGTTATATGCAAAATTTAACAAATTTACAATTTAAAAAGAATATTTTTGAAAACATGAATGACAGGCAAAATCAAGTTTTTAATATGGAAAATTTAAAAATTTGAGAAGCCATTTTGACACAAATTTTAAAATAAAATGAAAATTAATTTAAAAGGCGCTTTAAAATTCTTCCTTAACAAGCATTTTCAGACACCTAACTGTCGTGATGTTGTGTACCAACTCAAAAAATTTGTTATTTTTGGGAATTAATTGCATTTTTGGAGATTTTTAAAAAATATTTTAAGTATTATTTTATACTTTTTCAAGTAACCGTATATCATAAAAAGGAGGTATGACATCTCAAAAATAGATAGGAAGTGAAAAATAAAACATATGAGTTATTTGGAATCTAATGAAACAAAATTATTAAAATTTAAATATGTTTGAAGTATTAACAAAATGGGTTTTGGATTAATAAGGAAATATTTATAAGTTTAGAAAAATCCCAAAAATTAAAAAAATACTAAATGAACTAAAAATATTATGAAATTTAGCTAAACACTAGAGCTTAAAAGAATAAGATTAATAAAATTAACACGAAAAAGAAATTCGGCGATCGTAGAATTAAAAGTATAAAACAATTTGAGAAGAATAATACAATAAGTTTATTGGGAATTTTTTGTTTAAAAAATTATTAAAAATATTAAATGTAATTTGGCTAACAAGTAGAGGTCATTAATATGAATCACACAAAATTAATTAGTTAACTTTTGGAGATTTAATTGATTGTAAAGTATATGGAACATTATAAATTTTTTAATTTTTATTTAAATAAGAATTTAATTAATTCTTATTTGTTAACTGCCCAAATCAATGACAAACTTTCAAATTCTAAGTAAAAGGGTGGCATGGTGTTCTTTGGAGAGACATGACTATTTAGAGGGAGTTGGAGAATTGATAAGTGATAGGGATAGAAATTTCTTTGTCCTAGAGTTTAGAGAAAGGAGGGTAAGAGGAGGTGCTGTAGAAGCATTTGGGATAGCCAAATAAAGGAATCACAAGAGAGACCTAAAATTTAGGAGAAATATTATAACAACCACTATAACTTGGAAAGTAGAAGATTGATATAAATTTTAATATCAAATATTTGGTGTGACCACTGCAAATAGAATTAGAGGTAAGCAATATTGTGTATCATAAGTGCATTTTTATGATATATTGGTGGTCCACATTAACATTACCAACTTGTCAAATCATTGTTTTTTAAATCCAATCATAGGAGTTAGGTTTGATTTCTAATTAAAACCAAATAAAAGATATATGTTTTATTTTTAAATTTGTGTTCCTACAACAACTATTGCAATATAAATAAAATATAAGCACTAAAAGATAACCCATATCCATGTTTTCATAATAGTGTTATATGTTAATAAAACTTTCCTAATACAAGAATTCTAAGACAAATTAAATGCAAAAAAATCCATGACGCTTTACTTAAGTCTCATGACGTGCTTAAGGTTTTACCTAAAATTATTAACACCAAAGAAAAACAAAGCACATGACATTAGCTTAATAAAAAAAACTATATAGCATACAACTTTGGCTTATGCCACAAGTTAGGTCAAGTAAAATATTATAATATTTACAAAATATTAAAATTAATAACATAAACAAAAATAGTAAAAAAATTCTCTCACTATATATAATTAAATACTATCCCTTTGTTAATTTTAATATTTCAAAGAATCAATTTATCTTTTTTCTTAATCATCAATAATCTCGTGACCTTAAGTTTAAAATTCCATGGAGCCTTAGCAACACCTTATGATGAAACAACAAACTAAAAGTGCACTCTGGTGAGCCTCATTCTATTAGAGTAGCACTCATTAATCAATTTCTCATGAAAATTTACATTTCTATTTTAAGGAATATCATATTAAATTTAGGATGCACAGTTGAAAGGCCCTGTTTCACCTAAGTAACACCCCTGAGTCATTTTCATATTTGATTTGTTTTCTTTGTGAGGAATCTCATAATAATTCCTTTATAATTTCATAGTTATTTTAATGATGATGTCTCAATTTTTTATAAATATAACTCACATAATACCAAAACATATCAAACATCCCATAATAGTTTTAAGCATGTCAATACTAACATGTGAAATAAAACATGATAATGTCTGACAAACATGGTTTACATCCAAGCAAATAGTCAACCTTGAGACAATTTTCTTAAACATAAATATATTTTATGAACATGTCACTAATAGTAATATATCATACATGTAATGCATGTGAAACTATGTGAACCAATAATCTATTTCTTTTTTAAATCCAAACTAAAAGTAATAAAACAACATCCACCAATACATCATCATAATGCACCTATGATACGCAACATTGGTGACTAATTTTCTGACGTAATAGTCACACCAAACAATTTGATTTGTATTCATGAAGCCTTCACTAGCTTAATTCATTATCTTCCTTAATTGACTAGTTGTTATTGGATTTTTTTCAAAATCCTCCCCTTTATCCAAGTAATTGATTTCTTATTCTATTTACTTTAATGTCTCTCTTTCTTTGTTTTCACTTGATGCTTCCCTCTTTCTCTCTCATAGTCTCTTCTCTTCCAATGGAGACACTCCTAATAATTCCCTTCTCTTTAGTCCTCTTTCTTACTTGATGGTCTTTCTCTTCCCTTTTGGCTTCTCCAAAAGTAGTAGGATGTTTCTTTCAATAATAAGCTTCATTATAATTTCTAAGATATTATTTATAATAGATTTATATTATTTCAAATTTTGAGTTTGATTAAAATAAATTTGTAGAGAGTAGAATCATAAATAATAAAATGTAAATTATGTTAAGCTAGATTTATAATCTTAAGAATTTTAGCATATTTATAATTAGCTTGATAGAAGATAGAATTATAGGTAATAAAATATTGGAATGATAAAATATTAATTTCTATGGTTATAGTTTTCTACTAGCTTCTTATGACATTTGGCATAGTGGTAGAAGTGCATGTCAATGATAATTATTTTGTTGAGATAGATGTGACATAATTAATTAAATAAAAGAATTATTTTTTATTTTACATGCACTTAATCAAATCATCTACATGTTTTTCCTTAATCAGATCAATTATGAAATTAATAATGATGGCCTTCAGCACACTAATAAAATCTGATGGAAGAGAATTTGGGTTGGAGTCTATATGAGTGAAGGTGACTGAGAACTTGAGTGTGAGAAGGTTATCTAAGAGCTGAGTAGCATCATCAAGAACCATTAGGAGGAGGTGACCGATAGTGTTTAGAAATTTGAGAAAGGCATCGTTACTGTGCTACAATTTTCATGTAGCAAAGGAGAAAGAGAGAAAATTATAAGAAAGAAGGAGAAGTAGTGAAACTTTTGAAAAAAAAAGCCTTGTTTTAGGTTGAGGAAGAGATAGAAAATAAGTGGAGGAGAAGAAAGACTACAAAAAGAAAATAACAAAGGAAAATATGTAACTAAGAAGAGTTTAAGTATTTAAATTGATTTTTTATTAAATTTACTTTGATTTATGCAGATAAAAATAATAATATTGGTTGTTTAAGAACTAGGTTTAAATTGTTTATGATGTAGTATGAAATAATATGATGGTGATTTGAAGTGAACTCAAGAGATAAAGGATAAGAGATATTGTTTATTAATGTGTATTGTATGTATGTTGATCTACATTATATGATATGATTGGTTTAAAATTATGAATAATAAGGGATCAAAATGCTATAATGAAAGATGGCATGAGACAATCATATTAAACAAAATTTGGAGTTGTACTAGTATGAGAAGAATTTAAGTTATAGGTTGGAATATCGAGTTCATCACATAAGGACGATATGGGTGTTGTACTTGTGCAATGTGTTGAGTTGTCAGGTTCACTATACGAAGGCAATATGGGTATTGACTTTGTATGATGTAATTAAGTTAAAATATATTATTGTATTGATATAATTATAATGATTGTATTAGATGATCCTCCAGGTTAAAGGTCAAGTAGTGAGAATCATAAGTATGATGCTTGGAATCATATTGGATGAAAGAAATAATGATTTAATTAAAGCATGAGACAAGTTTGTTAGAAAGACCGTGTAAAGGATTTTAAATGAAATCTCATAAAATATGATTGAGTTGATCGTACTAGATGATTAGACAGAGCTGTTGACAAAATAGTTAATTCTTGACAGAGAAGAGACTACATTCAAACTTTTATGCTGTGTATCATTATAAGTTATGATGTATTAGGGTGGATTAACAGTAGAAACTTATGGTATGCTCAAGGGATCATATTATGTGAAAAGAGGAACAATTAGTTGTTCATAATTTCTAGTGTGAGTATCATAGTAATATGAATGATTAACAAGCTAGTAGGACAAAGAAAGAGAGAGAGAGAGAGTAAAATCATATAGCAACATGTTATGGGAAGTATTGTGTGTTTAATTGGAAATATAAATTATGTTAAAATAGGGTATCATTGTATAATATGATCCCAGTGATCAAAGTGCATGTTCTAAAATGACATGAATAATAGAGTGCTAATTTTGGGAATTAGATGATACAATTGAGAGATTATAAAAGTTCAATATAATTCAAAATGCTTATTCTTTACAGATCTTATGATATAATAAAGAAACCATATAAGTACATTCCTAAACAACAACTTATGTTTTTATAAGAAATTAATATGATTTTAGTTGTTTGCTAAACATACTACATATATGATATATGTTAACCAATACATATACATGACATTATAGAAAATCAAGAAAAGGAAATCAACTCATTCATTTAAGTAGATAAACTTGATAACTATGATACAAATATACTCCTAAATTAATTTATAATTTATCTATAAAATCATATAATTTTTTATATCTTTTAATAGGGATTATAAGTATTGAAATTTTTTATTTCATTTTTTATACAATATTTATGACGAGTAAATCTTAAAACTGTGATATAAATACACTAGTAAACCATTTTTATGTTATTTAAAAAATGACATATTTTTATGTTATCTTTTTGAAAAGCATCAATGATGTAGCAGCATCTAATATTAGCTCACAAACAAACATCCATTAGCATCATACAGGTTTCATAAGTTTATCGGTGTAAAATTTTGTTAAAATTTGCTTAAAAATACTTAAAATTAAATATTTTTGTTGATTTGTCGCCTTTTGAGATCTACCACCATAACCCCCACTATCGCTACATAAGCAAACCGGACACCCATAAGACCTAAATTGAGTCAAGAACACTAGTTGATCTACTTGACTTGCATCAACATACACCAACCCACCAGCCCTTGCCAACCAGTTCAGTTCTTCGTGATCTACGCTTACCCAAAAATTAGACTAACAGCTTTGTCTATGCTTCTTACCCCATCATTTTGTTGCTCGTCGTTATTGTCTCCCAAAATGCATGGATAGTTGGAAAACTATTAAATTTATTGAAATTTGTAGTTTTTTAATCTTTTATTTTTTATTTTTTAAAAAATTATTGATGAACCTTTGAGATCCTTATAAATATGGATATTCACTATGTTGAAGAGAAAAAAATGATGGAAATAAATTTTTTTATTTGTAAACTTTAACATTTGTGAGCAAAGTGTGTGCACCTAATTCTATTTCGAGAGATTCTAACTTCTCTTGTGGGAGACAATGATCAAATGTGTGAGAAATTTCATCAGGAGAGCCGACAACCAAACCCTTGTAAGAGACTATGATCGAATATTAGAGAACTGCCATCAGAATAATTTATAACCTAGCAAATTCTTATTTCCATCAACACCCACATCATGATAAAAAAGGTAAATTCTTTTTGTCACTTTTATTTTCTATATGGTAATTTAAAATTTCAATTATCATTTTCTAATAAAATACTTCATGTAGAGTTTATCTTAAATTCTCTATTTTATATGTTTGAAATTGAATGTAATAAAAATCATCTTATAATATTTTATGCTTAACACTTAAAATATTACCACTTACTCCACTTAATAATCAATGTTACAACTTTGAAATGCTAACCTTTAAACAATTTTAAAATATCGTACACATCATCTAATCCTAATCAATTTATAGTATTTTTCATATTCTCTTAATAATTTATTAAGCATCTCCAATATTATAGACTCCAAATTAGACCATGATAAAAATCTAAATCTATTATACATCATCAAACATATTATAATATGTTTTATACAAATCTAGTAATTATGTAATTATTTTCTTAAGTTATGATATTTTTATAATGCGTTGCTATATGACATATTATTCATATGTTATTCTTTTATAACATTGTATAACAAGGACATTGACATGTAATATAATAAAAAATTCTATAAATTAATGGATAAAAAATTATTTAGATGTAAATATTTGACATGCATTATTATCAAATAAGAAAATGAAGTAGAATGAGTGAAATACCTCTTAAATATATTATCCTCAAAAATTCAGATACTATATTATGACCTCACATGTAATAAATATATATGATATAAGATAATGAAAATTCATTTATATCTATACAAATTCAATCACATGATAATAAATAAGAATAACCTATGGTGAGGATAACTTATTAATATCTACAAAATTATATTATATATAATATAGGGCAAGAATAACCCATTTAAATCTACATGAGACTACTATACACGACATAAGGTGAGTTTAGTCCATCTATATCTACATAATTTTACTTTATATGATATGAAGTGATGATATCATATCTTTGTCAACATGATTCTACTATAAATGATATGGGAGGATGAAATCTTATTATCATGAGGATATTCTATTATGACATCTATATTATTGGCATTGATTTATAGAATAACGATATAAAGTGAGTGGAATTTGGGATATGTCTAAATGTATTAGAAATGAAAGGAATGAAGAAATAATGAACTTATCTTTAAAGGTTACAAAATGTAACAAATAAGAAATAGGAAAATAAAAAAATATACATATACATGTTTCATATTTTTTTGTTAAATTTATTACCTTTTCTATATAATTAGATTTTATTATGGTATAATTTTTAATTGTTATGAAAAAATTATATCTTTTTATTATATCATTATTTTTATATATTATTATTTTATTTGTTTACTTATTAAACTCTTTAAAGTCTTACTAGTGTTTATATAATAAGTTATGTATCAATTATATTATGAGATGTAAATTTGGATGTTATAGATAAGAATTTTACTTATTAGCTAGTACAATAATTCTCTTAAGCATTTTTATATAAAATTAGTATTGTATTTATTTTGGATTGGATGGGTATATATATTTTCTTAATAGATCATTTGTTTATATTGATATTTATTTAGTCCATCTAGTTAAAGGATTAGTGTTTTGGGAATTTAATATATATATATATATATATATATATTAAGAGTGTTTTCTTGTATTATCTTTCTCACCTAGTGCGATGAACGATATAAAGGATTAAGGAATTTTTAAGAAGCTTATTGGGGAACAAAGGAGAATGTGCAACTAATGTTTTGGAAAGGAAAGTTTTGAAGTAACTTTAGGAGTTAAATAGTTGTCATTCCAGTTTAACTAGAGAGGAATTTCAACTTGATAGGCAATTTAGAGTTCTACTATTATTTCTCACTTGAGATTTAGTTTTCTTCTCAATTTTTATATTAAAATTCTTATTTAATAATTACTCAAAATGAGACTTAATACAATAATATAGGTGGGATTTGATAGTGTTAATGGTTGGATGCTAATCACAAAGCGGTAGACATCATCGACAATAAGGTAAGTTCCTTCAATAATAATGATGTTGACATTTAGGAATATTGTTAATTTTTACATTATGTATTGTATATACTACTCATCAAGCAAGCTTTATGCCAATATCGTATGGAAGAAGGCAGTGGGCGATGCCGAACGGAACCGAACAGTGCGAAATCAGCGTGAAGAGAAAGCTGAACGGCAGAGATCAGTACGAATCAAGCCGTAGGGAAAGCTGAACAGAAACCAAGTGATCCAATCTTGGTCGAGGAAGGGGGAGAAAACCCTAGTCGGCTCGAGAGTCATACAAACTGAAAAGCTTATAGATAGCAATGGCAACGTAATTTGGGCGATATGGGACTAAACTCTCATCTAATTGTCAAAAAAAGCGGAAGGGTAGGTGCGATCGGCCAGCTGAGGTTAATAAAGGTAGATGGGTAGGCACGATCCTACGACTTAGGTTAATCAAGGTAAAATGCAGCAAGTAAACACAGTAAAATGCCAAACAAGAGGTTCCAACCAAAGCTAGATATGCTAGATGATGCGTAACCACTGCAGTAAGTTTCTAATTCAAGTTTTTTTTGGACAAACTATTTGAATACAGGTAGGAAAACCTACGCACGATCCAATGGCATAGATCAACGTAGCCTAGAGCCAATGGCAAGAATTGATCTCGAATGGTAAAATCGGGATTCAATCAAAAACGTCCGTTTCGGTATCCAAATCAAATTGAATGCTATGTTTCCATTACCTGTGTATATTTTTACCATAAAATTATTTTTAGATATTTTTTCAAACTTTTTAAAAATAATTTTTATTCCATTTTCTTAAATGTTTTTATTAAAAACTAGAAATTTATTCTTAACAATTTATTTTCCTCTTACTGAACCACATCTCATATACACTAAAAACAATACATAATAATACCATAAATAAACTTTGATAAATTAAAGTGAATCTTGTTGATTACTTTTCAAAAAAATTTAAATGAATATTGTTCTTCTTATCAACTTAATCAAAAAATTTAAATTTTTATATACTTTTAAAAAGTAAACATATACAAAAGGAACTACATATTATTGTAGTGAATATTAATTCTTCATGAAGAAATTTCTAAAAAAGTTGTTTCCTTAACATAGCTTGTATTGAAACCTTATTTTCAAGTTTGAACCATTTACTATAGACATGTTAAGTCTTTTATACAAATGTTGCTAGTCTTTATTGCACGCATTTTCATGCTTCCTTTTATGTTCATATAAAGATTTTAAATCTTTATAATATTTTAAAAAATTTTCAACTCTCGTTGTGTGTGTATGTCTCATATATATATATATGATTATAGTTAGATATGTAAACTCTTATTGATGTAAAAATTAAAATTGAAAGATAATCATTATCAAAATTCAAAGAATAATAAGATAATATTAAACAAGACATAAGTAAAAAAATTTATGAAATTTATGAAGGAAATCTTTTAGAAAGCAAAAACGTATGCTTATGATAGGTGAAAGAAAAACTTCCACTACCACATAGTTTTACAACATCTATTGAATGTATCCAAAACGAAAATCCTTTGTTTGTATGCTCATTTTTGTATTCTTATATCTTTCACAAAAATAAACTCACTAATGTTTTAGTGATAAATAATCTAACCTTCCTTTTAATGTACACATGTTGCTAATATTTATTGTTGACATCAACATCCTTCCATCTATGTTTATATATGGCTTTTAAATCTTAATAATATTTTAAAAAACTTTCAACTCTTCTTTTGCGTGTTTGTGTGTATATATATATATATACAATATTATGATGTGCACGAGTATATATGTACACGCACACATATTTGTTTATAATTAAATGTGTAAAATTTTATTGATATGAAAAATAAAATTGAGAGGTGATCATCATCAAAATGCAAAGAATAATAAGATAATATTAAACAAGACATAAGTAAATAAAATTATAAAATTTTTGATGAAAATCTTTTAGAATGTGTAAATTAATGCTTAAAATAGGTCAAAGAAAACTTCCACTACAACATAATTTTATAACATGTATTAAATGTGTGAAATACAAAATTCTTTTTTTTATATTTCTTTTTGTATTCTTGTATCTTTCACCAATATCTATATCATTTCATTAAATTTGTATCATTTATGTAGCAAAGAAATTTCTTTTGCAGGTTGGTATATCTCAAATAGCGTGCCCTTCCGCTCTCCTGCCCGCTTTTTAAAATTCCTCCTCAGAATGCCCAATTTGTACTTCCATGCAAACCCTCAAAACAAGCCCTATTAAAATATGAATGAACCATGTTGCACATCCCAACAGTTCGTTATTCAATTTATTAAATTTTCTCAGCATTACAGTTTGTTATTTTAATCTTAAAAAAACCAAGAAAAGATGGGGCCGTACGAAAGGCAAAAGCAACGGCTCTTCTATGGAAGCCATAACCTTTGTATTTTTCATATGGCAGTAAGCCCATTTGAACTTTCTACACATGGGAAGCCGTGTTGAAATACACATGTCAAATTCTTAAGACTACTCGATTGGCATTCTGCAAAATTCTCACGTTTAGTCTTCTTGCCGGACGAGTGGATGCTAACTGTTGAAACAAAATTAGTTAATAGAAAATAATTATTAAAATAAAAATTTACATTTAATTAGGTGTAAATTGAAAATTACGAGATGATTTGGTGACGTGCTAACGTTGGTTTAATATGTGGACCATTTGATGTGATGTTCCGAGGACAATTAAATTATTTTTATCGTGTTGTGGTTGTTCACACAAGAAGCACAACTTCTTCCCCTGCTTTCTATTTCACGAAAAGACCACGTGTCCTGAAATGAATGCATCTTTGGAGCCTTTTACAGAAAAAATATATATTTTTTTCAATAATTGCTTTTAAAAAAGGCTTTTTATAGTTTGTTTTGAAAACTAAAGTAAAAAAGTTGTACACCAATGATAAACAGAGAAAAAAATATTATTAGAATATGAGATTTTTAAATACTTTATAAGAAAATGAAATTAGCTAACAAAAAACTCATGAGATAAGCATTATTTTTGTTCGAGTTAGGAAACATGATCTTGGTCTGATACGTGTTATTTCTTTGATTGGTCAAAAGCATTAAAATATTATTTTGAAAATTAAAAAATTATATTTTAATTTATCATATGATTTTTTATTATTTTGATGTCTATGATGAAAAATGAAGGATTATATGACTAGCTTATCATATGACATGTCAAAAAATATGCATATTCTCTTATATATAGTCGTGTTGATTGGTTGATGATTCATCTTGCTCTTTTTCTAAGTGTAATCTTGAAGTGAGAGCTATTCAAATTTGACATAACCATTGTCTTGTATACTCAAAATCAACAAGTTCTCCGTTAGGGCCTTGGATATGATACTTGAAAGTGAAAAATACTCAACTTGGTTTTCTCTTAAACCAATCATAATGATCTTACCATAGACCTTCCTTTAAAGGATGACTTTGATAGTTATTAAGAGTCATCAGTTCCCATAATCCTCTTTAGGTGATGACTCGTCCAAAATTTGATGCATAGCAAGTTGTAGTTGAATCCACATTTCAAGTGGATCGAATAAAAAGCTGGCTACTTCTCTAATGGCCATATTTGTATTTTTTGAAGATCAACTAAGTTGGTAGCAAAACAAAAATCATGGCACTGTATCACGATGGGCTTATGAAGAGAAAGGCTTGTTGATATTCCTATTAGAGTTGGCCTCAACATGATGAACGAACCTTAGGCCATCTTTTCTCAAAGCCAATACAGGGAGAAAACATGTCTAAAAAAAGTTAGAGTTCTACTATGACTGAAGAGGAAGAGGATCCAAAGAAGCCAAATCTACCTATTTTGGAAGCAATTGTGCTGACTAAAGGGGATACAAAAGAAAAAAGTTTTATTATGGTCTACATTGCAAGTTACCAATTATTTATGTAATTTTTTTATCAAAGACTATTATTAATCTTTTGGAGAAAAAGCATAAAAAAAATTATCCATTTATTAAATCTATTGCTTAGAAGAAGAGAATTAAGTCATTGGGTTCCAGTCTTGAGAAATGTAAAGAACTTGGATTAAGTCAAAGACTAATTTCCAATGCCAAAATGTCAAACTCTTTACTCGTTGTAAGTGGTTGAGTAATGTCAACTCTAATTTTATTTTTTTTAATTATCAACCCATATTTCAATTTATGTCAATTAAAATAAGTTTTGTTCTAAAAAAAATTATATTTTAAAAAATGATAGCCTTTTATATATAACCAGAATCATTCTCATTGTTGTTATTGCAAGACTATTCATATATATGCCACTTTACCATGATGCTTGCTAGAGGATGTTTCTTGTCCAATGATTTTAACCTTAAGATATTGCCTTATGATCACTACCTACTTTCTTTAGTCTTGCATATTATGAGGCAACAATTTTTTACTTAGTTTATCTTAAAACTACGTTGCATCATGGTCATAACCTGAATTTATTAGTTTATCGAATTAATCATCTTTGGTCATCATTTATAAATCAAAGTAGATTATTTTCTAAAATTCACTTTTACAACTTAAAATTATGATTTTACATATATAAAAAATTTTTTTCTCCTTTCTTTTATGTGATTATTGATCCTTACAGTCCTTGATCTTGAAGTATAATAATACACTACTTGTGTCATGCACTACTCGATTTAATATTAATTAAAGGTATTAATATAATCCAAAATACCAAATTAATGAGTAAATTAATAAAGTAAGAAACAAAAACCTTGAGGGCACCATGTGAAATTGAGATGATGAAAAACATTACAAACTAAAATATTAAATTCAATTAAATAATTGTATAAATAATTATGCTCATTTCTTAAAGCTATTATTCAAGAATAAAAGTAGAAATAACTTTTTCATACAATATCTATCATACATATGAAAAACTTCATAGAGTTCTCAAACGAAAGCATCTCCTCACATAAAGGATCTGATGTTATAACTTCTAGGAATCCTAAACTCTATAAATATCTCATTCTTAATCTATAATATAAGTATGTATAAGTATAACATATATAAAAAATAAACTTTTAGATTTAAGTAGTAAAGTAGTGTGAAATTGTTATATATAGCATATAAATAAATATGAAGCAGTAAATAAGAATGTATCATAAAAAGTATTAAATATGTTGAATATTTGCCTATGAGCTTGTATGTTCTATAATCAAGTATGTATATAATTATCATATAATACTAATTTTATATAGTAGTAATATTATCTCTTTCTATTCCTTTTTTAATTAATTTTTTTCATATTTTTATTTTTATTCTTTTCTTTCTTTATTAAGGCATTTTTTTATATGACTATTATCTTTACTTCATAAGATTCTATATTATGTTCTATCTATGTGGTATCAGTCATATGACATGACCTCTAGCGATAATTGGCCAAGCCATCAAAGTATATCTCCAACCACCACTGGCCTTCACTGAAATACTAATAGAAATAGGTCTTTACTCTTTGTTACCTAGTATGGAAGTGCTCACAACAACAAAAATGAGGTCAACTATCAATTCTGACATGGAATCGCCCTTTAACGTTGTTATGTATAAAGTACTAATGATAGTGAGATCTTTGTCTATTATGCTCCTGATTTAATTACTAGTAATAATAAGAGATAAAGTCATAGATAAAGTCATATTGATCAATTGTGAGATAAATTCATAGATAAAAATTTATCTTCTAATTTTCACATTTCAATTTTGCCCCTTATTTTAAGTACCAATACGAACTAGAGATAAAGTCATAGATAAGTTCATATTGATCAATTATGAGATAAAGCAATAGATAAAATTTTATCTTCTAATTTTCACATTTCTCATGATGATATATATCATTAAGCTTATCCAATCAATCATTATCTTTCATTTTCTTATTCTATATCTTTCTTGTTTTGTGTTCTAAAACACATAACACATATATAGAATTGTAAATAATAAAAGGTAGGTGGGGTAGAATATTAATTTCTATGATTATGATTTGGGTTGGCTTCTTAGGACCACTTTGTGAAGTGCTAGAAGTGCATTTCAATGATAATTAGTTTTTCAAAATAAATATGATACAAATAATTGAATAGAAGAAATGTTTTTTAATACACATGGATTTCATATGATTGTACATCCACTTTTCCTTAATCTTATCAATTATAAATTAATAATGATGTTTTTAATGCACTTATAAAATTTGGTGAGAGTGAATTAAGGTTTGAGTCTATAAAAGAAAAGATGTTTGAAAGATCAATGGGTGAAGCTTGTTAAAAAGTTGAGTAGTGTTGTTAAGAACCACCAAGAAGGAGTGAGTCAAGGAGTTTGTCGAGTAAGGCATCATTACTAAGCTATGATTTTTTCGAGCAAAGAAGAGAGAGTTAAGGTGAAGCTCAATTATAGAGAGAAAACTATATGAATGAAGAACCATTAGGAGAACTTTGTTGCAGCTTGTGGAGAAGATCAAAAGCAAGAAGATGAGAAGAAGAGAGACTATCACAAGCAAATAGCGAAGAAATTTGAGTAGTAGTTATGAAAGAAAAGATAGACACTTAAATTGATTATTTTTTAAATTTAATTTAGTTTTACATAAATAAAAAATATGATTATGTTATAAGTTAAGAGCTAGATTTAAATTAATTTAGATGTTGTATGGAGTGAATCAATGCTAATTTGAATTGAACCCAAGGGATATAGAATTAGAGTTGTTAGCTATTATTAATCTGTATCATTCAAATAATTTGGTCTGCATCATATGGTATGATCAATTTAATCTTGTAAGGAAAGCTATGATGAAATATGGTATAAGATAATCACATTAGAAAAATTTTGGGGTGATAATAGTCAGAGAAGAATTTAAGTTATAGGTTGAGGTGTCGAGTTCATCGCATTAGAACAATATATGTATCATATTTGTAAAATGTGTTGAGTTGTGAGGTTCATCATATGAAGGCAGTTGTAAATACCAACATAAATCACATAATGTCTTGTGGGATCAATAACATTATTAATCAAAGCTAAATTTTTTAAAATACAAAATCTATTAATTATAAGAAACAAGATTGTAAAAGAATATTGTAGAAAGTCTTAGATGAAATGTTATATAGTGTGACTAAGTTGATCATACTAAACAGTTAGTTAAAGCTATGGATAAATGATTAAGTCTTGAGAGAGAAGAGACTACATTTAGAGTTGTACAACATGTGTCATTCTAAGGAATGATATTTTTGTGGTTGATTAACAATGGAAACATATGATTTGATTAAGAAGATTGTATTATGTAAAGTGAAAAATAGTGAATTGATTATACTTTATGATGGGAGTATCATTAAAGTATGAATGATTGACTAGGTAACAAAATTAAGAGAGAATAAAAATCATACAGTACAATGTTAGGGATCATACTATATGTTTAGAAATGATATAAATAACAAAATACTAGTTTTGGAAATTATACAGTCTGATATAATTCAAAATGCTTATTTTTGATACAACATATGGTACAATGAGAGAATTACATAAGCACGATCTAAGGCAATAACTTAAAGGCTTATAAGAAATTAATATGATTTAAATTCCTAAATAAACATGTCACATATAGGACATATGTTGAGCATTAAATATACATGATAATGTAAAAAATCAAGAAAAGATTTAGATTAAAAATAGACGTTAACTTTTATATTTAAATAAATAAATTTGATAATTATGACATAAATATATTAATAAATTGATTTATAATTTTTTTACAAAGTGATAAATTTTTTGATGTTATTATCTTTTAATAAACTTTATGAGCTTTAGAATATTTTTTATTTTATTTTTTGTGCATTATGGATAATAGATAAACTTAGTAATTATGATGTAAATATGCTGATAAATTATTTTATATTATTTATAAAATCACAATCTTTTTATGTTATCTTTTTATAAAATTCATAGATATTAGAAAATTTTTATACAAATGTAATAATTATGTAATTATTTTCTTGGGCTATCATTTTTTATCTAGTATTTAATTCACGAGTTATTAGTTTATGGTATTATACAATAAGGATATTGACATGCAATATAATATAAACTTTTATAAGATAATAAATAAAAAATAATTTTTAATGTAGAAATTTGGTATGCTTGATTATCAATTAAGAAAATAAAATTATTGATATACCTCTAAATATATTATCCTCAAATAATCTTATACCATATTATAAACTCACACACCACAAAAGTAATAACTTCGTAGTGAAAAAAGAATTTAATCATTCAACTTGAGTTTGATATTTCGTTCATTTATTTGTTATGTTGTCAATGTGCTTATGGATTCCTTATTATTTAAATTGAAATGAAATTGAGACCTTAATTGAATAAAAAGAATAATTAAGAAATCGAATGAGCAATCTTAAAATTATGTTGATGCTTGTTAGAAGTGTAAAACCCTTAAGAGATGGTTTAAAAGAAAATTATTGATGATGATTTATTCCTTATAAAAATCAATTTTTTCACAACATGTTTATTTTCATATATTACTTGAGTATGAGATATTGTATTACTTTATTTATTTACATATTATGTGACAAGTTTTGCAAAAAGGGAAAAGAAAAGAAAAATATTATTGTGATAATGATCACAAAATAAGAAAACAAAAGAAAGAAAATATTACTTGAGACAATAGACAAAAAATAAAAATTAGAAAATTAATGTAAAAAAGAAAAAATAAAAAATTTTGGTAAAGAAAGGATAATGTTAAAAAAATTAAAAAGCTAATTGTTATCCAAACTGGTGACAACTACTTTAGAATGATAATTCTAGAATGAGTCAAACGAGACTTCATTTGATTTAATTATATTTTGAATGATGTGTTTCAAAATATGTCTAATTTGTTTATAAATTGGCATATTTTTAAGCCAAACCTTAAATGGATGTAAAAGAATGCAACAATTAAAAGTAACAAGCTAATGCATAAAGATAACAAAAGATAAAAATGCTAAAGGTGCTAGAAGTTTTTTTTCGTAATTCATTTTATTTTTGTAGCTCATACATGTGCTCACATGCTCTTTTAATATATTATATTGTTTACAATTGACCTGGCAATTTGCTACCCAAATATTACTTATTTTACGTATATGTACATATATTGGCACTAAGTGAGTGAAAGTTGGCTCAATCTATTTTTGTCCGAACACGTTTAGATCAAAATGTGAAACACCATGGGAATATCAAGAAAAAGTGCAATCTAGAATGTGATGATTTGAAAGATATTATATTGTCATAGAAGTGTTGTTATGGGTTTATTAGGATTATTTGATCAAAATGACATGTATTATAATCTCATTAAGTAGTGATGGATGAAATTTTTGATTTTAAAAGAAAGTGTGAAAACTTGTAATTTCTACAATTGCATGGATTGTTGGTTTTATTCAATTTTGCAATTCATTTAAAATGATTCCTTTAAATTGATTGGATTTTTTTGTTACTTGATTTTTAAAGATTTAAAAAGAGTGAAAATCTTTCATGGTTTCAAAATGAGTAAAGAAAATTAATACTACTCAAATCCTAAAAAGGTTGAGTGAAAGAAAAAGGGTCATCGCAATGAGTCCTTTTTTTTACTTCTTATTCTATTTCTACTCCACTTATTATTGTATGAACTTGAATATTAAAATAGAACAAAGTATTTTATTTATTTTAATTAGAATTTGAAACTAAAAATCATGTAATTGGATTTAAGACAAAAAATAGTTTGAACATATTGATGACACTAAAGTAGGCATCTCAACTTTGGGAAGGACATAGATCATATTTTATTTGAATGATGAAAGTGGTATAGAACAAATAAAAAAGTGGTAAAACCTATTTTATTATGAGAAACACATGGATCAAAGTATATGATGCATCTTGGGATAACAAATATGTGTCATGATAACAAAAATGTATCATGATACAACATTGTTTTAAATAAATATTACGTTTGGTGGTGAAATTTGTATCGCAAGATCCCCTTATCATTCTTCTTTCAAGGTTTTATCTTTTAGTGCTAAGTAATGAAAAGCATTACATGACTTATATATAAACTCTATATGTAATGAGGCTTAGCTTCTTATGTTTACCCAATTTTGAATAATATAATGAGTTTTTAGAATTAGTCATTTGATACAAATCTATTGATGAGTTAAATTCAAGTTGGTGAACTTTGAATTAGCTCTTGAGAAGGTGAAAATTATGACATAAATGGAGAGTTTTTATTAGTATAAAATTTCGTTGTAGTTCATTCTTTGATAATCTTTTTTCTATTTTTTTCAACTTTTCTCCAATCTATTAATCCTCATGATTTTTGTTTAATAGTTTCCAATTTAAATTTGGCCACCCCTCACTTCTAAACCCTAAATTGCCAACTCTTAATCCAATTTCTCACTTCTACCAACTACCTTGTTGGCTAACTTTCTCACATACCCTACCACCTCACTACCCTCAGCTCATTTACTGACATCGACAACCTTTCTTAAAGTTGTCCAAATCAACTAACAACTGCCTCCTACTTTCTGATTGCCTAACAACGATTGGCTCTCATCAATTTTGTCCCTCTAATACTAATGCCTTTGGTATTCAGTTATTCTACCTTCACCCACACTACTCATCTGGCAACTACAAACATCACCTACCACTTCTTTCTTTTGCAACTCTTGATGCTAGCAACCTCTTTGTGTCATCAAGGTCTTCCGACCATTAGATCTTCCCATGCATTACCTTCTTTCAGATCTTCAACACAATGTTTGGGGATCAACCATATACAAGTTTGAATGCTTCATAATTATTGAACTTTATGATGCTTTATGTGATGTTAGTCTCCCTTAACCACTCATGTTCGGCCAGAAGTTTGCTGTTTTATGATACTTTTCTGTGAGATCACTTGTGTTTTCTCCATGTTCACTAACGTATGATCTTTTTCATTATTTCCATTCTATATATCTTATCTAATTTTTAACAGTTTCGTATTTTTCCATATACATAAGATGTGTGAAATCAAATTCTCCAATTTGTGTGAATGAATGTATGCATTGAAATGGTTTTTTAAAAGAGTGGTAGTCCAATTATTTTATTTCCTTTGAATCAACTAACTGTACTTCCATTCATGATGTCCTATTTAATTATTATTGTGCTATTTAATGTGAGTTTAGGCTTAATTGAATTTTTATATTCTACAGAATTTAAGAAACTCATATTAGGAATCCTCTAAGCAATAGCAACTTGCACCAACGTGCTTGCCCAATCCTATGCACAATGTACACTTGCAAGCATGGCATCATACTCTACTTAGCAAAAAATGTAGTGCAAGAGAATGGATATATGGCCAAAGAGTCAACATGTGCTATTCTTACATGAACCATCAAAAAGAGAATTCCTGAGAAACTTAGACAAATTGTCTACAACATGTTTCCTCTAATCTGATTGAGAAAATACTTCTTTATTAGGTCAAGGAGCTAATATGCTTCAATAGTTTCCTCATAGCTAGATCAAGCTTATTAATTGATTTAACTTGATGGTAGGTGCCTTGGACTAAACTCTAGCACAAGGCTCTTGTTGAGCTTCCAAAAGATTTGAAAAGCTACGAAGAATGGCCAAGGTTGTTTCATTGGTTAAAGCTGGTAAAGTCAAGCAACCTTATCTAAGCATGAAGCCTATGAGCTTTACATTTTCATTTTTGGTGTCTGAAGGGATGAGGAAGGGTGGAGGTGAAAGGAGTGCATTACTCATTTTGCTTGGTTGTTCATTTGGGGCAAAAGGGAATAGGACATTGTAGGTGTGTCCACACAATCAAGGGACTTCGGGTAAACTAGATTGAATTTACGTTGTTACTTTTTGAATAAAAGTTAGGTTGTATATTATATCAATGAACAATATTTCTTAAAATCATACTTTTTTATCAATAGTTAAGAGTGCACAAAATGAACATTTTTACTAATTTGGACTATTACTTTTCGCTTTTTGCACTCAATGGATCATCCATATAAAGTGTAACCACCAAAGTGTATCCTTTGGCATTAGCCACCTAAGGCATTGCTCTACGCCAAATTGTTTTGGGCCATCTCGAGGAGAAGGTAGATCTCCTATTCAATCTCTTCATAAGAGGGAGCAACCTTATTCGACTTAAGGTTTGACTGAAAGCTCATGGGATGCACTACAATAATGTGTACTTTACATAGACGCCTTCTTGTCCCAATAACTTAAAAAATGTGGGTTGACATTACCAAACCCAAGTGTAAACTGAGCTGGATGGACAGTGATTGAGAATCTAGAATCTATTGATCTTGGTGCATTGTAGCAATTTGATATCAAAAATTTAGAAGGCAAATGCAAAGACAAGTCAAACACATTAAACTCCAATGGTAGGGTTCAACAGTTAGATCAACACAAGGGCAACCCTTTGGATTAAGAAGCAATCTGAGCAAGTTAAGGAGGCTTCTAAGTCACTTTCTCTCATTGGCACACAACCACTATTGATCTAAAGCCTATCGAAGGGCGATGGCTCCTTTTGAATAGAAGTGGAGCACAAGAAAGTGCTTATTTAAAAGCAATTACGTTTTAAAATAATTTAATTTTTTATTTGAATATTATTTAAAAGCATTTAAATATTATTCAAATTAAGATTTGTATTCTTATTCATGTTGGTCAAGTGTCATGATGTATTTAAAAAATGACATTGAAACCTCTTCATTACATTTCTCAAAAAAACATTCTAAATAAATATTAAGATATCTCTCGAAACATTATTAGGTAATGTCTAAATAATTCAATTTAAAACTAGAATAAATGTGTCACAAAATGAAGAATAAATAAACTTTCAGATTAAAATATATCTAATGAACAATATAAAGTGAGATTCCCATCATTAAAAAGAGCTCAAGAGTAATGCAAATTTAATCTAAGATTTCAAACTAAAGTTTAATTCAAAAACTCACAGTTGCATAGATAAAAATTTTTACATTACGTGTGCAGAATAATTTTGACCCCACAAATTGAAAAAAAAAAGTAAAATTTCATTTAAAAAAATACTATTATTTTCCACAAAAATTCTGTTATCATTATATAATTTAATCATAAAAGATATTTCATAAGTACTTGTCTATTTACAATAGATTATCATCAATCTCAATTTGACTTAATTCTAATCTACGATCATCATAAAAATGTTCAATTCAAACTTTGAACTTAGCTTGAGCAATAAACATGTTTTTGAAATTCTTTATGCTTAAAGTAAACCCACAGAAGGGGGTGAATTGTGGTAAATAAAGTTTTGAGATTTTCTTTCAATTTTTAGTGTAAATTAAACATTAAATCTTTTAAGCAAGAACAAGAAAGAGAAGTAAAATAGTACACAAAAGATTTTTAAGGTGGTTTGACTCAAAATCGAGCCAACATCCACCAACTGGGGTTGGGAAAAGCCACTAAAATCACCAAATTACAAGCGAGGTTTTTCTTATGACTCACCTTAAACCTACTTGGGATTTTACCTACGGCTATAATCCCGAATCTACTTGAGTTTTTTCGGGCTCAACTCAAACCTTGGGCTTTTGCATAATTGCCACGATGCCCTTACCCCAACGAAACAAATACAAAAATTGGCAACAAGGTATAAACTTAAGATAATTTAAAAGAAGTATGAAGCACACTCAATATAATAAAAATTCCAAGGAAAAACTAAAAAGTGGGAGAAATAGAAATTGAAAATAGTTGAAGCAAAACCTCCAATTTTGGGTTTCTCCTTGTAACTTTCACTTTCTGAGTTTATAAGCACCGTGTACAATTGAAATAGCTCCAAATTATGATTTGAAAGCTTTGAGAACTTATCAATGGTATCATCTTGGAGTTCTTCATCCCTTCTTATTTATAGAGCTAAAATTTGAGCTCTAAATCTACTCCCAACTACTCTAAGATGAACTAAACATTTGGGTAATGGACACATAGTAGTCACCGTTCGATTTGAATCCTGAAAATGATTGTTTTTGATTGAATCTCAATTTTATCAATTGAGATCAATCCTGGACATCGGATCCAGGCAGCCTTGATTTGGGCCATTGGATCGTGCTTAGGTTGTCCTACATGTATTAGAATAATGTTTCCATAACTTAAATTAGAAACTTACTACAGTGGTTCCATGTTCCGCACCATCTTGCAAATCTGCCTCAGGTTCGAAGCTCTTGCTTGTCATTTTACTGTTTACTTACAGTATTTTACATGGCTTAACCTAAACCATTAGATCGCACCTACCTTCTGCCTTCTTTGACAATCGGATGGAAATTTAATCCCATATTGCCCAAGTTATGTTGTCATTGCTCTCTAAAAGGATTCCGATTTGCATGTCTCTCGAGCCATTTGGGGTTGGCTCCCCCTTCCTTGACCAAGATTTGATCACTTGGTCCTTTCTAAGAATGCTTTATCCTTATTATTTATCAAATGTTGTCACATTTAAGCAACATATTTTGACAACACTTTTCAACAATGCATTTCTAGTGTAATAGATATACTTAATAGATGAATTAAATGTGTTTGGCATAAACTATGTATTTTTTTTTGTTAGGATAATAGTTATTAGATTTTTGTTATTATAAATTGAAGCCAAAAACAGTGTGATCGTACTAAACTAGTGATATTCGTAGATTGGATTAACTTTTGTTGTATATGATTACCTCCTTTGGTGGTTCTCTAGGCTTTGTGAAGGAAAGTTAAAATTGAATTAATGTTATGTACTTAATCTAAGAGTCGTTCGGTACCTATTTTGAAAGTTGAGATTATTTTTTCTCTTCCTCTTGTGAGTTAATCAATACACTTGACTTATGCAAATGCAACACCTAACAAATATTATTATCTGTACTTGCAATTCATCATTTTCCTTCCTTTATGTAGTGGGGATATGTTGTCATCACAACTCCTAATGGAATATTGGACCACGAGAAGCTATGAGGCAAAATGTTGGTGGTCAAGTTCTTGGCTTTTTCCACAAAGAGTTGGTATTTTTTGTGTGTGTTAATGGCCATCAGGAAGGTAAAAACTATTAAGGATGTCATGCTTCATTCAGGTCATTGTGTTCTACTTATAAATGAATTGCATTAACTAATTCTTGATTTATTCATCCAAACTGCATAACACCAAAATGTTTCATTTTATCTGTTTATTTACATTGGTGTGAGATAAATTATTATGTATATGCCGTATAAGAAAGGTAATGTATTTAAATAAAGCAGTTTTACCTGCGAATATTTTGAATAGAAGTGGAGTACAAGAAAGTGATAATTTAAAAGCATTTACATTTTAAAAAAATTTAATTATTCGATTTGAATAATATTTAAAAACATTTAAATATTATTCAAATTAATATTTGTATTCTTATTGATATTGATCAGGTGCCATAGATGTATTTAAAAAATGACAATGTAACATCTTGATTACATTTCTCAAAAAACATTCTAAATAAATATTATGATATTTTTTGAAACTTTATCAAGTAATGACTAAATTATTTAATTTAAACTAAAATAAATGTGTCACAGAATCAAGAATAAATGAACTTTCAGATTAAAAATATATCTATTGAATGATATAAAATGAGATTATCATAATTAAAAAGAATTCAAGAGTAATTTTAACCCCACAGTAAAATAAATATATCTAGTGAACAATACCTGTGTAGAAAAATTTTAACCCCACACATTGAAAACAACAAAAGCAAAATTTCATTTGAAAAAATACTATTATTTTTCACACAAAGTCAATTATCATTATATAATTTAATGATAAAAGATATTCTATAAGTACTTTTTTGCTTACAATAGATATTGTGTGGATTTATTAAATCTAAAAAATAGAAACTAAAATAAGTTAAAAAAATCATCACATATTTTATTAGTAAAACTTAATAATAAAATGCTAAAGAGTTATTATTAGTCCTAAAATATAAAAATAGCAAATATCAATATCATGTAAAAACAATAACTAATAATCGATATAATATCACAGAATATAAAACTAAAAAAATTTCATTAGAGTTAAGTGGGTTTTTTTCAAAAATGTCTCGATATTTTAATATCATAGTATCTAATATATATATATATATATATATATATATATATATATATATATATATATATATATATTAAGATCTTTTTTAATAATTAATATTGGACAATTCATTTCCAAATATATATAAAGTGTTATATTATATTGAAGGTTTCGGTGCTCTTTAATTTCTCATGGAACCTCTTCTTCAAAAGATGATCCATTATTATAAATGCTAATGAAATTTAATGATTCATAATATAAATTTTTGTAATGAAACCTAACAATTTCTTTCAGATCAAGTGACTAAGAGCTTTACAATCTAGCATAAGAACCAAATTTCATTCGTCTCCATAGCATAAAAAAGATTAGACAACACTCTTAAGTAACATGGCTTTTATATATATTTTGTAATTAATAGGATTGATAAAATATAATTAATTATTTACATAAAATATTTATTCACCTTCCTTTTAATATGAGGCAGACCAACAAAAGTTTCCCATTATTGGAGTGGTAGTAGTTATTTAAAATAATTGATTTTACAAATTACACATTTTATGACAACCTAAGTCAAATATTTATTTCTTTGACATATCATACCTTTTAGAGGCACAATCTGAATAAAAACATATTAATTGTTACAGTGTTATTATAGTATGCATTGATGAATAATCTTTATCATTCATCATGACAACAATTTTATATGTTTTCTCACAATAATTCTTGCAACTAATATTAATTTTAAATTTTGTAATAACACAGTATTCACATTCTTAGAATTTATTGGAGATTCATGAAGAAACATATAACTATCATATGAACTCTAATCTTTATAGTTAAACAAAAATTTAATATATCAAGATAAACTATAAAATATAAAAAAATGAATTCAATCATTCGAGAAATTTTATGAGTAAAAGATATATTTTGTTAGAAAAAGTGTGGTTATCCTACAATCTATATATTATTCTCAAACTTTTTTGACACCATTTATGAGTTACTAAGGTTTTTTTTTTTATTTTTTTTTTGAATCAACAAAAATGTCTTTTTTATGCAAATAAAATATGTCTATCCCACAAACCACGATACAATTTTGGATTCAAATTTTGGGCGAGACTTCTGATGGCTAAACAATTTGGAAATCAGGAACCTTAACACATGCCACTCCACCTTTATTCCTCCGACAACATCACTAACCCTCCTCTCTCTCCACTGCTTGGAATGGAAGGCCTCAATTTCCCTGCGACTATCCGTCTGGCGAGTTATGGCCATCAATAGTTGAAAGGAATGGTATCCGGTTGGTGTAAAGGGAAACTCGTGAGCTCCATGTTCACTTCACAGACGGCAGTCCGGGTTGTCGCCAACATCTGATCCTTCACTGAATCTGAGAGGCAGTTCTCCACGGATCCTTCTTAGATTTATTTGTCGACATCCAAGGGTGATCATGCTTCGATTACTTTACATGACAGACAAATGGGTAAATCTCCTCCAAGACGGCATTTCTAATCCTTTTCGTCATTGAAGCTTTCCCTTGTTGTTTGGCTTCATCCCAGATTAGTGCATCTTTCTATCTGGAGATACAGTGTCGTGATACGGTTTCTCGATTTAGGTTTTGGGGGTGTTATTGCATATAATCTTTCCCTTCGTTGGATAGTCGTTTTTCTTTAGGGATAATTTTGTTTGAATCGACTTTAAGAAGTTGTTGAATAATTCGTACGTAGTATTGGAGAGAGATAGGTTTTAAGTATGCATTGGTGTTGGGCGATTTTTTTAAGCATTTCATTGATTTTTTTTGCTGCTTATATCGATGCAAGGAATCACTGGAAGATATTTTTTAGAGGATTAAACAGCAGCACAGCAAGGATCAGAATGGCAAAACTTGTTATAAAAATGATGTTTTCGATGGCAAATAGCTAATCAAAAGAAAGATGAGCTGGTGCACAATGCTTAATTAGTTTAATCTTTGTATAGAATTGTTGTTAAAAAGGATATAATTTTTTTGTTTATCCCCCTTTACCATGGTACTCCAGGGGAGGAGGGCACCTTGATCTACGTCGTAAGCTGCTATGTAGCTGTGAGAAGATCTTGAAAGGTGTTTAATGGTTTGAAATTACAATGAAAGAAATATTGACTATGTATTTAATATGGATTAGGTAGAGCAGTTGTTCTTAAAAGCTTCTAAAAGGTGGGGAAGAGATCATAGAGCTGGTTCTGATGGATTCTTGATGAGCGCAATATTAGTTAATAATCTAAAAGACAACAGGAGTCCATTGATGCTATGTTTTATGTATAATGTTGTACTAATTTTAAATAATGTTTTGTGATTTTATAAATTTATTTTTGTATTATGAGTATTATTTTAAATATAATAGATATTTCATGCGATTTGATCTTGAAAAAATGAAACTTCGTAAGAAGGGTGATGAAAATTTTACATAAATAATTATAAAGTAGGAACATAGCTAATATTTATATTGACATTTTATGGAACATAGATCTAAAATGGTTGTTTGTTAGTCTCATTTTGTTTGGATTATCTATGATGAGATTAACTTCATAGAAAGATCTTATCAGCAGAATCATTGAATTCATTTGATGTTTTCTACTAAAGTCATATATAAAATACATAATAATCAAAGTTTTCTCACCACATAAGTTTGCATCATGCTTCTTTGATCCATCGGCTTTTTGCATGAGAACAGTTTGTTAACGTGTGTGGGTAAAGACTCAAGAAGAGAGAACCAACCAAATTGTTATTGCATGTGCTAAAAGAGTATGACTGCAAGGAACAAATACTTGGTTAACTTCGATAAAAAAATATGATTGTTGAATTTAAAGATTTTAATTCATTCCAAAGATCATCAAAAATTATGGAGCATTGTTTGCAATGCCAACTACACTACACATGATTAAATTATTGTTAATAATAAAATACTACACTTTAATAAAAAAAATTTAGACTAAGTTAAATGTCAAATTAAATAAATTTTTTAAATCTTAATATAAACTATATTCTTTGAAGTCATCTAGTTCATGGAGATTAAATATAAATATAAATATCATAATACAGCAAACTTCGTATCCTCC
Organism: Vanilla planifolia; assembly: GCA_023846275.1. Lineage (NCBI taxonomy): Eukaryota > Viridiplantae > Streptophyta > Magnoliopsida > Asparagales > Orchidaceae > Vanilla > Vanilla planifolia. The sequence goes on along the minus strand of JAIUJO010000015.1, from coordinate 7,044,773 downwards.
AATGGCTTCATGATAGTCTTTTTTTCTTTATTATTTTGTAAAATTAAGATTTGAACAAAATTTAACTTGAATTTTCTAAACCAACATCAAATCAAAATATTTGATAGTTAGGTTATATCTATGACTATTATATGTAAAATTAACAATATTAAATCAACAAAATATTTGTCTTGAAGTTGACCAAAATTCACCACAGAGTAAACTTGAGTCATATAACAAGGAAAAAGAAATAAAAATGTTTGGCAAAGAGGAGAACTCACTGGAAGACAGCTTATCGGAGCGGACATCTTGGCTTAAGGACAATACTTTACTAACTTAAGTGGTTTGATTTGTGAAAGTGATGGTTTAAAGCGGTTAGAGAAAATAAGAAAGATAAGGGAATGGATCAAGTTAAAACTCAACAATCTTACTCAAAAAATTTCTATAAAATAACTATATTTAGATATAGTCATCCGTATGATTCGCATCTTCCTCCTACAAAATATGTCGTCAATTTGCATATCCTTTCCCTAATATATGCCCATAATTTGGGTTTCTTGTTTTTCATTTCATGAACAATGATCCAACTATATTATTGCTCTACGATTGTAAAAATCTAAGAACTTTAGTATATTCTATAAAAACATTTATTTTTCATTCATTTCTTAGCAAAATATTATCAAATAAGTCCCTGTTGCTACTTCTTTATTGAAATGAAAACACTTAAGAGATTAGTTTTGTTTTTGACAATTATTTCTTGAAGTTACTTTATCCTTTTTAGCCTCAAAATATGAAAAATTTGTAAATAACTTTTTATAATTCATTTTTATTATCACATAAAATGCATTTAACAAAAACAACTTTTTAAAAAAAAATATTTTCAAAAGCTCATCTTTACTTGTAAAAATCATTATCAAATAAAAACTATTTGAAGAATTCATTATCAAGAGCGCTCAAACCTTAATGCAATTTTAAACTAATCTTTTGACATTAACAGACTAAACCCTTCCTTAATCCCTAATACCATATGCATTTATGTTATCGGTTCATCTTACTCATGCCATCTTCCATACTCTTTCTTTCATTTTGCATTGTCTTCCTCACAATAATGGGGATGTAAAGCCATAGAACAATTATTCTCTTAGACTTTTACAAAGTGAGAGCAATCATGATGGATATGAGCATGATTGAACATGAGGGAAGAATGCTATAAACCATTTTCACAACAGATTTATATCATACATTTGCTTGCTTTGCATTTTCCAAATTGCAATCAATGTTGACTTCCTTATCGTGCTTTTTTGTCCACTACATTTTGTTACTTGTTTGCCTTTGTTCTTACGTTGTATCAATTGGAGATTACTATTGTTGTTGTAGGAATGCTATAATACAAATTTGAGAGTGTTTTGAAAGAGTTTGGAGGAAATTTTTCTTTGCACACATTGGTATGGAGGACATTTTACTTGTTGATTTGAAGGTTCGATTATTGGGGTTTAATGATCTTAATCTACATACATCTATTATAGAGATTTAGAACTTTTTGGAGTACACATACATTAATATTGTTTGCCTTCTATACCATAACCATTATATGTTAAAAAGTTTAGAGACATTCCTTTGTGCAATATTGTGTGTGAAACTTTTGTTAACATTAATATTGTAGTATTTTGATTGTTCATATACTTCATGCTTATTTTGTATCTATTTCCTGATACTTATATAACCCTAGCAATACTGATTCCATGTGGTTTTAATTTACCTTTGAGTAATGTTTTTTCTTAAATACTAATCAAGATATAGAAACGAAGCTTTATGAGACATAAAAATTGTATGAGCTTAGCTACTTATACATCATTATCCATACATTGCATTAAAGTGTTTGTGATATAAAGAATTTAAAATCATAGTTTTTCATATGACGGTTTATTATTAGTGATATAATATGATTAACATGATTTTCTAAAAAATTTTGTGTGTCTATTATCTAACTTTCCAATAATACATTTGTGTATATTACATTCATTGATGTTTAATATAACTTTCTTATGATCATTAATTTGTTAGTGTTTATTATAATTGTAAACATGTATTATATTTATGTAGTTCATAATTAAAGATAAATATATTATGCAAGTTATCAATATTACCTTTTTAACTATAATTTTGCACTTTTTATTTTTTATAGAAATATCATGTATATTTTATTTTCTGAACCTCTTCAAACCTAACTTAGTTCTCCTATTTTTTTCTCAAACCTAGCCTTGTCATCACTTTACTTCATCCATATACCCTAAGGCTATTATCATTGTCACTACTATCCATAATCCAAGCTAATTCCCACCCAAACTAATCTTCTTATCTCTGCTAATGTTAAGATGAATATTTTTTTATCTTCTAAGCTCATCCCAAAACTTCTATAGCTATTATATATTCTTATATTACGTACACTTATTAATCAAATGCCAGACAGAACGTTATTTTGAGCCTTATCTTTCCCCTTCTTATATGCACAAAAATATTATTGAAGATGTTCTTTCTTTTTTTTGCTAATGATATATTAAAACTTATGAGCTATCTATCCCTAAAAAGAGTTATATTCCTTTGCTTATCTTGAGCTTACACATGTTATCATTATAGATGATATCATAATTATATTTTATTGAACCAATGCCTCGTTTAATTTATAAATGTATCTATATTATTAATGTGTTTGACAGCCTTTTGTTTGAATTTAAGTCACACAAATGAGGATTTTTTTTGCAAAACAACAAGAAATTGATATAATCAAAATTTAGTTAAAGTAAATAAAATCGCATAAAAATCCTATTTCATTATAATTTTGGATCAAGAATGGGCTCATATACTATATTTATTTATAAGTTTAGTTATGGGTAAGGACTAGTCCAAGATTTTATTTCTTCATAATTTATGTTATTTCCACTGTAAAAAAATAAAATATTTTTTCCTACAATCTTCTTCAACAATATTTTTTTTTGGCTCAATTGAAAACATAAAAAAGTAACATCTAACTTGTGGGTCATATTCCACATTTATGTTTATAATTCAATACATTTCCTTTTAAACAATATCAATAAGCAAAACTTAAAAGTGTACCAAATATTTTATGTAAAATTATCCAAAAATCCTTATTCAAAAGAATTATTTTAAATATAAGCAAAATTAGACAGAGCAAATGATGATCAAAGATTGTTTTCAAACATATAACAAATTTAAATATCAGAAAAAAAAAGACATTGGTTGACTAGGACCAAGCATAGGAAAAGCCCAAAATTGGCATTATAACAAGGGTTCTCCTTATTTTCCCAAGAAAAACTTTAGTAGCAGAGTTGGCTATTAAGTTTATTTTTGGGTTTAGTTTAACATTTCAATTATTGTTTTTGGTAATTTGTTCAATTTTTTAATGGAACAATGGTGACAAAACATTCTTTTTTGTTTTACACATCGTTTAACGGCAACACTCTCTAACGATCCGTTAAACAGTCGTCTTTTTTTTTCTTTTATCTTATTTTATCAAGATAAAAAAACAAAGCACTGTATCATTCTAGTAGAAAAAAAAAAGAAAATTTTAACAAATATTCAACTTATTCGTATAGTTAAAAAATAAATTATTTATATTTTTTTAACTTAAAGTCATCCAAATTACGTTTCGTTATACCATTTGACTTCTTTATATTTGACATCTATATAAATTAAAATTTATGTAACATCTACTGTGTTTTACATGTGAGTTTATAATTTTTAGAAAATTGAAAAAATAATCTATATTAGTAAATAATATTATATGATATTGGAAGATAATAGTTTTAAACCAACCGATATTTAATCCCAACTAAATTTTAAGTTTGTCGGGATCAAAGGTTAATGGTCAAAGTTGTACATAGTCACATAAAACTAAATTTAAAGATTTTTTATGATAAAATAAAATTGTTAGACATAAAGACTAACAATTATGTATATGTTAATTTCTTTGTTTTTAAAAACTAATTAAATTAAATCTCATGAGACACAAATTATCCAAACAATAATACAGTTTTAGATACTGAAGAATTTTATAGTAACACTATAAAGTTTATTTAAAATCTACATGATTTGCATAATTATATTTCCATAATTAAATAATAAACTCATCATTTTCGATAAGGCTTAACTAAATATCCCTCTAACAAAAGACACCTCCATTTCCACCCTCCTTAGTTACCCTAAAGCTTCAGCATCCATCACTTCATCAACTCTTCTTCTTCCATATATGTAGTAGTCTTTATCCTGTCCATCACTTCATCAACTCTTCTTCTTCCATATATGCAATAGTATTTATCCTGTCCATCACTATTCTTCCCTCTTCTCTTTCCTTCTACCATTTCTCCAGAGAGCCTAAACACAATGGGGAAGCTCTACCTCTGGGCTCATCTATTATAGGGGAAGTCCCTACGACAGAAGGAGAAGAGAGCACATCTCCATCCGTAAGGAAAGTAATGCCTGTTGAATCTCCGATCCAGCTACAATGGGAGTTAGTTGCGACTACGCATCTTCCATCCTTTTATGCACCGAGGATAACAGCAGCATCCTTGTTTTTGACTGGGTTGAGGATAACATAAGAAGAATGCCTGGTATAAAGACCAAAAAGAGGCCATTAGTTTAGTTCTCTTTTTTTGTTAGCTTTTAGGACTTTTTCCTGTCAGTTGCTGACACCTCGATTTATATAAAGAAAGAAATAAATTATCTATTTTAATTTCAATCAAATTTTTTAAAATCTTTTCTTGTATTCCTTATTCCTATGCATTATTATCGGTTAGCGAGGACACTATGCTTAAAGCATTCGACGCCGGTGATCAATCAGACGATTCAAATTTTCCATTTTTGACCAATCACCTTGATTTGAGTTGAAGCAGGGAGGACTGAGTGAGGATCATATGACTCAATCATCGATTTCAATGTCTCCTTATCCACTCTCATTTAGAATTTCATAATCAAGGAAATGAAACATAGAACTTCAAAAAAAAGTGCACCCCCTATTTTTAACACAAGGATGGTTTTCCTTTGAATGCTACAAAACCCATAAGTAGAAGTAGACCTCATCTCGAGTTGGCTTATGTTCAAGTTGTTTCGAGTTGACTCCTGTTGAAGACGTTCCTTAGGCTTGATTGAGACTGAGAACAAAACCATCAAATTATGACATTATATCCAATCTAGAGTCTTGGTTCTTCCCAGAATTACTGCTATTGTTTTATATATATGTGATTTGTAGGTTTCGGATGCTGATGTAGAAAGTCGACTTTTCCATTTTCACGTCACTCTCTGACTCGAGGAACCTCCGGACGATCGAAGTTGGCCACAAAGTTTAATATAATGATCGGGTCGACCAGGTTAGGCCCTACACAAATACCAACGAACAGACCGAGCCCCCAGCGATAACTAAGATTGCTCGGGGGTTGGTTCATAAATCAATGGTCAATCCTGTTAGAAGGTTCTTTCGGAGCTTTCTCGCGTTAGACAGTAGTAGAGACCAATCTTGCTTTTTACCTGTCGTGATCATCTCGAAGATTTGAAACTTTCGAATGAAATTAGTAATTCACTTTTGTTCAAAATAAGATCGGGAGATTTCTTGGTCCATCATCCTATTGTCACTGCTAACCATTTTTTGTCCCAATTCTGAGATAAGTAATCACTCAGATTAGAGAATTACCAGGTTCGACATGAAACATTGCTAGGCTCACCTAGCAAGATGTATAAGAAAATGAAACAAGATCCCCAGAGGGGCCCCTCGGTCAAGTGGGGACCAGCAAGTTTCAATTCGAGCTTCTACATCTATGCTACTAACTAGATCTTCTGTCATCTCTTCGTTTGGGTAATCAATGATGGGAACAACCCGTCGTTGATAGCCTCCAATAATAAATAGAATAATATAAATATATTTTCAAAACCAAAAATAAAAATAAAAGAAATGATTCCCAAGAATATCTCCAACAATCTACTTTCCATTTTAGTCTGCCAAAGGAAAGAGGGATCGTATCGTCATCATGTTCCCCCTTCCAAGGTTGATTTTGGAAAGATCACTTTAATGGTATTTTAGAAAATGCAACTTGAGAAATCCATGGTCAATTATTTCTGAATTCAATAGATTTACATAAAATTAGCCTACAAGAAATACAAGAAGAGATATAAGAAAAAAAGGGAAAGTGAGGAAATAAAAAAAATTCTAATATTTATTCAAAACTAATATTGGACAACTTGCCTAAAGAGTCTACCTTTCATTTGAAGAGCCTCCCATATGTCAAGTTTGCATAAAACTGTGCTGCTAGAGGCAGACCAGAAGTCGAATTCAATCATGAATTGGCTTCTGGGGAAGACCCCAAAATCAAATCCATTTTTGTGCATCTTATGGTTAAGAAATTAGACTTGGGATTAGCTACTTACCCATGGTTTTTGAAAGGCTGTTGAATCCGTTTTTCATTATTTTTATTTTATTTTCTGATTCTGATTTTTTTTTGCTGAAATTTATATTTCATTTATAGTTTAAAATTAGCTACCATTTCATTGGCTCTTTCTCTTTGAATGAGATCTCAATTCCAGCTACGGTTTCAGAGGGGGCCAACTCGGGCCCCTGGTTTTGATCGATATATAATAGATAGAAAGAACGCTCATAAGTAGACATATTGAAACAAAAAAACTGTCGATAAATGAATTCCAAGACTCAACCAATAGATTCACCTTTTTTGGTTTCACGTACAGGTAGAAAAGAACATTCCAACTATCCCCAAAGGGGCCACTATTCAATCAGATTGTAATTTCTCTAACCGAAAGTTCATAACTTTAAAAGAGGTTGAGATTTCGAGTTCCTCAGAATGACATAAGGTATCTTGAGAGGTTTTAATGGAGTATTTCAAGGGAAGAACAAACTAGAGAAGTAGAGAAGAAAGAAATACATAGTTTTGGGATTGATGGTTCTATTTTAATACTGTTTTGGGAAAGGTTATTTGATGATGCTCCTCTTTTCTTTAGTGCTTATAATATGAGGAAAGCTGAAATGCTGTCATAATCTGACTCCCTACTTTTAGAATGTCTGAATCTTTCTTTGCTTCATGAAGCAAAGGCTGATATTTGATGTTCCTCTCAGATATCTCGACTCCTGCAGAGGCTGGTGCAATATGTGCCTAGTAGAATGCTTCTGAAACAGCAGGAGATTCAGGGAAGAAAGGGGTATCGGGGTACAATAGGAATGAGTTTCCCATATTGTGCCCCCTCAAGAGGTACTACACAAGGAGAAGAAAAGGTGACTTCTGAATCAGGGTTGAGAAATAAAATCGAAATCGAGACTTCAAAAAACATCGTAAGCTAAACCTGTGCGTTCAACTGTGAACATGAAAAACCCAAAAGCTCTACCCTTCCAAGCAAGAATTGGGGCCTCACAATCACTAGAAAAACCCAACACTAGGAGTTTCAAGCAAAGGAAAAACTCCTACATACACAGCAGCATGTTTCGAACGAAGGAGCTAGAAAGAATACATGCATTGGCTACCTACTACTCCAATTAGGTTTTTGCAAGAGTTAGAGGATCCATAGTACCTGCAGCCTACCGGACTTCATATTCCTCATTTTGACAAGCAGGGGTAAGGGATCTCCTTTTTGCAATGGAACAAAATCTGCTCCACAGATTAGAGTCGTCATTGGGGCCATCTTTAGGAAGTACATAATCCTCCATGCCCTAATGGCTAGAGGCAAAGGATTCAGTTTGAGGTCTTCACCACTATAGCATCGTGCATTTTAGCTAAGTATAAATGTTGGTCCCAATACCTACTTTGGTGGCCTGTAATTCTCTAGATATCATCACAGCATATTGGATCAAAGAGATAAGATAAATTGGCTCCTAACCATGCCAAAGTGGAATTTATAATTATAATCCCACAAATTTCATTCCTAAGAAAATATTATTTTGGCAAATTCTAATTGCAATTCAAATTGAACCATGATCTCAATATAAGGGCCTCCTAGTTTAGCGATCGATCAGCAATTGAAGAGTTCTTGACTAAAAAGATTCTTCCAATGTCTCATTTCTTGGTCCATGAATGCAGCTTACAGCCTTGTTTTTCCTTACTGCACTCATTCCTTTCTCAATCCTCCTAGAGTTTTGATAGAAGAAGGAGCAAAACACTTGAAACAATGTGGAATTCTACCACGGTAAGAATCCTCACTCTTTTGTGGCCAGAGCCGGGGAACTAGAACAGTCTGGCCGAGCTGTAGGTCACGTGACTTGCACCGAAAAGGATTTCCTTGAGGAAATGGGTTTTGTTCTCATCTGAGATTGACTTTGAAAGCATCTTCAAAAGAGAAAAAGCATTTTTGAGGCTTATGCCAAATAACTTTCACTCACAGAAAACAAAAACTGGCTCATACCGCTACGCAGTGTCATCACTTCCCGCCTATGAATATCCGGGAACACTTCTTCGAAAGTCCTATATTTGACATCTCCATACGATACCCACCAATTCATGTGCAGTAAGAATGTAGAAGCGTCTGAGTCCTGAGTCTCCCTCGAGTACCTAATTTCTTAACTCTTGTTTTCTCTGATGCTCGAATCCATCATTTAGGCTCATAACAAATGAAAAGTTGAGGGGAGGCTTTTGGGCTCCTTCCCCCCTCCCCCCCAAAACAAACTATGCATGAGAGTTTCCCTCACATTAGAAGATTAGGGAAGTCAGACTAGAAGGAGGCCTTGATCTAGTTTGGAAGGCCCTTATGAAGATAATGTCAATAAATGATAGATAGATATTATCTATCTTTTGATTTTGATATATTGATTTATTTTAATAACATAGAGAGAAGCAAACACATGTAATCAATCAGAATCTTTCCCTAGTCTAAAGAATCTCCAGAGGGGGCACAATACGGACTTTGAATTTGGATTGATCCAACGGGCCCTCTTGCAGTTCTCTTTTAGGGCATTTTCTTGCCTAAGCTCGACCCCCAAATGGGTCTCCTGACCGAGGTGATATCGTGGCAATCGAAAATGGAATGGAGTATTCCTGCAGTCTTGATTTGTTTGAGTAAGAACTATAACATAAATATTGAATACAATTTGATGCCTTAATGTACTAACATAGTAGCCAAAGACAATGTTCCTTATAGAGTGGTTAATCAAAAAAGAACTACATTTCTAAATTTTTATGATTAACATGTTAAACTTTTAATTGTTTCATAATTTTGGCCAATAGGGTTATCATCTTTTATGCATATTTGACTTTGGTTCAAGTTAAGTTTTAATTGAAAGCATTTGAGTTCTTAAAATCTTATAAATATTAAAATTTTTATTATATATAAATTTTTATTATAATGATAATAATACATTTTCCTAAGCACTCTCAACCATTAACCCCAAAAGGCTAAGGTCAAATAGCATGTAGCACCATGGGGAAAATGCTTTGGGGACCTCTACAAGCTAGGAACCTGATCTAATCTAAAATGATTCAAGCCCAAGTATCGATAAAGTCTGGTTACTATCGCAGTCGCTTGGATTATTTGTTGAAGGCATTACTTATGAATACACTTAGGCAGAAAGATTCATTGTAGATTCTCTAATAAATTTAGGAAAATTGAGTTACGTTAGACAAATACATGCCCACTAGTGACCCGAGTCATGAGTTCTTAAGAACACAGAGGTAGCCAACCCATTAGGTTGATCGTGATATATAGTTGATCCATTATAAGCACAAAATACTTCAATTATTTTTAAATGTGAGACAAAACAAAAGCTATTACCGAAATCGAGATTTTCACACTAACTGATCATGCATTTTCAAGATCGAGCAGTCATGATCACACTCGTATTAATGAATAGTATACATTCTTCAGCTACTTGTCCAGAATAGTTGATCGAATGTTTTAGAGTCTCTTTACCTATGTGAATGGTAATCTGGTCACCGTTACTATCCATCCAACTTTTCAATCCAACTCTCTAAATCTTATTTTGTCGTGATTAAATCTAGACCCTTTATCATTTTAGTTGATCTGATGCTTACCTCTCCATTTGCTTAATTGGATGATCGTTGTACCATCATCTCATTCTTTCAATTGTGGCTTTCTAAAAAGTAGATTTTAGTTGTTGTGTGAGTTATTTTTTGAGGTTTTTGTTTTATTTATAAATAGGGATCATTTACCAGATCTTAAAATAATTGAATCAAAAAAGAAAATTTTCATACAGTCAAACTGAAGTTCAAACTATGAGCAATGCATTTCTACCTAATTATAAAAGTTATGGATTTTTGTCGATCTCCATTTCTCCCACTTTCCTTCATAATATTTTTTGTATTTGACAAGTAGTTATATCCATATATTTAATCAATAGACCATGCTAGAATTGTAAATTTTAAAGGTGTATAGATTTTTGTAAGCAAAAATTTTAAATTTAAAATTTTTTTCATATAGCCTGAATTTCTCAAATTTTATTATCTCATTGGAGCACCAATATATATTTGTTTTAACTTGACTAGCTTTGAAAAATGGAGCGGTTAGTAAATGATTGATAAGGGATTAAGGGTGGATATAGTCACAGGTTTTAGTCGAACCACTTAAAAATCTTTTGTGCATTTTGCTTATTATTAAGAAATTTTATTTTGTTTATAAGTTTTATAAAAAAAAAGCATTTTTTTAAGCTCACAATGTTTTTCCTAAATTATTAGAATAAAAAAAAATTGTTAAACACACAATTCAACTCTCTCCTATTATTCATTTTTCAACAAAAAAACACTTATTTTCTTGACCATCTAGAATCCTTTCCATTCTAATTCAACAAATTGTTATATCCATATTTAATCAACTGACTTGTGGTTTTGACATTAATGTCCTTCTAATGTTGTTCACGTATCATATCTACAAGCAAAGCTAGGTAATCAATAAGTATGCTACTTAATTATGTTATTAAAATCAAAATTTCATAGTGAATAGCTCATGGGAACGACAACCTCTTTTGGTCATCATAAAAAAGTCTTCAAATTCTATGGAATAAATCTTTGTTAAGAAGCTTTATCAAGGTGCTAACTTGTTGCGTGTTGTTAGCAACAAATTATATGTCAATTATATTTCAATCTACATAGTCCATGGTGAAATGTTGCCTAAAATCAATTTGTTCAATTGAATAGTACTTTACTACGCTTTTATTTTAGAAAAAAGCATTCAAATTGTCATATTTTTGGGGAATTGCTTGTAAATGTAATGCCATATCCCTAATTTCTTTTTGAAACCAAAACTTTTTTTACTAGAAATCCTCCTAATGCTATATATTGTGGTTCATTTTTTTCTAAAGCAATAGTTTCGTATTTTTTCTAGATCATTAATTTAAGAGGTACAAAAAATGATTAAATACCTAAAATGTTTTTCTTATGTACTCATGAACATACATAAGCTTTGTAGCCATATTGTCTAAGATCATGACATAAGACAATTTTCGGATACCAAAACCTTAACACCTTTGCTTCAAGCAATTATCAAAATATTCTTTTTATAACTTCTAGATGAAAGTCCTTGGGACTTCATTGAAATTGATGAAAAAAGTGCGACACTAAAAGCTATGTCAGGTGTTCTAATAGTCAAGTAAAGAATGTGTCATTTCTAGGTATACCTTGAAATCTAATTGTTTTCTTTTCTCATGTTTTTTCAATAGTAAGGTGGGGACTCTTGAAAGTAGAAATGCATTTGATGTTCTCATGTTCACACAATTTTAACACCTTATTTTTATGCTTGATTTTGGATACAAGTTTACCTTTCTTATCCTCCTTAGCTTTCAATCCAAAGAAATATGTAACCTCACCCATTATGTTTAAGTTGAATCAAACACCTTTATGCTCAGTAAATCATTCAAATAAGTCCAAGTTGGTTGAACCAAATATGATTTTGTTTATATAGTCCTCGATTAGAAGAAGTTCATTAGCATAGTTCATGATGAACAAAGTCCTATCTACATTACTCCCTAAAATAATATTTGATTAGAAAACTTCTAAGTATGTTCATAACAGGATCTTTGTTCTTATTGCAATTCATATGATTCTTTCATTAGCTTTTGCACATAATTTTGATGAAGAAAATGTTGAATGTAGTCCCATTATCCTACATACACTTTCTCCTAAATAACAACATTTAAGAAAGTGCTCTTAACATCCGTTTGGCATAGTTTAAATGACTTGTATTAAGAAAAAGGTAAAAATGACCTTGTTGCCTTCAACCTTACCATTGGTTCAAGTATTCCTTCTAAGTTTAGTGCTACTTATTATAACCCTTTACCACTAGCCTTTCCTTATTTTGAATGGTAACCACAATGTTATCTACATTTTATTTTTGAGTACCCACTTTTTGCCATTATAATGTGGTCACTTGGAATGTCTATTGATTCCAAAACATTCACTCTCAAAAAAAAGTTGAAACCATCCAACATGGCCAAATAAAAAAATTCTTTCCTCAAGGCTTCACTTGTATTTTGAGGTACAATTTTAGAAAGAAATGCACCATATATAATTTCTTTTTAAAGAGAGGCATTAGTTTGTACTCCAAAAGATAGGTCACTTAAGATTACATCTCTAAAGTGATTTTCATTCTATGCTAACACCTTTGGTGCAACTATTTTCTTATTTTTTATGTTTTAACATCTAATTTATATGGTTTATTGAATATCAAGGATACTTTTCTCCTCCTAGTTAATTTGCATTCAATAAAATAGGAAACCTCACTTATTATGTTCATCTCAAATTTGACACCTACATGCTTAACAATTAATTCACATAAGTCACAATTTGTTGTTCCAAAATGGCATCGTCCAATTAATGTTGGACTAGAAAAAGTTAATCAATACAATCCTTGTTGAACAAAATTCTATCTATATTCCCAACCTAAAATATTGTTTGAGTAGAAATCCATAATGTTTGTCATTCCATGATCTTTGTTTTTCTACGAATATTACTTTTCCAAAGACTTTTATATCTTGTAAATCTACCTCTTCATTTCGATGCATAATTTCATCAAACACTACTTGAGTAGATTCCATTACAACTATGTTTCCTTATTAAATAGGTTATGGGTTTATCTATTTGAAGAATATTATGAAGAAATAGCCTCCATTGTCTTGGTTTCTAATCTCCAATTTCTATCTACTTATTGATGTAACTCTATTATCAAAATATGCCTAAGTTTTCATGTTTTGGTTTCTTGTTATTGAAAAGTACATATAATATAATATTCATAATTAGTTTCATAATAAATCTATTTAGACAATCTGATTATCAGAGTGGCTTAACTATTATGGCATTCTAATTTTGAGTTCATATATCACCAAAGGAAAAGTAAAAGTAACTACTAATGTTTTAATAAGGAGATAAAAATTGTTAGATATATAAAATAGAGGAAGCTTAGTATAATTTAATGATATTTGCTATATCCATAAGTGAATCCTTGATAAGTGAATCCTTGAACAAGATAGACTAGTAAAAGTTTTGCAAAATCTGAAGATAACTTTTTAAGTCTTGATAATCAAACATTTAGTTTTCATTGGTCATTCACACATTCTTATGGAACATGATTCAATCAAAAATTAATAATCTCTACTTAATTCTCAAATAAGCTAAGTTCTCAATTTTCTTTAATTATAATTGATTTAATTAAAACACTTATTTCTCAATAAGCTTTTATCAAGCATAAGATTTTTTTATTAATTTACATTTTGTGTCATCGAATTATTTTGTTGTATTTCCATGTTTATAATGGTGTATGATCGTAGTAGTGTTTGTGTATTATTTGTTATGAGGATTTAGCTCTTTTGGAAGGATGTTTTATATGAATAAGAATAGTATCTTAATTACATCTAAATGTGTTGGAGCTAAAATTGTTTGTGTTCCCAAATCTAGTACTTAAAATAAAATATTATGTATTGCAACATATATCAATTAATTCTAACTAAAAAAACACACACACACACACACATGCACACACATGCACAAACATACACAGACGCATATATATATATATATTACAAATAATATTTGAAAAATTATGTTTAGAAAATAAAAATAAAAATAACTAAATAAAAAAGTCAAAAAAATTCTAAAAGTTTAAGTTTTTGTAATGATCTTCCAAACAAAAAAGTTGTAGATGAATTATGATTGGTGATACACCTTAATCTTTCATAATCATACTCCATTTTAACAAATATTTAGTCATGCATTACACAAGATAGCATAAATAACAAATTTTGGTAATAGTTATATAGATAGAATTAAATATATTTGAAAGAAATTATGCAAGTCTTAGATCAATAGATATATGTATAATTTGAACATAATAGACTTAAATAAATTGATTAGTTGGTTGATAATTTGAAAAGATTATAAATTTGTGAACAATTTATTAAATATAGATTAACTCTTTTTAAGTGATGACAAAGTGGGGGAGAATAGAAAGTGAAACATTAAAATGAGCATAACTTATAGGGGAACATTAATCTAGTCTGGTGTACTTGTAAAGGAGCTTATCTTTAATAACTGTGCATTTTATTTTTAAAAATAATTTATGCTTTAATGAATTTTATTAAAAGTTATGTTTTCATCAAGAAAGAGAGGTTGTTGTGTTGACCCATTGTCCTGATATTTTATTTGATGATCATAACATCTAAGTATTACTAATGCATTTTCTTAAATAAAATTTAAATTTTAGATAGATGATACCTCTATTCAAGCTAAACATTGAAAATAAAGATGAGCAAAGGTGAAATTTTGTGATGATCATTTTGGTTGGATTAACAAATAACTAAGAAATATTTTGAATTTAATTTTAGATATTATAATTTTATTTTTATTAGAATGATAAGCCTAATTAAAATCACTCCTTTAAGGGGCAATAACTAAATTTTATTTTAATTAATCATTTTAGAAACAATATTAGGATTTTAAAATCTCAATAAAAAGTCAGCCATCTAAAGAATTATTTTATTCTTAATAATATAATTAGAATTTTTATATTAATAACTTATTTTAAAAAGTGTATTGCAATTATAATAATTGATTACTTAAAAATAAAATTATAATTAAAAATAATAAAAAAGAAAAACCTATTATTAATAATAATCAAAAGTGTTCGATTAGAGCATAGCTTCTAAATATGTGTAGTTGGGTTTATCAGATTGATAAAATAATACTAAACTCATCAAAAAAATTTTGTTCAATACATAATTGAAAAAATCCAAATTTAATATAGTATGAGTGTATTAGCAATAAGGAAAATCACTTCAGAGTGAACCAGGGATTTACTAAGCCCAAACAATGGACTTATTATGTGGCATAAGAAAATTCTTATATAGTAATAACAATCCAATCTGGGACTAAAATGTGTAACCATTTTGCATGATTATGCTCAAAATTATTAAGACGATTCTATCATCAAATCATGCAATTATGTAATCAAATGATCATAATCTTATTTTCCTTTTAAAAACACCGAATTAGATTCATTGTTCGATAATGCAATTTCATAATCGAACACCACTCATTTTATCCATGCATAAGAGAAAAAATCTTGTCATTTTATCACAATTTAGATACATTAATCCAGATCAAATAGTGCTTTTTTAATCCAAGCCATTTCATCATGTTTTTCTCATGATGAAATAATCTAGGAGCCTTTAGATCGAGCGGTTCTTGTGTTATGGCTCTTTTAGACATTATTTGAAGTCATTTGGATTTTCATAATTTATCCATAATGATTAATTAATAAGTTTGGTAAGTACTTTTTGTAATTAAAAAATGTTTATAAATAAGTCATTTCCTGAATAAAATTGATTGATGAATTTTTTACAAAATTTAAAGAAAAATTTTCAAGTGACGACGTTTAAGCCATTAGCACCTAGTGCTCATAATCACATCCATATGCTTTGTCCTTCACATATCAAACTAGTAATCTTCACTTTCTTCTCAAATGAGTGAAGTTTTTCATTTTTTTATTTAATTCATTTAAAATACTTGCACCTCATTCAATATTTTTTAAGTATAAATTTTTCTGTATTCATTTTTTTCTATTATTTGGTTATTATAAAGTTTTAACCTACCAATCATTCGGCAATAGAGTTATATTAGTTATTTTTGTTTTTGTTATATTTTTGTAGGGGTAGATAAAGGCTTCATTTTAAGCTAAATCACTTGAAAATAATTTTCCTATCATTTTTTATCCATACAAATTTTTTGATATTTTTTTAAAAATTTATTATGAAAAGAAAATCAACATATTTTTAAATAGGGTAATTTTTTTAAAAAATAAATTTAATATTTACAAAAACTCATTTTAAAGACATACTTATTTTTATTAAAAAATATATATTAAAGAATTCTTTTAAATATTTTAAAAGAAAGACAATTTTTTATTCTAAACAATTAACCCCTTCCTTTTTAAATAATACTTCATAAAGACATATGATGTAGTTTAGGTCTACAAGAAGCGGATGAATTGTTATGAATAAAAATTTAAGTTTCTCACAAAAATACTCAAATAAGTTTCTTAAAAGGATTTTATAAAAGTTTTAAGTTTATATTAAAAACATTAGTTTTTTAAATAAGAATAATTTATATGAAAAAACATGAAATAGGAAAATTAATGAGAACTAAAATGTACAACAATGATATTGAGGTGATTCTACTTAAACAACTACATCTAATCCCATCAAAATCTATGAAAAAAATTATAAAAATCATTTAGCAAAAGCCTTATTTGCTAGACCCTCATAAAAGAAACAATTTATGATAGCTTCACAGCAAAATCAAATGACAATAGGGGAAAAAGATTTAGTGACATAAAATAAAAATCAATATGACCAAACTCCTATGATTAAGGAAATGATTAAAGAGCCACAACAATCTTAAATAAATCAATTAGAAATAGAGAAAATTAACAACTTAACTGACTTATGAAGAATGCTATAATTAAGAATGTCACGACTAAAGGAAGTAGCTACAGTAGTGACAATTATCATGGGCTACTAATGGCTTAAAAATATTTTTCTTATTGCATAAACATTCATCAAACCATTTTGTTCAAAACTTCTCTTATTTATAGACTTTTTCTAATCGCTAAAAGCATTTATTAAACAAGGAAAGAAGCATTATTGTATTTTCTATTTTTTAGTTGAAAAATTATTGTTTAAATAAAATATTCTAAAGGCTTAAAAAAACTGGAAGGGATGATGCACAAGAGTCGCTCAATATAACGAACTAAGATTATTTGTTCAAGAAAACTGAATGTTGAATGATGAGATTTTATGAGAGTGTTTAGAAAAAGAATTTCATCGGAACTGTTAAATTTATCTTGATCTTTTGCCTACATTTCTTAGGCTTTATAAAAAAGATGGAAAAGATCAAGATCATTTGATCATGAAATTGCATGATTAGAAAGTTCTACTTAGTCCTGCAATTTAGAAGCAAGTTGTGTAAAAACAAGGCTTAACTTTATTCTCATATTATGAAAGTGACTAAAGTTGCTTTGTATATAAAGCTTACATGTTTCTCAAAGTCAACTTATTTTGGGTTGACTACCCCCTATTTTGCTCAAAGGGTCATTACTCATATTGTTAGTGATGATTTACAAATTGTATATGTGGATAAGAGAGTATTGACCCATTCTAAGACCATAAAAATTATTTGTAGTTGTACTTACTATCACAATTGACCGAGGAGTTTTGGAACTTGCATTGTAGAACGGATAATGGTAACCAGCATGTTTTAGGTGTTGTAAGGACCTCTGGTTCTTTCATTAATAATTAGTATTATTATAATTAGCATTTATTTTTTTAATTTATTATTATAATTAAATTGTGCATTTTACAAAAGTTATTTAAAAATAGTAAGATATAATAGAAAGATAAAATGAATTCAAGATAACAAAAAAAGAATTAAGTTTTTTACTACTAAGGATTATTTTAAAATATTAATTTCAATAAAATTTAACTTTTGTGACTTATGACAAATATTTCAATCAGGCTTAACATTTTAATCAAAGTAAAATTAAAGTCTCTAAAATTTAATTCAAAGTGTATCTTTTGATAGTTTGTTACTCAAACTAAAATGGTTTTTATAGGAATTTGCTTATACTACACTTCTTCAAGTTTTCCCATTAATACAAACATTATCTATCTAAAATTTAAAACTTAACTTCAAAAATTTATTATAAGTACTTAGTGTTTATTATCAATAAACAAAATACCATGACAAGAGGTCAATAACACAATAACATTTCTATTTTGATGATAATAAAATATTTAATAAAATTAGAAAAACAAAAATTATTTATAAAAGGAGTATACAAATAGTTAATGATGAACTTCTCTTACATGTATGTCATTACATGATTAATGCTCTCCTTTAATTTATGACTATTTCTTTGGAATTATTTCAATTTCTATTGTTTTGTATTTTTTACTATCATTTAAAGTTAATCTAAATTTTGTAAATTATTAATAAGCCTTAAATTTTAAGAAATTTCTAAGAAATTTTTGAAGTAGTTTATTTTTTAAAGAAAATCACTTTGTTCCAATTACACTTCATTGAATAGTCTAGCTCACACAATCCTTTTCAAATTGATTTAGTTTATTTTTAAAGCAATTATAGAAACAAATTATTTATGGTATATTGTATTCTGATTGATTCAAAATTTGTAAAAAGGATTAATTATTATGATTGTTGGCATACTTTTCTGTTTGTTTAATCAAACAATACATGTTTAACACTTTATTCTAACATGCATATTCACATTGAAACAAGTTTATGTGTAAAGAACAAGTGATTCATTTTTTAGTGTTCTGCAAGCTTCAAGAATTGAAGACGTGCATTAGTTTTGTTAAGATTTTTTTACTATAAAATAAGATGTTAGCTTATTTATTTTAGGACAATTTTATAATCTTAATTTCAAATTATATTTAGGCATCCAAATTATTCAATCATCTTCTTGATTTAGCAAATAAATAAGAATCAATTTTTTAATCTCTCAAAGTTTTTATTAGTTTAAATCTTAAACTATTCATTAATTTAAGAAACACGATTCTTATTTTCAATCATTTTTTCCTAGGTCAAAATCACACCTTTATATTTTTAAAAAATTCTTTTATGTTTATTATTAAAAATAAAATAATGAACTCAAGGATGTCACTCAATAACACGTCAAGTTCACATAACATCAACATATCATTCGAATGAGGATATGGGGTGCAAGAGACTAAACAATGTCAGCACATAGAAATGCAGTGTAAATAGACTCAAGTTCTGATCTACAAGAGTCAAACTCTTCAATTTTCTTCCATGTCTTTGAAAAAGAATCTTCTACTTATTTCCACTCCAAACACAACATGTTCAAGAGTTAAACCTTAGAAGTCAATGTATTAATGCTAGCTTTTAGTCTAGCAATATATTTGGTGTGATTATTGAAAATGAAAAATGAAATTTGAAGTTTATTTTTTATTTCTCCTGGTAATTAAAAAGGTTTTTTGTCGTCTTCCACCTTTGGGTTTTGGCTTCCAAACCTAATAATTGGTACCAGAGCCTGGTTTTTTTTTAATTGCTGTTTTGACATCTGCTCTAGAAGGAAGAAGCAGAGGAAGCTGGCCACGACAGAAGGAACAGGCAGAGGAGACAGGCCATGGCAGGCCACGATAGATGGAAGAAACAGAGGAGCCAGGCCGCGGCAGGCCTCGACAGAAGGAAGAAATAGAGAAACGAAGTGGATCTTTAAGTCTCTAATGCAATGAGAGATAGGCAATAGCAGCATCTACGTAAACGTTAACATGGGCAAGGAGCAGTTACAGTCAACACCGGTAAGGTAACCAGCATCAACGTCGGCCACAGCAAGTCAGCGTGAACGTTAAACCCGAGGAAGATGAAGCAGTTCGAGAAGGCTGTGAGGAGAAACCTGAGGAGAACGACGAGGTCCGAGAGCAAGAGGGTGTCGAATCCTACAGAGAAAGAGTCGACGGGAATGAAACCGAGAGCGGACGACAACGAGTGAAGGACCCTTCGAGGCACGGGGAGAGTGATTGTCATAGGAGAAAGAACGAAACAGTTTGCAAGAAGGGAAAGATTTCGAAGGCAAGAATGCGGGCAGTGCGAAATAGTTTGCAAGAAGGGAGAGATTTCAAATACAAGAAGGCGGGCAGTGCGAGCAGCAACTTTGGCAAGACTCAAGGAACGCTTGGAGGGAGATTGGGTGGAAGAGCTATTGAGAACTCCCATTACAATGCAAGAAAGATGGGTAGAAGAGAGAAGGCCAGAGATGCTGCGAATCCTCTAGATTTTGTCAGTCCAAGAGGTCTTGTAGAGTTGAAAGGAGAAAGAGCTAATGTAACCAAGAATATTGAGTCTATCTCCTCTCTTGAGCCTGAGAACATGAAGTCCTTGAAGGAAGCAGAGCGTTCGGGTTATGATGTTTCTGTTTCGTTTGAAGGTACAAAGACACTTAGTGTCTTGAAGCGAAACAAGGGCATTGGGCCTCAAAATGGAGCAATCTTGGTTGCTAGCGACAACAGAAAAGAAGAGAATGAAGTAAAATTGCATTCAAGGAGGGATGCACACAAAGGAAAGCATTCAAAGAGGGATGCACACAAAGGAAATTTTAAAATCTATGATCAGATTGGAGTTTGATCAACGAAAGGTCGAAACATGTGCTAAAAGAGGAAGCTTTGAATCATGCAAATGGTGACAGAATAACTCCTGGGCAGCATGCCATTGGAGATGAAACAGAAGTTACTACAAAAGATGAAGAACCTCAGTATTCTAATCCGACAGATAGTGGATGCGAGACCGAGGTGGGTGTGGATAACAAGAGGAAGTATGACATCACAGGATGCATGGATGTCCACCCCGATGAACATGATGATGGTGACTTCGCCAAAAGAATCAGCCTCATTTACTCTTAGGATTCAACTTGTGCTAAGATTCCAAGAGTTCTGTTAGGATTAGCTTATTTGGACTGAAGATCGTACAGTAGATGTTTTGACTAAAGTTAGGTGTAGTGAAGTTTGAATCAAGTGGGAGTGTTAGAGTTAGATTCAAAATAGATTTCTATTATTTCAGTGGGGTTAGTGGGTTAGTAAGTTGGCGTATTTAGTGGGTTAGTGGGTTAGTCCGTTGGCGTATTTAGTGGTAACGTGGACCTGTTTGTTAGGAAGTGTTTAGACTATTTAAGTATGTAATTCGGTG
This sequence comes from Vanilla planifolia, assembly GCA_023846275.1. NCBI lineage: Eukaryota > Viridiplantae > Streptophyta > Magnoliopsida > Asparagales > Orchidaceae > Vanilla > Vanilla planifolia. The sequence continues at coordinate 7,023,570 of JAIUJO010000015.1, read as the reverse complement.
TGATTGATGAAAATGAAAAATTCGCACTATTTCTTTTCCCTGGTAAAGCAAACTAGTATTTCCCTAATCTTCTTGTGTTGTTTTTTCTAAGGAATGCATAACTGCCTCCGATCCCAGACTAGGCAATAAATTGATTAAGGTATGGAGCGATCTTAGCCCAGGTGATAGAGCAACCCATCTCACATTCTCTGTGCTCACACTACTTGCTAAGGAAAGCATGCGAACTAAGCCCCTCCTGATTTGCCTATTATGGCCCCCTCTGGGGATCATTAACATACACTTTCCTTACCTTGTTTAGCATAAGGACACTAACTTCAATGGATTGGAAAAAAAAACAAACAAACCAAAAAGAGTACGAGGTCACAAAGGTACTTGTGCACCTTGTTCTATTTGACTATTAATTAGAATAGAATCTTCTATTTATTATATTTATATTATATTATAGTATAGTAAAGAAGTTCCCAAAAATCAATACCACAGAGGGGGGACCTCGTGTTGACTCACTTGGTTTGTTTTGTTGAACACATTAGGCTGTGGAGAGAAGTAATCTTCATCGAATCAATGCAAAATTCTTTTTCGCTCCATTTCAGCCCATGGTTGATGGAGCCTTCTAGAAGCATGACATAGCAGTTGAATGCGCTTTCTTTTAGCGTACTGATGAACAAGTTGATTCTGAAGGCATCTTCATTGGCTATATCCTCCCTATGAAAATATACCTAAGGAATACATAGAATATATGACATCTGTTGATGTACTTCATCGCCACGACATATACATAACCTTTGAATTCATATGAATCCTATGTGGCACTCTTGCGTCATATGGCTCCATTCTTTGTAGTGGGAACTTCCTGAATCAACAGGTTGGTAATTCATGTAATACATGATATCCTATCACTCGCCATCCTTCTCTTCTTCGAGAAGAGAAGGGGAACTTCACTTGACAATTGACGGGAGCCGGGTTTGAGGATTACACTTGGGGGTCCGCACTGGTTAACTAGACAGGATTCTGGGAATCTTTTTTGGAGAACTTTTGAATCAAGTTAGGTGCTCACGTGGTTCAATCAGATCAACCAATGAGAGGTTTACAGAATAAAGAGTTTAGTAAGGGCCAGAAGATTGATAGAAGAACATGGTCGAAGTCATTGTTGTGTTCAACTCTGCAGGTTGACTTGTTGGAAGGGATTTCTTTCTGTCGTCTGTCTTTCCTGGCCAAAGGTTGTTTCATATGCGGGTCTTCTTTTAATTTCATCTCAGGAAAATTTCGAAGGGCATTCACATTAAGCGTCATGGCATTATGCAAGTTGAGTTGTTATTGTGAAGTTCATAACAGCTAATTTGATGGCCAGAAGTTCTTAGTGGTGGACTAGAAGTACCTTACCTTTTTGTACCCTAGTTTGAAGTTGTTGTGAAATTTGTTGATTAGACATACTTATAGAGAATCTGACCTTCTAATGTATGATACTGGATCTTCTTGCGATGTCAATAGGTAGGTTTAGTGAATCCAAAAAAGTGAGGCTTTACTTGATTAGTGGACCTTAGTGACCTTATTATTCGGACCTACAAAAAGCTGAGTTTTCTTGCTTTCTTTCATCACAGCAGTTGAAAAAATTTAAAGTCAAAGTAGCAGAATAGTAGTTCCATTATCCACCTTTAGAGACATTTTGGAAGGGGGTTCCCTTTCACACATCTTGGCCGAGCAAGAAATAAGTGCTTTGTTGATTGAAGGTGGTCTCTTGTTTACTCCTAGACATAGGATAGAGGATCACTTTACATCCATAGTCTTCTTTGCATTTTATTCTTCTTTTGTCTTGTCTCCCAGATTCAAGGAGTAAAGGAGCAAGAGTTCTCTCTCGTAAGTGGCTTTCTAGGAGGGAAGTGGGCTTCAATCAATGGAATTCTTTGTTGGTTCGGTTCAAGGGGTCCGGTTTCTTGGTTTAGTGTGGAGGGAGGCGCTCTTTGTTGAGGGGACATGTTGTAATGTGAAGCTGGGAATACTTGCTTGAGTCAATGATCAATGCTTGAAAATAGGGCTTGGGTGCTGGCTTCAATGTTTCTCCTCCTCGTATATCTATTAATTGTTTTTCTCCTCATTAGCTCTCAAACTTCCAAAAGAAACTCCCCTTTCATTCCATGCACACAATCTGACTCAGAAAAATAAGCATAATGGCTTAAAGTCTTTTCACAATCAATGGTCAAATAGGCTTTCTTCTCAATCTCTATCGACCTAAGTCCCCTTCTTACATTCACCAAAAAGAGGAATCAAAATGGACTACTGAAAAATTTAAAGTGGATTCAAAGAAAAGAAGAAAGATGGAATTGGAGCTTCCTAGCACCTCTACTCTCATCCACCAAGTCTCATTTAACTTTTCTATTCAATTACAATATAGAAAGTGTGAACTCTGCGATTGCCGCTTTCATGAGGACAGGTTTGGATCGGAGTTGTTCATTCAAGTCAAGCCTTTATCTACAAAACTTCCTTCTTTTCTTCTTTTGACAATAGATGATATGGAGATCCGCTTTGCTTGTCAATTATTTGTGTCATACCCAACTTGTCACCATCATGTCCACATGAATTGGACCAATATATGGAGAGACTTTGCTTCTTTGATCATGCCACAAAAACTCTTTCATATCTTTATCTAAAGAATATTCTCAAAAGTCCCCCCTCAACCCCTTGACCTAGCTAAACTAATTGAGCTGAGATTGACTTAGTCGTAGAGACACTTTTCTTGCTAATCAACTTCCTGTCTGATTATGAATTAGTAGTCGAGTAACAATAGTAGTTGATCACTCTGAGTTAGGGGTAGGGGAAGTGAGCGGAGCCTTCATTCAATGGAGGATACTGTAGATAAGTATTTAATTAAGCCTTAGAAACTGTTAGTTATCTTCGGTGGGAGGGCAAAACGCCTTCCTTGACTTTGATTTATAATTCATTATCCAGTCAATCTGCCTTAAGGAGAGAGTCTATGCCCCTACCTTATGAACTGATCGGCCTTATGTGGAACAGGTCTTTAGTCTGAAAGTAGAATACCTCAAAAAGGGAGAGAATTTCTTGTTGCCTGGATTGAATGATTCCATTCCACTACTGATGAAGGTTTCAGTTGTTAAAAAAACCTTTGTGACAAAGTATCATACTAGTTCATCTCTTTTTCTAGGTTAGGGCCTCCAAGGGCCACCATAGGGGAACTTCTAGCTGTGACTTAGTAGCTAGTCAAAGATTCCGCTTGAGAAGCCTATATCTGGATCAAGTGCATCCTCGACCCCTATAGTAATAGTCTTTTTTTGTTAGGCACTCAATAAGGGGTTGGGAAGGGGCCTTTGAGGATCTGTTGACTTGAGCTTGAGCATGGAGCTTGTCTTCTTGACAGACCCATTCTTTTTCTTTGAAAAACTTGGCTTGTTCGCTTAATAGGTCCTGGTCACTACTAGTTAGTTTCACTATACTTGGATAGTCTTCATATATATCTTCCATATAGATTATCCGATTTCTTAGTTGGTGCTATTTCCTAATGCCTGGATTTCTTCGACTTAGAAAAATAGAAAGCGACAAGCGAATTTATAGAAATTTTAGCAGTTGCAAGATTTAATGGTCGAATTAGCTAGAGAGTCCCTGGTTAAACAAGGTAAGGCATAGAGTTTCCAACAACAAGGCCTACTTTGGTAGTTTAGACTTTCTTAGCATATCATTTGGACTATCAATCTTCCATTGAGGAGAATACCAGTTCAAACTTGTAGTAAAGGGAGGTATGTATTCTCAGAAATGGGATCCTATTCTAGATTATGATTGCCAAACTAATGGGATCTGCCTCACTCTGCTTTTCTTTAGGTGCGATACATATTACATATGACTAAAGAGAAGAGGGCCCGACCTGATGCGAAGTTGGAGTGATTGACTTCTTCAATGAGTTAGTTTTTCCCACCTATGAAAGCTGAAGTCTAAAGCCCTTGATTGTTCAACAAGATAAGGAGGAGGGCAAAACCTTGACATCCAGTAATAGCCCCTACCTGTCGATGAAAAAATGGGATTTGAGAGGAACACCTGCAAGCTAATCAGAAAGATTTGGATTGAAAAGAGTTGTTGGTCAAACCGGTTTGGATGAATGGAGTAGGATTAAGGGGTTGATGGTATGTGAAAGGAAGCTTATGGGCGAAGTCGAGGGAAGAAGTGGAGGGGTGATTTGAAGGTACTAGGATAAAGAAAATTATGGTAAGGTTGTGGAAGGGTAGATCTCAGTTTCATATAGTTGTGAAGGCAATTTGAGCAAGCTAAACTCTTGCAAAGAACACAAAGTAGGTAGATTACTTATTTCAAGAGCAATAGTCAATAAAAAAACCTAAATTGTTATCCTTCAAACTTGAAGTGAATGATTAAAGTGGAATTCTTCACTCCAAAACCAAAACACAAGTAGAACAACAAAATCTTTTCAACCAAGAATTTTGAAAAACCACATTCAAATAGATTCAAATATGCTAAAGTAGGTTAGTCAGATTGTGGCAACATTTCAACTTTTCTCACAGCTCAAGCACAAAAGAAAAGAGAAGCGGATATAAGCAAAGGGGGGGTTAGACCGAGGCTCGGTATATTTTCTTATCATTTTTATGAATAGTAATTCTTCTACTACTTTTTTATGTGATTCTACTGATTCTAATAGTTTGTGCCTACCCGGTAGGGGAATAGCTAAGAGAGTTTTGGATATCAAACCTGTGTCGATCAAATGAGAGGAAAATATTGGCTAGGAACACTGAAAATTCCATGAAATGTAGAATCACTAAGCCTTTCCAACCTGCTTGTGAAGAGCTAGGAACACCACAAAGAGAGCTAAGCAATGAAAGCAGAAGAAGGAGATCGCCAACCTCTACTCAATCAAACTCGGTCGGGTAGGCGGATCAACTTGAATCCACAGGGCCAATAGCTTCAAAGGAACCGAACAGGGTCTAGGGTTTGGCACAATATATGAAACTTCTTTTTGAAGAGGTGCCCTAGCGCTTTCATATTGATAAAAGAGTCAGCTTCTGGGATGTACCTCACTCAGGATTGGGGGACGTTGACTATGAAAATAAACGAAGATGACGCTATGCCTGTAGCTTTAATAACTGATCGAACAAATGATTGATATGAGAAGTCGAAGAAGAAAGCCCACATATATATACCAGGGTTTGGCTAGTCTAGTGCCTTAAGCAATTATAGAACTTGATGCAAGACAAGGTCTATAATATAGAATATGAAGTCACTAGCCAAAAGTCAATTCCATAAGCATCAGAACTGAGGGTCGGGTTACCTTCTAGGGAACCCAAGGGCCCACCCTCTGAGGAACTTTGATAAGAAAAAGAAAAAAGGAAGAAGACACGGGGTTGGGAGTATGTCGCTATGTAATCGAGGTCTAAGGAATCCCTTTCTTCTCGACAAAAGGTCCCACTTGGATTCCACTTATCCTCATAGGATGAACATCCTGACCTCTCAAAGATAACCAGCGACAATTTCTTGCAAGGTTCCTCAAGAGGAGCTTCAAAGTGCCGACAACCACCACCGCCCATGGAGGCAGGAAGGACAAGATCCCAAGAGAAAAACTAAAGGAGGCCCTCCGGAAACAAGGGAAGCCTTGAAGTGGATCTATCTACAAAAGGCATAGGGTATTAGCGTAGAGGGCTCCTCCACGAATTATGTTGAAGTTGGGTTAAGGCATGAAGAGTTACCTCTGACAGGTACCCTACCTAAGGAAATCCTAGGTTCACCATGGAGATGTAGTCCCTAGAGGATTTTGACTGGTGGAGATGGTTCATCATGGACTGAGACGAATGGGGTGGACAAAAGAGGACTCGATGAGTTCTGGAGAGCATGGAGAAGTGAGAGAAAAAGAAAGAAATTCTTCCACCCTTCGTGGGTTTGCAGTTTGGGAGGTAGTTAGAGGTGATATCATCCATCATCGACCTTGAGCTGCTTCTCGAGCCATGATGGGTCTGTGACCTTTTTGTTGATACAAATCAGTTAGCCAACTAAAGAGAATGAGTCAAGAAGTTCCCCAAAAAAGATACCCAATGGTCTTTTCCCCGGAGGAGGCCCTACCCCCGATCTTCAATAGTACACCTACAGGGGCCCCACTTGAGAAGGGTGAAAGCTCAACCTTGCAGTTCAAAGTCTATAAGCAATTATTGTCCTTGTCAATCTTCTATTTGTTCTTTCCTTCAATTGTTTCAAAGACTAAGGGTGTATACCACCATTTCCTACACTCTATGCTTTTAATCGTAGATTATTCAGGGTATCATGATGTCTTTCTAAGGGATGGCAGGTCTATTCATTAGTTTTGATTTGTGTGGTACAATTGCATGGAATGTAGGTAGTGGTCATGACCTGTTTGTTAGAATAAATCGTTGAAGGTATTCAATCAATCATAACTGAGATAAAGAGCCTAAGAACTATTCCCTTCAATCGTTCTGATGATAATTGGTGGTACTGATGATAATTTGACACCGCTATAAACGAAAGTTGTCGAATTGGCCTATTTCTTTCATGTACCAATTGAATGGTATAAAGAAGTGAATTGAAGTGAAATGAATTGAAGAATCAATATAAGTATGTGGGAAAAAACTTCTGACTTGCCTTTTTTAGACAACTGAAGCTTCTTCAAAAAGTGGGGGTACCTTTTAAACTATTCATTTCAACAAAAGAAGCTTATGCTATATTCTATTTCGTTTCAATGAAGACTTGAACAATCCATTTGAAGTAATAAATCTTGTTTGGATTTCAAGATAAACATTATTGAACCCTTTCATTTTGTTGTTTTTTTCATTCTATTTATGTGATGTCAATTTGGAATGATTTTGTTTCTTTTGTCAATTATATTTAAATCTAAGATTTCTATACAAGTTATAGAACAAGAGGTTATAATTCGAAGAAGAACATGGTATCAAAATTTCCTATTTTAGTTTTTGTGTCAGAATTGAGTCTTCGAATCTAGAATAGAACCATAAAAGAAGGAACCTTTTCCAACGAAAAAAGAACGCATCAGCTTTTCTCTCATATCTTGTGCTTATACTCTTCTGACCCTGGTTGATTTCTCTCTCAACAAAGCTCTAGAAAAAAGGATTCTTCGTTGGTGGAATACCAGGAAATTTGAAATCCTTTTGAATGATATTGAAGAGGAAAATGTTCTAGAAAAATGGATGGAATTCGAAGAACTATTCTTGTTCGACAAGATGATAAAGGACTATTAGGAGACATATATACAAAGGCTTCGTGTAGAAATGCACAATGAAATGATACAATTGGTCGAAAGACACAATGAATCTCATTTCCATATCATTTTACATTTCTTTACCTATCTAATCAGTTTCAATATTTTCACAAGAATTTCCATATAACTTTCAATGATATAATCAAAGCTTTTTTTATTCTTTTCATTGTTGATTTATGCTTTGGATTTCACTCGACCCATGGTTGGGATCTAATGATTTGTTCAATTTGCAATTTATTTTTATTTGCGCAAAAGGAGAAAATAATATCTCTTCTTGTTTCCATTTTTCGAGTGATTATATATGTAATTAAGAAATATGGGATCTTCCATTTCAGAAATCGTGTCTCCATCGCTTGTTAAAATTTATCATTCAATGAATGAATGAAGAATTCATCAGATCTCTCGATATCAATTCAATTAGATTCTTTTTTTCGTGTATAAAGAAAGCATTTTTCATCTAACTTATTCTTTATACTTCTTATACTTCTACTTTTTCGGCTCAAGGTCTTCATACTGTGTTACAGTTACAGTCAAATTCCAATAATTTTTAGTACAATCAATACAATGGCCAATTTGTCAATAGGGACTTCTGCCAACTACCTATCCAATTTCTTGCAGAAATTTCAGGATCAATGATTGGACCATGAAAAAATGAAATACATTTTCTTGTGTAAACGAACAGATGACTCCATCCATTTCTGTATTGATCATTATAGATGTAATAACTTGAGCATCTCTTTCAAATGCATATCCCATTTTTGCACCAAAGGGTTACAAAAATCACCGAGAAGCAACTGGTTGAATTTTATGTGCCAATTACTATTTAGAAAATAAGCTAGTGTATATTGAAGTTCCACTAGTTGTACTTCTTGATACTATATTTGAAACAATTTTTAGTATTCCTTATTATATGCAATTGAAAAAAAAAACTTGCTAATGGTAAAAAAGGATCTTTAAATGTAGGAGCTGTCCTCATTATACCCAAGCAATTAAAATTAGCCCCTACCCCCACCCCTCAAGAAGCAACTGATTGAATTGTACTTGCCAATTGCCATTTAGCTATAACCTAGTCGTTGTTGAAGTTCCACAAGATGTACTTCTTGATACTGTATTTGATGAGATTTTTCATATTCCTTATGATTTGTAATTCAAAAAAAAACTTACTAATGGTAAAAGAGGATCTTTGAATGTAGGAGCTGTCCTTATTATACCCGAGCGATTCGAATTAGTCCTTTACCCCCACGCCCCCCCCCAATCGTATTTCTTTGAAATGAAAGAAAAGATGGTCAATCTTTCTTTTCAGTGTTATCATCCTAATCACCAAAATCTTCTTGTGATAGGTCTATTCCTGGTAAGAAATATAGTGAAATTGTCTTCACCATTCTTTCTCCTGACCCTACTATGAAAGATGATGCTCACATATGAAATATCCCATATATGTAGGCAGGAAAAGAGGAAGGGGTTAGATTTATCTTGATAGTAGCAAGAGTAACAATATAGTTTCTAATGCTATGTCGGCCGGTATAGTGAGTCGAATAGTATGTCTAGAAAAATGAGGATATGAAATAACCATAGTGGATGCAGAAAATGGGCATCAGGTGGTATATGTTGGTACAAGTGAAAAGTGTTGAATTCTTGTCAATCGATAGAATTATGTATGATTCCAAACAACCAAAAACTCTGAACAATTCAGTAATCCTTGCACTGAATTCTTTTCGATCGATAGATGTAGTGTTACATGTAGAAAAACAGACGATCTAGATAATTGCAGGGATCAAGTTCATGAGTGAGAGCAGGTAGATCAGTCGTGAGGCTACGAGGAAGTTCATATTACTAAGTCTTGTTTGCAAAAGAGCTGGGATTTAAACCCTGGTAGAATTCCACTTTGTTTCAAGTGTTTGTCCAACAAGGGAGGAGCACTCTAGAAAATTGATTAGTTATAAGACCTTCACTTGGAAGAAGTTCCCTAAAGGTATTTCCCTATAAGGGCCCCTCCCCTTTCCAAAAGTCACTCATGAATTGGACATCTCTCTCAAACTCTATGGTCTTCGGTAAGCCTTGATGCTTCACTATTCCCTTATCTCATTCAAGAAATTAGTGGCGATAAGAGAAGCATCCCTTACTTTCTGACATGCAGTCAGATGGACCATCTTTGAAAATCTATCAACATCAAACATTATACTACTGATTCCCTAGGCTATGCAGGGTAAGCCTAAAACAAAGTCAATACTGACATCTTCCAGCGTCTTCAGGGGAATTGGCAGACTTGTGTATATGTCGGTGTTTTGCTTTCCTTTCCTCCCTTCGCCATATGATAAACCCGACTCTCCCTACATCTTTGCTTTGGAAACATCTCTCTTGATATAAGGCCAGCAGAAATGGTTTTCCACCATGGTAATCAGTCTAAAGAAAGAAGCAATCCATAGGATTTCCCAAATCGTTCGTTCAAAGAATGTGAAATCAAAGTTGCCCCAGATAGAGCGGGATGTTGGTTCCAATCCAAATCATATTCGTTGCGAGCACATTACTTAGAGTACGAAACATCGATGTAAAGGTTTGAGGGATAAGTGAATCCTAGGTATGTCTTCCATACTTTTCAGTGTGATTGCTTACTATTCTAGTGTGCTAGATTCTTTTCAAGTGCTTGGGCTATGGTACATGAAAAAGTCACCCCAGAGTGGGCCCCCCAGGAGGGGAGGCCTCAACCCCCTTTGTTCTTTTCATGTATCAAAGCTCAGTCGAACCAACAGGAATTGACTCAACAACTGATTGTCAAATCATCGATCAGACCTTGGCTACTTTCCTAAAGGATTGAACAAGAGACTAAAAAAGTCCTACTTGAGCAGCAACTACATGACAGTAAGCTGATTCCAAGTTTGTAACTTGAGTATGCATTGATGATGAGAAGTTGACATTGTTAGGATCCATCTCCCCAGGTAAATGATCTGAGGAAGGAAGAAAGAAGCGAAGAGCAAAGTTCAAAAGTGGACAGCCCACTTGAGGAATTCATGCTTTAAAGGCCAAGGCATAGATATTAATCTAATATATCCCACTTCATGTAGAGTAGGGGGTCCATAACTTGCAACTCTAAAAGCTCCACTGAGGTCGTGTACAACAAACTGAACCACACAAGTAGTTGTGCACAGCCTACAATAATAAACAAAGAAGAAATTGTTGCTGCTTTTCCCATTACTAGTTGAAGTTGTAATTCTTTGGGCCTCTTTCTTGCCTTTCCCTACTTTTGGATCAGGCTTTGCTTTGGCTTGATTTCATCTACAATTTCCCAAGCCCATTAAAAGGACATCTATCAAATAGGATTCATCGTTGTGATGGATTTTTCACATTTCATAAGAGGGAAAAGTAACCACTGAAAAATGGGGGGCCCCTTCCTATTTGTATCAAAAAGATAGCTCAATTTCATATTACAAATCTTGTTGCAGCCTTTCCAAAGCTTTCCTCCCAGGATCAATGAATAGTTAGGTTGAGTTACATGCTCATATTCACATTGCAAAGTGATCATGCTAATCCAATCTAATTCTAATCTAATCAAAATGAAATATGGACATACAAAAAATAGAAAGCATTGGTAGCAACCTTTTTGACTTCATTAAGCCCATACATCACATCAAGAGAAAGAATGAAACAAGCAAACTCTTAGGAGGCGTGTCTCGTTGATATCATTTTGTATTGTAATTTTTCCAATTCAAAGATGGAAGTCAGAAAAAAGATAGAGGATTAAAACAAACCTGTCAAGTAGTTCGATTATGTTTCTTTGTAGCTCTTAGAATGAATATGAGCCCAGGCCCAGGCAACGTTCCCAACAAACATTTTTGAGATTCAGAGTTGCTAAAGTTCTAACAGCCCATATATTTCCAATTGACAAGAACCCCTCATTTCGGATTTGGGGTAACCACTTCTTGATCATCATCATCCTCATGGAGATCAAAGTCCTTCTGTCTAGATTTTGATCTGGGCTATTTACGGCTACAAACCCCCACTCTATTTCTTCAGAGTCATCAGGGATGACCCAATCTTTGGAGTCCAAAGGATTAATCTCTTTGGCAAGTATGGAGGAGGCTGGTTATCGTGCTCCAAACCTTATATACACTATGTTGGTAGTCATTTGTCTATGAGCGAACCTCGATCTATATTGTTGGCTTATTTGATTTAAGCTGATGGCCTGGTACCAAAAAATGTTGATCAAAGCAAGAAAAAAGCTATCTAGCTTCTACAATCCAAAAATCCTTGTTAGCTTTCTTCCTAAGGCTCTCCAAGCACTATGATAGGACATGGATCGATCTTGAATGAAAATTGGCTTCACAGTAATGTTGTACATAATATATAGGAGTCATAGTCCCTCTTTTCGACCAGACGAAGGGAATGTGAACTCCATTCTGGGGCTTAGCTTGACCTGAGGCCTACTATGGGAAAAAGACCTTTGGGGTGATTCAGAATTAATAAGGATGCGTAAGATAAAGAGGTGAGGTTACTAGCTTAATTATTTCTTTAATCGAAAAGGATGGCTAAGTTCCCTATCTACCTTGTAGGGCGTAGGGCCAATTATGATTGAGTTATGCTTTCATTTCTTTTTTAAAGAGCTTTTCATAGTGAGATCTTGATTGCTCTACTAGTGGAGAAAGCTGACGACAAGATAGAGCCAATCACTCTCTCGTTTGTCCACTTGTGCATGCGAGCATTGTCATGTGAATGGTGTTATTCTGTAGATCAAGGAATAGAGTCTATAAGATAGTAAAAATAGTAATAGAGAGAACTAAAGGATAGAGAGAGTTTGTTTCCATGGCACTTAAACTAAAAGAAGCACGGGAAGAACATAGCTTCCAGGCATACGAATGAAAATGATCAGAATGATGGGAGTGTGCTTTGCTCATTCAATCTTTTGAGTGATTAGGAGGTTAGGGAGTTCGTATTGACTCATGTACTAGAGAGGAAACCAAGCCAAGAGGAAGTTAGCCTATGCAGAGAAGGACCTTGAGGTGATAAGACCACTTTCTGTGCCAAAAAGTATCCACTCATTTATCTAATAAGGAGCAGGCAGGGTTGGAAGGGAATCCCATTTTGATTGACTCAAGTCATAGGGGTGGGGATCGTCAGTGGAGGGGCAAAGCACGTTTCAAGCTTGAACCAGTTCATGTCAAATGCTTTCGATCCAGTAGCTTTCCATTTTGCTAAAAAATAGACTAGCAAATGAGTGCCAATTCACTGATTGAGAATGGAGAATTGAAAAATAAAAGGTGCAACTGGATCTATATGGGGGGAAGAAAATCTAGGCTTTCTTAATTAGACAACTCACATTTTGTGGAAGGGATAGGCCAGCTTTCAAAGGCATAAATCGCTCTATTTGACATGTTCATAAGTTCCTCCCTTTTGTCTTTGAGACATTCCCCCAAAGGCCCTTAGGAGAAGTGGGATCAGGGTAGAAGGGCTTGATCAAATACTAGTCTTTACCGAAGGAGTGTAGCTACAAGCATAACAATGCACAAACCTTTCCATAAGGCCAAACTAAGAAAATCAACAACCATAAGTGCTCCCGGTCCCAGACCAGGTGATAAAATGATTGAGGTGTGGAGCAATCCTAGCCCAAGTGATAGAGCAACCCATCTCTCATTCTCTGTGCTCACTCTACTTGCTAAGAAAAGCATGCAAACTATGCCCCTCTTGAGTTTGCAAGTTGGGGCCCCCTCTGAGGATCATTAGCATACACTTTCCTTACCTATTATGTCTTTAGCATAAGGACACTAGCTTCAATGGATTGAAAAAATAAAAAACAAACAAACCAAAATGAGTACGAGGTCACAAAGGTACTCGTGCACCTCGTTCTATTTGACTATTTCTTAGAATAAAATCTTCTATTTATATTATTTATATTATTCATATTATATTATAGTATCATAAAGATGTTCCCAAAAATCAATACCCCAGAGGGGGACCCCGTGCCGACTCGCTTGGTTTGTTTTGTTGAACACATTGGGCGTTGGAGATAGAGTAATCTTCATCGAATCAGTGCAATTCTTTTTCGCTCCATTTCTGCCTATGGTTGATGGAGCCTTCTGGAAGCATGACATAGTAGTTGAATGCACTTTCTTTTAGTGTACTGATGAACAAGTCTATTCTAAAGGCATCATCATGGGCTATATCCTTCCTATGAAAATATATCTGAGGAATACATAGAATATATAACATCCATTGATGTACTTCATCGCCACGACGTATACGTATTCTTTGAATTCATATGAATCCTATGTGGCACTCTCGCGTCATATGGCTCCATTCTTTGAAGAGAGAACTTCCTGAATCAACAGGTTGGTCATTCATGTAATACATGATATCTTACCACTCGCCATCCTTCTCTTCTTCGAGGAGAGAAGGGTAACTTACCTTAACAATTGAGGGGAGTCGGGTTTGAGGATTACACTTGGGGGTCCCCACTGGTTAACTAGACAGGATTCTGGGAATCTATTTTGGAGAACTTTTGAATCAGGTTTGGCTCTCACAAGGTTCAATCAGATCAACCAGTGAGAGGTTTACAGAATAAGGACTTCAGTAAGGTCCAAAAGGTTGATAAAAGAACCTGGTCGAAGTCACTGTTGTGTTCAACTCTGCAGGTTGATTTGTTGGAAGGGATTGCTTTCTATCATCTGTCGTTCCTGGCCCGAGGTCATGTCACATGTGGGTCTTCGTGTAATTGCACCTCAGGAAAATTTCAAAGGCCATTCATATTAAGCGTCATGGTATTATGCAAACCGAGTTGTTAGGGTAAAGTTGATCAACACTAATCTGATGGCCAGAAGGTCTTAGTGGTGGACTAGAAGTACCTTAGCTTTTTGCACCCTAGTTTCAAGTGCCTGTGAAATTCATTGATTAGACATGCTTTTAGAGAATCTAACCTTCCAATCTATGATACTAGACCTTCTAGCGACTTCAAAAGGTAGGTTTAGCGAATCCAAAAAATTTAGGCTTTACTTGACGAGTGGGCCTTAGTGACTTGATTATTCGGTCCTACAAAAAGCTAAGTTTCCTTGCTTTCTTTCATCACAGTAGTTGAAAATTTAAAGTCAAAGTAGCAGAATAGTAGTTCCATTATCCACCTTTAGAGACATTTTGGAATAGGCTTCCCTTTCACACACCTTGGCCGAGCAAGAAATAAGTGCTTTGTTGATTGAAGGTGGTCTCTTCTCTACTCTTAGACATAGGATAGAGGATCACTTTGCATCCATAGTCTTCTTTGCATTTTATGCATCTTCTGCCTCATCCCTCGGATTCAGGGAGCCGAGGAGCAAGAGTTCTCCCTCGAAAGTGGCTTTCTAGGTGGGAAGTGGGCTTCATTCAATGGAATGCTTTGTTGGTTCTATGCAAGGGTTCCAGTTTCTCGGTGAAGAAACAGGAGCTAGTCCCCTATTCAGTAGGATCAAAGAATTCATATTAGGATTCAGAGTTTGACAGATAGAACACAATTCTTCAAGCTATAACCGTAAAGCTGATGCACTGGCCAGCCTACCACTAGCTATAGCCCTCAGCCCATTTGAAACCATGTACATTTGCATTGAAGGATAAAGGCTTCTACCATGCTTACCAAAAGGTAATCCTATTTACACAAAACACAACAATAATGACAAAGAGATGAAGATCATCGTTTTTTGCTAAACTCAAGTAGGACTGAAGCCTTAGAAGTGGCTGTAGAAAAGGATTGGAGACAAAAATTGCTTGAATATGTAAACTAGGTTAGCAGATTCTATATAAGAAGAGTGCCCACTCAAAACCATATTAGACATCGAGCTGTACAAGACACTTGTGAGAACAGAGTCCTTTATAGGAGTGCCTTCGATTGATTCCTCTTAAAATGCTTGTCAAAGCAAGAATCTAAAGAAGCTTTGGAGGAAGCTCATGCTGGTGTTTGTGGTGGATACCAGTCAGAGACAAAGTTCTACCATCATTGAGGTGACTGGGGTAATACTGGTCCACCATGTCGAAAGACTCCATTAATTTCTCTAAGAGATGCCACGTTTGTAAGATACATGCAGTCTTCATTCGACAACCATCAGAACCTTGACATCTGATGGAAATGTATGTGATTGGCCACATCCAGCCTCCCGCATCTAAGAGGTATATGTATATTCTTGCTACCACAGATTCTTTTTCTAATGGGCAGAGGCCACACCATTGAAATGAGTAAAGGGAAATGATGTGGATCAAAAATCATCTAATATATCGGTTCGAAGTCCCGCTCACCTGATCTCCGATAATGGAATGGAACACCATTGAAAAATAAACAAATAGATCGACTTTGTAGAAAGTTTTAGATGCAACATTGTTTCTCCACACCTTTCAAAGCTACGGCTAATTGGCATGGAGAGGCTGCCAGTCAATAAAACACTTTGTAAGTTTCTCATTCCAATCGCCCTTATTCTTAGAAACGATCTTCATGAGAAACTTCGCGAAGGACCATTGGCATATTATATGCCTTATGCCTTGACATTGGTTGAAAAGCGGTCCTACCACTAGAAGTCCAAATCCCCACCCTTAGAGTGGCATTTCAGGAAGGCTTTATAGAGGACCAGAGAGAGCAACTTATACTCCAGGAGCTAGATGCTTCGGAGAAGAAATGATAGAGTTCTTGACAAAGGCTTGAAATCTACTAGGCAAGTGTATCAATAGCCTTCGATCAAAGGATTCAGAGATAATCTTTGAAGTCGGGAGAGCTAGTGCTAGTCGTAATTAAGCTTACGAATGTGATCCAGATGCAATACATTCAAACATTAGTGGGAAGGACCTTTTCTGATTCAGGAGGTGTCTTCTACTCAAGAAAAAGAAGTGTCCCCTGAATGCGACAATGTTCTCACACCAATTCATGCTCAATATTGGAAGAGGTATTACTCTGTTCGGGGACAGTTCCATCGTGCTACTCATACTTCATTATATGAGAAGGAAGTCCATTTCATTACTACCTTGACACAGGGGGCAAACCCTGGCCTCAGGGCGAGGAGTGAATCCCATGACCTATTCAAGTTTGGCGGAGTAAACTCTCATCATCATTTTTAGACTGGGGGTAGGCAACACACCAATCTCATCAACCCAAGAAACTAGTTTCATCACCACCTTCAAGTTCCTTGCCCACCAATCATTTATGAGAGGCTATTGTAGGCTACTTCAAGAGCTTGAAGTCGGGGAGCCCCCTCTGGGAGCTATATTAATATCAACAATTGCTACAAGGGTTCGTAGGTACTCTTGATAGAAACTGAACGGGTAGAAACTTGTAAAGTGTTGTATCAATTCACAGATGAAAATCGAAAATATGCAAATATTTTAGTAATTATGAAAGCCTACACAATTCCTACTAAAAAATAAATAGAGGTTACCAACATTATAAACATCAGAAATGATAGGATGATGACCCAGCTTGGCCAAGATATCCTGACTCCCAATGTCTTCACTGCCATAACTACGACTCTACAATTACGTAAAAAAATGCAAAGATCTGATGCAGAGGTAGTAGTCCTATCAAGTTCTTCTCTAGAAGCTGTCCTCTTGGCCTCTAATGATTCAACACAATGGCGTGCCTTTGCAAGCACGTGCTCTGCCAACATAAGCTCTCGCTCAATTATGTTCATCGTCTCCACACAATGTGAGACTCTGAACAACATGTTGTTTGGAGATCCTCCTTAGCATCTATCACGAACCTACAGTGGGCTGCCATACCAATGTCGCATCAACCTCTCCATGTAGTTAGTCAGGTCACCAAGCTCATCAGATAGGTCACCCAGTAATGTTGACACTTGGGTGATGGTCCTCCTAGCCTTTCTCATGAAAGGAAGAACAAGGAGGGGGGACAATGAGTCCTTATTGCTTATAAACTTGTCTACTATTGATAGTAGGACCTGGGAGACATATAGAGAAGCACTAGGTAAAAAGTCAGAGATGCGAGTCTCCACTATGATTCTTGCTCAATTTTTTTAAACGAAATAAGATAAGAAAATAAAGTACTAACTTAATATGTTAATCTAGAACTACAGCTTTTAGGGAGGAAGCAACCTAACAATAAGGATGGCTACCTTCCTAGAAGTTGTTTGGTGCTCAAAAGTCAAAACCCCCATTCCTTCCACCCCTTTCATGAAACATTAAAAATCTAATTGGTTGGAAAGAATCGGATGGTTGAATGACGGGAATTGAAGCTATGCATGGTTGATTCACAATCCACTTTTTTATCCACTTGGCTACATTCACTCCCACACCCACGCACTAGTTTCAGTCTTTATCTATGATCAGACTTTTTCTGGACCCTCCCTATGTCTGCTATCAAAGATCAGCTTTTCCAATCATTGTTGCTCATTTTTAAGAACTGAAAAAAGCAAAGTTTCTGCTCTCTTTTTAAAGCTTCTAGCAAACCTTCAAACAAAGAGGTTGGGTTGTTCACTTCATTAATTGGAGACCACTTTTCTAAAGTTTAGAATCGCGATCCTTAGAAGGGAGCCCCATGGGGTATTATGTAACAATGACACTACTATACTATCAAATGAAACATATGAAATGTAGGGAACTAGAATGAGTTGCCATTGCCATTCAATAAACGTGACCCAGGGTTGGGGCACCGATCATGTCAAAGCATTCTACTGAGCAAATTACATCAGTTGGTTCTAAGTTGGCAGTGATCCAGAAAAGGTCGTTGAACAGAGTGTTGAAGGAACACAACCTACCAAATGTGTTTTAGGGACCACGGGTCAAGAAGTTTCAGAGATGGCTCACTCATAATCGAATCAATTGAAGTCGTAGAAAGTGAGTCGACTTTCAAGGGATGGTGAATTCATAATCAAATGTCCTTCTTTTGATGTTTTTGATTCCTGACTTTTGCTGCCAAAGCAAAGGGGATGAGTAGGGAAGAGAAATGGCACAAACGGTATAAAAAGAAGCTTTTCTTCAATTCCTTAGAATGAATCTTTGCACTAGTCCAAAGGGAGTTTAGTTTGAGAGGGAGTTAGCTTAGTGACCGAGGAAGAAGAAGAAGAAGAAGATGTGGAAGATGAGGAAGAAGTGGAAACAAAAGACGAAAATGATGACGAAGAATAAGAAGAAGTGGAAGAAGAAGGAGAGTAAGAATAAGAGGAAGAATAGGAGAAATAAAAGGAGAAGAATAGAACAAGAAATAAAGTAGAAGAAGAATAAGAAGAAGAAGAAGAAGAAGAAAAAGGAAGAAGAAGAAGAAGAAGAAGAAGAGAAGAAGAAGAGAAGAAGAAGGAGAAGAAGAAGAAGAAGAAGAAGAATAAGAAGAAGAAGAAGAAGAAATAGAATAAGTAAAAGAAGAAAAAGAAGAAGAAGAATAAGAAGAAGAAGAGGAAGTAGAAGAAGAAGAAGAAGAAGAAGAAGGAGAAGAAGAAGAAGAAGAGGAAGAAGAAGTAGAAGAAGAAGAAGAAAATGAAGTAGAAGAAGAAAATGAAAAAGAAGAAGAAGAAGAGGAGGAAGAAGAAGAAGAAGAAGCAGAAGAGGAAGATGAGGAAGAAGAGGATGAAAAAAAGACGATGACGACTAAGAAGAAGAAGATGAAGAAAAAGAAGAATTGGAAGAAGAGAGAAGAGGAGGAAGAAAAGAAGAAGAGCAAGAAAATACGGATTAGGGATTTGGGGTTGGGGATTAAGGTTTGGAGATTAGGGTTTACGGATTAAAGGGGGAGAGATTTGGAATTAGTGATTAGAGAATATGGATTATAGATTAGGGAGAGTGGGATTAGGTTATAGGGATTAAGTATTAGGGATTAAGGATTAGGTATTAGGGAGGGACCAATTAGGTATTAGTAATGAGGAATTATGGATTAGGGCTTAGTGAATTGGGATTAAGGATTAGGGATTAGGTATTGTTTAGTAGCAATAAGGGATTAAGGTGTAGAGATTAGTGAATAAGTAATAAGGATTAGGTATTAGGAAATTTAGATTAGGGATTAAAGATTAAGGATTTGATATGGAGTAGGGATTTAGGTTTAGGGAAAAGGAAGAAGAAGAAGTAGTAGAAGAAGAAGAAAAAGTAGACGAAAAAGAAGAAGAAGAAGAAGAACAATAGAAGAAGAAGACGAAGAAAAAGAAGAAGAAGAAGAAGGAGAAGGAGAAGAAGAAGAAGAAGAAGAAGAAGAAAGAGAAGAAAACGAACAAGAAGAAGAAATAACAGAAGTTAGAAGAAGAAGGAGAAGAAGAAGAAGATGAAGAAGAAGATGAAGAAGGAGAAGAAGAACGAGAAGAAGAAGAAAAGGAAGAAGAAGCGGAAGAAGAGGTAGTAGGAGAAGAAGAAGAAGAGTTGGAAGAAGAAGAAGAAGAAGAAGAGAAGAAGAAGAAGAAGAAGAAGACAAGAAGAAGAAGAAGAACAACAACAAGAACAAAAAGATGAAGAAGAATACGTAAGAGAATAAGAAGAAGGAGAGAAGAAGAAGAAAAAAAAGAATAAGTAGAAGAAGAGGAAGAAGAAGAAGAAGAAGAAGAAGAAGAAGAAGAAAAGAAGAAGGGGAAGAAGAAGAAGAAGAAGTGGAGGAAGAAGAAGAAAAAAGAAGAAGTCAAAGAAGAAGATGAAGAAGAAGAAGGAGAAGAAGAAGAAGAAGTGGAAAAAGAAGAAGAAAAGGAAGAGGAAGAAGAAGATGAGAAAGTAGAACAAGAAAAAGAAGAGGAAGAAGCAAACAAAGAAGAAAAAGAGGAAGATGACGAAGAGGAAGAAGAAGTAGAAGCAGAGGAAGAAGAAGAGGAAGAAGAAGAATAAGAAGTCGAGAAAGATAAAGAGGAAGAAGAGAAATAATAGAAAGATGAAGAAGAAGAAGAAGAAGAAGTGGAAGTAGAAGAGGAGAAAGAAGACGTAGAAGAGGAACAACAAGAAGTAGAAGAAGAAGAATAAGTAGTAGAAAAAGAAGAAGAAGAAGAAGAAGAAAAAGAAGAAGGAGAAGATGGAGAAGAAGAAGAACAATAAGAAGAAGATGGAGAAGAAGAAGAAGAAGAAGAAGTAGAAGTAGAAGTAGAAGAAGAAGAAGTAGTAGTAGAGAAAGAAGAAGAAAAAGTGGAAGAAGAAGAGGAGGAGGAAGAAGAACAAGAAGAAGGGGAAGAAGAAGAAAAAAAAGAAGAAGAATAAATGGAAGAAAAGAAAAAACAGAAGAAGAATAAGAATAAGACAAAGTGAAGAGGAGGAAAGGGAGAAAGAAAAAGTCAAAGAAGAAGAAGACGAGGAAGAAGAATAAGAAAAAGTTGATGAGGAAAAAGAAGACGAAGAAGAGGAGGAAGAAGAAGAAGAAGAGGAAGAAGAAGAAGAAGAAGAGGTTGAAGAAGAAGAATAAGACGAATAAGAAGATGAAGTAATAGAATAAGAAGAAGAAGAACAAGAAGAAAAAGAAGAAAAAGAGAAAGAAGGAGAAGAAGAAGAAGAAGAAGAAGAAGAATAAGGAGAATATGGAGAAGATCGAGAAGAAGAAGAACACGACGAAGCAAAAGAAGAAGAATAAGACGAAGCAAAAAAGAAGAAGAAGAAGAAGAATAAGAATTAGAAGAAGAAGAAGTTTAAGAAAAGGAAAAAGAAGAAGTCAAAGAAGAAGAAGAGGAGAAAGAAGAATAAGAAAAAGATGAAGAGGAAAGGAAGACGAAGAAGAGGAAGAAGAAGAAGAAGATGTAGTAGAAGAAGAAGAGGAAGAAGAAGTAGAGGAAGAAGAAGAAGAGCAAGAAGAAGAAGAAGAAGCGACCAAAGAAGAAGAGGAAGAAGCGGAAGAAGAGGAAGAAGAAAAAGAGGGTGAAGGGAAGAATTATAGGAAGAAGAAGAAGAGGAAGAAGAAGAAGTGGAAGAAGTAAAAGAAGAATAAGAAGAAGTAGAAAAAGGAAAACAAGAAGAAGAAGAAGAAGAAGAAGAAGAAGAAAGAGAAGAAGTAGAAGAAGAAGACAAGAGAAGAGAAGAAGAAGAAGAAGAAGAAGAAGAAGAAGAAAAAGTGGAAGAAGAAAGAAGAAGAAAGAAAGAAGAAGACAGAAAGAAGAAGAAAGAAGAAGAAAGAAGAAAGAAGAAAGTAGAAGGAAGAAGGAAAATAGAAGAAGGAAGAAAGAAGAAAGTAGAATGAAAAAGATAAAAGGATGAATGAAGAAGGAAGAAAGAAAGAGGAAGGAGGAAGGAGGAAGGAGGAAGGAGGAAGGAGGAAGGAGGATGGAAGTGCGAAACAGAAAGAACAAAAAAGAAAAAAGAAAGAATAAAGAATAAATAAAAATGAAGAAGAAGAAGAAGAAGAAGAAGAAAAAGAAGAAGAATGAATAACAAAAAGAAGAGAAATTAGAGACAAAGCAAGAAAGAACAAGAAAGAACAAGAAATAAGAAGAAAGAAGTAGAAAGGAGAAGAAAGAATAAAGAAGAAAGAAGAAAGAAGAAAAAAGAAGAAATAACTAAGAAGGAAGAAGGAACAAGGAAGTAGGAAGAAGGAGGAAAGAAGAAGTAAGAAGGAAGAGGAAAGACGGAAAAAGGAAGAAGGGAGAAGGAGGAAGGGGGAAGGAAGAAACAAAAAGGAAGATTCAAGATGTAGGAAGAAAGAAGAAAGGAGAGGGAGAAGGAGAAGGAGACTTAGAAGGAGGAGGGGGTGGAGGAGAAGGAGAAGAAGATGGAGAAGGAGAAGGAGAAGGACAAGTAGGAGGAGGAGGAGAAGGAAGAGGAAGAGTAGGAGGATGTGGAAGAGGTGGAGAAGACCAAGGTGATGCAAAAGGAGAAGCAGAAGGAGAAGAAGAAAGAGAGCGTTGAGAAGGACATGGAGAAGGGGAAGGTGAAGGAGAATGAGAAGGAGAAGGAGAAGAAAGAGAAGGAGAAGAAGGAGAAGAAAAAAAAGCAAAAGAAGAAAAAGAAGAAGAAGAAAAAGAATTGGAAGAAGAATTGGAAGAAGAAGACGAAGAAAAATATCGAAAAATGAAGAAGCATGATAGAAGAAGGAAGAAGGAAGTATGAAGAAGGAAGATGAAAGAAGTAAGAAGGATGAATGAAGAAGAAGAAGAAGAAGAAGAGGAAAAAGATGAAAAAAAGAGAGAAGAAGAAGAAGAAGAAGTGGAAGAAGGGGAAGGGGAAGAGGAAGAGGAAAAAGGGAGATGGAAGAAGGTAGAAGGAAGACGGAAGAAGGAAGCAAGAAGGAAGAAGCAAGAAGGAAGAAGGAAGAAGGAAGAAGTAAGAAAGTAGAAAGAAGAAATAAGAAAGAAGAAATAAAAAATAAGAAGAAGAAAGAGAAGAAGAAGAAGAAGAAGAAGAAGAAAGAGTAGGAGAAGGAGAAGGACAAGCAGGAAATGTAGTTGAGGTGAAGGAGAAGAAGAAGGAGAAGGAGAAGGAGAATGAGAATAAGAAAATGAAGAAGAAGAAGAAGAAGAAGAAGAAGAAGAAGAAGAAGAGGAAGAGGAAGAAGTGGAAGAAGATGTAGAAGAGGAAGAACAAGAATAAGAACAAGTACAAGAAGATGGAGAAGAAGTCCTATAAGAAGAAGAAGAAGAAGAAGAAGATGGCGATGATGATGAAAAAGAAGAAGAATTAGCAGAAGAAGAAGATGAAATAGATGAAAAAGAAGAAGAATAAGAAGAAGTAGAAGAAGAAAAAGAAGCAGAAGAAGAAGAAGAAGAAGAAGAAGAAGAAGAGGTAGAAGTAGATGAAGAGGAAGAAAAAGGAGAAGAAATAGAAGAAGTAGAAGAAGAAGAAGATGAAGAAGAAGATGAGGAAAAAGATGAAGAGGAAGAAGAAGAAGAAGAAGAAGAGGAAGAAGAAGATGATGATGAAGTAGAAGAAGAAAAGAATAAGAAGAAGAAGAAAAAGGAAAAGAAGAAGAAGTGGAAGAAGAAGAAAAAGAAGAAGAAAATGAAGAGGAAGAAGAAGAAGAAGAATAATAATAAAAAGAAGAAGTAAGTAAAGACGTAGAAGTAGTAGAAGAAGAAGAATAATAAAAAGAAGAAGTAGATAAAGAAGTATAAAGATGTAGATGAAGTAGAAGAAGAAGAAGAAGATGATGAAGAAGCAAAAGTTGATGAAGAAGAAGAAGAAGAAGAGGTGGAGGAAGAGAAAGAAGAATTAGAAAAAGAAGAAGGCGAAGGAGCAGGAGAAGAAGATGATGATGATGAAGAAGTTGAAGAAGTAGAAGAAGAAAAAGAATAGGAAGAAGAATCGGAAGAGGAAGAGGAATATAAAGGAGATGAAGAGAAAAGAAAAAGGAAGAAGAAGTAAGAAGGGAGAAGGAAGAAGGATGATGGAAGATGTAAAAAGGAAGAAGTAAGAAGGAAGAAGAAAGAAGAAAAGAAGGGAATAAGAAGAAGAAGAAGAAGAAAAAGAAGAAGATGAAGAAAAAGAGAATGAAGAAGAAGACGAAGAAGAGGAAGAAGAAGAAGAGGAGGAGGTGGAAGAAGAAGAAGAAGAAGAAGATCATGAAAAAGGAGAAGGAGAAGGAGAAGGAGATGAAGGAAAAGGAGAAGGAGATGGGAAAGGAGAAGGAGAAGAAGCAGGAGAAAAAGGAGTAGGAGAAGAAGAAGGGGTAGGAGAAGGGGAAAGTGATGGAGAAAGGGAAGGAGAAGGAGGAGTAGGAGAGCAAGAAGGACATGTAGAAGGGGTAGAAAAAAAGAAGAAGAAGAAGAAAGAGAATAAGTTGAAGAAGAAAAAATATAAGAAGAAAAATTAGGATGAGAGAGTAGAAGAAGAAAAAGGAGAAGAAGTAGAAGAAGAAGAAAAAAAAAATAAGAAGAAGAGGAATAGAAAAAGTTGAAGAAGAAGAAGAAGTGGAAGAACAAAAAGAAGCAGAAGAAGAAGAAGAAGAAGAAGAATTAGAGGAAGAAGAAGTAGTAGTAGAAGAGGAAGGACAAAAAGAAGAACAAGAAGAAGAAGTAGATGAAAAAGTAGTAGAAGAAGAAGGAGAAGGAGAAGAAGACGAAGAAGAAGAAGAAGAAGGAGGAGGAAGAGGAGAAGAAGAAAAAGAATTGGAAGAAGAAGTGGAAGAAAAATATTAAAAAATTAAGAAGAATGAAGGAAGAAGGAAGGAGGAAGAAGGATGATGGAAGAAGTGAGAAGGATGAGGGAAGAAGAAGAAGAAGAAGAAGAGGAAGAAGATGAAGAAAAAGAGAAAGAAGAAGTAGAAGAAATGGAAGAAGGGGCAGAGGAAGAGGAAGAGGAAGAGGAAAAAGGGAGATGGAAGAAGGTAGAAGGAAGAAGGAAGTAGGAAGCAAGAAGGAAGAAGCAAGAAGGAAGAACGAAGATGGAAGAAGACATAAGAAAGGAGAAAGAAGAAACAAGAAAAAAGAAATAGAAAATGAGAAGGAAAAGAAAAAGAGGAAGAAGAAGAAGAAGAAAGACCAGGAGAAGGAGAAGGAGAAGGACAAGGAGGAAATGGAGAAGTAGATGGAGAAGTCGAGGTGAAGGAGAAGGAGAAGGAGACAGAGAAGGAGAAGGAGAAGTAGAATGAGAAGAAGAAGAAGAAGAAGAAAAAGAGGAAGAACAGGAAGAGGAAGTAATGAAAGAAGATGTAGAAGAGGAAGAACAAGAATAAGAACAAGTACAAGAAGAAGGAGAAGTTGTATAAGAAGAAGAAGAAGAAGAAGAAGATGATGATGATGATGATGAAAAAAAAGTAGAATTAGTAGAAGAACAAGAAGAAATAGATCAAAAAGAGGAAGAATTAGAAGAACAAGAAGAAGTAGAAGAAGAAAACGAACCAGAACCAGAAGAAGAGGAAGAAGAAGAAGAGGAGGTAGAAGAAGAAGAAGAAGAAGACAAGAAAAAAGATGAAGAGAATGACGAAGAAGAAGAAGAAGAAGAACAATAAGGAGAAGAAGAAGATTAAGAAGTAGTAGTAGTAGTAGAAGAAGAAGAAGAAAATGAAGAAGATGAAGAATAAGAAGTGGAAGAAGAAGAAAAAGAAGAAAATTAATAAGTGGAAGAAGAAGAATAAAAATAAGAAGAAGAAGAAGTAGATAAAGATGTTGAAGAAGTAAAAGAAGAAGAAGAAGAATAAGATGAAGGAGAAAAAGTCGAAGAAGGAGAACAAGAAGTGGAAGAAGAAGAAAAAGAAGAAGAAGAAGAAGAAGAAGAAGAAGAAGAAGAAAAAGAAGAAGAAGAAGAAGAAGAAGAAGAAGAAGAAGAGGTGAAAGAAGAAGAAGAAGAATAAAATAAAAAAGAAGGCAAAGCAGCATGAGAAGCAATTCATGATGATGAAGAAGATGAAGGAGTAGAAGAAGAAAAAAAATAGGTAGAAGAATAGGAAGAAGAAGAGGAAGAAAAAGGGGAAGAAGGATAAAGAAAAAGGAAGGAGTAAGAAGGGAGAAGGAAGAAAGAAGAAGGAAGAAGTAAAAAAGAAGAAGTAAGAAGGAAGAAGAAAAAGAAGGGAAAAGGAAGAAGAAGAAGAAGAAGAAAAAGAAGAAGATGAAGAAAAAGAGAATGAAGAAGAAGATAAAGAGGAGGAGGTGGAAGAAGAAGAAGAAGAAGAAGATCGTGAAGAAGGAGAAGGAGAAGGCGAAGGAGATGAAAGAAAAGGAGAAGGGGAAGGAGAAGGAGAAGGGAAAGGAGAAGGAGAAGGAGAATTAGAAGGAGAAACAGATGGAGAAGGAGAAGGAGAAGGAGAAGGAGAAAGAGAAGTAGATGGGGAGGAAGAAGAAGAAGAAGAAGAAGAAGAATAAGAAAAATTAGTGTGAGAGAGTGGAAGAAGAAAAAGGAGAAGAAGAAGAAGAAGATGAAGAAGAAAAAGACAAAGAATAAGAACAGGAGGAAGAAGAAAAGGAAAAAGTCGAAGAAGAAGAAGTGGAAGAACAAAAAGAAGAAGGAGAAGAAGAAGAAGAAGAAGAAGAAGAAGAAGAAGAAGAAGAATTAGAAGAATTAGAAGAAGAAGAAGTAGAAGAAGTAAAAGAAGTAGATGAAAAAGAAGTAGAAGTAGAAGAAGAAGAAGAAGAAGAAGAAGAACAACAACAACAACAACAAGAATCAAAAGAAGAAGAGGAAGAAGAAGAAGAAGATGAAGAAGAAGAAGAAGAAGGTGAAAAGTAAATGAGGAAGAAGATGAAGACGATGAAGAAGATGAAGAGAAAGAAGAAGAAGAGGAAGAAGAAGAAGAAGATGAAGACGAATTAGAAGAAGAAGAAGAAGAAGAAGAAGAAGAAGAAGAAGGGGAAGAAGAAGAAGAACAAGAATAAGAAAAGAAAGAAGAAGAAAAAGAAGAAGAAAAAGAAGAGAAAGATAAGAAAGAAGAGGAAGAAGAAGAGGAGGAGGAAGAAGAAATGGAAGATGTGGAAGAAGAAGAAGAAGAAGTAGGAGACAGAGAAGGAGGAGGAGGGATAGAAGGAGAAAGTGAAGGAGAAGGAAAAGGAGAAAGAGAAGGAAGTAGTAGAAGAAGAAGAAGAAGAAGAAAAAGAGAAGAAAAAGATGTAGAAGGAAAAGGAGGAGGAGAAAGAGGAGAAGAAGAAGTAGAAGAAAAAGAAGTAAAAAAAGATGAAGATGTAGAAAAAACTTTTTAGAAATCAAAATTTTCTTAAATAAACAATTCACTCATCCTCTCTTATTCGTTATGCGTCAAACGTTTTACAATAAGATAGACATCTACTTGGTTTTGTTGGAAATGTTAATTGCCTATTGTAATACGATCATTATGTTGTTTCATATATTTGGTTTCGCATAAAATTGATTTCGATGGTTAGGCATATTTTTTCATTTGTTTTGGATATGTGAGCATACCAAATGTTTTGAAACATAATGTATTTATTTAATTTTTTTTATAAAAAGAACATTTCAAAATTAAAGTATTAAGAAAAAATAAAAAAATAGATGATGTAACACCAATCCCAAGAAAGGCAAGCTTGGTCACCACAATCTTTACTGTAAAATAATAGTTTTATTTTCCTAAACAAAATACATATAATATTATTCAGATTATCCATTTAGGTACAAGGTCTTGAACTAATACCTAAGCCACCAAACACAAAGTATTAATGGCATTAAATAATGTGATTAGCCAATATCCAATAAGTATCTTGAACACCCTACACAGTCCAATGGAACTATATATTCATATGACATCAGGATAATTTTTCAAGAAAACGAAGTTCTTTGTGCTTAAGTCAATCCCATAAGAGGGGGTGGGTGGTGAATTATGGTAAATAAAATTTTCTTTCGATTTTTTATTTCAATTAAAAAATAAATCTTTTAGGCAAGAATAAGAAAGATTAGTACACAAGATTTGTAAGGTGGTTCGACTCAAAATCAAGCCTACGTCCACCCCCAACCAGTGTTGGGAAAAGAACACTAAAATCAAAAAATTACAAGAGAGGTTTTTCGTACAGTTCACCTCAAACCTACTTTGGATTGTTCCTACTGCTAATCCTGAACCTACTTGAGTTTTTTCTAGCTCAACTCAAACCTCAGGCTTTTGCAAAATTGTCCAGATGCCTTTACCCCAATGAAAGAAATACAAAAAATTAGCAAAACTTAAGACAATTTTAAGAGAAGTATGAGGCACACATAATACCAAAAAGAGAAAGGAATAGATATTGAATACTAGTTGAAGCAAAAACCTCCAATTTTGGGTTTCTTCTTGCAGCTTTCACTTTGTGACTTTGGAAGCACCTTATGAACTTATAATTATTCGATATTGTGATTTGAAAGCTTTGAAATCATAACAATGGTGACCTCTAGGACTTTTTCATCATTCCCTATTTATAGAGCTTAATTTGAGCTCTAAATCCACTCCTAATGGTTCTAAAATGAACTAGCCATTTGGGTAACGGACACAAAGCAGTAACCATTCGATTTGGAGCTTGAAATGGACGTGTCTGATGGAAACTTGAATTTATCGTTTGAGATCAATCCCAGCTATTGGATCGAGGTGGCCATGATCTGGGCCATTGGATCTCGCATGGGTTGTCCTGCATGTATTAAAATAATGTGTCCAAAAGTCAACTAAAATAGAAACTTACTACAGTGGTTATGCATCGTCTTGTAGATCTGGCTCGATTTCGAATCTCCTGCTCGGTGTTTTACTGTTATCATGACAATTTTCCTTGATTAATCTAAGTCATCGGATCGCGCCTGCCCTTTTGCCTTCTTTGACAATCGAATGGAGGTTTAGTCCCACATCGTCCAAATGTCTTCACCATTGCTCTTTATAACACTTTCAATTCATTAGTCTCTAGAGCCGTTTGGGGCTAGCTCCGATTGTGCCTGTTTTTGTGCCTTCTTTGATAATTTAATGGAACTTTAGTGCCACATCGTCCAAATGTCTTTGCCATTGCTCTCTATAACACCATCGGTTCATTTGTCTCTCGATTCATTTGGGGTTGCTCCCCCTTCCTCAACCAAGATTTCATCACTTGGTCCTGGTTGGCTTGATTTTGTGCTTGCGCTGGTCAGCGTTCTCTACGGGCTGAGTTTGCAATTGTTCCTTTCAACAGCTGTAGGCTGATTTCTCACTTGTTTCGTTCAGCAGCTGTTCTTGCGGCCTTTGTGCTTCGCTCACCCCTTTCAGGTCTATACAAAAATTTTTACTTTGTGTTATTTTTAAAATCCTTAAAGCCTGGATGGACCAACCAACGGGTGTCTACCTGCCCAATGCTACAGGGAAAATTCCAGAGACTAAAGCAGTTTTATAGTATTTTTTGAGAATTTTTGTGCCAAAATTTTGAATATAAGTATACCAAAATAATTTTATATTATGATAGTATTAAAGTGTCCTAAATGATTATGAAAAGAAATTCATTAAAAATTATTCCTAAATAATTTAAAAAAATCAAATATCGATGTCTATACTTTTCATCAATAATGCTTGGCCAAATAATCAAAATTCAAAAATTATAAAACTTATAACATTTTCAAATATTAATAGTATTAGTGTGCCACATCATCTCAAAATTTGGACATATCGAATTCAAGAAAAATAAAGAGATATTCAAGTATAAGGATTTTGGTGCATGCCTTCAATTTCTTTTTGCCAAATTTTGTGTTAAAACATTAACACGAAAACTTACCTCATCCTCCAAACCCATCAAAGAGGTAGAAGTGGAATCTGAATCACATTTGGTGGCTTTCAAGGCCATAGGTTCTTCCTTCTTCCTTTCATGCTTTAACTTGCTTGTAGAAGCCTCTTCTATAAGTCTCCTAGTCATCTCTATTTCGATAGTGAGAAGTTCCCCAAGGAGTTCATCCAATGAAAGTTTGTTGACATCTTTAGCCGCTTTAGTAGCCGTTGCAAGTGGATCATATTCCTTTGGAAGGATTCTCAGAATTTTACTTACTAGGTCACCATTTAAGAATGCCCGTTGGCATTCCAAGATTTATCAAGCCATTTGTTACATTATTAAATCTTAAAAACATACTTTTAATACTCTTGCGAGTATTCATTCTAAAAAGCTCATAGTTATCGGTGAGGATATTGATTCTTTGCCTCTTTCACTTGTGAGGTGCCCTCATAAGCTACTTCGAATTTTTTCCACACCTCAAATGTACTATGCAAATTTATAATTTGTATAAATTCACTAGGAAAAATTCCACAAGGAAGATAGCTCAAGGCCCTAGGATTCGATTGAGCCAATGTTTTGTGCTCAACATTAAGCTCACTAAAGGGCTTGACTTCATTAGTAAAAGAGTTTCTAGGAAGTTCAGAAGGCTTAGTCAAAACTTCCCATAATTCTAAATCGATTGACTGAATAAAAATTCTAAAACAGTTTTTCCAATATAAGTAAAATTCTCCTCTAAACAAGGGAGGTCGAATTGATGAAAAACCTTCACACAAGGTTGCACCTATATAAACCAAAGAGGAGGCCTTAAAAAAATACAAAACCACAAAGAATGTGAGAAAGTATTCACTTAGCACAAGTGGATCTCCCATGTGATGTTACTCACATAATTTGGGATTCCTCTCTCTGATACCAATTGAAGCTCTTTGTGCTGACAATCCCACAAGAGGGTGGGTGAATTGTTGCAAATAAAATTTTCTTTCGATTTTCAATTTCAATTAAAGCTTAAATCTTTTAAGCAAGAATAAGAAAGAATAATACACAAAAGATTTTTAACGTGGTTCGACTCATAATCGAGCCTACATACACCTCCAATCAGTGTTGGGAAAATAACTCCAAAATCACAAAACTACAAGGGAGGTTTTTCGTACGGTTCACCTCAAACCTACTTAGGATTTTACCTACGGCTAATCCCGAACCTATTTGAGTTTTTTCGGGCTCAAATCAAGCCCCAGGGTTTTGCACATCTGTCGGGATGCCCTTACCCAAAAGAAAGAAATACAAAAAATTGGCAAAACTTAAGACAATTTTATGTGAAATATGAGACACACCCAAAACCAAAAAGATGGAGGAATAGAGATTGAAAAATAGTTGAAGCAAAAACCTCAAATTTCGGGTTCCTTCTCGCAGCTTTCACTTTGTGACTTTCCAAGCACCGTATGTACTTAGAATTGCTTGATATTGTGATTTGAAAGGTTTGAAATCTTAGTAATGGTAACCTCTAGGAGCTCGTCATCATTCCCTATTTATAGAGCTTAATTTGAGCTCTAAATCCATTCCTAATGGATCTAAAATGAACAACCCGTTTGGGTAACAGACACAAAGCAAGCACCGTTCGTTTGGAGGCTAAAATGGACATTTCTTACAGAATCTCGAATTTATCGTTTGAGATGAATCTTGGCCATTGGATCTAGTGGCCTTGATCTGGGCCATTGGATGGTGCGTTGGTGTCCTGCATGTATTAATATAATATGTCCAAAAATAAACTAAAATAGAAATATACTGTAGTGGTTCCGCATCCTCTTGCAGATCAGGCTCGGTTTCGAATCTCTTGCTCAACGTTTTACTGTTATCGTGACAATTTACCTTGATTATCTAGCTTCAGATCGTGCCTGCACTTCTGTCTTCTTTGAAAATCAAATGGAAGTTTAGTCCCACATCATCAAAATGTCTTCACCATTGCTCTTTATAACACTTTCGGTTCATTAGTCTCTCGAGCAGTTTGGGGTCAGCTCTGATCGCGCCTACCCTTTCGCCTTCTTTGACAATTAAATGGAAGTGTAGTCCCACATTGTCCAAATGTCTTTGACATTGCTCTCTATAACACTTTCGGCTCATTTGTGTCTCGAGTCTTTTGGGCTTGGCTCCGCCTTCCTTCACCCAGATTTCATCACTTGGTCCTCGTTTGCTTGATTTCGCGCTTGCTCTAGTCAGCTTTCTCTATGGGCTGAGTTCGCATTTGTTCCATTCAGCAGCTGTGGGTTGATTTATCACTTGTTTTTTTTAGCAGCTCTTCTTGTGGCCTTAGGGCTTCGCTCACCCCTTTCGGGGCTATCAAACAACTTTAACTTTATTTTATTTTTTAAATCCTTAAAGCCTGGATGGACCAGCCATTGGGTCAGGTCTACTACCAAACGCTACAGTAAAAATTCCCGAGACTAAAGTGGTTTTATAGTGTTTTGTGAGAATTTTTGTGCCAAAATTTTGAATATAAGTATACCAAAATAATTTTATATTATGATAGTATTATAAGTGTCCTAAATAACTATGAAAAGAAATTCTTGAAAAATTATTCCTAAATAATTTTAAAAAATCAAATACTGATGTCTACACTTTTCATATATAATGCTTGGCCCAAAAATCAAAATTTAAAAATTATTAAACTTATAACATTTTCAAATGTTAATACTATTAGTGTACCACATCATCTCAAAATTTGGACTTATCAAATTGAAGAAAAATAATGAGATATTCAAATATAAAGGTTTTGGTGTATGGCTTCAATTTTCTTGAAGCTTGCCATCACTCCAAGAGTCTTGCAGACCACTATTTCAGACATATAAAGTTCCTGACTTGACTTAATTGAATATTAACAATTTCACTTAAAGTAAGCCCATATGAGATATAAACATTTAAGCTTGACTCATCAAACACAAAGCATTCTCTCTACTTTCTCTACTATAAAAACATCAACTATATGATTCTCCCATCGTGTTGTATAATTGGCATCTCACTAAGTCAATGTTATTAATTCTTCACTTTTTGTATTATATGGCCTCTCCATCAAATAATATGATTCCATCAACTCCGTACATATGGTTATCAGAATCCCATCTTACTCTTTGACCTTTATCTAATCATATTGTATGAGAATCCCATGGTACTGTATGATCACTCCAACTACGATATGACGACATTGTTGGACCACACAATATGCTTTCTTCTTGAACTAACTTAACTCTAATTTTACTATATATTCTCTTAATTGTATGATATGTTTATTAACTCCTTAAACAAATTATTGATAATCATATTGTATATTGAGTCTAATCATAATGTAGACTCATCTCCAAACAAAAAAATAAGGCTTGAATTGAATTATATTTTACTATAAGACAACTCTAAACCCCCACAATTAATTATCATAGCATTCTTGTACAATAAAATAAAACCTCTAATTCTTTTATAAAAATGAATAAATTCAACAAAAAATATAATTTCAACTTCTTTTTGCCCTATTTTCACTCATTGTAGTAGCTTTCTAGTACGTTCTTTGCCTTCTTTATTCATATAGTAATAGTAAGTCACCTTTTTGTCTTCCTTACTACACTCCTTATGACCATAACAATTCTTTTCTTCTCTTTCTTGTTGTCCTCTTAAATTAAAACTTTCTTCTTCCCTCTTCTCTTTTTTTTTTCTCTTTTTCTCCTTCTCTCCCTCCTTTTTTCTTTCATTAGCTACAACTCTAAACTACTTAAAACTTTTAGTAATAACTTATTTAAAACTAATCTTGTTAAAGATAATTGGCTTAAATTAAAAAGTATTATATATATACATATGTATATGTATTATTAAAAAAATTGTAATTAATTATGTAGGTCATAAAACATTATTAGTACACTATAATTATATTCATCAAGGAGAGTTCTTTTTAATTATATGCTTTGATAAAATTTTATTTTCATTTAAAAATATGATACACTTCTCAAAATAAAATTATTATTATTTTATCTTAATTAATAAATGTAATATTTAAAAAAATAATTTTGTTGCTATTTAAATTCTCATAATTACAATTATATCAATCAAATCTAAAGATTTGTAATATATTATGTAGAGCAAAATTTTAAGATATTATAATAAAAAAAAAATCCATTTTTGTATGCATTATTTGATGAAAGCATATATAATATCATGCATATCATGAAATATAAATACTATTAAAATATAAAATGATATACTAATAAAATAATAATCAACCACTTAGAAAAATCATTTTCTATGTAAGAGTAAAAAAATAATAAATAACATGCAAAAATATCTTAATTATGAAACATTTTATATATTAATTTAATATTGTGCAAATATCATAATTACATGTTTTACTTATTGAATTTAGGACAAAAACATCTTTTTAAAATTATTTTTTTAAAATTTTTTACAAATATAAACATGCATATTTATCACAAAATAATTTTTTAAATATATATATAGACACACACACACACACACACACACCATATTTCTTATGATTATTTCAATCAAATTATCGTCTTTATTTTTCCCTCTATTATAGTTTTAGCATGCCATGTTTTATACTTAATATATTATATCTTTTGTAAATTTTTAAATAGCATACCATACATTAAATTCATTGCATTATATGTTTTATGTAAAACCACTCGACGACTAATCCTATATTATTGCTGATTCCTTAACTTTTATAACCTAACGTACAATACGTTGAGCATCTTTTATGGCATGCACAAATCTCGTATATTGTACTCTAATACAAATGAATAATATTTGAATCTACAACCTTAATGGCAATATGTTATGTAATTTCTAGATATCATTATAGAAGAATATTAAATAAAATGATATATTTGTAAATAATAGAATATTTAGGTATTTTATAAACATGTCATGTTGAAACTCATGGGGAATAAGATTTTCAAATTCTCAATAGTCATAGTACGGGTAGGATAAAAAATGATTTTATCTGCCCACACTTCCCAAGCTTAATTCAATAGTGAGCTTTGAAGAGTTCAGGTCATCATGACCTTGTTGTCTCGGCTTATAAATTAGTCTAATAGGCCCAATCCAATGAGCTTTCATATAAGAAAACTGAGAAGCAAAGTTGTGCCATAGAGGAGAATTGCAAAGGTTTGAGTCATCGATGATGTAAGTTTTTTAGAATGATTGTAAGAAAGATTGAAAGGCATCAAGCAAAGAATCTTAACTATCTAGCGGTCTCCCACACAAGCAAGGAAATTATTTGACCTTTGCGTGTCTATAATAAATCGGAGGTGTCCCTAAACAAATATATATTTCGTGCTGTTTTGACACGAGAAAGTTGATCATGTTTTGGGTGTTGCTCCAAACATGCTTGGGTTCCCCATCAAATATATATTCACACTCACCTACTGAAAAAAGTAGCAGGGAGATCTCAATGAATGGAGAAAGTGAAATTATTTTTACTTTTTGCAATCAGTTGATCTCATAGAAGGCACAAAATTAATGGATATTCTTGGAAAATATAAGTAACTCTGGAGCAAGTGGGGTGTACATATTTTGATAATGGTAAGCCTCAAGATACAAATTGTGCTAATCTTCCTTGGACGTTTGAGAAACACCACAGTATCGAGAGCATGGATAAGAAAGGCTGTTTGGAGCAACTATCTTTTGGCCAACTGGGTTGCCGACTTCGTTTTTGGCCTGCTAAGCAGCAACATGGACCACAATAGCAACCACGCCATCCTCGCATTCTTGGCGCCTTTCCTTCTGCTCCACCATGGTGGTCTAGACACCATCACTACCTATTCCATGGAGGACAATGAGTTGTCGGCTCGACACCTTCTTGCCCTCGCCTACGAGCTCATCATTGCAGCCTATGTTCTGCTCCAGTCTTTTCTAAGTAACCTCCTGCTCGCTCCCGCCCCGCACATATTCTTTGTCGACATCATCAAGGACGTAGACCAGTCTTGCTCACTCTACAGACCAGCACTGATGGTTTCTGTAGCTCTATTGTCATTTCAAGCAAGCAAAGTCAATTAAACCAGATTTCTTCCAACCGTAGGACAATGGTAGCACGTGTGCAGGACGAAAATGGAAAAGACGAATTGAATGCTTTAAAAGGATCTTTCGATATTTACTTAGTTTGCAAGCCTTTCTTCTTGGATTTTATTCCACTTATGATGTATACAAGGTAATCGGGGACTTGTTGAAGGAGAAGACAGTCAAGGAAGTTTTGGGCCTGACAAGCATGGAACTCAGCTATGCCTATGATGAGGTGTATTTGAAAGGCGTCATTAATTGCTCACGTGCCAGAGTCATCCTCACGGTGATCGCTCCTCCGGTATCCTTCTCGCTTTCTTATTACTTGTTTTCTCCCTAAAGAATGGCTTTGACACTAGTGACGTCACGATGACTTATGCCCTGCTTGGAGCTTCCATATGTCTTGATACCATGGCTTCTCTCATGTTCCTACTTTCCGACTGGCTGGTGATCTTCCTTCTTGAATTTAAGAAAATTGTCAAGTGGGGTTTACTTCTTGCCCAGCTCATTCTCAGAATAAGGAGAAGATTGTGCAGTGAAAGAAGTTGGAGGCCTTTAGAGTTGTCGCAACTCAACATGATCACCAACTGCTTTAGGAATGCAGCAGTACAGCCAAAGGAACAGGTATCACCAGACAATCTGAAGAACCGGAGGATAAACAAATAGGCATGTAGTATAGAATCCAAGCTTAGATGACCCATTAGAGCATTTCAGGAGGTAACAGTATTGCTCTCGAGCTGGACTAGAGCATTTTCATCCATAATTTCGTATTCACAGAAGTAACTAAACGAGATCCACTTCTTCTAGAGCTCGTCACTACACATGCTCAAAAATGCCTACAAATATCATGGGGGCAGTTCAACGATAAGGCAGGGCTCGCTGCACTCCGGCAAGTCAACGCCCCAGTATGGGTTGTCCCTGCATTCCTTAATTTGACAGAAGGCTTGTCAGCCGATCAGCAAGTTCTTGTGTGGCACATTGTGACACTGCTATGCTACCACTAGAAGCCCCAGGAGCTGCACCCGTTGCATCATCCTCATGAAACACAACCACAGTCTAAGGGGTTAAGCGTGCAGAAGAGCACTTGGTGCGGGATGCAGGCATGCAAGTGCCTGTCCGACTATCTGTTGTATTTGGTGTTGATGCGACCAGAGATAATGGAAACCACGGGAGGAGCGAGCCCACTGATTTACTGGTGCGCTTGCTATGATATGGTACAGTTCATCGAATGGCATGAAGAGGATTTGATGTCGACTGTGAATAGCGATGATGAGGTTGAGGGGAAGGCGTGGATACTGATGCTGACCGAACCTATAGAATGGATCACATATCCATCTCTATTTCAGATAGTGCAAGTGCTTGCTCACCTGATTCTTGAGCTTGGGGAGGACAAAGGTGGCAGGTGATCACATCGGCACTGGTCGAGCTTTTGATGCAAGCAGCGAAGAATACTCGAGCGAGCAAGCACAGAACGGGAGGCGACATTCTAACTTTTGTTTTGCTACTTATGAAGCATGTGGGAATGGTGGATGCTTTGGATATTGAGGGATATATGACTGGTGGTGCACTTGACGCAGCCAAAAAGCTACCGTCGTTCATTAAACTATATTTAAGAAATCGTCCGCTTTGAGTACGACTGGTGAACAAGTGTTAATAATGTATCTATAGATTCAACTTCGGTAAATTCACAAATTCTCCTTCAACTAGTCTACAAAAGTTGGTCCTCATAGTAATATTGAAGATAATGACACTCCAAAATAAACAGTCTTTCAAAGTATAGTTTTCATACATTTGCTCATTGAGAAAGATGAATGAAAGAAAATATAATTTATTGAAAAAAATAATATGTGGATGTTTGTTCATAAAGAATAATATAATCACATAGAAATATTTTATGATAATAAATTAATAATATCAGTAACAAAAAAATCTGACATTTCATGAAAGGAAAAAATATATTTTTTACTCTTTATATTCAAGTTGTGTTATTCATCTAAAGTTATCAAAGCATTAATATAAATAAAAATATTAATAGTTGTTCAAAATTTATTTTATAATTTTTTTCTCATTCAATATAAGTAATCTCAACAATAAGCCTTTTCTTCTTTTTTTACAGTTTTATTTTATTTCGGTACTTTTCTAATAAACGATTGGTTATGAATTTCATGTTTTTGTGCAAAAAGAACAAATTCTTTAGATAAAAGTTTTTCTTCTCTGTTAGTTCAAATAATTTTTATATTAAACCAAATTTTTTTATAAGACCTTCAAATTCTTTATATTTTTAAAATACCTTTAATTTATGAACTACAAAAGATATCCAACTCATATGAATAAGGTCATAACTAAATAATAAATAATACCTATTTTTATTTTGAAATAAAATATTCATTTATTACAAATATCAACATGAACTAACTCAAGAGACTACATAACTTTCTAAAACTTAAGAATGATGATTATTGGTGCCTATCAAAAATATAACTTTCACAAATATAATCAACATTAAAAATAAAAAAATATCATCCAATATTTTTTATTTTATAACTTAAATCTAACAAAATACAAATAATCATTCTAATAATATCACAACTTTGATTTATTCTTAACCTCTACTGCATATACATTACTTTTAATGGGAAATTTTTTTTACTAAAAGCACCTCATTGACACAACTCACCCTCAAATATACAAAATAATGTTATTATATTACTTATCTAATACTTAATGAACCACAAGCTAAAAATTCAAATACTAAACAAATATCATGAACCAATTTTTTTAGCATTTATCCTTCGTTATAATTTAAAAAAGTGTCTTGAAATCTATTCTATTAACTTAAGTCTTTATTCATATTTAGATAAAAATTTCTAGGCTTTGAAATTTAAAAAAATCCACATCATTGTAATACAAGAAGTTGAATATAAAAGTTAAATGAAATTCAAAACATTGTTTCAAGGCGGCCTTGGTTTACACATCCTTTACACCTCTTTAAAGGGAGAATATTAATTAACTCAAAATCTTAATCAATAATTATTGGCCTCATACATCGCATATATATCTTTAACGATTTGGAAACTAATCAGAATGATAAATTGGAAGCTAAGTAAAGATATAGATACTATAAAAAAATGTAATCCCAGATAGCTGAAATTGATTGGAGTTCCCGAGCTTCACTTCCATACTTTCCTTTCCCTAAACTGCTTAGTACCTTGACTTTGCCACTTTTGTCTCTTAAAGAGAACAAGCTGCCCTTGCTATTTTGGTAGCCGGTGGCATTGCCTTCGAGTGCTGCTTCTGCCTGTTGCTTAGCCCACCAGTCTGGTTAAACAATAATAGCCACTTATGTCAAGCCGACCAAGATAAAAATAAGCTTTGAAATAACAAAATCATGTAACAAAACAAAAACCATGTATCTCTTGCATTTAAAAATGGCAAATGTAACTACGACATACCTTTTTTTGTTTTACGACTGTTTTAGCCTCGTACTTTTCTCTATCCCCTCTTCCTGCTCGAACAAGAGCTACTCTCTCCTGCTTGTTGAGCTTGCTCCTGATGTGCACCTAAACACAACACATGATTATCATTTGTTAACCAATGAAGTTTAGCAAATTTCTTTTAAAAATGCCAAACAAACTCAGATGGGTCCAACGTCACTTGATGCATTCCACTAAAAAATAATTTAAACTTGAATACATCCAAGAGGTTCTAATTGTTCTTATTCCTGCCATTTCAATGAGATCACTTCCAAAGAATGGCTAGTGAGAAACATCAAAGAAAGCCTAATCACATACAACTAGAATTTGAACAACAAAAACAAATTAGTTTATAACTGTTATAGGAAATTTTCATCTCCAAAGCAGGACATGATAAAATTATCTCGTTAAGAAATAATTAAATACAATGCCACAAAAAGTAAAATTTTGAATATCCTAATGCAATGTTAGTAGCATGCAATATTTTTTCATGTACACAACTCTTTTAGAAATATAACACTGCTAAAGAGAAAAAGCAGTGAGCGGATATATGAACACATCATAAAATGGCAAAGCAAACTCCTGAGGCTTGTTAATTTCTTTGATATAAGCCATGTAATACCACCCAGCCTTCTCAAAATCACCCTAATAAGTAATCAAATACAACAAGATTTAAGTCAAACAAAAAGAAACATAGCATATTATATACTAGAGTACAAAAAGACTCAACCATTGGGACAAATGATTAAGCATCCTGTGAAGAGTATAAACAAGAATGGATGATAATATAAAAATCACGGATGAGGGACTGTTTATACCTTGCTGTGCTATGACCTTGCCAAATTGTAGTAGGAATGAGCTCTCATCAACACTTAATAATTACAGGCAGTGCTGTCTCGGTTAACTGTTCAACAAGAAAAT
This sequence comes from Vanilla planifolia, assembly GCA_023846275.1. Taxonomy (NCBI): domain Eukaryota; kingdom Viridiplantae; phylum Streptophyta; class Magnoliopsida; order Asparagales; family Orchidaceae; genus Vanilla; species Vanilla planifolia. The sequence continues at coordinate 6,983,935 of JAIUJO010000015.1, read as the reverse complement.
ACTGACAAGTAAAGAAGAAATGGTTTGCCAAATGATTTAATGCCATTGAACAATATGGATATATTTCAAAAGCTCTTTGGAACTTTAGCATTTCTTTTTGAATACCATCAACTGCAAAAAAATAACACTAAGATGAGTTAGCCATTAATAAAAACAAAAGTTCAGTGAACCAAACCCACCCCATTATGAACAAACAAAAAAATGAACTACCTATGCTACCTCCTACATTGACAAGTACAATCTCACCTTCATTTGTTTGCAATTCCATAATTCCTAGAGCCACAACAACATCAATATTTTCTTGATGTAACTACACAATGGAAACAAATAAAAGGGGAATATAAGAACATACAGGGCATGTCATGAAATTTGTACTATAAATTAAAACTAACTTACATCAAGCACTTGATGAAAGGCTTGTTGAGCCTTGTCCAATTGACCAAGTTTTTATCTACAGTAACCTATACCAAGCCTCGTAGCTCCAGGAATACTAGGATAAGCTCTTAGCGCTTTCTGGTCAATATCATAATCAGTTCATTAAAAGAGTTTCCTGACTAAAAAAATTCAGATCACGGTAAAGCATATCACAATAAACATGGAAGTACTAATACACATACATTGAGGTACCAAATGCATGTCACTATATACCAATTACAAACAATAATTGGCACTTTCAAGTTTCACTGAAATTAACACCACATTAGTGATCAAATCTTCAAATGCCACAATGCAACAATCCAAATATATGCTTAAGAGGGCATAGGATGACTCATCTTGCCATATTTCAATAGAAAATACCAATTAGAAGGGCATAATATAAGCTCCAAAAAAATTTAATATAGGAAGAAGCTATTTCAAGCACGCATTACCCTACATAACATAGGGGTTGCATGAATTGAACTCAACTTCCAAGTCACAAAAAAACTTAACTTGAACTATGAGTAAAGCATGCCCTAAATAGTATTTAATTTTTGCTATATAATATTGAATTTGGAATCTTCAAGAAAGAAAAAAACAATGCACAAAAATATTTTTATCATTTGTTTGGGCATAACAAGTGCTTAAATAGACCTTATAATAGTTTAAACATCTCTTTAGGACTCTGCTACTTTCTGATACTGATCTTCATTCTCCCCAGCATCGAACTCAACACAAGCCTGCAGTCAAGAACTTCCAATCAAGGTAACTTATACATATCAATATTATAAGAACCAACTTAGTTGAATTCACCCAAATTATTAATAATATTGTCATGATGTTTTCCTTCCGAACACTTTCTTTCCTCCCTTATCATCATCTCCCTCATCTTCATTTGTCATGAAAAAATATGTTTTGGATTTATTTAAATTTTTTAATGATATTCTCTTCTCATTAGCATTAGCTTTGTGGAAGCTTCCTTAGCTCCTAAGTGTCCTCTCATGGGAACTCTCCCTTTCTCAAATTTCTTTCTCTTTATCTCTCTCGTCTTTTTTATTGAAAATAATCACAACTTTGTTCTCTCTCCTCAAGTTCATCCCTTATCTATTTATAAGAGAGTTTATGCTAGAAATGGCTTAGCCAAGCATGTCCTTATTATTATTATTATCATTATTATTATTACTAATATTTCTCCTTGGTGGTAGCAATATAAAAAGCTATAAGGCATCGTAGTGATGGGTAATTAGCTCATCATTTTAGATCAGACCATGTGTAATGGATGGGCTCTTATAAAGTCAACCAAGAGGGAGTGTGACATGTTAAATTTATGATTAACGATGTTTGGAAAAGTTTTAAAACATTGCATTTTTCTTCACTTAGTGAAATGCTCAATATTTTATGCTCTCAAATGATTTCATCTAAGAATTATGGTTTCAAAATAATATAATTATTTTTGATAATATTGTTAATCAACCAAAGTATATTATTAAATGTAACACATGACCTTTTTTACTTCTAACTTTATAAGGGTTAAAATCCCAAACTTTAGATAAGTGTCATAGGGATTTATCAGTAAGAAAGCCTTTTAGGTCGAATAACTAGACGATTTAGTAACTCAATACTCAACTTCTTAAGATGAGAAAAGTCTTCACTAGAATCTCTATTATTGGCTAGTAAATCCACTTCTTGATTTTGTTCTTAATGAATAAAAAATAGATCTATAGTATCATACTTTTGGAGAAGAGGCCAAGCTAGTATTCATAGGAATTTAGTGTAAATCTTTACTTTTTAATAAGACACTACTTATTAGTTAGTTGGAAACAACTAAAGATTTTTAAGTGCTTCATTTGTAGCCCTCAAGCAAACAAGTGACTTTTAATCAAGGCTTCATGCTTAGACTGTTTGTTGGTGATAATGAAAGCAATTATGATAACACCTTTAAGCTTTACATACTAAGAGCAAAGAAGGATTGAGCTAATGCTATAAGGCTCACACATGAAAGCTCCATAAAAAAACGTTGTTAAATTTTTATAAGGGTCTTAAGTTTTGAATCAAAAGAGTTTCTCTCCATTAGAAAAACTTTAAGAACTTGAGAATTCATAAATGAATAGGAAATGAAGTTAAGTTCAAACTCGTAGGTTTATTTGTTGTCGCATCTATGATGTGAATATCGGTATAACTGATAGGTTGACATAAGTAAAGCTAGGGTTAGATGCTCTATAAGAGAGTATCTTAGCTCTACATCTTTCTCAGTAAGAGTAACATAATAGATTAGTTGTTGAAATCCATTAATCTCTTGAATTAAAGCAGAGTTAATTATCAAACTTGAAGCAATTAGATACATACATAAAGACTCCCTAAGGGCTACATTGCTCAAGATTGGAGGCTGAGATAAGTAACAATTAAGCTCTAGAAAAGCCTTTAACAATCATCGATTTAGTATTGTCTAAACATATTGTAGAGTAGCTTGATGAATTCTTGAAGTTTCTTTCCATGCTTGAAAATAAGAAGGGTGAACTTGATAATATTTTTAGCTAGATATTGAGCATCTCGATGAGCTTTTTAGGAAGGCATTTTATCAAATCCTTTACCATGTCTAGATTTACTTAGATTCCTTTTTTTTGAGACCATGAAGTTTAGAAACTTTCTCAATAAAGTGCTAAAATTACTTTCAAAACATTTTGTCTCATGGTACAGTTTTTACATGTCTTTAAAGATCTAATTTTTATTAAAGATTGTTTACATAACGTTCTAAATTTTTGCATCTCTAACTTTAAAAGATAAAATCAATTATCATTTAACAAATACATCTAGCACTATTTAAATCAAAAGACATTCCTCAAAATGTCACAAAGTAATTATGGCTGATGACATTTCTTTCTCTATCTTTTGATTTTGAAAACACATTTTTTTTATAAAAAACCATTAGCATGATCATTTAAAAAATTGTAGTGAAACTAATATACATTTTTATATTTCGAAAATTCTAACAAAATCAATATAAAAAATTAAACATTCTTTCAAAGGTTAAGTTTTTAAATCACTACAAAAATGCAAAAACTAACAACTTAATAGAAATGTAACAAACTACTAAATAAGATAGAACGTGATCTGTTGTTCCCTTTGATTGTAACATCCGTAATGTGAGGCCACATATTTGAATAATATTTTGATATTTTAAATAATCATGTGCTTAGATTAATAAAAAAATCATAATCGTAGGTTTGTTTTATGACCTTAAGAAGAGAAGATTTATAATATCCGAAATATAAAGAAAATTGAATTATTTAGAATTTTAAAGTATTTTTGAAAACTTTGAAGTATCATTTCCTATTATTCAAAAGTTGTATACCACTAAAGGAGCAACCCCTAAAAAGAAAGAGACAAACTAAGAAATAAAAAGAATAAATTACTTGAATATAATGAAAATATGTTCACAAAAAAAATCTTTTTGAGTATTAAAATAGAAGATCAAAGATTTATAAGGATTAACTTATGAGCTTGAAAAAGTTTTTAAAATAATTAAAAATATTAATTATAAAATTTTACAAAGGCATAGTATTTACAAATATAAGCATAGTAAAAATTTTGTGTCTAAAAAAGTAGGCGTGATAGTCATTGAACCAAAAGTGAATGAGAATTTAAAAATATTTTAGGGTTGGTTAAATTATTAAAAAATATTAAATATCATTAAAATATATGAAATTTGGCAAACAGGTACAGGTTGTTAAGAAGAATCATACAAAATTAACCAATAGACTTTTGAAGCTCAAATTATTAAAAAGAAGCAAGAAATCTTAGAATTTCTTAATTTTATTTAAATCTTATTTTTTAATTTGGCTAACCTTATTGTACTGGCAAAATTGACATGACAGTACCTATTTTTTTTGCAAAACTATTAAATTCCAAGTGATATGAAGGTAAGAAGTCACTAAATTAAAGAGGTCTAATTGTTGAAGGGAAATGAAGCATCGATATTTAGTATATGAGAGGATGACCATGGATGATCAGGGTGTTTTGAATAAAATTAAAACATTTTGATCGTGGTTGACAGCTTAAAGGGAATATGAGGGAGAGAAGTGTGTTGTTAAGTTATTGGAAAGAGTTTAACTAGTCAAGTAAGGGAATTGAGAAATAATCTTTGAAATTTGGAAAGATATATTGTAGTAATTGTAAAATACTTAAAATGTAGGAAATATGGATCATATAAAGGTACATAATTTGTTATCTATTTTAAGGGGAGACCTTTACATGAGGAATTGAGATAGCAAGCTTGTACATCTATATATACTTAGTATTATATAATGCTTGGCAACTATAATAAGTAATGAATTGAAATCTATCCAATTCAAAGATGATTGACATTCATGCTTGTATTTCTTGTGTTTGCTTATATTTTACTAAGCATCATATGATCATGATTTTATTATAGATGTGTAAAACATGCTACAATAATATGTATGATGATAATGCCCATTAAAAAAGATGAAAAAAAGGCAATGATTATTCTTAATATATTTAGAAAAGAGAAAACAGGAAAAGAAGTTAAGAACAAAGGTTGCTAAAAGGTAAGGTATGATTCCATAAGTTCAATGATGTTAGTTTTCAAAAGTGATGTTTATCATTCAAAGAGCTTAAATTATGACACAAAACTAATAAAATGTTGATTCAATATGGTTTTGTGTCCAGAAGATCAATTATTTTGACTATTCACTTGCTAAGGGGTTTGATGAAGAAATCTAGAAGGGAAATGATAGAAGTCCAATAATAGTGTTTTGAAAGGCCTTGTGATAGGGAAAAGCTTAGCATTAGATATATCGAAGTTATGAAAACATGCATATAAAAGTAATGATGCATATGTGCATTCAAGTATTGTTGATTAAAGGTTTGTCAATTGTAATTTTTTGCATTGGTTCCATATTCACAATGGTGCATTGTTAACTTTTACTTTTGATGATGCTTTTGTTGATAGCACTAAGAAAAATGTTATTTTATTATATTTAACTAAACATGGAATTCATTTTTAATAAAACCAAGAAGAGTACAATTGCTAAGGATTACTATTATATGATACTAAAATATAAAAAATTAAAAGATTTCATTATTTCTAATATAAATTTAAAAAAATAGAAAAATTTATAGGATGGTTATAATCTAATTCAAACATGTTGAAGGAATAGAGGAATTCTTTTGTTATATTGTGTGATCAAAATATCTTACTCATGTTTACATATAAGTTTTTTTAAAACCAAGTGGAATAAACAATATTATATGATTTTAAATATTGTCTTGTGAATTCAAGTATACAAATAGAACATGTGGTAGATATACTCGAAATGATATGATTAGAAATAATCAAAGCGGTAAAAAAGTTATTGCCAAGAGTGTTTGGTTGTATGATTTGAACATTTTAATTTTGGATTAATTAATTTGTTAAGAGAGAAGAGTTATCATAATTCTCTCATTCAATGGTGGAAGAGGAAGACCAAAAAGAGGTGAGAACAAATTAATATAAGGGACTTGACATTTTTGAATCTTAATATCTAGCCAATATGGTGCAATGGTGTCATAGAATTCATGTAATGGTCTTGGATAAATGGGATTGTAATGCAATGCACACTCAATTGTTTGGGGTGGTATCTAGTTGCAATCTTTGGGATTTTATGTCCAAGACCAAACTATGAGGACTTATGAAATGTGTTCGAAATTCAGAGTAAAGAAATGCTAATGCAAATGTGGTAATAAAAATGAGATCAAAAAATGCATGCAATAAATTTTGAAAGACATGTGTATTGTACCTAATTGCAACTACGACATATGTAAGTCATGATTTTGACGAGACATGACGACCAGTTTGAAATAATAACTCAAATAATTCAAAGCTTTTCTATTGCAAATAAGACAAATTAACGAAGTTCTGATAAGGCAACTATCCTTTGTCTAACAATTTGTTGGTAGATTCCAAGTAAAAGTAGTCAATGAAATTAACTTTAGTCATGCTATTAAACTCATGCAAGGAAATTTAAATATAAGAGGAAATCTGAATTTAAATTTTTGTGGTGCAATGAAGACAAAGTGACAACACAATGAACTCATATTGATTGAAACTATATTTTTCTAGCAACTTTTATAGGGCCAACAAAACTAATATGAGAAAGAAGTAAAATCATGTTGTTCTTACTTTAATAGTTATATAGATATACAAAGAAATAGCAAGAAAGAAGTGTTAAAGCTAGTACAACAAACATGATTGACAAGATATACCAAGGGAAAGACTTAAGAGGTCCCTCTATAAGTACACATGAAGCAACCAGCTCCTCTGGTTTTTTAATCTCTAGTGATCTTGGGCTCAACAACAATGATTTCTTCTCTAAAAATTTCATAAAAAACAATATTAAAAAGTGAAACCTTTCATAATGGGATTTGGCTCTTATAAAGTTTTATATTGTCTCATTTTGTCTAGCCCATTATTTTTCTTTGTGTGCGTGTATCTACAGACATTTAATACACGTTATACATGTATTAATTTTTGTTAGACTTTATTTTATGGTCAATGGATGCATTGTTTTCATTTATCTATGATTGTACATAATGATTTTTGTTCTAATATAACCATGTTTGTATGTACATAACGTAATTTGTGAACGCATTAACTTCTTTTTGTACATATGACTATACTCATAATCCAAAACATATATTAGACATTGTCTACACTTGTATAGAAATAACTATTGTGGAGTGAATATTTTTATCGGCATTTCTCCCTTTGTGCACATATAATTTTAGATGCATTGCTTTATTTGTGCATATGTAATTGGGAGGCAAGCATCTATAAGTGCACTATGCATCAATAGATAAATCTAGTTTGCTTAAGTTGTTTTTGAATTTGTTGGAATTGAACATGCCCACAATTGGTGATGTAACTACTCATATGGCTTGAGCATTCCCACCCATACAAACTGATCATGTATTGGTTACAACAATGGGCATCTCTTCATAATACGTAGTGACTAAGGCCTACATACCAAAATAAAACACATTTTTCTTATCAAATGCATTAAAAATACAAAATATGATCAACTACGTAGAAAAAATACTACACCACAATTTTTAATATATAATGGATGAGTATAAAAAAGTAGTGGGATTGTGTTGCATTGAATTGTATTTTCTTGTTGTTATAGAAAGCATGTAACATATTCTAACTTTCATTTACGATTTCTCATCCATGCAATGATAATGCTTTTTCAGAATATGCATTTTTGTGTACAGAATTGAAGAAAATTTGTTAAATTACTCAAATTAGCTATGTTTTTGTCTACATTTTTTTATATTTACATATATGTAGAAGAAGCAAAAATATTAGATGAGAAAACATGAATTTGGAGTTTACATTATAATTGAGTTTTAAGATATACTTGAATTTTTTAGTTGGTTTAAACATAATCTAGTTTGGCCTACTTAAGATGGTTCATCTAGTATGTTTTTGATTTAGCTCAATTTTCATTGTTTGGACGAGGCAATGAGTCAGATGCATGCGCTCGACTGGTGAAACAACAAGCTTTGTTAATATCTGTAAGATTGCGTAGTGCACTTTAGGTTTTATAGTAGAGGTGGTTTATCTTTCTGGGTGATGGTAATAGTAATGACAAAAGAAAAAAAAGACTAAAAAGTGTCAAAATATTAGTTAAAAAAAGGTTTGGATTAGAATAATGGTCAACCTAATAAATGTTAATGAGCATGACCATGTTGACTTTATGAGCAGTAAAAAAAATGTATGAGATAAGAAACCTCGAGCATTCTTTTGCCTATATAACATGTACTAAATATAAGGACTGTGCAATTTAAAAAATCTTTATTAGAATAACCACAAAATTTTATATGAACATATGAATGCACCTATTTGGTTGTCTATTCTAACTATGTGAAAAACAAAGTAAATAATTTTAATGTAACCTACTAATAAAAAATTTTTTTTAAATGGTTGCAATTTATATGTGACTAGAACTATGCATTATGTGGAGAGAGAACTATGAATACACACAATTAAAGTTACACACTTATAAAATATCACTTTTATTGCATGTTAAACATTCAATTATTTATAAATATAAAATCATTAACTTTAGCATACAAATATGAATAATAGTTTACTTTTAATTACAAAAAAATGCTATAAAAAATTTATGCATAAGTGTGAATATTATGCATAAAGATTCTAACCTATAAAGATTAGAGCAAAGTGAATGGTTATTTTTTCTTTAAGAATGTTTGAATGACATCAATCATCATGCATCATTTCTATTTTCCATGAAACACAAATTATTTTGATGCTTGTCAAACATGCACCCTTTTTTAGGGTTAGGAAGAGTGTCAGACACTTGTTCAAAGAATGTGCAATACATCCTAGAATTTTGTGGAGGATATGAGATTGTTCTTTTTGCAAATTTAGATTAGCGATGCAACATGGCACTTCTAATACATGGTCTTGAAGCCGAAGTTTGAGAGTTTGACAAGGATACATAACTTCGTTAAGAGTGTACTTCATGCAATTTTCCATTTGTCGAGATCTATTTGAATCCTCTTCTAAACAAATTGGATTGTTGAAATGTGTTGGAAAGCATTATAAAGGCTTTTGAATTAAATATTTGAGTATAAAAATGCAATGTTAGTGGTAATGATGTTTAAAGATTATGATGGTAATGTTGAAAAATTTTTGATACTTGGATATACTTCAAGTATATTGGATTTATTATACAAATTGTTGGGACATAACTTGAGGCACCATCTTTTGAAGTTCATTCCAGGCAATTAAGTTGCAGAAGTTTTCTTGATGTTCTATCTGGTAAGGCTTTGTTAGAACTAGTAGGCAAATTCGTATTGCAGTGTTTGACAAATTATGCTACATAATGCTCATGGTTGGTAATAAAGAAGTTATTTTTGATAAAGGGTGACATAAGTGAATATTAGAATTGGATTGTTTTAACCAAGAAAGAGAGCTAAAAAGACATCAGGGTCAAGGTAATAAAAGTTTTGATTTTTTTGGTAAAGCTTTTCCTTTGCCATGTGCTTTAAATAATCATTTGATTTTGGATAGGTGGACTATTTTCTTAATTGATATCCTGATTATGATCTTGAACCAAATAGTGTGAAGTGATATAATTTGGTTCTCTAGTGAAAAACATAATTTTTTTTACAATTTAAAATTATTTGAATTATGTTTTTAAGAAGATTGATGCTACGCCACAACGTCGAACCGTCCCTTTTGAAGAGATGGTTAATGTTACTTTGGTAACAACTCATTTTCTTTTAAATTATTTCATCTTTATGTGTCTTGTCTTAAACTTTTTGCAACTTTCAAAAACATAATATCTTTTCAATATTATTATGTTTCTCTTGATCACATAAATTAGAAATAAGTATTTTATACATCAAAACCAATATTAACATATTTTCTTTGACTTGTTCAAATTTTTAATGTTTTTATTCGGTATAATGCATGATGAAGATTCCAATTAATTAATCCTTTATATTTCACATGTTGCAATTTTTGCAGGACAGCTTTGTGTGGCCAAAGGTGACCTAGCACAAGCATCAGCATCAAGCCTATTCAATATTGTTTTAGGTGAAGAATAAAATACTATTGTTGCACTTTTGGATCAGGTACTTTTACTTTGTGAAGTTTGTACTTTGGTTAAATGAGTCCTCTATATCGATGTAAAGCTTGTTACATGTATTGAGGGGAATGTTAAAAAATTTAAGGGCAGCATATTAAGGGATTACAACTAGCTTGTGACCTTTTAATTAAGTATTTTGTGTAGAATAATATTGTTTTTAAGTTTTTTTCGAGGTAGGTGCACAATTACTAATTTTTATACTATTATTAGAATTAATTAAATTTGGAAAAAATGCATATATGTTTTTGGTGTTTGGGGTTTTTCTCAACTAATGTTTCTTGAGTTTTATAATTTGCCATTTAGGTCTTTTTATGTACCCCATAGTAAGAAAGTAGGTTCATACACCTCAACAATGATAAAAAGCAAAGTTAATATCGAAATCCTCTTCTTCTTTCTATATTGGCAAAACCTTAAACCCTTACTAATTTTAAGGTTGTTGAAGTTCAAGGAGGTGGAAAGAGAAACGATGATTATGTATTATGACAACGGGTGGCAAGGATAATGGAGAATAGTATAGAGATGTTGTCACTTCTGCTTGCACCTATTATATGCATATACTTATAGTCTATTATAGAAGCACTATTGAAGATATTAATGTCAAAATAGATGAGGATGACAAAAAATTGATTTGAAACGATAAATATGTATACTTATTCTAACTGAAAGTCAATGAAACTATGTCAAGGACAAAGCTATAATGTACATAATATCATATTCATAATCATCTTAAATGTCTTTAGAAATTATCTCTTTAAGAATTTGTGATATTTCTTGTAATATAAACAGAAAAATAAGTTATATAATGTTTAATAAGAAAATATTATATGTAACAATTAACATGATATGATATAATGATATAAATATGAGTATAAACATGACATCTCTATAATGTTCAGAGAAGAAATGTGTCGCCAATAGTAATAAATAGTAGCTTAGTAATATAAGAGTACACATTTATATATTATATATTTTTCATATACATATTGTATATCATATCTTATTAATTTCTCTTTTTATCTTTGTTTTTCATTTTTGTTAATTTATTATAATTGAACTTATATTTCTTATATTACTATTATCATATATTTATATATATATTATGTCATATTTGTAAGACATCTAATCACATAATCTCTACACCTTTACTAATAAGCATCTCATAACTGATTAGTCCTATCAATCACATCATATCATTATAGAACATCAACTTTGCAAAAGGTGGTAGTAGTAGTAGGGAGATCTCTAATGCCATTTCATAACTTGATAAAACTAATGCTAATCATGTTTAGCATACCTTGTGTTGAGCTCTTCATAAATAGTGGAATCATGAAATAAAATATATGATTTTTTGTTTTATTCTTTTTTTATTCAAGATATTTAATCCAGTTATAATTTACATAAAATTATAAGATATTATTTCATTTATTTAACTTTTTATCTTCTATTGTATTTCTATTATGTTGTGTTTTAATTACTCTATGTCATAAAAGCATTGATGTATCAGAACATGAATGCAAACATGACACTTGTATGTCATACTTGAATTCTCAAATAATTATATCTACGGTATTATCATCTATTTGAATTTACATGGATTCCAAAAATCTATATTTTTTCGGTCCTTTCTTTTCGTTTTTCATTTCTTACAATGAAATTCATTCATAACTCATAAAGATCTATGGTTTTAATTTCCCAAACAATTTTATTTCAACTTCCTAAAATTCTTAAGAATTTATGTATCAATAATAAAGGAGTTGCATTTAGATATTGATCTTGCTAATTTATTTTGAGCTTACAGCAGTTAAAATCACCTCTAAGTTCTTTTATCATAGTTTCTCACACTATTCTTGCTTTTATTTTTTGGATTTAAGCTGCAGCAACAATTTAAGCAAAATATTCCTTAGCTGTGGCTTCTCTCACTTTCCCTTGTTTGTTGGAAGCAAAGCAGTCGTCTTTCTACATTATAATTATTGAAAACAATAATACTTTTCTTAATTTTTAATTGAACCAGAACCTCACTTTAACTAGAGTTTTCCTTTCCCAGTTTGGCAGAATGTCTTTTTCCCACTAAGCTTTAGCTTGCAACAACACTAGCTATTCCTGGCTTGTAAAAATTCACGGCAGCCTCATCCTTTAGTAAAGAAAAAAGGAATACAAAGCTGAGCTCTCTTGGCAGCACAAGTATAACCAAAAAATTCTCCCAAATAGGTAGTTTATTGTCAGTTCACCTGCCTTGGCTGCCTTGCTTCATTCAGCATTGCAATTAACTTGTGTTGCTGATTTTGATTTTGTTTCTCTTTTCCTATACTGCTACTCTCCACTCTCCTTTCTTCTTCTTTCTACGTTTTCCTATCCCTGATTCCTTTTCTTTTTTAAGGTCTTCTCCCAAGCAGCTGATTCCTATGCAAACCTTCCCAAGTGAGGGTCACAAAGGTTCTTAAGGTTAACCTGAAAAAAAGGAAATAAGGGAGAATGAAAAATGTTGTTTTTACTATTACCAAATAAATAATAGAAAGTATTTTTACAATGCAATAACTTCTAAAATTAATTAAAAATAAAGGAGAGCTTAAAAAAGTTTTCAACAAAGATCATAGGCTTCAATTTAGAGATGTAATCAAGGGGAGAACATTCATAAAAAACTTGGTTGCATCTTATTTTTGAATTGAAGTGTTTCAAATGAATGCCTTCTAGAGGAATTTAAGAAGCTTGGATGAGGAGATGGAAACATGGTTGAGATCATAGAAAATGGTATCATTGTTGGAGAGATGGAGTCCTACTATGACATAGGGTATTTTAAGGATCTTATAAATATGTTATAATAATCCACTAGCCTAACCTGTCCAAACTTGATCAACTTTTTATTTTAATTAAACAAGTTAAAATTAGACTTGCTTATTATTGGCATACTTATGAACCTACATGTATTATCATAAATCTTGAAGGAACTTATTGAGAATTAGAGTAAAATGTAGACTTATAAGCAATTTATAAAGGGTGAACATTCATTGGGCACCTTTGTTATATCTTATTTTTAGTAAGCGAATCATGAAAGACTTAAAAGGAAGTGATCTAAATGATTGCCTTGTGGAGGACTCCAAGGAAGCTTTGATGGGAGATGAAAACATGATTGGGATTGTAGAAAATGAGATCATTATTGGAGAGGTGGAGACAGGCAAATGCTGACTAGAACAAAGAGTACTTTAGGAATATTATAAATATACTAAGATACTCCACAAGTCTATCATACGAAAACCTTGTGTTTTAATTGAATATGCTAAGTTTGGACCTATTTATTATTGGAATACTTGTTGACTTGCATGCTTTATTATAAATCTTGAAGGAACCTACTGAGAATTAGATCATAACTCAGATTTATATGCAATTTACTTTCATATTTATGTATAACGTGATATATTAATGTTTGTTAGTATTTTTGAAGTAACTAGTTATTTTATAGTAAATCTTCATTTTTTAGTTGCTTAAGTGTTCATTATTGGTAATGGGATGTTTTGTTATTTGATATGGTTGTTAACATTAATAAGTTTTTAAGCAAACATACTTCATAATTTTTCACTTTCTTAATCTAATCTCCATTATTGAATAAATTAATAAACTTAAGCTGGATTAAGTCTAGCTTAGGAGTGTGAGGCATTACCAAATGACACTTAGGCTTAGCATTGGAATTTAATGCTTGCTTATTCACATGCTTTAATTATTTATGGAAACTAGATTACAGTTTTTGCCATAATGATATTTGAATTTCTAGTCTGCTCTTTATTTTGCACTGTTATGAATTTTTTGCTTTTACTTGACCTTCAGGCATGAACTTCTCTCTTTAACCAAGCATTAACATGCGTCTATAGCGAAACAAATACTTTTGGTTGGCCTGCTTTAGATGGATCAAGCATAGTGCTCGTTTCTAGCAAATTTGTTTTGGCACTTTGCATATCTAGTTGGAGTTGTTCAGAATTTTATTTTACTTGAAATACTTCTATTTAATTATTATCTGAATTTCTACAAATATTCTATAGAATTTTATATTTCACTTGACCTTTACCTTGAGTACTACTTTCTAGTTGGTACTATGCTTTTTTTAACAGCTTTAACTCATTTTTCTATGATTTTGTAGTTTCTTCAGAAAGCGTGATCATATTATCAAAAAGAGGGATAATAGAACAAGGAATAAAACTAGAAAATTTTCAGAAAGAAAAGATGCATAGACAGAAGGAAGATTCAATGTTGGAAATCTCTTGTGCATAATAGATAAAAATGCATGGACTTAATCCTTTATGGTTTTGTTTAACTTTTAGATTGTTTATTTCAATTACATAAAATCATTATTTACAAACACTGAATTTTGTTATTGACATCCCAAAATCAAGTCTTAGGTAACTACTAAATATTCTAGAATGTAGGTGTCACTTGCGACCCAAAGCCTACATTAGCATATAAAATTAACCAACTACTAAAGTTAACCCAAATGACCAACCAACCAAAAATGACCAATGCCTAATTTGACACCAAGTTGATTAATAAAAATTGTGTCTCTTGAGAAAAGTGACTAACAAAGTTTACAAATAAGTTTAATAAAATTCTTTTTACTCATATTTAACCATATTTGTGATACTTAGTTCCATAATTTGGTTTCATGCACAAATTTTATGGAACATAGCTTATCTTGAAGAATCATGATGCCATTAGATGATATTATTTGAGTAAATTAAATGCCAATCATGACAAACTCTAAATAAGTATAAAGAGTTGGGCTGGAACTAAGTACATGATGAGCAAAAGATATGAATATAACATAAAATAATATACATAAGATGTCATGAGCACATGATAATGATATGTGATGATGCATATATGATGTTGGACATATGTCAATGAATATGAGATATTAGATATTTTTTAATCAATAATGTTGTGAGAACAAGCTAGACAAAATTAATGAAATTATTTTAAAAATAATTGTAACACTTTAATGAGAATGGTTATATTATTATACTTCTTAGTTTCATGTATTGAAAATTGAAAGATAAAATAAAAGTTTTGATTATAATCAAGTGCAATAGACATCAAAATCAAGAAATGATACCAATTGATTGATATTATTTTAATAAGATGAATGAGAAATTTGTGATAATCAAGTAAAGCAAAAGTCTTCAATTAGTGCATTGATATTTGTGATAATCAGGTTAGACAAAAGCTTTTGATTGGGCACTGTTAATAATTTGTGACAACAACATAATGCAAAACCATTTAGTTAAACACCATGTATTAATATTATTTGTAACAATTGAGTAAGGGAAATCCCTCATACTAGTTATCATTCTAGGTGTATCTTAGTTGCATATATGGATTTTAACATGTTAGCTTAAAAGACATGATAAAATAAGAGTTTTCATTATAATCAAGTTTACAATTAAATGGATAGTTAGGAAGTAATAAGCCCATTAAAAAAGACCACAAAAAATCTAGAATAAATGTATGTGACATTTTAATAGAAAGACATTTTTATTGTGATACTTGATATAATAATGTGATACTTGATAACATTCTTATAGTTTTTATGAAGCATGATATCCCCATAATTGGATGGTTTTCTCTCATTCTTAATTGTTATTATGAAGTCTCATGCACTTGCTTTGCTTACATTCTCATAACATGATATTTTTTATTGTACTGATTGTTATGATTATATGAATTATTTTTTATTGATTTAGAGGAAGTGTCTTTTGATGATATCTTACACATTCTTAGCTTCTTCGAATGTTACATTAACATGAATCATTAAAGTTATATCAATTAAAAGATTAATTATAATATTTTTATATAACATGGATTTTTGGCTTGAAGTTATTATTTTTGACATAATAAGTCTATGGTAGACTTGCCTCTTATTATTCAATTTTTTCTAAAAAGGATAATTTAATAATTTCATAAATATATATTGAGGACACCACTGGTCCCAAAGAGTATGGGTGAGAAGTGATGAGAAAAAGAGTTTTTAAAGAAATTTGAGTGCTTATGTATCATTTTAATTGTAAACTCATCATTTGATCAACAAAATAATTTTTTGTCATATTTATATATATAAAATTATCTTTGGTAGAAATAAATAATTAATAATAAGAATTAAGCTCTAGTGAACAAAGAAGAGGAAAAGTGTTTAAGAAACTAAGGCCATCACACCATCCTTTAGAAGTTAAAGATATGTTCAAGTTGTTCCATTCAAGAGTGTGTGATGGACGTGCCTCTAGCTATTAACTTGCCATGAAGATTATGTATCAAGGATTTTTTTTTACCAATAATTAAAAAAATATTACTTTATTTACCAAAAGATGCAAAGGGTGTCAAGTTCATGCTCCCCTTTCATACTAATTATTCACAAAGATGGAAGAAATAATTATTTATTGGTTGTTGTTAGACTATGGTATGACTTTCCATTTTTTATTTCCAATTACTAGAAATGGAAGGAGGTTCCTTTTCATGGTGGTTAACAACCTTTAAAAATGGATCAAAGTGAAGCCTCTTATTGGCAAGACTATTAATAAGATTTAAAGTTTACTTTAGACAAACATTTATAATAGGTTTAATATTTCCATAGAAATTGTTACAAATGACACAATAATGTTCCAATCTAAAGAATTTCCAGATTTATGCAAAATGTATGCTTGTCTTTTCAAGTATGCCTAAACTTCTCATCCTCACATAGATGGACAAGCCAAGGCAATGAATAAAGACATCTTAAAAATTCTAAAGCCTCGTCTTGATGATAAGAAAGGTGCGTGGGTAGGTGAACTCCTCCACATATTGTGAGCGTATTCAACTACACATTCTGCAACACGTCAAGTTTTTCTATGGATTCAAAGCTATAATCACTATCGAGGGCAATCACTTAACAAGTTCAAAAGCTTGAACTTGAAACTAGCACATCAAAAGTTGGACCTAATCAAGGAAAAGTGTCTCAGAGACCATGTAAAGAAACTAAATATAAAGTAAAGTATGAAAAAATATTACATATTAAGAATTGTCCTTTCAAGGTCAAAGATTTGGTTCTTAGAAAATATAAGAGCTCTCAACACTAATAAAGCCTCCATAAGCTTGCTCCAAACTAGAAAGAATTATACTTGAACAAGGAAGATGTTGAGCTCCAAGAATCAAAGAGCACGGATCACTTAGAAAGGCTCGATATATGCTAAAAGTTACACACTTTTCTTCTTGTGCTAACTATCAAAGGTATTATTTGACTTTCACTAAAGTTATCAATAAAATTTCATACTTAGCATCATGATTTTACATTCTCAAGATTTTGTTAACATGAACGAAGTCAACTCTCTTTGTTTAATTATAATATTTAGATATCTTAAGAACTAATAAAATTTTACTTTAAAAGTACAGACTTATTTGAGGGCTAACTAAAAATTTTTTTACCTTAAAAGAAGTCATCTCTTGAGCTAATTCATCAATCAAAAGTTATTTGATGTCCTCTATCAATTTCCAAATTACTTGGGTTTTTATTTCTTTCGGTAGAAAATCAACATAACTATTCTCACTTGACGTTGACAAATCAACTATTTAAGTTAATCACATCTAGTTTGTAGTTGAATATATTTCATCCTTACAAGTCAATATTAGTGATGATCATTCAAAAATTGATATTCTCTTAAGACATGAAAACCTCATGGCAAATCCATTTATTATTAAGTTTTTTAACCAAACCTTATCGAGTATGGATCATCATTCGACATATGAAATTCTATCAAGAAAAAATAAGTCAAATCTATGTGAGTGTACCTAAAACTTATGCCTTGAACTTTTTTAGTTAGACCATATATCATCCAAAAGCCTAGTCTTGCACTGATATTAAGCACAAACGTACTTCAACAAATCCTCCAGTGTGTCACAATAACTCGAAATATGAAATGTTTAAGGGGAGATCCATATTAGATATTATAGAGCTAGTTGACAAGTTCTGTTGATGTTTATTGAGATAGTTATATTTCATATGTTAATAACCCAAGAGAGTAGGCCCAATAAAAGTTATTAGCATAATCAGTCCTAATCATTTCTTCATATTAAATGATTTTTGAGTAATGCTCAAGTAATAAAAATGCAAGTGCCTTTTCATTACTTGAAATAACCATTTCAACTTGCTTTGGTTCACATCATTTGAATCAAATTTTGATTGAGTTAGACATCTATGTGAACTTTTTATTACATGGATTTTCATCACCATTTCATAGTAAGCTTGCTTTGAGAAGCATAAATCTTACTTTCCCTTTTTATTTCTTTCATTATTGTTGCATATGTGAAGGCTAAAAATGTCAAAAACAATTCTTCCTTTCCGTCCTAATTTCATCACTAACCCATTGTACGGAGGTTGAGAATTTTTTCCTTTTCATCTTATCTTGCTGCAAAGAAAAAATCTTATTTATAACTTCTAAGTAACTAAGTATTTCCCTTTGATCATACCATTCACTAGGGAAAAAAAGTTTTTTTCATCTTGATAAGTTTTGACTTGTCATTTACTCTCTCCTTTAAACATGAAACTTACTCCTGGAGATTGGATTCTTCTATTTAATTCTTTTACCTTATGCTTAATCTTTTAACTAAAATACCAAGACTTAGAATCTTTTCAAGTAGCTCATTACAATGATTAAGATAGCTCGTTACCATGACCCTGTGTTCGACAAAAAGAAGCAATAAAAAAGGCATAATAAGATAACAAATGGGACTTAACCAATTGTAGAGATAAGGAAAATATCAACCTTGAAGAACTGTGAAAGCATGTATTGAAAATAGCATTAGCAGCTTGATCATCAAACCATACTTTTCGTCGATGAAGATCACACAGTACAACAAGTGTCCTCCTTGCCCTTAGTTCTTCCTCTTCCTTCAAACAAGAAATCATACATCAGTTATTATAATCAACGAAACAAAGAAAAATCAGCAATAATAGAGTATATATGACATCACACACCTGTAGCAATGAGAAAAAAAATATTTTGAAGCATCCTATTTTTTGCTCCATTTCTATGTTTTTAATTCATGTGCTGAATACAGTGCACAACATTAAAACATGCAAGTTTTTTGAGATTTCGAAAACCAATGATATGAAGGTCCATAAATAATTCAACAGGCACATCCAAATCAACAATATAACTATACAAATAAGCAAAACATAATTAAAAGCATAAACTTTCAAAACAAACAAGAAAAATTAATAAAATGCTAGAGAACTTTAATTTTTGTATAATCATTGGAACAACATAAATCTTGCAATACTAAATAGCATTATGAAAAAAAATAAATTTTTGTTGTTTTAAGATCATTTAGTTTAAGCCCATAAAATTTCATAGCTGTCATCTAGGCATTTAAAGTTGGTAAAATATTTCACATAAGCCATATCTCTTAGCTTATAGTATATACTTAAAAACCCCACTTATCCATCTCTCCTTCCCAATTGTTTCAGTTGACCTCTAGGCAACTCTATGGTGTATCTTTCCATTAATCCCAGACGCCTCCCAACCATCTATTTCTATGACTTGTCCCTCTCCATTGTCCTCAAGGTAGCCAACCCATGGCAATGTATGTCCAAAATTGTGTTAAATCTAATGCTTAGGACTTCTAAAATGCAATGTGTTATATTGTCTAAATATATTAACAGATTAACAAAGACGATTATATCAACAATGAGTTAATTGAAAAATAGTAAGGATTCGTACAACATCATGCATGGATAGGTATAAAGAAATAATTTCAAGAAGCTAGAATTAAATCATAAATTTGAATAAGTTAATTAACATCATGATTCATAAGAAGATAAACGTTACTATTGTTCAACAAACAAGGCACATTGTCAGAAAACAAAGGTATTACCACTTTTAGGATTCAAACTGAAATACTCAAGCAAGAATTGAAACAGAAATGGGTTAGTACAATTTTGGATAAGTCTATGAAAGATAATAGAATGAATGTTTATTATGAGATTAAAGAGCTTAATGAAGAACATAAAATGATTGTAACAATTTCTTATTATTACTTCAAGGAACAAAAAACATTTTCTTAATTCTACAAGAGAATCATCATGAACTAAAATTAATTATTTATTATAATATTTCCTTCGCATGCTCTAAAAGGCATTAGAAAAGGAAAAAAAAGAAGCTAGCATTGGACATATTGAAATTATGAAAAACATGTATAACAAAGTAATAATGAGTGTATAAGGAAGCTTTATATTGAAATTTTCTCATAACTCCCATTTTTGCACATAAAAAGATAATGCCTCATAAGTACTTTTTCACTTCTTCTTTCATCAAACTTTCTAACAACATAAGCAATGAAAGAGAGCTTCAATTTTACACTAAATATTGATTTAATTATAAAATTAAAGATAAACCATTAATATGCATTTTGCTAATAATTTAATACCAATTGATAAGACTAAGCAAAGAGACAAAGCAAAACTAAGACTAAGCAAATAGATACAACAAAAATGAGTCTATGAACAATGACACTGATGTTTAAATGGTATCAAATTTTTAGTTCATATAATAAATATATACAATTAATATTTAGACAAGTAATTCCAAAAACATATTGATTATAATAGTTATCATAAACAAAAGAAAAAATATAAAATTTACTTATTTTTAACCTATACTTCAAAATGATAGAGAAATTAACAAAAAATGTCACTAATATGATCCAAGCATTGAACAAATAAGATGAAAATAAAACATACTTTTTAGTGTTGTGTAATTAAAATATCACACTCAAGAATAAAGGCAAATTTATAAGATTACATGGTATCAAATGTCAATGTGTGAGTACAAACACAGAAATAGAATAATTGCTATAGAGATAAAGCTTTTAAGTTTGAAGAGTAACTTACTATAAAGGAGAAAGTTCGCATTCTACCAATTGAAGACAATTCTAAAGAAAATCAATCTAGATGGTTTAGTTATATTAAGAAGTTCACTTTGTGATTTTATAAGAGAAGTAGATTACTGAAATTTTTCTTATAAAAAAGTAAAAAATATAGAAAAATTTACTAATGGTGGCCCTCCAAATTGAAGTGTACCAAACACTACAACAAATTTGTCCAAAAAATAAATAAAATAAAATAACAAACCTTCTTATTGACAAGGAGGATAATGGCTTGTGCTTGATTGGAACGAAGGGAAGCCGGGAGGGTTCGAACTTCGGATTGAAGAAGATGAGACATAAATGAGGAAATTAAGCGAGGCGTCGGGGATAATATGTGGTCATGTGCGCCAGTAACATCGTGAGGTCACCGAGATCCTTCGAGACCACCAGGTCCGACGACGAACTGAGTGTGAATTGTTGAAGGAAGAGATGTAAGGATGATTCGAAGTGGCTGTAGATAAGGAGAAGCTCTGCCTCGTATCCTTCTGGGTCAAGCTTCATCCTGGATTGAAGCAGAGGAAGGCTCAGCCTATTAGCTGCCCTTCCAGATGCAGAGAAGGAATCCAGTAAGAGGAGGTTCGCACTATCGCCAGTTCTACAGATCAATTAACAAAACCCTAGTCGAACGGAAGCTCGGAAGAACCCAGCTAAAGAGGTTATGCGGTTTCGAGATGGCAAATGTTTAAATACAAAAGATAATTACTATATATTAATAATTTATTAAACAAAAGAACGGTGTATTGTTTTGAATTTGATTGGCGACACTAGGATTGCTCTACGCGTTAGTACGAGATTAAAATTTTTAAAATATTAAAATAAAAATAAATTTAATCATATATTTAATTAAAAGATTGGGGTATTGTTTCTAAATTTTGGTAATAATAATATTTTTTGTTATATTATTATTAAATAATAATCTATCAATAAACACATCTTTATTGATAAAATTTATTATAATTTTAAAATGCATAAATGTCCATCACAATTTTTTGTCATAAGTCTAGAATATAGTTATAGGATAAATAAGAGAGATGCAAAGTTTGAGATCTGGTGATAAAAGTCAAACTCTTGATATTCTTTTACTTAATATTAGACTCTTAAGATTCAACAACTTGAGGTTGCACAATTAAGAGTTAGTTGTCATCACTAGCAATGCGATTACCCAAGGAGATAATGCACATGATTCATTCATCTCGTACCCATGTCTTGTGCATTAATGATAAACCACCATTTCCTTCAAGACAATGCTTCTTTGAATGTTGGCACCTAAGGAGGTAAGTGTAAAGTTTAACTATCCTTTGGACAATTTCTTGTGTCGCCACATGCAACACAACCTCCAAGGAAATAAAAGAAGAAAGATAATATTTGTCATTCTTTGTAGATGCACAAACTCAAATAGGAAGTGACACTTAGGGTTTAATATATGGCAATAAATTTGCCTACTTGAAGAACAAACACTTTTCGAAAGAGAAATAGAATTTTAGTTTGTTCTCCTGTTTTTTCTTGTCCTCCTTTGTGATCCTCAACCTACGAGACCCCGACATATTACTTAGTATTTTTTTATAATTGCACTCAATAAGGATTTTTACTAAGTTTTTATTGATTCCCTTGTTCATATCTAAATTGTCGATCAAGAATATTATGCCCAATCTCCATTGTATCATGGAATATAACTTTCACATATAGCTTATATCATTTCATCAAATGTTTCATTTTGATTTTTTTATATTATAATGTAACTCTAAATCTCATGTCATATGACATTTACATCACTTTGATTTGGTTACATTACATTTCTTCAATATATCAGATTTCTCCTTTAATATATATTTCCTTTACATTAAAATTATAATTTATTATGATTTATCTTTATTTACTTTGGTATTGTAAAGTTTTCTAAACTAGGTTTGATCAAGAAACAACACACATCTTGGATTCGTCTTCATGAGCTCTATCATGTGAATTATTCATTTTGATATTTTTAAATATTTTTTTATGAATGTTGGTAAAGTTTACCAAATCTTTTGATTCATATATGATTCGACTATTCAGTATGTTGCACTTGACATCCTAACTATCATGGAGGCTAACTTTGTCATACAATTTATATCATTGTTTCAAGTTTTCACTTAGATTTTCTTGTATTATAACTATAGGGCCTTCACATCGATTTAGTTTTATTTTATATATATTTATATATATTAAAAAAGTTATTTATTTTTGTAATGTAAAATAATTTTTACTTCATATTTTGGTATTCCTAATAAAAATATTATAATTCTTACCTAATTTGATAATCATGAAAGTTACACTCATTCTCTTGAGTATATTGGAATGCAACATTCTGGTAAACTTTATCTCTCGTGCTACATTCATATGTTCTTTATTTTCTTATGTTATATTGCTTTAATTTGTATCATTATAAGTTTAATAATTATTTACTTAATAATAAAATAATAAATTATGATTATTTATGCTCTTTTATTTTGATATTTCTTAATAATAAAATATGAGTTCTGAATAAGATGAAACAAAAGTCATTAAACTCAACTTCATGGGCACCATCTAATTAAAATTTTTTTTAATTATTTTAAAATATTTTATTTTCCATCATTTTGGCACTCTTTACGAGGTATTTTATTTTTTACCAAATTTGACGATTGACAATGTTACACATACCACCAAATCAACTTGAAATTAAATGTTTCTATACCATTTATCTCAATTCTTTAAATTGTTGGCTTTGATTTTTTTATATTTCTATGAAGCTCTAAATCTTCTCTCTTGTAACCTTACATCACTATGGTCTTGTTGTATTACATTATTTTAATTTATCTGACTATAGCTTTAACATATATTTACATAATATAAAAATAACGATTAATTATTACTTTTATTTGTTTACTTTGGTAATTTCAAAAAATTATAAACAAGTTTCATTGGAGATGAAACAAATACCACTATTGTCATCTTATAGAGTTCCACTCAATTAAAATTTCATTACTTATAATTTTAAAAAAATTACTTATAAAAGTGTTTATATGCTTTGCAAGTCATTTCAATTCAAACCTCATGCGATAGTCAATGATACTACATTAGATCATCTTAGATTGTTGGATCACAATTTTTCTATAATATTTATCACTTTTCCACAAATTTTCTTAATTGATTTGGTTATATTACTTATTTACTTTACATCTCCACCAATGTGACCTTTTAATCACTTTTATTAGTTGTAATATATTATTTTAATTTAACTCATTTCAATTATAATAAATATTTACTTATTATTAAGATGATACTTTATTATTATTTATGCTTATTTATTTTTGTAATTCATATTTCCTATAAAATATGTTTTGAACAAGATGAAAAAAGTTGGTTTTATTTGTCTCAATATGCTCTATCTAATTTAATATTTATTTTAATATTTTTATATATTTTTTATTATATTTTTTTCTTACTTTGTAAGATATTTTTACTCATACTTGATTCCATCATTGAGGATGTTATACTTCATCTCCTTAGTACCTTGGAGGATAACTTTATCGTACAAGTTTTTCTCAATTATTTAGCTCATTTGATCAAAGAGTTTTCTTTAGTTTTGATATATTATTATGAAACTCTAAGTCTTCTATGGTGTGACATTTACATAGTCTTTACTTAGATATTATAAATTCTTTTAGTTTATCTTATTTTAGCTTTATTATATATTTATCAAATATTAAAATATTAATTTATTATTATTTACACTTATTTAAATTGATATTTTATAATAAATCTAAACAAGTTTTAATTGAGACAAATCAAACATCATCACCTTTCCCATAGTATTTTTGAATGCAACTTTTTTGAAATAATTGATCTCATTTCATAAAACAATATATTTTAATATATTATGGTGAAACTCAAATTCTCTACGCATGTAAATTTAATATCACTTAGATTTTTTTATATTATATTTTTTTAATTTATTCCATTAGTATTTTTAAATACAACTTTTCTTATATAATTTAACTCATTCCTTTAAATGTTTTACTTTTATTTAGTGATATTTTTATGAAACTTAAATTATCCACTCATGTAAACTTAACATCACTTTGATTTCATCATATTTTATTGTTGCTATTTATAAACTTTTTAATGTTAATACATATTTACTCTTATTTGTCATTACAATTTATAATAATTCCAAGCTAAGTCTGACAAAGATAAAATAAATATTGTTGAACTCGTCTAGAAGATATCTATTTTATTAAATATACATTTTTGAATTTTAAAAGATTTTATTTTCTAAGATTTTTGTTCTCTTTTTATGATATTTGGATTTTTATCATATTTGGATTTCTTGAAATGTTTCACTTTTATTCGGTTATATTTCTATGAAACTCAAATTATCCACTCGTAAAAACTTAACATCACTTTGATTTGGTCATATTTTATTATTTCTATTAATAAACTTTTTAGCATTAAAAAATATTTACTCTTATTTGTCTTTACTATTTACAGTAATTCCAAGCTAAGTTTGACCAAGATAAAATAAATATTATTGAACTCGTCTACACAAGATCTATTTTATTAAATATACATTTTTGAATTTTAAAATATTTTATTTTCTTATTTTTGTTCGCTTTTTAAGATATTTGGATTTGTATAATTTAACACAACTTTCTCATAAAATTTATCTCTTTTCTACAAATGTTTCATATTGATTTGGCTATATTGTTATGCAACTCGAAATTTCCTATCATGTGGCATATATATCATTTAGATTTGGTTTTTTTACATAACTTTTATTAATATCATCTTTGCTTTAATATATCTTCATGAATATTTCAATAATAAAATATTATTATTTGTTATTAATTATATTGATACTTAGTAGTAATACTAATTAAGGCTTGATTAAGATTAAAAAAACATTGTTAGTCTCATCTCACTGAGCTCTCTGTAATTAAATATTTTTTTTTATACTTTTAAATAATTTTTCTAAGTTTTTACATGTTTTAAAATATTTTTAGATTTATACATGACTTGATAATCGAGGATACCTTATCACCTTCGTATCTAAGAATGTAATTTTCCTGTACAATTATCTTATTTCTTCAAATTGTTTGTTTTGATTTAGTTATATTACTGTATAACCTTAAGTCACCTGTCCTATGAGGATTACATCACTTTGATTTTGTTAGATTATGTTAATTTTATTTATCTCTTTTCTACTTTAATCTATGTTTTCTTAATATTGAAAAGTTTTATTGTTATTATTATTTATTATTTTCTTCCTTTATAACAAAAGTCATTGGAGTCATTTAAACAAGCTTTACCTAATTAAAATTTCATTTGTGTTTTTGAATCATTTATTTTTAATAGTTTGGCATGCTTTACGAAACATTTCTATTCATACCTTATTTGATAATAACAGACGTTACACTATCTCCTTAGGTTTTTTGAATGCAACTTTCTTATAAATTTTAATTTTTTTCTTTATTTTGTTATGTTAGTATCAAACTATATTCTTCTTTTGTGTGAGGTCTATCTTGCATTGATTTGGTTATATTAAATTGTTTAATTTTATCTCATCTTAGATTTAATATATATTTATTTAAAATTGAAATAATATTTTGTAAATATATATGCTTATTTTTCTTGATAATTCATAATAATCCTTTACAATGCCTGATCAAAATATAATAAATATCATTAGACTCATCTCAAAGAGTTATTTTCATTTTAATATTTATTTTTAATATTTTAAAATGTTTCATTTACCTGGTTGTTTGAATTGCTTACGAGACATTTTGATTTATATCTTATTTGATGAACCATGATGTTACACTCGATTTCATTTTATTTTGTTATATTATATTTTTATAATTTGTCATATTTTAGATTTTTATTAAATGTTGAAATATTAATTTATTATTTTTTTATAGTTATTTAAATTAGTATTTTTGAAGTAATTCAAAATAGGGAAAGATTGAGAGATAACAAACATGGTTGCACTCGTCAAGATAAGTTTTGTCTAATTAAATATTTATTTTTTAACTATACAAAATATTTTTTATTTTTCATAGTTCTTTAACTATTTTTTTTATTTTGTTGTATTATATTTTTAATTTATCTTATTTTATATTTATTACATATTTATTAAATTTTAAAATATTAATTTATTTAAAGAATTAAAGATGTAGGGATTTATGCGAACAAAAAATTGTAAAGTATTAAATTTTTTTGAGTAACCTGAATTTTTCTGATTTTGGTTTCATTAAAACACTAATGTGCATTTGGTTTATCTCTACAAGCTTCAGCAAAAAGAAAATGGTTAGTGGAAGCCCGATCAGGGATCGAGGGTGGATTTAGGCATAGGTTTTGGTTGAAATACCTTAAAAATATTGTGTTTATTTCATTTATTATTGAGAAATTTTATTTCATCAATAAAAAAAATTTAAGGTCGAAAAGTTTTTTTACTAATTTTTCGAAATGAATTTTTTTAATTAAACAATTCACTCATCCCCTCTTATTCGTTATTACTCAAATGTTTTACAATAAGTTAGACATCTACTTGGTTTTATTGGGCATGTTAATTGCCCTTTGTAATATGATCATTATGTTGTTTCATATATTTGGCTTCACATAAAATTTATTTCGAAGGTTAGGCATATTTTCTCATTTGTTTTGGATATGTGAGCAACCAAATGTTTTGAAACATAATGTATTTATTTAATTTTTTTACAAAAAGTATATTTCAAAATTAAATTACTAAGAAAAAAATAAAAAAATAGAGGATCTGACACCTGATTCCAAGAAAGGCAAGCTTTGTCACATCAACTATGCTCCAATCTTATGCAAATCAAGAAACATGATTACATTATTGTACATGTGTTGCAAAGAGACAAAGATGATTGATAATGAAACAATTGATAACATTGAGATTAATAATTGGATTCAATTATTAGACAAGTTAACTAAGCTATTTAATGAAGTAATCTAAAGTATCTAGCATCCTCAAGAAGTTGGTTATTAAGTGTCACATATTTGACACTTACAAGGATAGCATACTTGATTGTCAAGATAGCCTTATCTAGTTCAGATAAAGGATTATAACAATCTCTTCCATAATCTTTACTATAAAATAATAGTTTTATTTTCCTAAAAAAAATACTTTCTAAACATATTTTAAATATCATGCTATAACTTAAAATAAAATCTATATATTATATTTCTAATATAAACTAGTTCTCATGCTATCTATTTGATTTAATCTATGTACCTTATCATAAAATAAACATATAAAAGATCCATAGAAATTTAAAAGCTATGAGCCAATGTAATACAAATATTTCTTATCAAGATAACTATGTCATATATAAAAATACACAATATAAAATGGCTTATAAGATACCTTAATTTAAGAATAAATTATCTATCAATTTAATATTATATTTATATTACCATTAACAAACTTTTCTACCTGAATTTAAGTTGAAGATTCTTAATCCATTTTCCTTTTCATTTAGTTTTTCTACAAAGTCATAGATGGATGCACATGAGTTACTATATAATCTTCAATAATGAAAACATCTAAAATTCCTTAAGATTATATAACCCAAAGTATTCTCTCTACTTTCTCTTCTATTACAAAAACATCAACTATACGATTCCCTTATCGTGTTGTACAATTTGCATCTCACTAAATCATTGTTATTAATTCTTCACTTATCGTATTATATTGCCTCTCCATCAAACAATGTGATTCCTTCAACTCCCTATAAATGGTTATCAGAATCCCATCTTACTCTTTGACCATTATCAAATCATATTGTATGAGAAGCTCATGGTACAGTATGATCGCTCCAACTATGATATGATGAGATTGTTCAAGCGCACAATAACCTTTCTTCTTGAGCCAACGTAGCACTAATTGTAATATATATTCTCTTAATTGTATGATATGTTTATTAACATATTAAACAAATTATTGATAATCACATTGTTCATAGTGTCTAATCATATAGTAGACTCTCGTCCAAACAAAATCATAAGGACTAAATTCAATTATATTTTATTATAAGACAACTCTAAACCCCCATAATTAATTATCATAGCATTCTTAAATTGTACAATGAAATAAAACCACTCATTATTTTATAAAAATTAATAAATTCAATAAAAAGTATAATTTCAACCTCTGTTTTATTTTCACTCATTGTAGTAGCTTTCTAGTACATTCTTCCCCTTCTTGATTCTTATAGTAATAGTAAGTCTCCTTTTTGTCTTCCTTACTACTCTCCTTATGACCAACACAATTTTTTCTTCTCTTTCTTGTTGTTCTCTTGAATTAAGATTTTCTTCTTCCTCTTCTCTTTATTTCTCTTTTTCTCCTTCTCCTCCCCCATTTTTATTTCATTAGCTACATCTCTAAACGACCTAAAACTTTTAGTAATAACATATTCAACGCTAATCTTATTAAAGATAATTGGCTTAAATTGAAAAGTATAATCTGTCATTTCTTTTTGCCAAATTTTGTGCTAAACCATTAACATGAAAACCTATCTCATTCTCGAAATCCATGGAAGAGGTAGAAGTGGAATTTGAATCCGAATCACATTTGGTGGCTTTGAAGTCCATGGGTTTTCCTTCTTCCTTTCATGCTTTAACTTGCTTGTAGAAGCCTCTTCCGTAAGACTCCTAGTCATCTGTATTTTGGTAGTGAGAAGTTTCCCAAGGAGTTCATCCAATAAAAGTTTGTTGACATCTTTAACCACTTTAATAGCCATTGCAAGGAGATCATATTCCTTTGGAAGGATTCCCAAAAATTTTCTTGTGAGGACACAATTTGAGAATGCCCTTCCAAGATTTATCAAGCCATTTGTTACATCATTAAATCTTAAAAACATACTTTTAAAACACTCACAATTATTCATTCTAAAAAGCTCATAGTCATGGGTGACGATGTTGATCTTCATCTCTTTTACTTGTGAGATGCACTTATAAGTTACTTCAAGGTTTTTCCACACCTCAAATGTCATATGCAAATTAATAATTTATGTAAATTCACTAGGAGAAATTCCACAATGAAGATAGTTCAAGGCCTTAGCATTCAATTAAGCCAATGTTTTATGCTCAACATTAAGCTCACTAAAGGGCTTGACTTCATTAGTAAAAGAATTTCTAGGAAGTTCACAAGTCTTAGTCATAACTTCCCATAATTCTAAATCGATAGATTGAGTAAAAATTCTGAAACAGATTTTCTAGTATAAGTAAAATTCACCTCTAAACAAGGGAGGCTGAATTGAAGAAAAACCTTCACACAAGGTTGCACCCATATCAACCAAAGAGGAAGCCATAAAACAAAAAATCACAAAACCACAAAGAATGTAAGAAAGCCTTCACTTAGCAAAAGTGGATCTCCCACCTGATGTTACTCACGTAATTTGGGATTCCTCTCTCTGATACCAATTGAAGGTCTTTGTGCTTAAGATAATCCCACAAGAAGGGGGTGAATTATGATAAATAAAATTTTCTTTCTATTTTTTTTCAATTAAAACTTAAATCTTTTAAGCAAGAATAAGAAAGAATAGTACCCAAAAGATTTTTAAGGTGGCTCGACTCAAAGTCGAAACTACATCCGCCCCAACCAGCGTTGGGAAATGAACACTAAAATCACCAAATTACTAGCGAGGTTTCTCGTACGATTCACCTCAAACCAACTTGAGATTTTACCTACAACAAATCTCGAACCTACTTGACTTTTTCCGAGCTCAACTCAAACCCCAGGCTTCTACACAATTGTCAGGACGCCCTTACCCTTAAGAAAGAAATAAAAAAAATTGGCAAAACGTAAGACAATTTCAAGAGAAATATGAGGCACACATAATACCGAAAAGAGGGAGGAATAGAGATTGAAAAATAGTTGAAGCAAAAACCTCCAATTTTGGGTTCTGTCTTGCTTGTTTCACTTTGTGACTTTGGAAGCACCGTATGCACCTAGAATTGCTTGATATTGTGTTTTGAAAGATTTAAAACCTTAGCAACGGTAACCTCTAGGAGTTCTTCATAATTCCCTATTTATGGGGCTTAATTTGAGCTCTAAATCAACTCCCAATGGTTCAAAAATGAAGTAGCCGTTTGGGCAACGAACACAAAGCAGTCACCATTCGATTTGGAGCCTCAAATGGACGTTTCTAATTGAATCTCGAATTTATCGTTTGAGATCAATCGTGGCCATTGGATCTTGTGGCCATGACCTGGGCCATTGGATGGCACGTTGGTTGTCCTGCATATAGTAAAACAATTTATCCAGAAATCAACTAAAATAGAAACTGACTACAGTGGTTCTGCATCCTCTTTTAGATCTGGCTCGGTTTCGAATCTCCTGCGTGGCGTTTTACTCTGTTATCATGCAGCAATTTAATTTGATTAACCTAAGTGGTCTGATTGCGCCTACCCTTCCGCCTTCTTCAACAGTTAAATGGAAGTTTAGTCCCACATCGTCACATGTCTTTGCCATGGCTCTCTATAACACTTTCTGTTCATTAGCTACTTGTTCAGTTCAGTAGCTACGGGCTTATTTCTCATTTGTTCCGTTCAACAGGTCTACCTGCAGCCTTTGGGCTTCGCCTGTGCCTTTCGGGTCCATCAAACAATTTTTACTTAATTTTATTTTTTAAATCCTTAAAGCCTAGACGGATCAATAGTCGGGTTGGGTTGGCCCGCCCAATGCTACAGTGAAATTTTCCCAGACTAAAGTGGGTTTATAGTATTTTGTGAGAATTTTTTTGTCAAAATTTTGAATATATGTACACCAAAATAATTTTATATTATGATTGTATTACAAGTGTACTAAATGACAATAAAGAGAAATTCATGAAAAATTATTGCTTAATAATTTTGAAAAATCAAATACTGATGTCTATACTTTTCATCAATAATGCTTGGCCCAAAAATAAAAATTGACAAATTATTAAACTTATAACATTTTCAAATATTAATACTATTAGTTTTCCACATCATCTCAAAATTTGGACATATCAAAGTCAAGAAAAAAAAAGATATTCAAGTATAAAGATTTTGGTGCATGCCTTTAATTTTCTTGAAGCTTGCCATCACTCCACGAGTCTTAAAGAAGGCCCATGTGAGATATAAACATTTATGCTTGACTCATCAAACATAAGGGTGTAACAGAAAACTCAATATTATTTTTTATTTAATTTTAGTTAACCTAAATTTATTTTAAATATCATGCCATAACTTAAAAGAAAAAATATATATTATATTTCTGATATAAACCAGTTCTCATGCTATCTATATGATTTAATATATGTTCCTTATCATAAAATAAACGTATAAAATATCCATAGAAATTTAAAAACTATGAGCCAATGTAATACAAATACTTCTTATTAAGATAACTATGTCATATATCAAAGCACACAATATAAAATGGCATATAGGATATCTTAATTTAAGAATAAATTATCTATTAATTTAATATTATATTTATATTACCATTGTCCAACTTTTCTACCTAAATTCAAGGTGAAGATTCTTAATCCAATTTTCTTTTCTTTTTGTTTTTCTACAAAGTCATAGATGCATGCACATGAGTTACAATATAATCTTTAATATTGAAAATATCTAAAATTCTTTAAGATTATACAACCCAAAGCATTCTCTCTGCTTTCTCTACTACAAAAACACCAACTATATGATTCCCCCATCGTGTTGTATAATTTGCATCTCACTAAATCATTATTATTAATTCTTCACTTATTGTATTATTTGGCCTCTCCAGCAAACAGTATGATTCCTTCGACTCCCTATATATGGTTATCAGAAGCCCATGTTACTCTTTGACCTTTATCTAATCATATTATATGAGAATCCCATGGTACAATATGATCACTCCAACTATGATATGATGACATTGTCGGACCACAAAATAAGCTTTCTTCTTGAACCAACTTAACTCTAATTGTATTATATATTCTCTTAATTGTATGATATGTTTATTAACTCCCTAAAAAAATTATTTATAATCATATTGTATATTGAGTCTAATCATATAGTAGAATCATCTCCAAACAGAACCATGAGGCTTAAATTCAGCTATATTATACTATAAGGCAACTCTAAACCCCCATAATTAATTATCATAGCATTCTTGTACAACAAAATAAAACCTCTAATTCCTTTATCAAAATGAATAAATTCAATAAAAAATATAATTTCAACTTTTTTTGCTCTATTTTCACTAATTGTAGTAGCTTTCTAGTACATTCTTCCCCTTCTTTATTCTTATTGTAATAGTAAGTCTCCTTTCTGTGTTCCTAGCTGCTCTCCTTATGACCAATACAATTCTTTTCTTCTTTTTTTTTGTCCTCTTGAATTGAAACTTTCTTCTTCCCTCTTCTCTTTATTTTCTCTTTTTCTCCTTCTCTCCCTCCATTTTTCTTTCATTAGCAACATCTCTAAACTACCTAAAACTTTTAGTAATATCTTATTTAACACTAATCTTGTTAAAGATAATTGGCTTAAATTAAAAAGTATTATTTGCCACTTAAAAAAGAGTTCATTTTAATTATATGCTTTAATAAAATTTAATTTTCATTTAAAAATATGACACACTTCTGAAAATAAAATTTTTATTATTTTCTTTTAATTTAGAAATGCATTATTAAAAAAATAATTTTATTGTTATTTAAATTCTCATAATTACAATTATATCAATCAAATCTCAAGATTTGTAATATATTATATAGAGCAAAATTTTAAGATATTACAATAACAAAAATCGATTTTTGTGTGCATTATTTCATGAAAGCATAAATATTATCATGCATATAATGAAATATAAATATTATTAAAATATAAAATGATATACTAATAAAGTAATAATCAACCTCTTAGAAAAATCATATTCTATGTATGAGTAAAAAAATAATAAATAATATGCAAAAGTACCTTAATTATGAAACATTTTATATATATTAATTTGATATTGTGCATATACCATTATTACAAGTTTTACTTATCCAATTTAGGACGAAAACATCTTTTTCAAATTATTTTTTAATTTTTTACAAATATAAATAGGCATATTTATCACCAAATAGTTTTTTAAATATATATATATATATATATATATATATAGACACACACACACACACCCCCCCCCCCCATGTTTCTTACGATTATTTCAATCAAATTATCGTCTTTATTTTTCCCCTATTATAATATTAGCATGCTATATTTTATAGTTAATGTATCATATATTTTGTAAAATTTTTTAATAGCATACCATACATTAAATTCATTGAATTATATGCTTTATGTAAAACCACTCTACGACTAATCCTATATTGTTGTTGATTCCTTTACTTTTATAACCTAACGTATGTTGAGCATCTTGTATTGCATGCACAAATCGTGTATATTGTACTCTAATACAAATGAATAATATTTGCCTCTACAACCTTAATGGCAATATGTTATGTAATTTCAAGATATCATTATAGAAGAGTACTAAATAAGATGATATATTTGTAAATAATAGAATATTTATGTATTTTATAAAAAAGTCACGTTGAAACTCATGGGGAATAAGATTTTCAAATTCTCAACAGTCATGGTATGGGTAGGATAAAAATGGATTTTAACTGCCATCACTTCCCAAGCTTAATTCAATAGTGGGCTTTGAAGAGTTCAGGTCATCACTACCTTGTTGTCTCGACTTATAAATAAGTCTAGTAGGCCCAATCCAATGAGCTTTTCCATATAAGAAAACTAAGAAGCACGGTTGCGCCATAGAGGAGAGTTGCAAAGGTTGAGTCATCGATGATGTAAGTTTTTTAGAATGACTGTAAGAAAGATTGAAAGGCATCAAGGAAAGGATGTGAACTATCAAGCGGTCTCCCACACAAGCAAGGAATTTACTTACCTTTACGTGTCAATTATAAATCGAAGGTGTCCCCTAAACAAAAATATATTTCGTGCTATTTTGTCACGAGAAAGTTGATCATGTTTTGGGCATTGCTCCAAACTTGCTTGGGTTCCCCGTCAAATATATATTGACACTCACCTACTGGAAAATGGAGCAGGGAGATCGAAATGAATGGAGAAAGTGAAATTATTTTTACTTTCTGCAATCAGTTGATCTCATAGAAGACACAAAATTAATGGATATTTCGAGAAAATATAATAAACTATGGAGCAAGTGGGATGTACCTATTTTGATAATGGTAAGCCTCGCGATACAAATTGTGCTCATCTTCCTTGAACGTTTGAGAAACAACTCAGCATTACGAGCACGGATAAGAATGGCTGTTTGGAGCAACTATCTTTTGGCCAACAGGGTTGCCGACTTCGTTCTTGGCCAGCTAAGTAGTAGCATGGACCACAACGACAACATCGCCATCCTCGATTCTGGGCTCCTTTCCTTCTGCTTTACCATGGTGGCCCAGACACCATCACCACCAATTCCATGAAGGACAATGAGTTGTGGGCTCGACAACTTCTTGCCCTTGCTTAAGAGCTCATCAATGCCGTCTATGTTCTATTCTGATCACTTCCAAAGTAACCTACTGCTCACTCTCACCCTGCTCATATTCTATCGCCATAGTCAAGTATGTAGAGCGTTCTTACTCGCTCTATAGAGTCAGCACTAACGGTTTCCATAGCTCCGAGCAAGCAAAGCCAATTTAACCAGATTTCTTCCAGCCGTAGGACAATGGTAGCAAGTGTGCAGGACGAAAATGAAAAAGCCAAATTTAATGCTTTAAAAGGAGCTTTCGATATGTACTCGGTTTGCAAGCCTTTCTTCGTGGACGTTATTCCACTTGTGGATGTATGCAGGGGTAATTTGGGACATGTTGAAGGAGATGACTGTCAAGGAAATTTTTGGCCTGACAAGCATGGAACTCAGCTATGCTTATGAAGAGATATACACGAATGGCATCATTAATTGCTCATGAGTCGACATCATTCCCAGGGTGATCTGATCCTCTAGTATCCCTCTCGCTTTCTTGTTGTTCGTTTTCTCCCCAAAGCATGGCTTTGACACTAGGGACGTCACGTTCACTTATGTCCTGCTTGGAGCATCCATATGACTTGATACCATGGCTTCTCTCATGTTCCTGCTTTCCAGCTGGCCGGTGATTGTTCTTCTAGAATTTAAGAAATTGGGCAAGTGGGGTTTGCTTCTTGCCCAGCTCATTCTCAGAATAAGGAGAAAATTGTGGCATGAAAGAAGTTGGAGGCCTTCAAAGATGCCGCAACTCAACTTGATCACAAACTACTTCAGGAATGCCGCAGTACAGCCAAAGGAACATGTATCACAAGACAATCCGAAGAACAGGAGGATAATCAAATGGGCATGCAGAATAGAATCCAAGCTTTAGACGACCCACTAGAGCATTTCAGGAGGCAATGGTTTTGTTCTTGAACTAGACCAGTGGATTTTCATCCTAAACTTCGTATTCACAGAAGTTAGTAATGGCAATCAACTTCTTCTAGAGCTCGTCACTACACATGCTCAACAACGCTTACAAATATCGTCGGGGTAGTTCAACGAAAAGGCAGGGCTCGCTGCACTCGGACGAGTCGATGCGCTAGTATGGATTGTCCCTGCATTCCTTAATTTGACAGAAGGCTAGTCAGCTGATCAGCAAGTTCTTTTGTAGCACAATGTGACACAACTATGCTACCACTGGAAGCCCCAGGTGTATCACCTGTTGCATCATCCTCATGAAGCATAACCACAGTCTAAGGGGTTAAGAGCACAAAAGAGCACTTGGCACGGGATGCAGGCATGCAAGTGCCTATCCGATTATATGTTGTATCTGGTGTTGATGGTACAAGAGATAATGGCAACCATGGGAGGAGCGAGCCCACTGATTTACTGGCACGCTTGCTATGATATGGTACAATTCATTGAATGGCACGTATACGATTTGACGTCGACCATGAACAACGATGATGAGGTTCAGGGGAAGGCGTGCAGGTTGATGTTGACCGAACATATAGAATGGATCACATATCCATCTCTGTTTCAGATAGCGTGAGTGCTTGCGCACCTGATTCTTGTGCTTGGGGTGGACAAAGGTCACAAGTAATCCCATTGGCATGGGTGGAGCTTTTGATGCCAGGAGCGAAGAATACTCGAGCGAGCATGCACAGCAAGGGAGACAACATTCTAACTTTTTTTTTGCTACTTGTGAAGCTTGTGGGAATGGTGGATGCTTTGGATATTGGTGGATATATGACGGGTGGTGCACTGGACATAGCCAAAAAGCTACCCTCCTTCATTAAACTATATTTAAGAAATCGTTCGCTTTGATGACGACAGGTGAACAAGTGAGAATAATGTATCCATAGATTCAACTTCGGTAAAATCACAAATTCTCCCTCAACTGGTCTACAAAAATTTGTCGTCATAGCAATATTAAAGACAATGACACTCCAAAATAAATGGACTTTCAAAGCATAATTTTTGTACATTTTCTCATTGAGAAAGTTGAAAGAAAAAAAATATAATTTATTGAAAAAAAATAATATGTGGTTGTTTGTCCATAAAGAATAATATAATCACATAGAAATATTTTATGATAATAAATTAATAATATGAGTGACAAAACAATCTTTTATTTCATGAAAGAATAAAAAATAACATTTTTTACTCTTTATATTCAAGTTGTTGTATTCATTTAAAGTTATCAAAGCATAAATATAAAGAAAAATAGTAATAGTTGTGCAAAATTGGTTTTATAATTTTTTTCTCATTCAATATAAGTAATCTCAACAATTGTTCTATTCTTCTTTTTTTACAATTTTATTTTATTTTGACACTTTTCTAATAAACAATTGCTTATGGATTTCATGTTTTTGTGCAAAAAATCAAGTTCTTTAGATAAAATTTTTTCTTCTCTGTTAGTTCAAATAATTTTTATATTAAACTAATTTTTTATTTTTATAGGACCTTCAAATTCCTTATATTTTTGAAATACCTTTAATTTATGAACTACAAAAGATATCCAACTCATATGAATAAGGTCATAACTAAATAATAAATAATACCTATTTTTATTTTGAAATAAAATATTCATTTATCAAAAATATCAACATGAACTAACTCAAGAGACTATATAACTTTCTAAAACTTAAGAATGATGATTATTGGTGCTTATCAAAATATAACTTTCACAAATATAATCAACATTAAAAATAAAAAAATATCATTCAATATTTTTTATTTTATAACTTAAATCTAACAAAATACAAATAATCATTCTAATAATATCACAACTTCGATTTATTCTTAACCTCTACTACAAATACATTACTTTTAATATAAATTTTTTTTATGAAAAACACCTCATTAATAATATTCACCCTCAAATATACAAAATAATGTTATTAAATTATTTATCTAATACTTAATGAACCACAAGCTAAAAATTCAAATACTAAACAAATATAATGAAACAATTTTTTTTATCATTTATACTTCGTTATGATTTAAAAAAGTGTCTTGACATTTATTCTATTAACTTAAGTCTTTATTCATATTCACATAAAAATATCTAGATTATGAAACCTAAAAAAGTCCACATCATTGTAATACTAGAAGTTGAATATAAAAGTTAAATGAAATTACAAACATTGTTTCAAGGTGGCCTTGGTTTACACATCCTTTACACCTGTTTAAATGGAAAATATTTATTAACTCAAAATCTTAATCAATAATTATTGGCCTCATACATCGCATATATATCTTTAACGATTTGGAAACTAATGAAAATGATAAAAGGAAAGCTAAGTAAAGATATAGGTCCTACCAAAAAATGTGATCCCAGATTGCTGAAATCGATTGGAGTTCTCAAGCTTCACTTCCATGCTTTCCTTCCCCTAAATTGCTTACCACCTTGCCTTTGCCACTTCTTTTTCTCTAGACGAGAACGAGCTGCTCTTGCTCTTTTGGTAGCCAGTGGCATCACCTTCAAGTGCTGCTTCTGCCTATTGCTTAGCCCACCAGTCTGGTTAAACAATAATAGCAACTTATCTCAAGCCGACCCAGATAAAAATATGCTTTGAAATAACAAAATCACGTAACAAAACAAAAAGACATGATGCTCTTGCAATTAAAAAAAAGCAAATGTAACTATGACATACCTTTTTTTGTTTCACAATAGTTTTAGCCTTGTACTTTTCACTATCCCATCTGCCTAGACAAACGAGAGCCACTCTCTCCTGCTTGCTGAGCTTGCTACTGACGTGCGCTTAAACACAACACATGATTATCATTTGTTAACCAATGAAGTTTAGTAAATTGCTTTTAACAAAGCCAAACGAACTTGGATGGGTCAAATGTCACAGTGTCCACTCAACTCAAAAGAAAAATAAACTTGAATACATCCAAGAGGTTCTGATTGTTCTTATTCCTGCCATTTCAATGAGATCACTCCCAAAGAATGGCTGGTGAGAAACATCAAAGAAAGCAACCATGTTATAAGACATTAAAAGCAGGAACCTATGGACTATATTTGTGCAGCATTATGCAAAGTTTTCTTCGTGCTTAAGACAATAAAATTGTTGACACAGCTCAGTAATAATGCTTCCATTAGCTTATTTCTAGATTGAATATAACTATGATGCTTTTGCTGGATGAAATAAAACTCCATTTGAATCTAATTACTTGTGCTACAAATTATTCACTATTGCCCAATTTTACTTCAAATAATTCATGGTCAAAGTTCAAAACATGACTTAATCCCCCTAAAAATGAAATTAAGTTATATCATATGAAGAATTATGAGTCCAATAAAACCATGTCATCAGTATTTCATCTTCGAAATACTAAGTAGACTGATACACCTGTAGGACTAACTATCTTGCTTCACTTCTCCAGATAAGATCAACATTAACATCATCAGACCTTTAAAAGCATGAAATATGCAAGAATAATACACGTTGAGAAGTGAAATCAGAAGGGCCATCAAACCAATAGAAAGCAACCATGTTAGAGAATTACCTCAAGTTTAACAGGGTTCAAACGTTTTGCACTTAACTGCTTAGAAGATGGGATTTCAGAAGTTGCTGCTTTATAGCCATCTTCCTTTCTTAATAGACCATGTTGAGGCAAGGCCTTCTTTTCCTCTTTATTTGCCTAATTAACATTTCAATATGATTTCTCAAGTTAAACTTCTAGTGAAGACATGAAGACCCTGCATATAACTTATGCTCATTTATTTGATAACAATGGAGACTACCTTTTTAAAGCTTGCTCAACAACATTTGCATGAACAAGGTAATTTTTGTAGAAGCCATGCTATCAAGAAATACAAGATAATTGATGAGCTACTAAGAAAGTTGAATATAAAAGATAAAAGATGATGTCTACCTTCAGTTCTTTGATCCTTTGGAAGTCCTCATTAGAAACAATACCATCAGCTTCATCAGTTGAAACATCAGCAGACTTGATTACTGCTAGTCTTTTAAGAGAACGTGGACTTGCATCAACAGCATTAAGACAATCAACAAAATTGCCTAGCTTCCTCTTTTTTCTATGTGATGGATCTTTCCCATTGCCAACATCTTCATCTTGCCCATCAATACGTATGTCTTGCACTTCTATTTCTTCATTCAATTCTTCAGTGCCACAAACATTAGCCAATTCCCCATCATCTGAACCTTCTTCATCACTGTCATTCCTATAGGCATCGTCTTCCAAACCATCAATACCATTAGATTGTCCACTTTTATAGAAAATTTCATTGTCATTCTCTCCATCATTTTCTATAGAATCCTCATCTTCTTCATATGCAACTCTAGCACAGATATCATTATCAACTGGTGAAGAATCATTTTCAGCTTTAGAACCATAACCAACCATTTCATCCTTAGAACTACTATATAAAGGCTTATCATCATTTTGTTTAAATAACTCAACACTGGACACATCATTGGCAACACTGACTTTTCCAAATGCTTTTTGTCTGGCTTTTGAATCAATGGGATGACCTCGGTCTTTCTTGACCGAAAATGAAGAGCATATCTATAGAAATGAAAAAAGAAAATTGAATTTTTTTAAAAAATATAACAAATTTTTCATTCTTTTTTCATTGCACCATTAAGGATGTCGTAAAAAATAGCAAAGTCAAAAACATACCTCTCTTAATAATGTCATCAAGGAGTGCACAGTAATTGGAACAGCTTTCTCAGGCGACTTTTTGTACAAGACCAAGTTTTGAAGGTCTTCATTCATAAACTAAATCACAATGAAAAAAACAAAAAAATAAGAAAGATGATGGTAACTGCTCCTTTCATGCTGTAGTTAAAAAAAATAAAGGAATCCAAATATTCTTATGTTGCTATTAACACCAGGAATGAAAGAGCAACAGCTTAGTTTAGGCTGTCTGTAAATACAAATAAATCTTGCTTCCTAGGTTTTGATCACCTAAAAGCATTTTTTTTTGTGCCGATTAGAAATTCTATTAGAATTACAAACTAAAAAGTAGTTCATAAATTACTACTAATATGCAAATATAAAGGGAAATCATCGTGTAAAGAGACAAGGATTCATGATGCCACAGAAGTGCTTGAGTAAATATAGAAGGTGCAAATTCAATAATGCATTAGTTCCAACTATCTATCTATCATGCATCTAAACCATATTACTATTCCTTTCCTTTGAATGCTTGTTTAAGATATGCAGGCACTTAAATCACATATATTTCCATCTTTTCAAACGTGTAATTCTTGAAAAATTACAGTATTTATTACTATATCGTCATGTGCACTAACTAGTATTTTACATATGCTGCTACTTCTTAAAAAGTGCATTTGGCAGTATCCAACCCATTTCAATTAAATATGTTTGCATATTTAGGTATAATTGAAAGGCAATTGCATCAAATGCAAGAGCATTAGTATGATAGCCTAAATTCTTTAATTATAAAATACATTTGCATTTTGTATTTAATGTTGAATGTAAACTGTACAGATCT
Organism: Vanilla planifolia; assembly: GCA_023846275.1. NCBI lineage: Eukaryota > Viridiplantae > Streptophyta > Magnoliopsida > Asparagales > Orchidaceae > Vanilla > Vanilla planifolia. The sequence continues at coordinate 6,941,901 of JAIUJO010000015.1, read as the reverse complement.
AACACTATGAAATCAGAATATTTTGACGCATCTCAAAAAAAAATATCATGCGACTAATAACTAGATTTGAAACTTGGGCAAACCATTGAGAAAATATGGAGATGAGATATCTGCTAGTATATTATTTGTGATTTTTTGAAGTCTTTTAAATTTTTTTATAAATTTTTAAAAAGAAAATTAAAACAATATTTTATATAATCGTCTTTATTATTATAAAAAGAATATGCTTACCCTCCCCAATGCTTTTTAGCTATGCTCTACGCATGAGGAGGTTTGAGAAAAAAAAGATGAGCTTGGGATAAAAGAAAAAGATAATAGCATGTGCTTAGGTCTGGAGGGCTGCAATAAGCAAAGCTTCACCTAAGAAAGTCACAGTAGAAACAACTTCAATATGGGAAAAGAGTTTCATAAAAGAGCTTCATATCTTTAATTGCATAAAAAGGACTGGTAAGAGTCTACTTTTGACTAAGATTTTCCTCCCTTGGAATGCTGTTAAATTTTCTATTGAGCTGCTCGAGCGATGGTTTTGTAGTAACCAAATATTGGGTTGAATTTAGTAGTGTTGTTAAGAAAGTCTATGTCACATACCAGAAATAGGCTTAATCGCACAACATGACAAGCAAAAATATACCATAAGATATGAGAGAATCACCTTTACAATCGCTGGCACCTTATTATGTGCAATGTTACAGTAATATATGATAAGATAAAACCGTTTGTCATTAGTAGCTAAATTATGAGCCACGATATGACAAGGACACAATCATCATAAGTAGAAGATACTAGGCAATGTGCGTGATGGTTTCGTAAAGAAAAAGAAGGATTTAAAAATATTTTGTAACCATGTTTGTGAATACTTATTGTATAAAAAATATATAGTTTAGAAAAATAATAAAAAAAGAAAACTTAAAATAATGTTTAAGAATTTCAAAAATCTTATAAATAAAGAATAAATAATTAATAACAGCATGTAATAAAAATTATAAAAACAAGAAAAAATAAAAAATGAAAAGGCAATAAAAGTGACATAAAATAGTCATCGTATGAACAAAATAAAACAATAATATATGTTAGTTAAATTGTTAAATTATTTTAAAATATTATTTTGGATTGTTATGTACTGTGATATGAGCATACTTCATAACATATATTTATCTAAACATATGTTCTGATTTATATGACAACATACTATAATTATATACACACAAATATGGCAATTAAAAAAAAAATAAAAAATAGAAACATATGATAGAAAACAAATTAAAAAAGTTAGAATTGTTTAATATGAGAGAATCACCTTTTGAGTTGTTGGTACCTAAATTATGAGATACGAAAAAACAAAAAAAACCCTCCAAAAAGAATACAAGATTCTAAACAATGCTTGCAATGGTACAATGGTATATGATACGATCACCCCCATTGTCTGTAGTAGCTAAATTGTGAGCCATAGCATGACAAGTACAACACCATGTGACTACCAAATACTAGACAATGTGAGTGATGGCTCCATGATAAATAATCAGATATGGAATCCTTAGTGAGGATAGTGATCATATGAAAAAAATTAAAATCTTAAAAAAATAAGTAAAAAAAATAAAAAAATAAAATAAAAAGAATAAAAATATGAGAACAAGAAAAAAAATAAAATATTATATTATTATTATACGAAATTATTTGTATTATGAGCATATAAACAATGATTCAGCATTTTATACCTTTTGTGACCAAAGGCTTCAAACCAAATTTCAACAATTCTCAATAAAGATTTTTAAAATTAAAAACATCATAAAAGTAAGTGCTAGCTACTGCTCAACAGATCATGGCCTTGAAATTAGACCATTTTGTTAAAAAGAATACGAATTCAACTCCATGAATATTTAACGTTTTTTACTTGAAAGGCTGATATATAGTGCTTTATGTGGAATTAACCTCGCTTGACCAAAAAAATGGACCCATTTCAAATCTTTTCATAGATTCATTAGCATGTTTACAAATGCACAAAACTCCAGCAATATTTAAAAATACTAGATAAAATTGTACAATTACAAATTTTCAAACTAAGTAGTTTTTAACAATACAGATGAACTATTAATCTAATTGAATGTTTCTCATTCAATCTTCAGTTATATATATAATAATGACGCACAACACACCCATGCAAACAATTTGGAGCCTCAAAAAGAAGTTTAAAAATAAGCCAAAAAAATGATAAACCAAGAATGAAAAAGGAAAATCTAAGAGAACCAAAAAATTGCCATCAAACTATAGGTATCACCATTCAAACAAGTAAGGGCAAGCAGACATCATTAATAATAGGGAGAAAACACCATTAAAGAAGCTATCACAGCCAACAAGTATAAATCTGATTATCTAATAGGTTTCTGCATACTAAAGACATAAAAAAACTACATGGAGATCGACAAAAGAGCTAACCACCTCAAATCGTTCATTGCATACATGAAGATGATAGAAGAGCATCTTAGCAAAGCCCTTTGGAGTTAGACAAAGTATGAAATACGGCTTGGAACAAGAATTTTCATAAAAAAGCAGGACTTCAATGCAAGGTTTATTAACCAGTGCATCTTTAAGATGAATAAGAGGAGGGTAGGAGTGTGCTACTTCTTTTTTTGATGTTTGACGTTACTGCCTTTACATACCGCGAACAACACGTTGCAATTTTGCCTTTTTCTTTTTCTTGTACGAGAAGTGCCCTTGTGTTGTGCCCAAATATGTGCAAAGATATCACTATTAGAAAAATATTTAGGAATTCCAGTGCCTAAGCCAATTCTACAGTAATGATAATACAGAACATGCATTAATCAATGAAAGTGTTCCATAAGTCAAGTTTTTCCTTACAATACAAATACCATCACTAGCATTTTTGTAATCACATGGACTGTAGGTAAAAGAAAAGAAAATCCTACAAAAACTTGCGAGACTATCGAGACCTTTCAGTGAAAATAGCACGTCTTTTTCAATTTAAGAGCATAAACTTCAGTTAAAAGAAAAATGTAAACTCATGCTCAAAGTTTAGCAGAACAGAGTGAGCAACATGAAAATCTACAGATGGAATTGATGCAAAAGTCCTAAAATTGAGAAGATACATATCGAAGTTCTAATGAACAATTTCTTTGAAATATTTTTGTTAAGCTTATATTACCCAACAAAATTATAGAGGCCATCTATGAATATTTTTTTACTTAAGGTATAACGATGATATTTGAAAATTCTCGAATTTATGCATTTAAACTTCTCCGCCTCCAAGTGACTAGGTTATTCTTTATGATGAAGGAGCATTGTCTCAAAAAACTGCTCTTCTGAATACACAAGGGAGAAAATATTAGAATAATATAGCAAATCAGCAAGTAAGAAAACCGCTTCCAATATAGCATTCCATACAAACATGTGAAAAATAAACTGAAGCACTTATACTAACTCAAGAATGTCTTAACCAAAGCACAAACTTTGATTTAATGAATAGGCACAAAAAAACTAATTGAATGTCCTCCAGTCAAATTGAACAATAATAAAGAAATTTACCCAATTTACCTAACTGCAAAGACCTAATTAGAATAACACTTTAGTTTTTAATTATTTGGGATTTCTAGAACATTAATAAAGAGCATTTATAGTCAAACAAAAGAATAACTTGCTGAAATGACCATCCTTGTAGATGGAAATCCACATAAAACTTAAAAACCAAATACTCGGTTGAAACTTCTGCAACTAGAACAAAAAGGCTTTTACTTTATTGAATCAAGACTTGCACATTAGTTTCAATATAAACTATTCGATCGAAAATCCAAGGCCTTATGCAAATATTTTGAAAGCCCCATCATCATCTCAAAGTTAAAGTGAAATATATGTCAATCATTGTTTGTTGACCATTAACACCACAACATATCATGGACTCTAACACTACCTTGATTATCATATGGAATAACTATGACATCACATGAGGCTTCACTATCATCATCATCATCATCAACATGCTAATAACCAAGAAGGAAACACAGAGTCGATACCATGAACATGTGTTCGGCAAAAAGTAACAATAAAAAAGGCATAAGAAGATAACTAATGGGACTTAACTAATTGTAGAGATAAGGAAAATATGAACCTTCAATAACTATGAAAGCATGCTCTGCAAATAGCATTAGCAGTTCAATCATCAAACCATAATTTTCAAACAAGAAATCATACATCAGTAATTATAATAACAAAATTAAGAAAAATCAGCAAAAAGAGAGTATATATGACATCACACATCTGTAGCAATGAGAAAAGAATATTTTGAAGCTTCTTATTTTTTGCTTCATTTCTATGTTTTTTGTTCATGTGCCGAATACTATGCACAACGTTGGAAAATGCATGTTTTCTGAGGTTTCAATCACGAATGATTTGAAGGTCCACATAAAATTCAAGAGGCACATCCAACTCAACAATCTACCTATACAAATGAGAAAAACATAATTAAAAGCATAAACTTTCAAAACAAACAAGAAAAATCAATAGCATGCCAGAGAACTTCAATTTCTATAGAATCATTTGAACAATATACCTCTTACAATACTAAATAATATTATGAAAAAAAAATTCCATTTTACTTATTTTAAGATCATTTGGTTTAAGCCCATAAACTTTCACAGCCTTCATCTAGGCATTTGAAGTTGGTTAAATATTTCACATAAGCCATTTCTCTTAGCTTATAGTATACACTTAAAAACCCCACTTATCCATCTCTCCTTCCCAATTCTTTCAGTTGACCTGTAGGCAACTCTATGATGTATCGTTTCATTTATCTCAGATGCCTCCCAACCATCTACTTCTATGACTTGTATCTCTCCATTGTCCTCAAGGTAGCCAAACCATGGCAATGTATGTCCAAAATTGTGTTAAAGCTAATGCTTAGGACTTGCTATAAGCAGTGTGATATATTTTCTAAATATACTAAAAGATTAACAAAGATGGTTATATCAACAATGAGTTAATTGAAAAGAAGTAAGGATTCCTACACCATCATGGATGGATACATATAAAGAAATAATTACAAGAAACTAGAATTAAATAATAAATTTCACTAAGTTAATTACCATCATGATTCATAAGAAGATAAATGTTACTTTTGTTCAACAAACTAGGCACATTGTCAGAAAACCAAGGTATTACCAATTTTAGGATTCAAGCTTAAATACTCAAGTAAGAATTGAAATAGAAACTGGTTAATACAATTTTGGATAAGTCTATAAACGATTATATAATGAATGTTTGTTAAGGGATTAAAGAACTTAATGAAGAACATAAAATAATTGTAACATTTTCTTGTCATTACTTCTTGGAACAAAAAAAATTCTTAATTCTGCAAGGTAATCATCATGAACTCAAATTAATTATTATTATGATATTTCACTCACATGCTCGAAAAAGCATGAGAAAAGGAAAAAATGAAATTAGCATTGTACATATTGAAATTATAAAAAACATGTATAACAAAGCGATGATGAATGTATAAGGAGGCTTTATATTGATAAGGAATTAGAAAAGAATAAAAACAAATTAAAATTTCATATATTAAAAATAATTTTGCAAGCCTAAGCAGAGCATATTAAAAATTTCTTAATTACAATTGAATTTTATTATGGTTATGCTTTAAGTCCTTGGGTGTGTTAGTAAACTTAATTTTGAAAATGTTTTCTAGCTATAAACTAAAAGCATCAAAAACATTTTGAGAATTTCTCACAAGTCCCATTTTTGCACATAAAAAAATAATGCTTCATAAGTACTTTTACACTTCTCCTTTCATAAAACTTTCTAACAACATAAGCTATAAAATATAGCTTTAATTTTACACTAGTTATTGATGCAATTGTAAAATTCAAGAAAAACCATTATTATGCACTTTGCCAATAATTTTATACCAATTAATAAGGCTAAGCAGAGAGACAAATCAAAACTGAGACTAAGCACATAGATTAAAAAACTTAGTCTATGAACAATGAATCTAAAATTTAAATGGTATCACATTTCTAGTTCTTATAATAAATATAAGGAATTTATATTTCTATAAGTATTTCAAAAAATATATTGATTGTAATAGTTATTATAAAAAAGGAACAACACAAAATTTACTTATTTTGAGCCTATACTTCAAAATTATAGAAAAATTAACAAAAAATGTCACTAATATGATCCAAGCACCGAACCAATTAGACAAAAAAAAACGTACTTCTGAGTTTTGTGTCATCAAAATATCACACTCAAGAATAATGGCAAATTTATAAGATTGAATGGTATCAAATGTCAATGTATGAGTACAAACACACAAATAGAATAATTGCTATAGAGATAAAGCTTTTAAGTTTGAAGAGTAACTTACAACAACAGAGAAAGTTGACATTCTACTAATTGAACACAAGCCTAAAGAAAAGAGATCTAGATGGTTTGGTTATATTAAGAAGTTTACTTTTTCATTCTATAAGAGAAGTAGATTACTGAATCTTTCCTTTAAAAAAGGAAAAAATATAGAAAAAAATGACTATGGACTATCGAAAATGGCTTTAACAACTTTGGATCCAGATGAAAGGCAGTTAATGAAAAGAAACAATAGCATCTTAGAATCATTGTATCTGACCTCAATTGATGTGTCAAAGGACTGTTCTTGTAATTATAATAACAGAATATGAATTCGATATTTGGCAGCCTAAACGTTTTTAAAATAGGAATCTAGCAAAAGAAATATACAACTTTACAAGAAATAGTTAAATTCTAGATTTAAGAAATCATGAGAAAAAAGTGTCAGTTTTGTTCTTTGCAGAGGGAAAATAAATTTTTACCTAGATCAACAATTAGAAAGGCCTAATCAAGTCTAACAACTTATCAACAATTATAATCTTCTCTTAAAGCTTAATGAAGTGGAAGTTTCCCATTTTCTCCAACATCCAGTTCAAAATATAACTTTAATCAGTACAAACAAAAGATATTTCCACCAATTAAAATGCTTAACAGAAATATTTTGATTAATGATGGCCCTCCAAATTTAAATGTACCAAACACTATAGCAGATTCGACCAAAAAATAAAATAAAATAACCTTCTCATTGACAATGAGGATGATGGCTTGTGCTAGATTGGAACTATGGGAAGACGGGAGGGTCCGAACTTCGGATTAAAGGATATGGGAGACTAATGAGGAAATTCAGTGAGGCATCGGGGATAATATGGGGTCATGTGCTCCAGGAACATCGTGAGGTCATTGAGACCCTTCGAGACCACCGGGTCCGACGACGAATTGAGTGTAGATTACTGAAGGAAGCGATTTAGGAATGATTTGAAGTTGTTGTAGATAAGGGGAAGCTCCGCCTCTTATCGTTCTAGGTCCAGCTTCATCCTGGATTGAAGCAGAGGAAGGCTCAGCCTATCGGCTGCCTTTTTAGATGCAGAGAAGGAATCCGGTAAGAGGAGGTTCGCCGCCGTCGCCATTTCTACAGATCAATTAATAAAACCCAATTCGAAGGGAAGCTCAGAAGAACCAAGCTAAGGAGCTTATGCAGTTTCAGGATGACAAATGTTTAAATACAAAAGATAATTACTATAATTAATAATTTATTAAACAATAGAAGGGAGTATTGTTTTAAATTTGTTTAGCGACACTAGGATTGTTCAACGCGTTAGTATGGGACTAAAATTTTTAAAAAATTTTAATAAAAATAATTTTTATAATATATTTAATTAAAGGATTGGGGTATTATGACTAAATTTCGAAAACAATAATATTTTTTATATTATTATTAAATTATAATCTATCAATAAGCACACCTTTATTGATAATACTTATTATAATCTTAAGTTGCATAAATGTGCATCACAAATTTTTGTTATCAATCTATAATATAATTATATGATAAATAATAGATATTTAAAGTTTCAGAACCTTTATTGATAATACCAATAAATTAAAATTAAAAAGCCAAGATAACTATCATATTTAAATAGAAAAATCAGATCATATGTTATGTAACATGAGAGTATTATTTTAGTATTATTTTTTTAAAATATTTTATTATAATTTTTTTAATAAATAAAATTTTAAAATATAAATAAATTTATAATTTGTGATCTAACATAATATTATTTTATTTTGTTTCTTTAAAATTATATTTTTTATGATGGAAAATACTTATATATTACAGTTTAGAATGATATTAATGGTTTTTTATATTACTTGGTACATGACTTTATTAATTATGATTTACATTATTTTGTTCATGTATTTGTTTCATGACATCATAAAAAAAGTAAATAAAAGCAATATAAAATAAAAACACATATAATATAAATAATGTATATTAGTTTTGATAATAATAAATAGGCTAACATATATATATATATATATATATATATTTCAGTAGTTTAGATTAACATATCATATAAAATTATATAGTTGAAAAATAAAAATAAAAATAAGCTCTTTAAAGATATTGTCCTCAATATTATGCCTAGGAGATCTTATGGTATCGATCTTCCAATTAGACATTTTTTGGTGTGCTATGATATTGATGAACTAAGCCCAATAGATGTTATATAAAGTATTGATCTTCAAATTAAATATGTGCCTTATGTGTGTGTTATGACGTCTTTATTTATAATAGATGATACTAAGCCAACCAAATTTTATCATAAGATATATCTACCATACTTACCATAAGGCACTAAACCTAAGCAGTTATCGTAGAGTTTTAATATTTGGAATAGATATAAACCTAAAATTATTTAGATAGATTAAATAGATGATGATTAGAGGCTATATATTGATATAGTTATTGGATCTAATGAGAATAAAGATTTAAAGAATACTGAACTTGATGATTATATAAAATATTAAAAATTAGAAAGAATAGAAAAACTAGTATTTATATTTTATGTTGTTTACTTATGTATGCATGACATTTAGTATGATTTCAAACTTACACAAGTGGTTTATTATCATGGTTATGATATGGATTTTATTTTACTCAACATATTTGTTTATTTTAGGATTTCTTTATGTTTAGTTGTCTTATTGGATTTTTCTTTTGAAATAATTAAATATCATTTGTGCTTACATCACAAATCATGCATCCATTAAATTGAGATTTGGTGATTTGACACAAAGAGAGAAGACCACACTCTTAAGCTTTCAGAGTGAGAAATATTTATTATAGATTGGGTAATTGAAAGTAAAATAAAACATCAATTTGAACTTTATATATATTGTTATACAAGTTATATCTATATTATATTATGATGATAATTTATTTGTACGATTTTATTTTAGTTAGTGCTAAGGATTTTGTGATATCGTCAAATCTCTACATAGAATTTATTTTCCTCACTCCATATTTTATATGCATAAAACACTTGATCTTTTTATTTAATTAAGTGATTAGGTTGGCACCTAACATTAAGGCAATACCAACACTACTTTATTGAGGATTCCTCTATCAGTTTGATGAGAAATACAACCTACTGTAGGCATACGAGTATAATCTACACATTCTTTTACGAGACTTCTCCTAATAAGAAGTAGATCCTATCAACTCTAATTACCTAACTTTATTTTTATTTTGTTAATTCAAATCCTTGTATTTTTCTAAAGGAGTTAAAGATTATTAATTCTTTACAAGTCATTTCAAGGCATATAAATGCAAGTTTTATCACTTTTTTAAAAGATATAACTTCCAAATGATTATAGAAGTAGCCTGCAATATCAAATTTCTCTCTTAAGTAATACAAGAGCATATTTTCTATCTTCTTTGCTAGTTGCATTAAACCTATGTAGGCTTTGAATCACTCATTAATCTAAGATAACATTAATTTGAACCCCTTCAAGCCTTTCTCTAATTCTTCAATGATGCTTGTAAGGAAGCGAATCAAGAAAATTCTTGCATTACACAAGTGAGAAATCTTTTACATGGATGGCTTGTGATGCCTTCAAAAGGTTAAAGCATAGTGGATTCATGAAAGATTATGTAAAGAAATTTAGTTCTTTGATTCTAGATATTCAAAATATATCTAAGAAAGATAAGCTTTTCAACTTCTTGTATTGGCTACAACTATGGATACAATTGGAAATTTTTTTGGCAAAATACAAAAGACTTACCAAGAATAATCATTATTCTCGATGCACTTGTAGACTAAGATTCTCTTAAGTTTTAGATGCCCTTCAAAATCTAGAGGAAATGATAAGGAAAAGAAAGGAAAGTAGAAGTGGGATGCCAAGAAGTTTGGTTTGCACAAGAAAAATGAAGGAAATGAAAGCAAAAGTTATCCTCTTTCCATGGTACAAATAACTCTAATAATCAACAAGGTTGTTCCTTGTGTAATGACCTTCATCATGCTCAAGAGTGTGGAAAGCGAGAGAAGCTTAATGCTCTTATGGTTGAGAAAACCAATGAGGAATTTAATCAAGAAGTTGTTGTACTTGGCAATCTTTTGTAAATGCTCGATCCTTTAATGGTTGGTTTAATCAACTATTAAACATAATGAGTAATGATGTGATAGTTACACACTCTATGTTGATGCACATCTTGATGAAAGCAAACGGACAAGAAATTATGGCCATGGTTGACTTGGGTGCGACACATACATTTGTGGATACTATGATTGTTTAGAAATATAGATTACAAGTGAGAAAGTTATCTAATTTTCTAAAAATAATGAATGCAAATGTTCAAGTTGTGCTAGAAATGGCCCCTGGTGTACCTTTAACTTTGGAAAGTTAGACATGAAAGATCAACTTGTTGGAGAATCCTTTGGATAGTTTTGATTTGATTCTTGGGGTCAACTTTCATAGGAAGTTTAAGATATCACTGATGCCACACCTTGATGATATCATGGTGATGTAACAAGACACTCCTTTTCATTCATTACTGTTATCCTTATGGGAAGAAGATAATTGAAATGAAGACTAAGCTAGAATGTATTTTAACAATGAGATTGGAAAAGGATTGAAATTAAGTGAGGACAAACACTTAGCTACATTGATTGAGATTGAGAAGGATTAAGTCAGTATGTACTTGATGTAGTTATAGAAGTTCTCAAAGAATTTGAATGTCATGCTTCTGATGTTGCACAAAAAGCTACCTCCAAAAAGGGAGATTGATCGTAAAATCAAGTTGCTACCTAGTGTTGTTCCTCTTGCCTTTCTCCTATATTATGTCTCACCATTAGAGTTGACAAAATTTCTCAACTAATTGAATAAGTAGTTGGATGCTAGCTTCATTGAATCATCTAAACCTCTGTTTGGTGCCCTAGTGTTATTTCAAAAAAGCATGATGGTTCCTTGTGAATGTGCATAGACTATCATGTATCGAAGAAAGTGATAATGAAAAACAAGTGCAATACTCCTTTAGTGCAAGATTTGTTGGATCAATTATATAAGGTAATAGGATTCACTATGCTAGACCTACTATCAAGATAACAGCAATTCAAAGTTGTGGCAAAAGATGAAGCCAAGATTACTTATGTGGCTTAACAGGAATCTTTAGAGCTTTTAGTCATGCCTTTTGGCTTAACAAATGTACATGCTATATTCTAAAATTTAATGAATAATATTCTTTATGAGTATCTTGACTAGTTTATTTTGGTATATCTTGATGGTATTATTATCTACAATAATTCTCTTGAAGAACATTTTGTGCAATTGTAAAAAATGCTATCTAAATTAAGAGATTTTCAACTTTATGCAAATATGGAGAAGTGTAAATTTGCTAAGGAAGATATCATGTTTCACTATAATTCCATAATAAGTTCATTTGACATGAAACAATAGTTGTTGGACTAATATGGATAAGCTCTCACAAAATAAATAATTATTTTTTTTATATTTTGAAATATTTATCTTCTTAAATGTTTGACATTAAATCACATCTGTTATAGCGTTGACAAGGTTTCAACTTGGCATGATTATTTTGTCTCAATTTATCTTATTACATCTTTAATATTAATATATATATATATAGCTATAATTTATTATAGTTATAATTTATTATTTTGTTTCTTATAATTCACTATGATTCCAAACGAGATCCAATCATGAAGAAACAAACTTTTTTGACTCATCATCATGTACTTTATTCTATCACATTGTTATTTTAATAATTTTAAATATTTTTTAGGTTTTGACCTTATTTATTAGTCATTTTATTCTCACCTAATTTTAAGTTTGAGTATTTTATTTTTTATTTTTTTAGTAACTTAGAACATAAATATGTTGAAATGTTTATCTCATTTTTTCACATTTTTGCTTCAATTTGAAAATATTATATTGCATCAATTTATCTAATTTCTTCTTTAATATATATTTATTGATATTAAAATAATAATTTATTAGTATTAATGATTATTTATTAAGTTAATTTATAGTAATTCCAAATTTTGTATGATCTAAATGCTTCACCTACTCGATCTGTTCTGAAAATAATTTTTTTATTTGAAAATATTTTATTTTTTGTTGTTTTGAAAAACCTTGTCATTTTAATTACTACGTGGTTTCATGATCAACAATATTACATTCAATCTCTTTATTATTTTGGAAAGTAACTTTCTTGTACCGTTTATCTCATTTTCTTCAAATATTTTTCATCAATTTGGTTTTGTTATTATGTAAGTCTAAATCTCTTTTCATGTGATTTTTATATAATTTTTATTTGGTTATATTCATTGATTCAATTTAACTTTTTGAGCTTTATTATATATTTATTTGTGATTATTTATGTTGGTAATTTACTATAATTTGAAATAAGGGGATCGAGATGAAACAAATGTGGTTGTACTCATCCCCGGAGCCTTAAAAATTTAAATATTATTTTTTATAATTTTAAATATTATTTTTTAAGTGTTTGGCATTCTCTCAGAAACATTTTGATTCATACCTAATTTGATGATTCAAGATATTATACTCATTTATCTTAGTGCCCTGGAATACAACTTTCACATATATTTATCTTATTTTCTTTTAATTTTTTATTTGATTTGGATATATTACTATGTAAATATTTATTGCTTTGCATGTGATTTTTGCATCGCTTTAATCTAGTCATGTTACATCGACTAATTTACCTCACTTATGCTTTAATAACTATTTACTTAATTTTTTAAATAATAATATTTTTGTATACTTTTATATATTAATAATAGTAAAGGACTACTTTAAAATTAAAACATATGCAAATGATAACATGTTATGCTAATGCCCACATCATGATGTCATTACATAATGATAGATTGGAGTTTAATAAAGCAACTCTCTTATATCATAATTAATTAGTTAACATATCTAATGGTCTTGAGATATCGCTTCCATGGAGACCCCTTTTCCTTTATCTTCTCTTCTCATTTTTTTATACAATTCATATGATATTTTTTCATCACTGCCACTTTTTATAAAAAAGCACTTACAAAAACTATTTCAAATAATCTTTAAACAAGATTGTATACTTTAACATGTTTAGCTTCATATCATATGGTATGATCTCTATATCACATCGTATGATCCATGGCATACACAGGCCAAATTATCGATTATATGGGAAATCCCTATTAGGCCTTCTTCTAAACCCATCATATTCATCTGATCAGCTCATCATACCTGTACAATGTTAACGATCACTTGTCAAAGAAAAGATTAAATAAGGCAATTATTGTTATGTCTTTCCTAAATCAATTGTATTTGTATGGTTAATTTAGTGCACTACAACAATGATCAACTAACTAAGCCATTTACACAAAGCCAAAGCCCCATCACTGGTAATGTTTTATAGATCATACCAAATGATTTGGTTGGTTGTTTGGTTGAATCATAACAACTCAAAAAAGTAACAAACTCAACCATAAATCTACCAAAATCACACAAGATCCACTTCCAAATAACCCCAAATAACAAATATATGATTTATGAAGATGAACTCAATTAGGAACTTACCTTAAGATGTGATTCCACTAAAGTGAGGTCAAAAATTTTGTTTCTTCATTTTGCTTTTTTTTCTTTTTCTCTATGTTTTCTTTGAATTCCTACAAGATCAAGCCAAATCTCCTTTAACACTCTCCCTAATCTCTTTCTCTTCATGCTTCATTTATGCACTACTAAACTTTGCCAAAATGCTCGAGACAACAGAGTGCATCCTATTATTTAATAAGAGGATTATTTTATTATTTAATTTAAATTTCTTGTACTTTTATTATTTTTTAATTTAAAATATTCATACAAATTTTAAATAGTTTTTGAAAAATATAAACCGTATACATACAGATTTCTCAAATTGAAACCTTCATGATAATATACTCAGATTCTTTATTCTATCATTGCTATCTTGGCATGCTTTTTAAAAAGCTTATTCATCAATAAATTCTCAAGTTTCAAATATGACATACACAAACTACATAATTTAAACTTATTTAGAAGGAATTTTTAAGTTAATAAAAAAGACAATTACATATGCTCTTTGTTATCAAAAAGAGAGATTTTATAAGCTTCGATTATAACTTCTAATTAGTTGTAGAGAAGAAAAGAAAATGAATTAAAAAATCACTATGGCAAAAATCTAATTAAAAGAAACAAGGTAAGTTTTCCCTATGATTTACAATTGATTTTGAAGAGATCTAGTTAAGATCTATGCTGAAAGTATAAGTATTTTCATGCAAGCAATAAATGTTTCCTTTTTTCTTGCTATGGAGTCATGTATGAAAGATTTGTAACGAGAACTAAGCCTTATGTGCATGAAATCATAACTATAGAATGGAATTTGACGATTTAAAGAGAATACAAGAAATAAACAAAGTCTTCGTTATATATTCAATGGGATTATCAAAAAAACCAACTAAAGATTTAATTATCTAAAGAAAAATATCAAACAATCTAATAATTTTTAAACATTTGTGTTGTGATTCTTTATCAAATGCTCGATAGACAATCCAATAATTTTCAATGAGCATTTAATGATCTTACATGCGGATTGAATAGTATGACTTGGACATATGAGGAATTAACACCAGTCAAATAGAGTCGTTGGAAAAATCTGTCATCCATTAGGCATACATTGAACTATTAAATGAATTAAATCAAATGATCTAATAGGTTGTAGATGATCCAATCGAACAAGTAGACTTTAATATCATGGACCTATTAGGACTCAAATTATGGAATTAATTGTAATAATATAATATTTTAATAGTATGAGTGTTATTTGATAAATTTTTATTATGATTAATCTCATTATCTACAATATAAATTAATTAAGTGCATTTATTGGATGGTGAAACTGAGATTAAAGAGAAAGGAGATACATTATTTTCATTAAAAGTCAAAAACTATATTAAAAAATAATTTTATAAAGTTTATAACTTTTAGTGATTTATTACTACTTTATAAAACATTATAAATTTTTAGAAGATGGGATACGAGTCCTACGAAGGAAAAAGAAGAATATTAAATAAGGAATATCAAATTTTTAAGAATTCATTATTGTAATACCATAGAATTTGGAACATAATTGGTTTCAAAACAAAAGATTAAAATTATAGAAAAATATTACTTTAAACATTTTTGGGAGAAGAATATAAAATAAATGATGATCTTAAAAAATAAAAAATATGAAAAATGATACATCATTTTAGAAGGAAATTCTTTTTTATGATAAAAATTATTAATATTAAAAAATTTTAAAAAATATCAAAAAATTAGAAAAAAATATGTGTAGTATAGTTTTATGAGTTTTACAATTTGTTAAAAAAATTTGGACATCATTTGTATCAAAAGATTTAAGAAAACTACATTTTGTTTAAAATTTTGATTAAAATATAGTTTTTTCCCATTTCTAAAAATCCAATTTATTCAAAATTAATTAATGATCAAATACTCGTTAAATAGCCACCAGTAGCTATGAATATGTTAAGAAACTTTAAAGAAATTTTGAGTATAGTATAATCTTCATTTTGTTGAAGTTTAGTGTATTTAAGTGGAGCAAATGGACAATTTTGTCGATTTAGAAAATAATAGACATAAAATGATTTTGATGGCAAATGGTCCAAATTAAAACTTCAAAATATGAGATTTTATTGTGAAAGTAAGTTTTAAACATTGCAATAAAGAATTAAAAAGTTTTGTTTTCTATTCTGTGAGAATTTAAGCAAACTATATCGACAAACTTTTGTGAAATCACAAAAATTTGGGCTTTTCCAAATTGGATAATTGGGCATATGGAGCCAACGTGGGAAGGAAGGTGGCAACATTAAATTTAAAGTTAGGTGACTATGAATATTTTTGCACATATGCTTAGTGGTTGATGAAAATATAAATTAGTAGCCTTCAACATCTAAGCTAGATTAAATTATAAATCAATATTTTGGCAACTTTGACATTTCGATGTAGATATTATGTTATATACTATATATTGCTTTGGTATTTAATTTCTTGCATATTTTTTTTTATTATGTGACATGTTTGGCATCAAAAATATTCATTTAAGCATTATCATAAAAGATGAGAAAATTTCCATAATAATTTCAATAACTATTTAATAAAAAATTTTACAAGTATAAAGATAATTATAAGAATAAGTTTAATAACGTCATTAGAAAAATGGATGGGATCCCTATGTTGATAATCTATGCATTTTTCATATCAAATGGACTCCAAATGATTTTAGACAAAATTTAATATAAGTTACTTATTCAACTCTTCATTTTTTTTTAATGTTTTATTATATTTTATATAATATATCTTTCTAAAACACTTATTAAAATCAAAATGATATTGTTAAATTCTTAACAATATTTCAAGTATAATCCAAATATTTTTAAAAAGTTGAACTCATATTATAAGTTATGATGTTACATCAACTTAACTTTATATGAAAGGAATCTCTTTAAAAGATAAAAATCCTTGGGATGTATTATTGACATCTCAAAGTACAATATATAGCACTTAATTTCTTTTTAAATTTAGGAAATAGATTTAAAAAATATTGTCTGATTTGAGGTATTATGGAATTTTGATAGGTCTTGACTAACATCAGCAATTATAACCTCTTGGATTTCTTCATCTTTCCCTATTTATAGAGCTCAAATTTAAACTCTAAATCCACTGCCAACTACTCTAAAATGAACTAGCCGTTTGGTAAAGGACACATAGCAGTCACCGTTCGATTTGGAACCTGAAATGAACGTTTCTGAATGAATTTCGACTTTACCGTTCGAGATCAATCCTGGCTGTGGGATCGAGCGTAGGTTTCTTCTACTTGTATTAGGATATGCTGTCCAAAAACAATTCGTATTGAAACGTTTGCTGCAGTGGTTTCTAATGGTCTATTAAATCTGCTCAAGTTCGATTCCCTTGTCATTGTGCTGTTTAATTGTATCATTTTACCATGATTGACCTAAGCCATCAGATCGTGCCTGCCCTTCCACGTTCTTTGAAGATCGGAAGGGAATTTAGTCCCAAATCACAGAAAATATGTTGCCATTGCACTCTATAAGGATTTCGACCCACTTACCCCCCCAGCTGTTTGGGGTTCGGTTCGACCCGCCCTTGTCAACTTCAAGTCCCATTGTTTTGTTTAGTTTCTGTTCGAGCTGATTACGTGCTGTTCTGTTCAGCTTTCCCTGTGGCCTTAGTCCTTCACCTTTGGGCTTTGCTCGCCCCTTCATGGACAATCAAACAATTTTTGTTTTATTTTTTTGCAACCCCTAAAGCTTGGACGGGCCAGTGGTCGGGTCGGGTCGACCCGCCCAATGCTACAGTGAAAATCCTGAAACTAAAGTGGTTTTATAATGTTTTGCTAGAATTTTTGTGCCAAAATTTGGAATATAAGTGTACCATAAAAACTTTATATTATGATAGTGTTATGAGTGTCCTAAATGACTATGAGTTGACTTGAAGTCGCATTATTCTGTTCAGTTTCCCTTTGGGCTGATTACGCGTTGTTATGTTCAGCTATCCCTGTGGCCTTACTCCTTCGCCTTCGGGCTTTGGTGTCCCCTTCGGGTAAATCGAACAATTTTTGTTTTATTTTTTTAATCCCTAAAGCCTGGACGAGCCAGCGGTCTGGTCCGATCGACCCGCCCAATGCTACAGTGAAAATCCCAAAACTAAAATGGTTTTATAATGTTTTGTGAGAATCTTTGTGCCAAAGTTTTTAATATACAAAAAATAATTTTATATTATGATGGTGTTATAAGTGTCGTGAACGACTATGAAAAGAAATTCATGAAAAATTATTCTTAAAAAATTTTAAAAAATCAAATATCAATGTCTATACTTTTCATCAATAACGCTTGGCCCAAAAATCAAAATTTAATAATTATTAAACTTATAACATTTTCAAATGTTAATACTAATAGTGTGCCACATTCTCTCAAAATTTGGATATATCAAATTCAAGAAAAAAAAAGAGAAATTCAAGTAAAAATTTTAGTGAATGTCTTCAATTTCTTTGAAGCTTGCCATGACTCCAAGAGCCTTGAAGACCACTATTTTAGACATTTAAAGTTCATGACTTGACTTAATTGAATATTAATAATTGCACTTAAAGTAAGCCCATATGAAAATTTATGCTTGACTCATCAAATACAAGTGTGAAACTAAATATAGTGTAATTTTCATTTTGTTAAAGTTTAGTTTATCTAGGTGTAGTAAATGAACAATTTTGTCGATTTAGAAAATCATAGATATAAAATGATTTTGATGGCAAATTGTCCAAATTAAAACTTCCAAATATGGGATTTTATTGTGAAAGTATCTTTTAAACATTGCAATAAAGAATTAAAAATTATTGTTTTCTATTATGTGAGAATTTAAGTAAACTAAGATTAGTTAATATTAGCTATTATCTAATCATATATGTTATAGAAATCTATTAGATATGAGTCATTAGTAAGTATTCTTTTCTAGTATTATTTTTATTCCTAAGTTCTAAAACTCCAAATAAATAAAATCAAAACATATATGATTCTATAAGATTTAAGTAAAATTTATTATTATTGTGTGCTCACATATATTTGCCAAAAGATGTAGCATTAGTCAATTATTTTTGGATTACCCTCATGCAAAACGTAGATGTCCATGTAGACTAAGAAATAGAAGTTCTTTGCGCTTAAAGTAAACACACATGGGGGGTCAATTTGTGGTAAATAAAGTTTTGAGATTTTCTTTCAATTTTGATTTAAATTAAAACTTAAATCTTTTAAGCAAGAACGAGAAAGATAAGTGAAATTGTATGCAAAATTTTTTTAAGGTGATCCGACTCAAAATCGAGCCTACATCCACCCCCAACCGATATTAGGAAAAGCCACTAAAATTCACCAAATTACAAGAACCTACTTGGGAGTTTACCTACGGCTAATCACAAACCTACTTGAGTTTTTTCCGAGCTCAGCTGAAACCCGGGGCTTATGCACAATGGTCGGGATGCCATTACCCCAAAGAAAAAAATAGAAAAATTGGCAACAAATTATAAACTTAAAACAATTTAAAGAAGCATGAGGCACACTCAATACAATAAAAATTTCAAAGAAAAATTGAAAAGAGGGAGGAATAGAAATTGAAAATAGTTGAAACAAAAACTTCCAATTTTGGGTTCCTTCTCACAACTTTATCTTTGTGAATTTCAAAGCACCATATGCACTTGAAATTGCTCGAAGTTGTGATTTGAAAGCTTTGAGAACTTAGTAATTGTAACAACAAGGAGTTCTTTATCCTTCTCTATTTATAGAGCACAATTTAAGCTCTAAATCTACTCCAAATGGCTCTAAAATCAACTAGTCGTTTGGGTAACTAATAAAAAGTAGTCACCGTTCGATTTGGAGCCTAAAATAGACATTTTTCGATTGCATCCCAATTTTACCATTCGAGATCAATCCTGGCTGTTGGATCTAGGCGGCCTTGATCTGGCAATTGGATTAAGCGTAGGTTGTCCTTTATGTTTTTGCATAATGTGACCAAAAATTAATTGAATTGAAATGTTTACGACATTGCTTACACCTCTTAACGCACGAGATCTACCTAGGTTCGATTCTCTTGTACTTCCTGTATTTTACCTTGATTAATCTCAGTCGTCGGATCGAGCTTGCTTATACAACATCATTAACAATCGGATTCGGACATTAGTCCCACATTGCCCAACTAATTTTACCATTGTGCTTTATAAGGAATTCGATTCGTATGGCTCTCAAGCCTTTTGGGGTTGGCTCTCGTCTTTCGCGCTCAAGACACTTGGTCCTGGTTGACTTGATCTCGCACTGTTCCGTTCAGCTTTCCATGTGGATTGATTTTGCCATGTTTCATTCAGTGTTCCCAGCGACCTTCTTCCATTGCCTTTGTGCTAAGCTTGCTCATTTCTGGTCAATCTAACTATTTTTTTATTTTATTATATTTTTTAAAAAAATTCCCAAATGCCTGGACAGACCCGTGGTCGGGTCGGGTCGACCCGCCCAATGTTACAGTGAAAAATCCCAAGACTAACGTTGTTTTATAGTGTTTTGTGAGAATTTTTGTGCCAAAATTTTTAATATAAGTGTAACCAAAATAGTTTTATATTATGATACTGTTACAAGTTTCCTAAATGACTATGAAAAGAAATTCATGAAAAATAATTCCTAAATAATTTTAAAAAATCAAATACCATTATCTATACTTTTTATCAATAATGCTTGGCCCAAAAACCAAAATTCAACAATTATTAAATTTATAATGTTTTCAAATATTAATACTACTAGTGTGCCACATCATCTCAAAATTTGGACATATCAAATTCAAGAAAAATAAAGAGAAATTCAAGTATAAAAATTTTAGTGCATGTCTTCAATTTCCTTGAAGCTTGCCATGATTCCAAGAGCCTTGAAGACCACTATTTTAGACATTTAAAGTCCATAGCTTGACTTAACTGAATACTAATAATTTTACTTAAGGCAAGCCCAGATGAGATATAAATATTTATGCTTGACTCATCAAACACAAGGGTGTAACAAAAATACTATAGAACATTGATACTCAAAAAAGTATTCTTCTTAGTAGAAAAATCATCATTATATGAGATATTATTTTTTGTAGTATAAAAATTATGCTCAAATTAGGCTAAAGTGTAGTGTAACTTTTCATTCTATCACTAAGAGAACAATGGAAAAAGAGCAATGATGAAGGACCATCACTATCATAGACAAGTATGGTCGATGAAATAGACCATGATGTCATAATTCATCTTTATTCAAATATTAATATAATACTTTTTTACATATTTATTATCCTAGATATTAATTTATTAAAAAGTTTCTCCAAAATAATAAGACAAAATCCTAATATCATATTAAAAAATAATATTAAGTTAAAGGCAAAATTTATCAAGACTAATAACAAAATTTTAAATATTGTTTCTATTTTTCTAAATCTCTAATTGTTAATATATATATATATATATATATATATATATATATATATATATATATATATATATATATATCTAATTTTTATTTAATTATATAAAACCCTTTTTTAATTTTTTTTTCAAAGCTTTATTTTGTAATCTCTCATTTTCAAATTTAAGCTAAAAAAATTAATGCAACAAATTTTTCCTTTAGTTGGGTTTTTAAATGTTATGTCTGTTTGTTTTCATCGTGTAATTATTAACAGGGCATGTTTGGGTCATTCTGAAATCTCTAGCATGCTCGTTTCAATAAATTACAAATCCTGAAGCTCGCCTCTTCGCTCGTGTATAGAAGGGAAGAGCAAGAGTATCGTCATTCTTGAGACCAAACAATTCCTCAGAAAGATAAAGAAAAGGTTTTTTTTCTTCCTCTTTCGTTTGTAATTTGTTTGTCCGATGCTTTCTATCTTCTATTCCTCATCCAACCGCTGCACGTCATTTGGCTTCCACTTCAGCCCTACCCGTACGTTGCTTCGTTGGATCTTTTTTATCTCATTGACGATGCACACGAGGAACCAGAACAAACCCCCACTGATCGCTGGGTATAATGTTTCTCAAAGCCACTCAAATGTAAGGTTTACTTCTCGCCACATTTAGTTTAATCTGTTATATGGCTAGTGTTCTCCTTGGTCCTGAATTCTTACGTGTAGATTGATTTGCAGAATAGTGAGAACATGGACGAATCAGATTTAAATAGGCTTTAGAAGATTGGAGGCAGCAATATAGTAGCAAAGGCAAACTCCGTGCGTTGTCTCCTACCTCTATCGAGTATGAATACAATAACTGGGGATAATGGAGGTGTTCCCGATACTACCAGCTCTAATGGAGATTGTGATGGTGCAGGGGTTGTGTTTAACTCAAGGGAGGATGTAGGAAAGTTACTGTCTAAGAAATCAAAGCTCAGAAGCAAAGCAGATGTCCAAGCAACTAGGCTTCCTAATCTTTATGATACAATAATAATCTATCTCCTTTTTTTTCTTGAGTAATTGTGTTTATTCTAATTTTTATAGTTTTATTTTTGTAGGGAAGAATGAATGATATCAGAAACTACATCAAGAGGCTAAAGTCTTGTATTAGTTGGTACATTGATCTGGAAGATTGTGATCTTGCAATACAGGATGAGCTCAATAGTTTGTTGGAGTCAGAAAAGATAAAGCATTCTGAAATTGGTGAAATTTTTCAATTTACATTTTCACGCGATGATGATTTTTTTACTATTAAACTTTGGAAAATTTCATTTCTTTTCAGAATCCCAAATGAATTCCAAAATGGGAGAGTTTACTTTGCTGATTGAGGAAAACTAGACAATGAAGGTGTCCTTAGAGAAGAATCTTAAGAGGGAGGAGTCTAACAAATTGATACCTTCTAAAAATAAAATATAGTTTCTTTATTGACTTATATATAATGAAAATACTAATGAAACATATCAGGTTTCCATTAAAGCTGAGGAGAAAGAAGCTGAAGCAAGGGCATCTTTTGAAAATTTACGTTATGGTCTCATGGAAGATCTTGAAAAGCTGCGCAAGAAAAAAATCATCTTAATAGTCAGGTAAAGCAACATGCATTATTGAACTTAATTGAAAGAAATATTTATCTTTTGTTTTTTTGGATATATTATGTATTTTGTTACTACATAGATAAAAATGATTCAAGGGATAAACAAACTACTACAAGAGTACAACAATAGCTTGCAATAGTATAACCTTCAACTATAGGTTGATGCTATTAAGAATGGTGATAATAAATCAATGTTGCAGAAGGAACAAAATGCATTGGTGCAGATTATTACAAGATTAATGGATCAGGCTAGCCTGTTTAGGAATCAACTTGAGAATATGAGGGTGAGATTATCAATTTAAATTGAGTTTACTGTCATATAAATGCACTCCACCAAATTTAAAAACAAAACCTTTTCTTCATGTAATTTTGCCTCAGTTATTTTTATTATATCTCTATGTTTTTGTTAAAAATTTTGTATGGTAGCACTCTTAATTTATATACTGAGAAATAGAGTTTAGTGGTTATGCTATCAAAGCATAAATCAATCTGTCAACTGCTTAATTTGTCATATAACAAATGCCTTTTAATCAGCAGCCTTTTCCTAGTCTTGTAATTTGCTAAAGAACATGGTTGAAATTTTTGTAGCAAGAATGTTGTTGAAAGCTAGCTTGTTTTTGAAGAGTTAAGACATGCACAAAATGAAGTTGAATTGTAGTTTTTTTTCATTTTTTTCAAAAATTTACAAAGATGAAAATAGCCTTATTTTAAAATACTATTTTTTAAAATGTGTGTGCACTTGTAGTATAACTAACAAAAAATATGGATGATGTAATGAACAGAAATTTTTAAGTGATTTGGACAATTATTATTTATATTTACTCATAATCATAAAAGATCAAACTTACTCCAATGTAGTTTTTTTGTAAAAGTAGGTAGAAAAAAATTCATAACAATCCATAAAAGAGTTATATACTATAGTTCATTATGCAACTCAAAGGGGGTACAATATGTCAAAAGATCCCATACGTGAGCTAAAAAAATAGTCATAATAGAAGAATGAATGCAATAAATATAAAATATATAATAGAAACTTTATATTTATAATAGAGTGAAAACCTTAGCAACAAGTTGGCATTTTGAGTCAAAGATCAATATTGCAAAAGATCTTCTCCAAAAACGTAATGACAATGAGTTTTTTTTCTTGTAATACACGTGATAATGGATGCAAGTGCCATTATATTGCATATTTTGTTTGTTTGCATGTTATGTTTTTCCATTTCAAACAAAAATTGACAACCTTTTAAGTTGTGAGTGACTTTACTTAAGAGCTTATTGTGATCTCTATAGTAGTCAAAATGCCTTAGAAGTACTGAGTTAGTAACAATAAAAGTTATGTGAGTGGCAAAAAGATTTAGATATTTCTCTAACAAGGTAACTTTTGATATCATTGGTTTTTTTTGTCATTGATTTTTTCTTAGATTTGCTCTTTTCCTCTTACAAATGGAACCATGATCGCTATAACTTGGGGCTTATAGGTGCTTGCTCCACTGATGTGAGTGCTTGGGCATAAGGCTAGTTGGGATGTTGACATGCTACTTCCTTTCCTTGTTAGTTACCCAATGTTAAATTACAGAGAAACATGATGAGTTATTATTGGCAATTCTTAGCCATGCCACTTGTTAATTCTTCCAAACTAGCACTTGTTCTAGAAAATTTGTTAATAAATTATGGTTGGCGGCTTTCAATAATTGTGACTCTAATAATAATGTTGTCATTATAATTAGAATCAATTATCAATGATCTGCTTGTGAGGTTTTCTCATGCTGAACCCTCGTCAATAAGTTTTTTTTCATAATGATAACAATAGAAGTGGAAGTGTAATAATGGTCACCAAAGAAAGAATGAGAAATAGAAGGACAAGAGGGTTTTTACCACAAGGAGGTTGAATTCCCCAAGAAGATTTCCTTTAAAGGGTTTTGAATTTACGAAGTTCTGATTCTCAAAACTCGCTGAATTTCTCAAGTTTTGACTTTCTATGAGTTTTGACGTCTCAAATTTTTTTTCAATTTTTTTTAATTATTTCATTTATTATTTCTACCTTTTTATAGAGTTTTGATGGAAAATTAAAAATTTCTCAAATTTTAATAATTTTGAACCTATCAACATTTGTCTTTGCCAGCGTGCATCCTGAGGTGCACAAATTTATGTCCTAGCCATGGGTCTATCCATGCATGCAGGTAGCTTGTGCGTGTAGAACCCGAATGCCCTTAACTATTGATAAGGTGCATGTGCAGCATTGAAAAGAAATGAACTATTGAAAATAAATGGGATATTTTGTAAAATTAATAAGGTCACCATTTCTCCATATAGTTATGGGGTTGGGTACTAAAAAAGAAATGATACAAATAACACAATTAAAAACAGTAACGATCACTTGTCTGTGTAGCTAGGTGATGTAAAAAAAATTATAAAAAAATATTGTTAAAAAATTGAGTGGCCATAATCTATCCAAGTGACTAAAAAGAGATGTTGAAAGATAAAAGTAGGTAATACAATAAAAGGATAAGATTCAAAATTAATGTTATATAATTAAACATTTAAATTAGGCAATATTTATTTATGTTATTAATTAGCAAATTATTAAAAGAATAAACATAAAAGTAATGTTATGGATAATTGAGCAATAGAAATATTAACAAAAGAGAAATTGAATGTGAAACCATTCTTTGGTGTTTGAAATTCGATGACACTAAGTCTTGTAAATCTCATCCATTAGAACCATTATTATCGCTATCAAGAGCTTTTTCTAACTTACCCACCCGAGCTCTTTTATTGTTAGAAAATGAAGGTATTTAGGTAATTTTGTAATGGATTTGGAAGCAAAAATTAGGTTGAGGGTGGTGGAGATTGATTTTAGCAAAGATTAGTGGAAACCTTGAGTTGAACCAAACCAATAATTTGGCTGTGTTGGACTGAAATCAGTTTTAAACTATTTCAAATTCTAGTTTTGGTCCCAAACCAATAAACATGAATGTGTATCACTCAATTTCTTCTTTTCCACAAGCCATGTATGTGTCTCCATTTGCAAGGATAAGTTTCTCCATACTAAAGTATTTGTTAATATTTTGATATTTTTATAAAAGCTACATCATTGGGTAGCAAAACACTTAAAATTTGACTGGCGATCTGGCATTTGTACCCTAGATAGTTGTCTTAAAGAAAAAGTTCTTTTTTCTTTGCAGCTTTTTTCCTTAAAATCTCATAGCCTTTGATAACCATTCCATTAAAATGTTGTACAAGAAACATGTCCAAAATATATATTCATATCTGATATTTATACCACACATATTTTACTTTTACTGAGCTTTAATGTTTTGTAGGAACTAAAAGGAAACATTCGAGTTTTTTGTAGAGTGCCACCTTTTTTGTGAGACGTTGATGCCAGGGGAGCAGATGGTTCAGTTATTTCATATCCAACAAGCATTGAGTCTTTTGGGAGAGGCATTGAATTGATGTACAGTGGTAAGGAAATTTTTTCTAATTTATTACCTACAAGCTTTCATCTATTTTATAATGTCTTATGGAAACTATAATCTATATGGATGAGCCTTCTATAGCTGATGCTTTTTCTTTTGCTTTATTTATAAACAACACAAAAGTATTGTTTCACTTTTGACAACGTTTTTTCTCATGAGTCATCTCAGGAGGATGTGTTTCACTTTTGACAACTCAAAATTTTATACTTTTGTTGTTTGTATTTATTGCTTTTTTAAGCGTGTTGGGGTGGGTTGCCTTCGCTTGGAAGGAACTGAAGTATGATTGGTAGAAATAGCTTGTTGAGCTTGTCCAGTATATTGGTTTATCTTACACTATTAAAAACCTGAAAATGGTAAAAAAATTGGATTAACCAAAGTAGCTAAGCCAAGCAGTAGTGATTAGCAGTATTTTGTTTTTATCTAACAAACATTTTAATTTAGAGTAAATGAATCTGGAAGTTTAACCTATAGTTGGGATAAATTTTTCAGTTATTTTTTTTTGTGTTTTTATTTTCTTTATTCACTTTTTTTTGAAAAATCTTTTCATATCATATTCCTACAGCAGACATAAATGTGGACATAAAAAACATTAAACGACCATGCTCACATCACTAGGTCAGCACGATTGAATCGGATGATCCAACCAATTGTTGAGCTAGTTGAATGCCCAATTTGGTCTTCAACATTAATTCTCTATCTTGGAGAAAATGAATATAACAAGCTTCAGCTCCCATTCATTATTCTTAACTCCTTGTTTTACTATCTCTTCTTTAAAAAGGTTTGTATCTTTGTAGATGGGCAAACTGGTTCTGGTAAAACTTATACCATGATGGGCAAGCCTGATGCCCCTGAGCAGAAAGGATTAATAATACCACGTTCCTTGGAGCAAATCTTTGAGACTAGCCAATCACTACAATGCCAGGGTTGGACTTACAAAATACAAGTGTGAATGTCAATTTACATGAAAACGTAAATTGTGCTCAATCTTTCATTCTTTCAAACCATGCTTTTCATCTTTTACAGGCATCAATGTTAGAGATCTACAATGAAACAATTCATGATTTGTTATCACCCAATTGTAGCACAAGCAGTTGTCTAACTCTTCTTAGCAAGCAATATACCATCAAGCATGATTCAACTGGTAATACACATGTGCTAGACCTTACTGTTATCGATGTTTGTAGCATAAAGGAAATTTCCTTTCTGCATGATCAAGCTGTAAGGAACAGGTAATTGAAATCAGCATAGACATAGTAAATTGGAGCATGCTTTCATCTTTTATTTTCTTGTTTCTAGTGGCTAACAGAATACATCATGTGCAGTCAGTTTCCCAAATGTTCCATATTCTTGGGTACCAAGCTTTGCTTTGCTTGCATGCTTGCATTCATCTTCTGTTTTCTTGTTTCTTGTGGCTATACAACATGTGTATGCTTTCATTTCATGTTCCATATTCTAGGGTACCAAGCTGTGTTTTGCTTGCATGCTCTTAAATGTACTATTCTATATCAGCATTTTTTCACTTCTGGATTATTCTTCTCTTTCCCAACCTGACTAGCCACAGGACTATCATCGCAAGAGATTGGAACTAATGATTCAGGTTTTACTTTGTTCGTCAGGTCAGTTAGCAAGACTTAGATGATTGAACAATCATCAAGAAGCCATTTTGTTTTCACCTTAAGAATATCTGGGGTGAATGTTATGAGTGGTGGCTGTTCCTTGTTCCTTTGAGCCATTAAGCTTGTTTCCTAAGACATTTGTTGACCTCACTCTTTCATTGCAGGCCACAGAACAACAGGTTCTAGGTGTTTTGAACCTGATAGATCTTGCTTGAAGTGAGCGTCTTGCTAAAAGTGGCTCAAGGAGACCGTCTAAAGGAAAACGAGGCAAGAATTGCTTCTCATTTATGCTGAAAATTCTTTTTTTAGATGCATATGTAGAAATTCATTTTGTCATTAAAACAGGCAATTAACAAAAGTTTGTCTTCACTGAGCGATGTTATATTTGCAATTGCCAAGAAGGAGGATCATGTTCCTTATAGAAACTCAAAATTGACATACCTTCTACAGGTACATGGCAATTCGATTTCTAGGATGTTTAGTATATTGCTGTGCATACAATTTCATTACATTAGTTTTAAAAACATTCTGAAAAACTATTTTTTTCTAAAACAAGCAATTTTCAACTTTGACCATCTTCATTCTCATCATACTCTATAATATTTTGGTATTTAAAGCCATGTCTTGGGGGTGATTCAAAAACGTTGATGTTTGTTAACATCTCTTTGGATGTTTCATCGGCCAGTGAATCGATATGCTTGCTCTGATTTCCTGCTCGTGTCAATTCCAGTGAGATTGGGGTTCCTCGTCTTCAAATCCAGATGCAAGCACTAGATTCTCGTTGAAACAATGGTGGAGTGATTAAAGTACAATTGTCCACGAGGGTTTCTAAAAAAGCAACCGAAGCAATGCATTTTTTGTTGCCCCAACCCATTAAAACAATTTGGTTGAGTGATTAAAGTACATTTGTCCATGAGGGCTTCTAAAACAGCAACTGAGTGCATTTTTTGTTGCCCCAAGCTGTCAAAACAATTTGGTTGAGTGAGTAAAGTGCATTTGTCCACAAGGGTTTCTAAAACAGCAACTGAAGCAATGCATTTTTTGTTGGCCCAAGCCATTAAAACCATTTGCTTGAGTGACTAAAGTACATTTGTCCACGAGGGTTTCTAAAAAAACAACTGAAGCATTGCTTTTTTGGTTGGCCCAAGCCATTAAAACAATTTGATTGAGTGATTAAAGTACATTTGTCCATGAGGGTTTCTAAAACAGCAACTGAAGCAATGGTTTTTGTTGCCCCAAGCCATTAAAACAATTTGGTGTTGACATGATGTATTTTGTACATGATGGATTTGATCATTGCTTCCTTTTCCATTGTCATAATATTCATGTCAGATGTAATAATTTGTTCGGCATCTGATTGATCTACTGCTTCGTGTATCGTATTGGGTGATGAACTATCTTCCTCTTCATCACCCATTATTCTGAAAACTAAGCATTCATCTTCTTTTACTAAATAGCAGTTGAAGTTGCACATGGTATTATATTTTATGCCTTTGATATTTTTTGTACCCTTGGCAAAGAGAAACCATTGTCAATCTAAGTTGTGCCCTTATAAATTATATGTTATTAAAAAATATGACCTAGTGAGGTTGCTTTAATTTTTAAAGAGCTTCTATTAATTAGATGGCAGAGTTGTAAGTATATAGAGTCCGTTATGCCCTAAAATTGCAAGTATTGGCATGTTTTTGCTAGTATTTCCAATATATTTTACTATATGTTGCAAGAATTTAAGTATTATCCCTAGTATCAACCAAAATATGAAGCTTTCAACTCAAAACGGGAACAAAATTCCCTGTTATAATCTGATTATGAGCAATCTTTGCTTCGGTACATGCACATGTATGAGGATGCATACATTAGCATATGCATGCTAGTATTTTTGAGAACGTACTTTATAGTGATATATTCTATAATATATTTTGTTTTATTTACAGTACCTTTATGGATCAAAATATCAGGTATAAGTTTACCATACTGTAAGAACTTAATTTGAAAAGAAAAGGACAACTTGTGTCCTGTTATTCTCACAAAACGTGCTCTTAGTGTGACTGTTTTTATCCCTTAAAAACCTTCCCATTTTCTTGATTGAAAAAGTGGCCAATTTGGAAAACCGTTGTTATTATTTAACTCAGTTTGCTATAAACTTTGATGCCTTAAAAAATATATATGTTCCTAAACATGGATTACAGCCTCTAGTGACAAGCAAGCATTATTCCTTGACTTCAAATTAGCCATAATAAAAAAAATGTAGGAGAGTTAAAATACACTTTTGAATAACAAGTTTTACACCAATGGGTATATTTATGTTGGCATGCATTGGCTAAGTAGCAAAAATTGGAATTTTTAGGAATATGAAGAGGTTGTATATGCCATACACAAGTATCATTAAATAGAGATGAAATGATCAACTCTGCTAACAAATTAATTCAACTTATTTTTTGGACCAATGTTTCCAATAAAACCAAGAGAATAACTGAAATAACCTAAAGTTATTCAACTTGATCTTAGAAAACTAAGAAATCAAGTAACAAAAGAGAAAATATATGCCAAATAAGTATAGCATTTATCTACATTGCTTAAAAGCCAATGATACGTAATACATCTATTTTGATGTGACCAATTAAGTGAGAAATATTATAAGGTATGATTTCATCTTTTTCTCTTAATATATTTAGAAACTAATGATTTAGCCTTGGTATTCAAAAGAAATGAGGAGAATGTTTTCACCATTTATATTTTTTTAAGAGAATTTGAGGAATTTGCCACTTTTTGAACTTGAAATTCCAATTCATACGAGACTCATTAGCCCATAAATGACATATCTGGCAATTTTTATTCGAAACACAATCTAGATATAGATATGGAATGGAAATGGCAAAAGTGCATATTTGATTCAAATTCATACTAAGAGGAGCTCATTTGTCACATCAAAAGCTTAACGTTCACTCGTTTGTGAGTGTATGTAGTACAACTATATTCATAAATGTTGTGTTTGATATTTTAGAAGAAATTTCTCTTTGAAAAATATTGATCATGAAATGAATTATATACTAACAATTGTCTTGAGATGTACATTACAAAAAAAGTTAAATATCTTTTGGAATATCAATCTGTGAATGGGCATTTTAGTATTTAATAAAGAAATACTTCAAAGCATAAATTAAAATAATTTAGTGATCGAAATATATAAGGATGTCATAAGAGATGTTAAAGATTCAAATGGAAAATGTAGAAAAAAAAAGTGATAATAAATTAAACTTATAAATCTATTAGTAATATATTGGATAATTTCTTAAGCTAAACAAACCTTAAATTATTGATCCATTTATTCATTAGATGAAGAAGGTAGTGTTTCAAAAATTTTGGAATGTGAAGACTGAGATGCATATAGAGGGGTTGATCCATTTATTCTTTAGATGAAGAAGATAGTGTTTCAAAAATTTTGGAATGTGAAGACTGAGATGCATATAGTGGGGTAGACTTTGTTAGTGATGGCATGGTTATGGATGCAATTTTTATGGTCTACTAATGGTGAAATAATGGTAAAAATTTGAGAATTTACAAACGGATGATAGAATGGAAAAAAGCTTGAAACTTTGTAGCATGGACAAATGCTTGATTCACATCATTTGAGAGATGTTGGCTCAATGCTGGTTGGCCCCCATTAAATATTAAACAATTTAATGTAAAATAATTTTCAAGAGTGCTCTTAAGTGTTGTTGAAATGCTGTGTTTAATGATTTGTTGTTTAGAAATACTTATTTTGAATTTTCCCAAAATATCTTAGCTTATTAGTTTAAAAAATAGAAAACTTTTACTTTGTGAGAATAAAACATCTTTTTGAACTATTAAAATAATAAAATGAAAAAAATAGTGATATCCCCTTAATTTATAAATAAATATAATTAGTTAAGTTATTTAACATGACCTAAAATAAGTATTTTTGTGATTAAAAGTACAAAATTTAAGCAATAAAACCAACCCTTGATCTTATACTATCATGTGGAGAATTATTGCTTATAAACTCATTAGTCATGGATGGATAATACATGATAATGTGATTGCATAGTACCTAGAAAAATTATTTATGGCTTTATGCATATACTTAAAATAAATATAACAATATTGTAATATTGATGTATTGATTTATTATCCTCAACTTTATCAAATTATTATATGATTATATTTACATAAATATTTGTTTATATTTTTTTGAAAAATATAAAACATCATCACTTGATTCCAATTCTATAGACTGTACAAAAAAATATCTTCCATTTGTAAAAACTATAACAATAATTTTTTCACTATTTTTAGAAACCAAATTTCATTCTATCATATCTATTATGACATGTGGTAGTTAATTAGATTTGTCCTAAACTAAAAATCCCTATTCGAAAGAAAAGTCGAAATTATAAGATTAAGGCACAGCATGCAAAAGTACTATGCGTGATCTTATAATGGATTTTTAAGAAGAATTAATCAATATTTCAAGACAATCATCACAGGAAAGCATAAGATAGTATAGTGTAACCAAATTCTCACATACTAATTTGCTTCAATCAAAGCAAGAATTCCTTTACAACTTCCCTAACATGAACATAAATAAGCAATGCAACAAAATTTTATGACAACTTGATAAGAATACAAATACATTAGAGAAGCCAAATAGGCACCTAACATAAAACGTTGGGAGGAAAAAAGTCAAGTTAACAGATACCTTTTCATAGTCTATTGGTTGACCAGGGCGACGAATGTGTAGGGGAGACCCCCTTATTTGCGGTGGAGGGATGGGCCTCACTTGCCTATTTTGTAGTTTAGTAACTCCCTCTATTTTTTGATACTTAATATCAAAAAATAAACTATATATTATGCAGATGGCAAATGAAGGATTTTTGTTACTACTTGAGAAAAAAAAGACCTGAAAATACTATATATGAGAAGACTCATAGCATGCTTACAGAAGACAGCGAATTCCAAAACAACTTGAGAAGACATTAACATAAAGTCTAATTAGTTGATTGTAACTGTTAACATTTTTCAAAAGAGAGAAAATTTTCTTATATTTTTTGTTTGATTGGGTGAATTTACAAATCCATGTGTACTTTAAGTTCCACAAAACTTTTGTTTATTGCAAAAAAAATTCTCAAAGTCAAATCAAAGAATAAGTGCACCCAACAAAGAAACATAAATTGAACTTAAAATGTCATCATTTATAATTCCATGATTTAAATATTCATAAAATATTAAATTGTATCCAACCAAATGAAACATAAATACAGGAATCACGATATAAACATTGAGATATGGAAAGCAAACTATGCTTGCTATGACCATGGGCAACTCCCTTAAACTCTTAAAAGGCTAGCACTATCATGGGAAGACATCTTATTCAAACAGTTGGCCACTCTAATAAGAGCATCAAGAATTCTTTAAGCTAACCTAGCTCCAAAAAACCCTTTACCAGAAAAAGGGAAAAAAGGTTGATCATACTTTTCACCTATCTTTTCTATTATTAATTATCATCAGTGCTCACATGCATGCTGATAAAACCATTCACATCAGCAAATTCCCTGAAAGTTATGGCTGACAGATAAGAATATTAAATAGTGTCTCATGCACTAGTCTCACATAACATTACTTTTAGTGTACAAGTTAAATTTTTACAAATATAATCAAATAATATGGCCCCAGTAAGATAGCAATGCTTCCATTTTGCAACTAAAAACTTGAATTGAAGTACAATGTTACCGCTAATTACCAAAAAGATGGCCCAAATGGCAAATGGATAGAGCTTTAGGTTTAGTCAAGATGAAACAAAAACATGATTAATAGTATATTCTTTTATATTTCAATTTGCATCAGAGGAGACAGAAAAAAGAGGTTGCTGAACATCAGATGAACAAAATCAGCTATTGCTTATCTAATGCCTCCCAAAAGTTCTACCAACTTTTCAATAGGAATTCAAAAAGAAAAATATCAATAACTACAACAGCTATGAAACCTGACCAACATTCCAACTTCCTTATGAGAATGCCTAAAATAAGCATCAAATTATTAGTAACCATCATTATCATCTCTAAGAGAGCTTCAATATGACATTTCAAATATGTTGTATTTGTAAAAAAAGTATGTATGAAGGAACATTAAATAAAGACATTTTAGTACCCAATCTGACATTAAATTAAATCATAATATGAGCTAAAAAACAAGGATGGGGCTACTAGTTCCATCAACACTGTGATTGTGAAGAATAAGATTTATGCCCTCAAAATATTCATTTTAAAATTTAAAAATTGCAAGGCTGTAAATGACTTCTTGATCCAAGCAAGTAGAATAGGGCTCAAGTTCAATTATGTTAGGTCTGCTGGAGCTCAATTCTAGTATAATGGATAGTATTAAATCTTGTCTCATTTAAATCATAAAATGCTTAAGTTTACAAACCCCAAACAAGCAACTTGATCAACAAATATATGAATGAGCTGTAAAAAGGACAACATACAATCAACTAAACAAGTTGGAATGTGTTAAATATTTGAGACTTAAAACAAGCATGTGAGCATAAAATGTTTATGAACATGAATTGATACATTAAAAAGCATATATACACTACATTCATGAATATTAATTGATAATTTAAACAAGTATGCCTTTTCTGAACCACTAGGTCATACTTAAAAGAATGTATTAAAAGCACACATCAGGTACATAAACAATCTTAGTTATTAATGTTTAGGAAAAAGGTGTGCATGAAAAAAAATGAAATCAATAATAATAATAATAACTTATGAATTTTGTTAAAAATATATATAATATAATGTATTGAAGATAAACAAAGACAAGCATAAGCCAAACACGTAGAAATAATAACACAACAAAAAAATATGTGCAAGATGTTAGAACTACACAATCCGCATGGCATTTGTGAGCTTCCAAAAAAGAATAGTTAATGACTACGACTCAAGGAAATTAAAGATAAATAATAAGGTAAAACACAGAAAACAACAATGCCTAGTAATCACAAAATGTATATTAAATAATTAAGCTTTTATAAATACATTGTGTGCAAGAATGGAGCAATTTAATAAAAGCACGATAATCCAACTTCAAGGTTTCATTCAACGCCATCTTGATTAATAAGAAAATTACATTAGCTAGATTTTAGAAGAAGACCATCAAACATATCATTCACAAATAAAATAGAGATCTTGGACCACTCTATTGAACTAGCCATAAGACTATGCTACTAATTGAGAGTGGTTGTTGTAATTGAAACCAGACACATTTTAATTTCAACATTCGATGAAATGGCATGAGACAAATCATCATAGAACTAAAAACTCAGACCTTAAGTTATTCACTATTAAAAGTAAAGGAACGATTTCAAACCTCATGGAACTTTTGGTTGTGAAAAGTGCAAGGCATTCCTTTCCTAAATGATATTTTAACAATGAAGTAGATTTAACGAAAAACCATGCAGTGTAAATATCAACATGGAACCTGGCCCACTATGCACAAATTAATCAACATGAAACTAAACTAGCCCTTATTTCTTGATCCAGACAAACAAATTACGGTAGGAAAAAACAATACTCTACATAGAAAGATATTCACAATCTCGGCTCACAAGAATTACAAGACAATGTGAAGCATCAGATAGATAACAAAACATTCGAACAAAAATACTAGTATCAACTTGAGAACAGGTAGGAAAAAGTAATAACCACTTATAATCATCATGGACATTAAGCTATTTAAACTCCTACAAGAACCATTGGCCTAAAAGAAGGAAGGCGAGAGAGAGCGAGAGAGAGAGGCAAAAACCTTCGGCCTTGGAACACCTGGAGAGCAGAAGCCAAGCGGTGAGGGTCGAAGGAGACACATAAGTCGTGGAGCTTGAAATGCCTATAAACAGTGGCATTCAGTACATGGAGATCGAGATCAACAGTGGCATCGACGGAGGCAGAAAAATCCTAACTATAGGGCCGTCGAAGCGAGAAAAGGAGAAGGGAACGGAAGACCTTCTACCTAATGAAAACCTTATAACTCCATAAACAAAGCTTAAAAGGTTGTAGCAACAAAAAAAATCATTTCTAAAATTCGAAAGAAAAACAAAAGAAAAAAATAAATTATGTGGGTAAATAAAACCAATCGATACATTCCATAATAATCAATTAAAGTTTTATATAATTGTTTATAACAATTTAAACTTATTGAGTTGTATATAATAATAAATCATCTATTATATCAAAATTAAAAATTATTCAAATAATTTTTAGAGTATGTTTGATAATCAAAATAAAACTTTAATCTACTTAAAAACTAAAAATAACTATTTATTTTTAAGAGAATAAAAAATGATATAAAAAATATTTAATATCAAGTTTTAAGTATTATTAAAAAAATTTAAATTATATTCATACATATCAAGAAAAACCTATAAAAAACAAATATTATTGAAATAAAGAAAAATATACAAACAAATCATAATTATTTATTACAAATTTTAACGATGAACATGTTAAGAGTTGTGTAATTTTTGTAGTTACTCAATAAAAATATGGGTAATTAAGAAACTATGATTTAGTATGATTCAAAAAAATTTGAATGCGAGATTGACGGAGTGGTCTTTATTGTTCAAATGGTAATTAGATATTTAATTGAGACAAAGTGATTTTTCTTAATTTATGATAAATCATATAATAAAAATATAATTTTTTATTTTTTATCTTTATTTATTTACAATGAAAAAAATAGATTTATAATGAAATGATTTTAATGTATGTATTTTTTTTATTATTAAGCCTGATTATAATATTTGATTAAATATTTTATTTTGTTTATAAATTTAGCCAATAATAAAACTATTTAAAGTGATCTATTGATTAATAGTTAATTATAGGAATAAGTTTTTTAGTATATCATAAAACTAAGATCTTCTATAAAAAACTTTTTGTTAATATTTCAAAATATAAATTTTAATTCAAAATATAAAAACTAAGATCATACTTTTTTTTAATGAAGTTGATTTTCAAAATATTATCAAATGTTTGTTTAGCTAAGTTTAAATACATAATTGTAATTTAAAAAATAGAAAACCATGTCAAAAAATAAAAGATTATTTTATCATCATAAAATAACATTAAAAAGTTTAATTCACTTTTTATTAAGAGATAAAATATTTTCTAATCATTTTTTTATACAATAAATAACAAATTTATAAAACCCAACAAGTTCTTATTAATACTTTTTAATAATATTATTTAATTTATTTTAATTAATTAATTAAATTTTTAACATAAAATTTTTTTTTAAAAATATAATCAAAATACATAATATTTTCAATTGCCTCTGCGGCCGGAGCATAACGCCATGGACTAAGCATCGAATTCCCAGACACTACTCACTTCAGTTTTTCCGGCGACCTTCTCCTCAATCCCTCCTCAAATACCTTCGTTTTCTCTACTCCCTTAACCCTTTCTCAGCCCTACGCCTTCTAGATCATAACTTATTTGCCGCTTTATCTGTGTCTTCCTTTAGCCTTCGTGTCGATGTTGCTCAATTTTACAGCTCTTGGTCGGTGCTTCTTTGCATCTGAATGACAATCGTGAAGATTACATTCTTCTCTGATGGAGTATTTTTCCATCAGTGTACACTATGTAGGCTCCAGGAGGGGGCAGAGTCCAGAGGCCGGAGGCGATCGTTGATTGGTTTCGGAACAAAATGGGATACCCAGGTCAGCTTCCTTCCGTTGACCAGATCCGCAAGATCTGCTGGGGAAACATGGTCCCCGTTTTGAGTTTTCTCCTTCAAAGAGTGCGGTAGGAGAGAACAACGGCGACGCTTCGCCGAAATATTTTGGTTCATGGAGTGGCGGCGCTTGCTGAAGGGGTGAAACCAATGAGATGGGAGAAGGAAAAGGGAAGCTTGGATTTCGAGGATGGATCATCTCTAGAGGCGAAGGAAGTGGCAATGAGTGAGAGGGACCTTGCGGAGGAGGAGGTGGTGAGGTTGAGGAATGTCGTTAGGCAACAAATGAAGGTGTTGAGGTCCCAGATGACGCAGGTTGAAAGAGAGGTGTCGTAGTGGAAGCGAATGGTCAACGAGAGGGGCAATGCTATGTGAGATGTCTACTTTTTTTATTTGATTTTTAGATTAGGGGATTCTTGTAGGAGGTGGATTATACAAAACTATATGTTGGAATTTGGAATTGGAGAAAAGGGTTTTTTTTGGCTTTGTGAGGTCATGAATACATTATTGTCCATGTTATTGTTCACTAAATGCATATTTCTAAAGTGGTGTGATATTGCTAATGTGTTTTCTATTGGAATGACGACGTAATTTCAAATTACCTTTAGGTTTGTACTCGTTTAATGAAAAACTATTTCCTTTCTTTTGGTTAATATAAGGTACAAGTAGGTGATTTTAGAAGCTTATGATTAGCAATGTGATGAGGCAACTAAGTATTTGTAGAGTACCAAAAACAGCTTCATCAATATGTAAGCCAAGCAAGAAACATTAGGAGGTTGATTATAGATAGTGCTGCTGATTCTGTTGGTGAGATCTATTCACACAGTGGGAAAGAAGCAGTCTACACAATGGTCAAGGGTAGCAAATCATCATATGATGTCATTTTAATTGATACATCATGAGATAGAATCATTAGATCGGCATGCAAGTCTCTTGCAAGACATATGATTGAAAGAATCCGAAGCACCTTCCCGGCATATGATGGGATTGGAATGAACTCTAGTATTCAAGTAGATGCCACCAAGTTTCTCGATGACTTGGAAGGTGATGTACCTGAAGACATAATGGCTGTGATAACTGAGTCACTTAGGAATCCTTCACAGTTACTTCAGTCAATCAGTGCATACACATTGCGCTACAAAAAATTGATCTGTCAGGAGACTGAAAATATTGACATCCAAGCTGATGGAGAGCTTTTGAGGTAATTCTTTTATCTTCAAATCATTGTTTTATTTTTTCTTTCCCCATAGGATGAATTTATAAAAGATTTTCTTTAGCTTTGATAAAACTTTGTTTCTCAAGTTTTGGAAGTCCTGTGAGGCAGTTAGCATACATTTATAACTTCAAAAATACATTGGAGTATAATGGTTGCAGATAGGAAAATATTACAAAGTTCAACGTCATTGTCGCACTACCAATTGTTTCCATATGGAAATCATGTATGTACTATTACGGCTATTGTTTGATACTGTTTAAGAGCTAGTTTTTCTTTCTTGTCATATTGATATTACACTTTAATTTCACTTTTTATTGTATAACTTATGCAAAGGCCATATTGATGTCATTTCAATAATTTAAGGGTGCTCTCATTAAAATGTACTAGTGAAACAAAAAAAAACTTATTTCTTTTTTTGGTTTAATCTTTGTCTATTTCCATCTATAAACTCATTCAATGTACACTTATTGTGAAATGTTTCTTTAAATTTGTTGTCTATGTTAACTCCTTGTGCAGTTTATTAGCATTTTGTTATTTGTGTTTGATGATGTCAACATAATTAAGAATTTGTTCATGAAGCATTGATACGTTACGAATACAAAATTAATAGAGCATGAACAAAGGAGAAAAAGAGAGGTTAGAAAAGGCTTAGAAAGGGTGGTAGATAGGTTGAATATAATAATCATTTTTTTATTATTAAAGAAAGTTCAGGATTATGATCAAATTTTTATTTTTTCCAGAATTGTAAAAAACTAATGTCAAGGTCGAATTAATGTGTAGAGCAAATGTCTTGTTAGTGCCAAATCGATGTTAGACTGGTATTATGATGAGTTTTGATAATGATGTCTATTTCTCTTTAATTAAATTCTATTTCTTATAGTTCTTTTTATTAAGAATTAGATTTGTGATGAATAATATATTTTATTGGCTATTGTAGGAAGTTGGATAATTTATTCATTTCAATTGCATGTTTAATCATTCCTTAAGATAAAATTAAAAATAGCATAAAAATATGGTTAACGAATGATTATGATATTTTTGGATGTGTTTGGTGAAGTATGTTATATCAATAAATTTTAAGAAGATAATTAAATTTACTTTTTTACAAGAATAAATAATATTTTATGATAATTATTATTTATCCATTTTTTTGGTTAAAAGGTTAAGGTTTTGTGAATTATTAGTTTTAACTTTTTACCACAAAATATTTTATTTTAATAATCAATTACGAATAGCTAATTTAAAATTAAGTTTTAGATCTTTTATAGCATTTGTGAATGACTTTATGTTTTGGAAATACCCAATTTATTGGTCTATCATATTAATTGGATTATCAACTGTTCCATTCAGGTACAAATATGAGAATGATATAGTAACAGATAGTACAACTCGGGATGCAAGTTCACCTTTACTATATGAGGTTTATGGTAGTCCAAGGAGTGGTGTAGATCTATCCTTACAAGGAACTTATAATCAACTACGTGAAAGACATCTATGCCTTCTCCTTATATGTAGAATAATATAGAGTATGCTATTGTAGTTGCCTATTATTTCTTATATAAGAGATTACTTGTACTTATTGTTTGATATCCTCTTTTTGGTTATATTTCTTAAAATTTTATTTGTTATTATTTATCAGAGGATACCTCATAGTCATTCTCACATTCATTTGTTTTTTTCCTTATTTGCCACTTTTTTTTAACTTTAGGTATTTTGTTACACCATTTTTTGTGATTAATGTTTTATGTGCACCTTTCGATTTTCATTTTCAATCATAAGGTCATCCCTTTTCATATGGCATATTCATACGTACAATAAAATTTTAATTTTAGATTATTACGATAGAGTTCTTAACAAAGTGATTTGGGTTTTTGTATTATTTATTCTAATGGGTTCTATCACTAGCTATTTTCAAGGGATCTCACCAGTTATATTTAAAATAGGAGTTTTTTTGTGATTTTTTTGCTATTGTTGCCACAAGCATCTCTTTGTTGCTATTGTAGAGACATTTGTAATCTTAGCCTAATGAAGAAAGAATAATAAATATTTAAGCAAGTAACTTAAGAATCCATTAAAAAATTACTTGACCATAAGTCAAAGTAACTCTTTTTTGAAATTACTACAATAATTCAGGAAATACATATTCGATGGCTGAATTATAAATATCAACTATTCTAACAAATATGGTACTTGCAAGAAGATGGGACTTTTGCCCTTGAGTGATTTTCATAATGATCCATGGCAAAATAGTTTTGATAGTTTGGTCGACAAAATATAGTCTAGTGAAAAAATGCCTAAATTTGGGGAATGGATGATGAACAAAGGTAAGGGATACATTTACTAAATACTATAACTAAAAGAGTTTTACCTTCTAATTAGAAATATTGCCAAGTGATAGAATTAATTGTCCCTTTTCTTAATAAAGCAGTTTGACAAGCACTAATTCCATTTACAACCTGTCAAAAATTACATTAGAAAACATTAAAATTGCTTGGGATGTCATCAAAGCTACTACAAAAAACAAGTAACTTAATAAACAGAGAAAATTAAGCATATGTTGGACAATGCTTTGGCTTGCACATCATTCTCCCTCTTTTTAAAATTACTTGACCTTGAGTTGACTCGTGAAGTCTTTTTAGGAGAAAACATTGTATATCTCCATCCTACCATATGGATATTTTCTTTGCCCTTCTTTTCTACCAAAGGGAAAGCTTTTAAAGCAATGAGGGAAGCTTGGCATAATGAGCCAGTAGTAATCGAATCAAGTGCTGCATGGAGAAGAATTTTATTAGGAATGTACTACTTTAGTTGTGATTGAGTTTCTTGTAGCTAACAGTATAGTTTCCTCTATTTAGTAGATACATGTATAATATTTATTGTGCCAGGAAGAACACAAATT
Source organism: Vanilla planifolia (assembly GCA_023846275.1). NCBI lineage: Eukaryota > Viridiplantae > Streptophyta > Magnoliopsida > Asparagales > Orchidaceae > Vanilla > Vanilla planifolia. The sequence continues at coordinate 6,899,933 of JAIUJO010000015.1, read as the reverse complement.
AGAATTTGCCTTCTGTAATTTTTCTTTTTTAATTTCTTTGGTTCTTTTGAACAAGAAACTTGGACAACAAGAGATTATTGTATTAGTTGTAGTGGTATTTCACTAATTTCATAGGAATTAAATTTTTTGGCTTTTAACCAAGCTTCTTTTTCTTAATCTCTCATATGTTTTCATAAAATTATTATATAGAAATGATTATATGTTAATATTACGTGATCACATAATGCATAAAATATATGGGTACCTCAACATCAAATTATTAAGTATAACATAATCTTTAGGGGCTGTTAAGCTTTTTTTTACTTGATCTTTTTTGTTTGTAGTTTGTAAGGTAATCTTGATTAAATCTATATTGTCTTTTCTGTTATAGAAGATTAAAGCTAAGGTGGTTTGTAGTGTCTTTGTATGTATTATGTATCTATGTATGTATGTATGTGTGTGTGTCTCTGTGTGTGTATATATATAGTTAAATTATCAATTTACATATTTATGTAACTCAACCTAATATGCACTAACTAACTAAATTTAATCATCCAAACTTATTATTAATATTTGCATTGATATTATTTTATTAATCACTTAGGTTAGTGAACTTATTGACTTTTTTTGCAAGCTTATTTCAAATAAACGTAAAAGTTTTTTTTATCCATTTCGATTAGTAGACAATTTTTTTCACTAATCCTTGTTAACTAATAACTAATAATTAATATTTTTTATTAACTAAAGTGACCTAGCTAATGTAAACGTATTTCTATCAGGGGACAGTGAATGCTATGTTTATTTTTTGTCTATATAATTGTTCTTAATTTTTTTAATCACTTATGAGGGTTATCTGCATGAGGAATGGATTGAAATTATATAGATAAACATGTAGTTTAAAACAAATGGTTGGGATTGGCTCAACTTGGTTCATATACTTGCGTTAAAATGACAGTTGGTAGGTTGGGACGGCTTAAGACCTCTACAAAATGGGGATTCTTATTTCATTAACATGGAAATATAAACTTGATTAACAAATTTCTCATATGTGCAATTGATTTTAAATGTTTATTTTATGATTTTAGCCTAAGATTTAAATCTTCAATGCAGAAAATTGTAACAAATAAGATGGCTGGGCTTGTTGTTATCCTTTGGCAAAAGTTTCAATGCTAAAATCTTAAACTACAAGCTTTGTTTGTGTGAAGTTGTGATTTAACAACGTGCTTGAAGTTGACCATGCCTTTAATAGTCTGCTTTGAAAATTGGCCATGCATTAAAGAAATTGGAAAAATGAGTAGTAAATTTTTTAGTTAAGGAGCTCGTTGTCCAGAAGATTTTCATGGTCTCATTTTCCTTGGACATTTACGCTCTGTAGTATGGAGCTTTTTCCAGGTATTTCCTTTCCCAAGTTTTAATGAGATTGTTGTGAACGTTTATGGTACTGCTCATAGACAAGTTTGTTTGGTTATTTTAAAAGCCTTATGCATGTCGGCTACTTTAGATAAACTTCTACACTTTTAGTTATGGTTATGAAGATATCCACATAACACTAAGGAAATTATTTCAAATGGAAATGCTTCATCTCATAGGAATCATCTTTTTGCAATTTTATTGTGTTTCATTGTAGAACTTGTAATGATGTATATCATGCATCCCTTTTCCTTTCAAAAAGCTCATGTCCAGTAGTTTGTAGCTACTAAAGATGCACTGAACAAGATAGTTGAAGCTAAAAGCATTACCTAGAAACTTTTATAGCGGTTACATGGAAATGGTGAAGTCGCAATAACAAATATGCATTTTATCTTTAGGTTTGCTTTTTGAATTTGAGAATTATTATATATTGAAAAAAGATTTTTTTGATCTAAACAAAAGATGGAAATGACAATCTAAATAGAAGTAGAATTATCACTTTCTCTCAAAAGAAAAAAAAATTAGAATAGAGAAGGATTGCGTTTTGCATTTCAGTATCAAAAATAATCTTAGGTGACAACAATTATATGTTCTAAATATTTCTAAACAAGGAAAAGTATCATTGATCATGGGTTCTACTTGTATAAGAATTTGTTGAAACATTCTTTTTTAAATTCTTAATAACTCATTATATTATGTAGAATTGGGATATATTTGGATTAAATAGAAAGTTTTTTTAATTGTTTTATTTTTTTTGTTCTCAAATATATCATATTTAATTTTTAAGAATCATTATTCTTTTATGAATTTCTAGTGAAACTTTACCCTAACACTAACCTTTTGTTATTTCCATATTGATAAATTGTTAAATATTGATAATGCTACTTAATTTGATTGCAAATAATTTGATCTACTTTTTGTTCTCAAGGGAGGCTTTAAGAGGAATAAAAGACATCTTGAGGGGATGTTGTAGGTCTTGAGAACACTCAAGGAAGATAAGAGAAGTACCTTAAGATATTATTCTTAAGAGGTGTTGGTTGGCCTTGAGGCCCATGTTAGTGGGCTTGACGTGGATGAATAGTTTAAGAGAGAGCTTGAGTAAGATGTATTCTTTGAGAAAGCTTACTTGAGGTAGTTTTGACAATCAATGGGCATATGTGAGGTAGATTATGGTCTTGAGGGACATAGTCGAGGTGTCAGTTGGAGTTCTCAAGGGTTAGGCCTTGAGTATAAGGAATGTGTAATGAAACTTTCTACAATTGTTGAGAAGGAAGTATAGATCTCGAGCTGATGGGAACAAAGGCTCAAGGAGTGGCCTCAAGAGTAATCAAGGCAAGTACACATGGGAATCAAATCAAATCAAACACTACTGGTAATTTTTGGATTCATTTAAATTGGATTTTGATCAAGTAATGAACTAGAAAGTTTTAAAGAATCTTGTTGGCTTTCTAACTCTATTTTTAATAATCTAATTTCAATATTTGTGGAAGAAGTTACTCCAAATTTATTATAGTTATGCAAGGACATTTTGGTAAGTGCAAATTAAGAATTTTAATGCATCAAATTATATCTGATTTTTAATGGCAATGATTTTAGTTTTATTTATTTCATAGTTTTGATAAGATTTTTTATGTATATCTCTTAATTCTTGGTACTAAGAGCTTTTAAACTATAAAAATGATTTGTGGAGGAGTTATTGGTATTGATGCAAGTGGCTTGGTACTTTAGAGTGTCTTGTGATTTCATGATTGAGGGTATTGTGAATAATTACTCTAGGTGAGAGGTGTTTTCTTTGAACTTGTTGCCAAGTTTTTGAGAATTTACTTCATAAGTAGACTAGTTTAGGTTTTCTTTAATTGAAAAGTTGGAGTTTCTCTATGTAACTAATTTATATTGAATTTTCTTGCTTTCTACATGTTTTTGTTGTGGCAATGTAATCATCCTGTCTATAGGATGGATCATATTTTGCCATTAGAGTATTCAACCTTACCTAGTGTAGATCTTGGTAAATGGATGGTCTACATGAGATGTGGTAATATTGTTTAGGACAAACGAAACATGAGAAAAGAAATGACTTAGTAACATAAATATTTATATCATTGTAAGAGCATGCGGTTTTTCTAACTCAACAAGTACAACTTTTGATGGAGATGATGAGACATGAGGAGAGCAAACGTAATTTTGAGGATCGTTGATAGTTGGAGATGAGTCTACTTCAAGAAGAAGCATAGAAGATGATAAGAGGTGAAGAAAAAAGAACTTTAGGTAATGGAATGATGACCATTGTGATCTTATGGCTCCAAGTGATAATGATTTCTTAAAATCTTTCAAAGTAGTGGCTAAGATAAGCATATTATCTTGTAGTGGTTGATGTAAGGAAGTAGAATCCATGGCTAGATAGTTGGAAATGCATTTTTGCATCTTTGAGTGTACAAGTTTCAGCAAGATATCCTTTGAAAAACTAATTTATTAGGCATTAGCGTGATGATACAATCTTTTGTATTCTAGAGTTGTAAGGATTTGTAGTTGGAGTCAATTCAAGTAGTTTCTACGGAAGTTTTATCCCAGCTATGAGGAAATAGATAGAGGAAGTAGAATAGCTTGATAGCCATGAAGGTAGTTGATGCAAGATTGTAACTCATAATTTTGGAGATGAGTGGTCTCTTGTGTTGAATCTTGGAAAGAAGAGCTTCTTGATGAAGCATTTGATAGGTTTACTTAGATTGTCACGGTTATCATTCTGTCTCTTCAACAATAACAGGCAATGAAGCATGTTTATAATTGCTATTTAGAAGAATTATGGTTGAGTTTGGATGGCAAAGGATGATGGCTTCAAGAGCAAAAACAAAAAAAAGGAATCCTTAGATTAAGGTATTTCCATTTTTTCTAATGTTTTTTAATTTTGTCTTTCTTGGAGACTTAGTTATATCAAGAGATATCATTGGGAATTATGTTCTAAATTGAGGAGATTGAGGGGCAAGGATGATAATCAGAAAGGGAAAATGGGATTGGTATTGTTATTAAGAATAATGTGATTTTTGTTAGGTTGAAGTAACTTGACTGCAGTCTATCATTAATGATAAGAAGGTTATATAAACAAAAAGGTTGTAGAGGAGGGGACTACCCTTGAGTTTTTTCTATTCAAATCTAAGTCAAGAAGATATTGGTGAAAGATATCTTTAATGATGGATGCTAATGCAATCAATCCAAGTGACTACGCTTGATTTGGAGATGATGTTGAATTCGCATCCATGTATGATAATTTGATTCATTGTCATGCAAAGGTCAAGTCGAAGCAATTTTAGTTGATAGGGTGGTCTCTAATGTGTGCCACTTCAAGCTTGTCAAATGATTTTGATAATGGGTTCATGTGGCATCGTGATGTAATTTACTTTTAATGACAACAAAGCATGATGCTTCACAAAGAAGAGAAGATTTACTCATTTGACGAGGATTGAGAAGTGTTGTCTACAAGACGTTTGTAAATAATTGTGTCAAGTATGCTAGTTCGTATTGTTGATTGAAGGAAATATTTAATTTGGCATTGAGAAGGGCATTGGAGCATGAACGACAATGGCAAGTGGAAGGAGATTGTGCAACACTTTGGACGACAAAGGATACCATAGGAGGAAACAAATGTATTGTGAGAACTTAGTATTCCTTACCTCTAAACATCATATCAGAGTGAATCCGTCCTTCAAAGGAGGGTTATATCTTCTAAGAGAATCTTAAAGTTATCTCGAAAAAGGTCCTAAAAGGAATAAATCATGAAAGCATGTTGTAGGCCTAATGAAGGCTCAAGGATCATAAAAAGAACATCAAGAGGTTATGCTGTAGGCCTAGTGAAGGCTCAATGATAAAAAAAGAACCTTGAGATGTTATTCTCGAGAGATATTTGAGTTTCAACGTGAATGAAGATTTTGAGAGGAAGCTTGAAGAAGATGCTTGTGGTTGTGAGAGGGTACACTTGAGGTGGTTTTGACACTCAATGCTTAAAGTAAATTATCATCTTGAGGGTATGTTTGAGTTTTTAACTAAAGTTCTTATGGGTTAGTCCTAGAGGAGAAGGAACATCATGCAAGACATTGCTACAAAGGATGGTTTTCGAGGTGACTAAGACAAAGCTCAAGGAGTGTCCTTAAGAGTAGTCAAGGCAAGGCTTTCTGGACACATTATAGTTGAATTTTGGTCGAGTTATGATCTAGAAATTTTTAGAGAATTTTTCTTGCTTCCCATTTCTTTTTGGATTATCAAATTTCAATATTTGTAGAGGTTATGCTCCATTTACTATAACTGTGCAAGTGTTTTGTAGATAAGCATGAATTTGAAACCTAACCACATCAAACAAAGGTTTGGTTGATTTTTTTTTAAAAATTTTTGTATTTAAACATATTTAGTTCCTAATATTTAAGATTGTAATTATAATGTGCATCTCTTATTTCCTAATGCTCTAAGGACTCGGTTAATAAAATGGGTACATTAGGTAAAGTTTTTGTATGGATATGAGTTACTCGATACATGAACACAACATGTTGCTATTGGTCGAGTGTATTGAGGGTATCTACTCCGTATGAGTGGTGGTTTGGTCTTAAAATTATTGTCAAGAGTTTTGAGAATCTTTTTTATAAGTTGATTGCTTTAAGTTTTTCTTTAATTAAAAGGTTAAAGTTTTTTTATATATCTTGCTTACATCATGTTTCCTTGTTCTTCTCACTAGTTTCTTGTTGTGCCACTTGAAAAAGATTTTTTTGGGACAAGCCATTCCATGTCTTATGTTGGTTCTGATAATGTCATAAAATGTTTATTCATTTTAAGCTACAACATCATAAATGTTATTTCTGAAAAGTTTATTACAAATTACTCAAAGACAATTGATCACTGATAATCTCTGTTTAAATGTCATGAAATTTTTAGAGTAGCTAAACTAGCTAGTCTAATTGTTCTTTAGCTGTAGGATTCATGGTGGTTCATGATGGCTTTAAAGAATTGGTTGCATTCATTTGATTATATCTGGAACTTTACATTATCATTCTGGTACCTTCTAAATGTTTTGATTTAGCTAATAATTTGTTTTTGGCTAGATGTGATCCTAACTTTTCTCTCTATGTTTAAATTCTTCTTTATCTTTTAAAATTTTCATTTCCATATCCATTATTCAAAAGAAAAAGGGAGGCCTCTGCTTATAATCTTAAGCACAAACTAATTAATGATATTAACTAATGTTTTATATCTTAAAGGTTTGGAAGAAATAGATGATGCCTTGACATCTGTTTTGGGGGTAATGAACTTCTACGTAAAACCTCAATGCTCAATAAGAATATGAAAGGTATAATTTAGCTTTGATTCAGTGTTAGGTTTTATTTTTGAAAAATATTAAGATTGAAAGTATACATACTTGCCTAAAATTCTCTAGGAACATTGCATGCTTTTGAACTTTTTGAGTGGAGAAGCCCGATCAAGGATCAAGGATGGATATAGTCAAAGATTTTGGCTCAACTACCTAAACGTTTTTCATGCATTTTGTTTATTATTCAGTAATCTTATTTTGTTAATAATATTTATAAAATAAAATTTTATTTTAAAGCTAAAAATCTATTCTTCTAATTTTTTGAATCAAAAAGTTCGTTAAATGCATTATTTACCTTTCCCTTACTATTTATTTCACTTCATATTTTATAATTATTATCACTTATTTCTCTATGGTTTGAATACCCATTTCTTTGGATTATGATTTAGAAGTGAGGTTATGACCTTTAGATTAATAATTTCTAAATTTGAATTAAATAAAAATCTCTCTAGTGGTTCAATTAGAAACAAAACATATATATGATCAAGAAATTGCTACAAGTTAGAAGAGATTTTCAGCTACAAAACATTTGTCAAATTGCAATCAATCTAATAATGAATCGAATCCTCCCTCCTCTATCAAGTGTGTGATATGATTAGTTGGGGAAATCCTATGAATCTCATTCCAAAAATACTTCTTTGAAGAAACATTTCATGGCTTCGTGTTAACTAAACCTCTCCAAGGTTATATAAGTAGTTCTCGTTTAAGAGGAATCACACTAAAGACATATGAACTCTAATATTTATAGTTAAACATAAATTTAATATGTCAAAATAAATTATAAAATATAAAAAATGAATTCAAAGAAGCCTTGTCTTCGAAGTGGAAATGGTCTTTGCGACGCTACTGCATAGCTGGAGGAAGGTGTCGGTCATCAACATCGTGATCCTAATCATCCTCGTGGTGGTTTACGCCTTTGGGTGTGGCTTTAGGAACAGCAAGTTGATGGAAAATGGGGAAGCCTATGGGCAAGCCAGGATTACTAAGAGCATGCCGAGCAGGTTCCAGTTTTAGGTCAAGCTTGAAGAATTCGTTACCTTTGCATGTGTGATATGTTGATGTTTTGGATGGTTTCATGTTTTGTTTAGTCATATTGTCATGAAGTTTATTTAGAATTATTTGAAATTGAAACGAGGACATCAACTTGTGTTCTATTGGTCTGCTGACAAATATTTAAATTTTTTATTTATATATTTGATGTTAAATTTTATATTACTGTTATTGAAATTTAAATTAAATAATAAAAATATTATTTTAAAATGATATTAAAGAATACTATTTCAAAAGACTATTAAATTATTATAAAATATTTTTTAATTTTTTAAATTTTTTTAAAATAAATTAAAATTTTCATGTTATATGCAAAATTTAATAAATTTATATTTTTAAAAGAATATTTTTGAAAACATGAATGACAGGCACCATCAAGTTTTTAATATGGAAAATTAAAAAATTTAAGAAGCCATTTTGACACAAATTTTAAAATAAAATGAAAATTAATTTAAGATTTGCTTTAAAATACTTCCCTAACAAGCATTTTTACAAACCTAACTGTCGTGATGTTGTGTACCAACCCAAAATATTTGTTGTTTTTTGGGAATTAATTTTATTTTAGGAGATATTTTAAAAATTTTTAAGCATTATTTTATACTTTTTCAAATAGCCGTATATCATAAAAAGGAGGTATGACATCTCAAAAAAGAGATATGAAGTGAAAAATTAAAATGTATGAGTTATTTGGAATCTAATGAAACAAAATTATTAAAATTTAAATATTTTCGAAGTATTAAAAATGGGTTTTGGATTATTAAGAAAATATTTATATGTTTAGAAAAATCCCAAAAATTCACGAAATACTAAATGAACTAAAAAAATTATGTAATTTTGCTAAACACTAGAGCTTAAAAGAATAAGATTAATAAAATTAACACAAAAAAGAAGTTCGACGATCGTAGAATTAAAAGTATAAAATAAATTGAGAAAAATAATACAATAAGTTTATTAGGGATTTTAGTTTAAAAAATTATTAAAAATATTAAATGTCAACAAAAAGGAAGAAATTTGCTTAACAAGTAGAGCTCATTAATATGAATCACACAAAATTAATTAGTTAACTTTTGGAGACTTAATTGATTGTAAAGTATATGGAATATTAAAAATTTTATAATCTTGATTAAATAAGTATTTATTTAATTTCTAAACTCGTAAAAATTATTAATTACCCTACAAACTAATCCATGAACCACTTGAAGAAACCCATTTGTTGACGACCAAAATCAATGACAAACTTTCAAATTCTAAGTAAAAGAGTGGCATGGTGTTCTTTGGAGAGACATGACTATTTAGAGGGAGTTGGAGAGTGGATAAGTGATAGGGATAGAAATTGCTTTGTCCTAGAGTTTAGAGAAAAAAGGGTAAGGGGAGGTGCTGTTGAAGCATTCGGGATAGCCAAATGAAGGAATCACAAGAGAGATCTCAAATTTAGGAGAAATATTATAACAACTACTATAACATGGAAAGTAGAAGATTGATATAAATTTTAAGATCAAATCTTTGATGTGACAACTACAAATAGAAATAGAGGTAAGCAATATTGTGTATCATAAGTGCATTTGTGTGATGTATTAGTGGTCCACATTAGAATTACCAACTTGTCAAATCATTGTTTTTTAAATCCAATCATAGGAGTTAGGTTTGAATTCTAATTAAAACAAAAAAAAAGATATATGTTTTATTTTTAAATTTTTGTTCGTACAACAAATATTGCAATATAAAAAAAATATAAGCACTAAAATATGACCCATATCCTTGTTTTCATAATAGTGTTATACAATAATAAAACTTTCCTAATACAATAATTCTAAGACAAATTAAATACAAAAAAATCAATGACTTCTTACTTATCCCCTGAAGTCTCATGACGTGCTTAAGATTTTACCTAAAATTATTAACACCAAAGAAAAACTAAGCACATGACATTAGCTAAATAAACAAAAACTATATAGCACACATCTTTGGCTTATGCCACATGTTAGGTCAAGTAAAATATTATATTATTTACAAAATATTAAAATTAATAACATAAACAAACATAGTAAAGAAATGCTCTCACTATATGTAATGAAATATTATCCCTTTGTTAATTAAAATATTTGAAAGGATCAATTTATCTTTTTTTCTTAATTATCAATGATCTCTTGACCTTAAGTTTAAAATTCCATGGAGCCTTAGCAACACCTTATGTTGAAACAACAAACTAAAAGTGCACTCTAGTGATCTTCATTCTGTTAGAGTAGCACTCATTAATCAATTTTTCTTGAAAATTTACATTTCTATTTTAACGAATCTCATATTAAATTTAGGATTCACACTTGAGAGGCTCTATTTGACCTATGTAACACCCTTGAGTCATTTTAATATATGATTGGTTTTCTTTGTGAGGAATCTCATAATAATTCTTTTATAATTTCATAGTTATTTTAATAATGATGTCTCTATTTTTTATAAATATAACTCAGATAATACCAAAACATATGAAACATCCCATAATAGTTTTAAGCATGTCAATACTAAGATGTGAAATAAAACATGATAATCTCAACTATGACTAACAAACATGGTTTACATCCAAGCAAATAGTCACCCATGAAACAATTGGCTTAAACATGAATATATTTTACTAACATGTCACTAATAGTAACATGTTATACATGTAATGCATGTGCAACTATGTGAACTAATAATCTTTTTCTTTTTTAAATCCAAACTAAAAGTAATAAAACAACATCCACCAATACATCATAATAATACACCTATGATACGCAACATTGGTGACTAATTTTCTAGTGTAATAGTCACACCAAACAATTTGATTTGTATTCATGAAGCCTTCACTAGCTTAATTCATTATCTTCCTTGATTGACTAGTTGCTATTGGATTTTTTTCAAAATCCTCCCCTTTATCCAAGTAATCGATTTATCTCTCTTCTTCCTTTCTCTCTCTTGTATGATAACATCACAAATATTTATTTTTTTCTTTTACTTTGCTTTTGGCTTGGCTCCTCAATTTTTTTTTCTCAAACATTTTCAAAAAATTCCCTTTTTCTCCACTCAAAAAAAAATTTCTCATAGTATCTCTCTTTTTTCCCAAAACTTTGCTATAATACTTCACTCTTTTCTCTCTCTCTCTCTCCTCTATTTTTTCCTTTTGGTCAACACTCTTCCTTGCTCCCATATGCTCCTAATTCATACATGTTATTATGTTTCCTTTTCTCTCTCTCTTATTCTATTTGCTTTAATGTCTCTTTTTTTTTGGTTTTCTCTTGATGCTTCCCCTTTTCTCTCTCATAGTCTCTTCTCTTCCAATGGAGACCCTCCTAATAGTTCCCTTCTCTGTACTCCCCTTTCTCACTTGATGGTCTTTCTCTTCCCTCTTGGCTTCTCCATAAGTAGTAGGGCCTTCCTTTTTGTAATAAGCTTCATTATAATTTCTAAGATATTGTTTATGATAGATTTATAATATTAGAAATTTTGTGTTTGATTATAATAATTTTGTAGAGAGTATAATCATAAATAATAAAAAGTAAACAATGCTAAGCTAGATTTATAATTTTAAAAATTTTAGCATAATTATAATTAGCTTGATAAAAGATAGAATTGTAGATGATAAAACATTGGAATGATAAAATATTAATTTCTATGGTTAAAATTTTCTACTAGCTTCTCATGACATTTGGCATAGTGGTAGAAGTGCAGTTAAATGATAATTATTTGGTTGAAATAGATGTGACATAATTAATTAAATAAAAGAATTAGTTTTTTATTTCACATGCACTTAGTCAAATCACCTACATGTTTTTCCTTAATCAAATCAATTATGAAATTAATAATGATGGCCTATAGCACACTAACAAAATCTGATGGAAGATAATTTGGGTTGGAGTCAATATAAGTGAAGGTGACTTAGAACTTGAGTGTGTGAAGGTTATCGAAGAGCTGAGTAGCATCATCAAAAAACATTACGAGGAGGCGACCGATAGAGTTTAGAAATTTGAGAAGGGCATCGTTACTATGCTACAATTTTCATTTAGCAATGGAGAAAGAGTAAAGAAGACACTTGGGTATAGAGAGAAAATTATAAGAAAGAAGGAGAAGTAGTGAAACTTTTTAAAAATAGCCTTGTTTTAGGTTGAGCAAGAGATAGAAAATAAGTGGAGAAGAAGAAAGACTACGAAAAGAAAATAACAAAGGAAAATAAGTAACTAAGAAGATTTAAGTATTTAAATTGATTTTTTATTAAAATTACTTTGATTTATGCAGATAAAAATAATAATATTGGTTGTTTAAGAACTAGGTTTAAAAGTTCAATATAATTCAAAATGCTTATTTTTTATAGGTGTTATGATATAATAAAAAACCATATACGTATATTCCAAGACAACAACTTAAGGTTTATAAGAAATTAATATGATTTTAGTTGTTTGCTAAACATACTGCATATATGATATATGTTGACCAATACATATACATGACATTATAGAAAATCAAGAAAAGAATAAGATTAGAAAAGAAAATCAACTCATCGATTTAAGTGGATAAACTTGATAACTATAATACAAATACACTCGTAAATTAATTTATAATTTATCTATAAACTGATATAATTTTTATATCTTTTAATAGGGATTATAAGTATTGAAATTTTTTATTTCATTTTTTATACATTATTTAGGATAGGTAAATCTAAAAACTATGATATAAATACACTTGTAAACAATTTTTATGTATTTAAAAAATGACATATTTTCATGTTATCTTTTTGAAAGGCATCAATGTTTTATGTAGGAGCGTCTAATATTAGCTCACAAGCACACATCCATTAGCATCACAGTAGTTTCATAAGTTTATCAATGTAAAAGTTTGTTAAACAATGCTTAAAAAATACTTAAAATTAAATTTTTTTGTTGATTTTGTGGCCTTTTGCGATCTGCCACCATCACCCCCACTATCGCTGCATAAGCCAACCCGACACCCACGTGACCCAAATTGACTCAAGAACACTAGTTGATCTGCTTAACTTGCGTCAAGCTGCACCAACCCACCAGTCCTTGCCAACCAGTTTTATTCTTTGTGATCTATGCCAACCCAAAAATTAGACTAGTAGCTTTGTCTGTGCTTCTTGCCCCATCATTTTGATGCTCGTCCTTATTGTCTCCCATAATGCATGGATAGTTGGAAAACTATTTAATTTATTTAAATTTGTAGTTTTTTAATCTTTCATTTTTAATTTTTTAAAAAATTATTAATGAACCTTTGAAATCCTTATAAATAGGGATATTTACTATGTTGAAGAGAAAAAATTATGGAATTAAATTTCTTTTATTTGTATACTTTAACATTTGTGAGCAAAGTGTGTGCACTTAATTCTAGTTAGAGAGATTGTAACCTCCCTTGTGAGAGACACGGATCAAATGTACGAGAAATTTCATCAGGAGAGCCGACAACCAAACCCTTAAAAGAGATTTTGATTGAATATAAGAGAACTTCCATCATAATAGTTGATAACCAAACAAATTCTTATTTTCATCAACACCCACATCATGATAAAAAAGGTCAATTCTTTTAGTCACTTTTATTTTCTAGATAGTAATTTAAAGTTTCAGTTACCATTTTCTATTAAAATACTTCATGTAGAGTTTATCATAAATTCTTTATTTTATATGTATGAAATTGAATGTAATAAAAATCATCTTATAATATTTTATGCTTAGCACTTAAAATATTACTACTTAATCAACTTAACTATCAATGTTACAACTATAAAATACTAATCTTTAAACAGTTTTAAAATATCATACACATCATCTAATCCTAATCAATTTATAGTATTTTTTCATATTTCTTAATAATTTATTAAGCATCTCTAATATTATAGACTCCAAATTATACCATGATAAAAATCTAAATCTATTATGCATCATCAAACATATTATAATATGTTTTATACAAGTCTAGTAATTATGTACTTATTTTCTTAATTTATCATATTTTTATAATACGTTGATATATGACATATTATTCATATGTTATTCTTTTATAACATTATATAATAAGGACATTGACAAGTAATATAATAAAAAATTCTATAAATTAATGAATAAAAATGATTTAGATGTAAATATTTGACATGCTTTATTATCAAATAAGAAAATGAAGTAGAACGAGTGAAAGACCTCCTAAATATATTATCCTCAAATATTAATGTACTATATCACGACCTAACATGTAATAAATATACATGATATAAGACAATGATGATTCATTTATATCCATACAAATTCTACTTCACATGATAATAAATAAGAATAACTTGTGGTGAGGATAACTTATCTATATCTATAAAACTATATTATATATAATATAAGGCAAGAATAGCCCATTTAAATCTACATGAGTCTACTATACATGACATAAGATGAGTTTAGTACATCTATATCTACATAATTTTATTTTATGTGATAGGAAGTGAGGATATCATATCTATATCAACATGATTCTACTATAAATGATAAGGGAGGATGAAAGCTTATTGTGGTGAGGATATACTATTATGACATCTATATTATTGGCATTGATTTTGTAGAATAACGATCTAAAGTGAGTGGAATTTTGGATATGTCTAAGTGTATTAGAAATGAAATTAATGAAGAAATAATGAACTAATGTTTAAGTGTTACAAAATGTAACAAATAAGAAATATGAAAAATAAAAAAATATACATATACATGTTCATATTTTTTATTAAATTTATTACCTTTTCTATATAATAAAATTTTATTATGGGTATAATTTTTAATTATTATGAAAACATTATATCTTTTCATTATATCATTATTTTTATATATTATTATTTTATTTTTTTTCTTATTAAACTCTTTAAAATCTTACTAGTATTTATATCATAAGTAATGCATCAATTATATTATGAGATATAAATTTGGAAGTTATAGAAAAGAATTTTACTTATTAGCTAGTACAATGATTCTCTTAAGCATTTTTATATAAAATTAGTATAGTACTTGTTTTGGATTGGATGGTTATATATATATTTGTAATAGATCACTTATTTATATTGGTATTTATTTAGTCCATCTAGTTAAAGGATTAGTGTTTTGGGAATTTAATATATATATATATATATTAAGAGTATTTTCTTTTATTATCTTTCTCACCCAGTGTGATTAACGATATAAAGGATTAAGGAAATTTCAAGAAGCTTATTGGGGAACAAAGGAGTATGTGCAGCTAATGTTTTGGAAAGGAAAATTGGGATGTAACTTTAGGAGTTAAATAGTTGTCATTCGAGTTTAACTAGAGAGGAATTTCAACTTGATTGGCAAATTAGAGTTCTATTATTATTTCTCACTTGAGATTTAGTTTTCTTCTCAATTTTTATATTAAAATTCTTATTTAATAATTACTAATAATGATACTTAATACAATAATATATGTGGGATTTGACAGCTTTAAGGTTTGGATGCTAATCACAAAGCAGTAGATATCATCGACAATAAGGTAACATTCTTCAATAATAATGAGCTTAATGTTTAGGCATCTATTCTAATAAGCAAGATTTTCAGATATTATAATTGATATTGTTAATTTTTACATTATATATAATATATACTACTCATCAAGCAAGCTTTATGCCAATATCGTATGGAAAAATGTAGAGGGAATGTCGAAGGGAATGGAACACTACGAAATCAGCCTGTAGGGATTGATCTCGAATGGTAAAATCAAGATTCAATCAAAAAACGTCCATTTCAGGATCCCAATCAAACTATTAATGCTATGTGTTCATTACCTGTGTATATTTTTGACATAAAATTATTTTTAGATCTTTTCTCAAACTTTTTAAGAATAATTTTTAAATTATTTTCTTAAATGTTTTTATAAAAAACTTGAATTTTATTCTTAATAATTTATTTTCCTCTTACTGAACCACATCTCATATACACAAGAAACAATACATAATAATACCATAAATAAACTTTGATAAAATAAATTGAATCTTGTTGAATACTTTTCAAAAAAAATTTAAATAATATTGTTCTTCTTATAAACTCAATCAATAAATATATATTTTTATATACTTTTAAAAAGTAAAGTAAGATATACAAAAAAGAATTACATATTATTGTAGTTAATATCAATTCTTCATGAATAAATTTCTAAAAAACTTGTTTCGTTAACATAGCTTATGTTGAACCCTTATTTTCAAGTTTGAACCATTTACTATAGACTCGTTAAGTCTTTTGTACAAATGTTGCTAATCTTTAATGTGCACATTTTCATGCTTCCTTTTCTATTTATATAAAGATTTTTAATCTTTATAATATTTTAAAAAATTTTCAACTCTCTTTCTGTGTTTATGTGTCATATATATATATATATATATATATATATATATTTATAGTTAAGATATGTAAAATCTTATTGATGTAAAAATTAAAATTGACAGATAATCATTGTCAAAATTCAATGAATAATAAGATAATCTTAAACAAGACAAGTAAATAAATTTATAAAATTTATGATGGAAATCTTTTAGAAAGCAAAAACGTATGCTTAAGATAGGTCAAAGAAAAACTTCCACTACGACATAGTTTTACAACATCTATTGAATGTTTCTAAAATGAAAATCCTTTATTTGTATGCTTATTTTTGTATTCTTATGACTTTCACAAAAATAATCTTGCTAATGTTTTAGTAATAAGTAATATAACCTTCCTTTCAATGTACCCATGTTGCTCATATTTATTGTTCACATCCACATCCTTCCATTTATGTTCGTATATGGCTTTTAAATATTAATAATATTTTTAAAAAATTTCAACTCTTCTTTTGTGTGTTTGTGTGTGTGTGTGTGTGTATATATATATATATACAATATTATGATGTGCACGAGAAGATATGTACACACACATATTTGTTTATAATTAAATGTGTAAAATCTTACTGATATGAAAAATAAAATTTAGAGGTGATCATTATCAAAATACAAAGAATAATAAGATAATCTTAAGCAACACATAAGTAAATAAAATTATAAAATTTATGATGAAAATCTTTTAGAAAGTGAAAACTAATACTTAAGATAGATCAAAGAAAAACTTTCACAACAACATAAATTTATAACATGTATTAAATGCGTGAAATACAAAACTCTTTTTTTATGTTTCTTCTTATGTTCTTATATCTTTCACCAATATCTATATCATTTCATTAAATTTGTATCATTTATGTGGCAAAGAAATTTCTTTTAGAGGTTGGTATATCTCAAAAAGAGTGCCCATCCACTCTCCTGCCCGCTTTTTAAAATTCCTTCTCGGAATGCTCAATTTGTACTTCCATGCAAACCCTCAAAACGAACCCTATTAAAATATGAATGAACCATGTTGCACACCCCAATAGTTCATTATTCAATTTATTAAATACTTTACAATTTGTTATTTTAATCTTAAAAAAACCAAGAAAAGATGGGATCGTACGAAAAGCGGAAGCAACGGCTCTTTTACGAAAGCCATAACCATTGTATTTTCCATATGGCAGTAACCCCATTTGGACTTTCTCCACATCGGAAGTCACACTGAAATACACGTGTCAAATTCTTAATACTACTCGATTGGCATTCTGTAAAATTCTCACGTTTAGTCTTTTTGCCTAACGAGCGGATGCTAACTATTGAAAAAGAATTATTTAATAGTAAATAATTATTAAAAAAAAATTTATATTTAAATAGGAGTAAATTGAAAATTACAAGATGATTTGGCCACGTGCTGACGTTGCTTTGATATGGGGACCATTCGATGTGACGTTCCGAGGTCGATTAAGTCGTTTTTGACGTGTAGTGGTTGTTCACACAATAAGCACAACTTATGCTCCTACTTTTTTTTTCACAAAAAGACCACGTGTCCTAAAATGAATGCATCTGTAGAGCCTTTTAAGGAAAAATATATATTTTTTCTATTATTTCTTTTAAAAAAGGCTTTTTATAGTTTATTTTGAAAACTAAAGTAAAAAAGTTGGACTCGAATGATAAAAAGAGAAAACAATGTTATTAGAATATGACATTTTGAAATACTTAATAAGAAAATGAAATTAGCTAACAAAAAACTCATGAGATAAGCATTATTTTTGTTAGAGTTAGGAAACATGATCTTGGTCAGATACGTGTTAATTCTTTGATTGGTCAAAAGCATTAAAATATTATTTTGAAAATTAAAAAATTATATTTTAATTTATCATATGATTTTTTATAATTTTGATGTCTATGATGAAAAATGAAGGATTATATGACTAGCTTATCATATGACATGTCAAAAAATATGCATATTCTCTTATATATAATCGTGTTGATTGGTTGATGATTCATCTTGCTCTTTTTCTAAGTGTAATCTTGAAGTGAGAGCTATTCAAATTTGACATTACCATTGTCTTGTATACTCAAAATCAACAAGTTCTCCATTAGGGCCTTGGATATGATACTTGAAAGTGAAAAATACTCAACTTGGTTTTCTCTTAAACCAATCATAATGATCTTACCATTGACCTTCCTTTAAAGGATGACTTTGATAGTTATTAAGAGTCATTAGTTCCCATAATCCTCTTTAGGTGATGACTCGTCCAAAATTTGATGCATAGCAAGTTGTAGTTGAATCCACATTTCAAGTGGATCGAATAAAAAGCTGGCTACTTCTCCAATGGCCATATTTGTATTTTTTGAAGATCAACTAAATTGGTAGCAAAACAAAAATCATGGCACTGTATCACGATGGGCTTATGAAGAGAAAGGCTTGTTGATATTCCTATTAGAGTTGGCCTCAACATGATGAACGAACCTTAGGCCTTCTTTTCTCAAAGCCAATACAGGGAGAAAACATGTCTCAAAAAAGTTAGAGTTCTACTATGACTGAAGAGGAGGAGGATCCAAAGAAGCCAAATTGCACCTATTTTGGAAGCAATTGCACTTAATAAATGGGACATAAATGAAAATAGTGTTATTATGGTCTACATTGTAAGTTACCAATTATTTAGGTAATTTTTTAATCAAAGAGTATTATTAATCATTTGGAGCAAAAGCAAAAAAAAAACTTATCCATTTGTTAAATCTATTGCTTAGAAGAAGAGAATTAAGTCATTGGGTTCCACTCTTGAGAAATGGAAAGAACTTGGACTATGTGAAAGACTAATGTCGAAAGCCAAAATGTCAAACTCTTAACTCGTTGGAAGTGATTGAGTAATGTCACCTCTCATTTTATTTTGAAGTATCAACCCATATTTTTAGTTTATGTCAATTAAAAAGTTTTGTTCTAAAAAAAATTTATATTTTAAAATAATAGCCTTGTTTATATAACCAGAACCATTCACATTGCTGTTATTGTAAGACTATTCACATATATGCCACTTTACTTTGATGCTTACTAGAGGATGTTTCTTGTCCAATGCTTTTAAATTTAAGATATTTCCTTATGATCACTACCAACTTTCTTTAGTCTTGGATATTATGAGGCAACAAATTTTTACTTAGTTTATCTTAAAACTATGTTGCATCATGGTCATAACCTGAATTTATTATGTTAATGAATTAATCATCATTGGCCGTCTTTCAAAAATGAAAGTAGATTATTTTCTAAAATTCATCTTTACAACTTAAAATTATGTTTTTACATATGTAAAACAAATATTTTTCTCCTTTTTCTTATGTGATTATTGATCCTTACAGTCCTCAATCTTGAAGTATAACAATACACTACTTGTGTCATGCATTACCCAATTTAATATTAATTAAAGGTATTAATTTACTGAAAAATACAAATTATTTAATAAATAAGGAGGGTAAGAAAAAAAAACCTTGAGGGCACCATGTAAAATAGAGATGATGAAAAACATCACAAATTAAAATATTAAATTCAATTAAATAATTGTATAAATAATTGTGCTCATTTCTTAAAGCTATTATTCAAAAATGAAAGTTGAAATAGCTTTTTTATACAATATCTGTCATACATACGAAACACCTCATAGAGTTCTCAAAATAAAGCATCTCCTCAGATAAAGGATCTAATGTTATAACTTCTAGGAATCCTAAACTCTATAAATATCTCATTCTTAATCTATAGTATAAGAATGTATAAGTATAATATATAAAAAAAATAAACTATTAGATTTAAGTAGTAAAGTAGTGTGAAATCGTGATATATAGCATACAAATAAATATGAAGCAGTAAATAAGAATGTATGATAAAAAATATTAAATATGTTGAATATTTCCCGTCGACTCGCAAGCACGTCAGACTCCTTGGTCCGTGTTTCAAGACGGGTCTAATGGGGAGCCCACTGGCCATCACCAATACACGCGGTGCCGCCATGGCTCGCCTCGATGGAGCGAGCATTGCGATCGGGCACGCCAACGATTTCTCCACGGGCGACGTGCACCCGGGCTCCAGTCGCCGCTACGGCCCGAGACGGTCCGCTCCTCCAGCCGTGCAGCAAACTGTCATTCGAAGTTCTGCATCCAATCGAAGCACACTGTCGGCCCCCATCTGCTTCCCTCCCGACAATTGCAAGCACACTTTGACTCTCTTTTCAAAGTCCTTTTCATCTTTCCCTCGCGGTACTTATTCGCTATTGGTCTCTCGCAATTATTTAGCCTTGGACGGAATTTACCACCCAATTTGGGTTGCATTCCCAAACAACCCGACTCGCTGACAGCGCATATTTGCATATGAGCTTTTATGTTCTATAATCAAGTATGAATATAATTATCATATAATACTAATATTATATAGTGGTAATATTATCTCTTTCTTTTTTATTTTTAATTTTATTTTTTTCATATTTTTATTCTTTTCTTTCTTTATTAAGGCATTGTTTTATATGACTACTATCCTTACTTCATAAAATTCTATATTAAGTTATATCTATGTGGTATCAATCATATCACATTACCCTTATCGATAATTTGCTAAGCCATCAAAGTATATCTTCTACCACCACTGGCCTTCACTGAAATACTAATACAAATAGGTCTTCACCCTTTGTTACATAGTATTCAAGTGCTCACAACAACAAAATTGAGGTCAAATATCAATTCTAACATGGAATCACCCTTTAATAATGTTACGTATGAAGTACTAACGATAGTGAGATCTCTGTCTATTGTGTCCCTCATTTAAGTACCAATAATAAAAAGAGATAAAGTCATAAATAAAGTCATATTGATCAATTATGAGATAAAGTCATAAATAAAATTTTATCTTCTAATTTCCACATTTCAATTATTCCCCTCATTTTAAGTACCAATAATAACAAGAGAAAAAGTCATAGATATAGTCATATTGATAAATTATGAGATAACATCATAGATAAAATTTTATCTTCAAATTTTCACATTTCTCATGATGATATATATCATTAAGCTTATCCAGTCAATCATTATCTTTCATTTTTTTTTATTCTATATCTTTCTTGTTTTGTGTTCTAAAACTCATAACACATATATAGAATTGTAAATAATAAAATGTAGGTGGGGTAGAATTTTAATTTTTATGATTATGATTTTTGTTGGCTTCTTATGACCATTTTGTGTGGTGCTTGTTGTGTATTTCAATGATTATTAGTTTTTCAAAATAAATATGATACAAATAATTGAATAGAAGAAATGTTTTTATTACACATGCATTTCATATGATTGCACATCCATTGTTCCCTAATCTTATCAATTACAAATTAATAATGATGTTTT
Source organism: Vanilla planifolia (assembly GCA_023846275.1). NCBI lineage: Eukaryota > Viridiplantae > Streptophyta > Magnoliopsida > Asparagales > Orchidaceae > Vanilla > Vanilla planifolia. Next base: position 6,878,388 of record JAIUJO010000015.1, on the reverse strand, counting down.
TAATACACTTATAAAATTTGATGAGAGTGAATTAAGGTTTGAGTCTATAAAAGAAAAGATGTTTGAAAGATCAATGTGTGAAGCTTGCTACAAAGTTGAGTAGTGTTGTTAAGAACCACCAAGAAGGAGTGAGTCAAGGAGGTTGTTGAGTCAGGCATCATTTCTATGCTATGATTTTTGCGAGCAAAGAAGAGAGAGTGAAGGTGAAGCTCAGTTATAGAGAGAAAACAATAAGAATGAAGAACCATTGGGAAAACATTGTTGTAGCTTGAGGAGAAGATCAAAAGCAAGAAGATAACAAGAAGAGAGACTATCACAAGCAAATAGCAAAGGAAATTGAGTGGTAGTTATCAAAGAAAAGATAGACATTTAAATTGATTCTTTTTTTAAAATTTATTTAGTCTTACATAAATAAAAATATGATTATGTTATAAGTTAAGTAAGAACTAGATTTAAATTAATTTAGATGTGTTATGGAGTGAATCGATGCTAATTTGAATTGAACCCAAGACATATAGAATGAGAGTTGTTAGCTATTATTTATATGTATTTTTCAAATAATTTGGTCTACATCATATGGTACGATCAATTTAATCTTGTAAGGAAAGCTATGTTGAAACATGGTATAAGATAATCACATTAGAAAAATTTTTGGGTTATAATACTCAGAGAAGATTTTAAGTTATAGGTTGAGGTGTCGAGTTCATCGCATTAGAACAATATATGTGTCATATTTGTATAATGTGTTGAGTTGTGAGGTTCATCATATAAAGCCAGTTGTAAATACCAACATAAATCACATAATGTCTTGTGGGATCAAGCTTGGACAAAAATTTCTAAGAAAAATCAAAGAGATTAGCTCAACCAAGTGCAATAGACTAAAGAAAAAAGTGAAAGAAAGCGCTACCAAGAACCAAAGAATCTCACAATATGTGTATATATATTTATGTAATGTGTATTATAGAATATAGGTTTTATTCATTTGAGAAATAACTTGTTGATGATGCTTGTATAAATAACTTGCATATAATTGAATATTTTTTATGTATGTTAGAAGACAAGAGTTCCCTTAAATGATAATATGAAATGGTATATTGAGATTATTGTGTAGATAAGCTTATTAGTTGCATTGTTGATCAAAAGTAATAACTTCATAGTGAAAAAAGAATTTAATCATTCAACTTGAGTTTGATATTTTGTTCATTTATTTGTTATGTTGTCAATGTGCTTATGGATTCCTTATTATTTAAATTGAAATGAAATTGATACCTTAATTGAATAAAAATAATAACTGAGAAATAGAATGAACAATCTTAAAATTATGTTGATGCTTGTTAGAAGTGTACAACCCTAAAGAGATTGTTTAGAAGAAAATAATTGAGGATGATTGATTCTTTATAAAAAAATTTTTTTTGACATGTTTATTTTCATATATTACTTGAGTATGAAATATTGTATTGCTTTATTTATTTACATATTATGTGACAGCTTTTACAATAAGGGAAAAGATAAGAAAAATATTATTGTGATAATGATCACAAAATAAGAAAACAAAAGAAAGAAAATATTACTTGTGATAATAGACACAATAAAAATTTAAAAATAAATTGAAAAAGGAAAAAGAAAAAATTTTGTTAACGAAAAGATAGTGTTAAAAAAATGAAAAAGCTAATCATTATCCAAACTGGTGACAACTACTTTAGAATGGTAGTTCTAGAAATGAGCCAAATGAGCCTTCATTTGATTTAATTATATTTTGAATGATGTGTTTCAAAATATGTGTAATTTGTTTATAAATTGGCCTATTTTTAAGCCAAACCTTAAATGGATGTAAAAGATGGCAAAAATTAAAAGTAACAAGCTAAAGCACAATGATAACAAAAGATAAAAATGCTAAAGATGCTAAAACTTTTTGTTTCCTTATTGATTTTATTTTTGTAGCTCATACATGTGCTCACATGCCCTTTAAATATATTATATTGTCTACAATTGACCTTGTAATTTGCTACCCAGATATTACTTATTTTACGTATATGCACATATATTGGTACTAAGCGAGTGACAGTTTGCTCAATCTATTTTTGTTTGAACACGTTTAGATCAAAATGTGAAAAACCATGGGAATATCGAGAAAAAGTGAGATCTAGAATGTAATGATTTGAAAGATATTACACTGTCATAGAAGTGTTGTTATGGGTTTATTAGGATTATTTGATCAAAATAACATGCATTTATAATCTCATTAAGCAGTGATGGATGAAATTTGTGATTTTAAAAGAATGTGTGAAAACTTGTAATTTGTAGAATTTCATGGATTGTTGGTTTTATTCACTTTTGATTTCCATTTAAAATGATTCCTTTAAATTGTTTGAATTTTTTTGTTACTTGATTTTTAAAGATTAAAAAAAGATATTTCATGGTTTCAAAATGAGTAAAAGAAATAAGTAAAGAAAATTAATACTACTCAAATCAAAAAAAGGTTGAGAGAAAAAAAGGGTCATCATAATGAGTCCTATTTTTGTACTTCTTATTTTATTTCTACTCCACTTATTATTGTATGAACTTGAATATTAAAAGAGAATAAAGTCTTTTATTGATTTTAATTATAATTTAAAATTAAATCATTTAAATGGATTTAAGACAAGAAATAGTTTGAACATATTGATGACACTAAAGGAGGCATCTCAACTTTGGAAAGGACAAGGATCTTATTTTTATTTGAATGATGAAGGCGGCATAAAACAGATAAAAAAGTGGTAAGACCTATTTTATTATGAGAAACACATGGATCAATGTATATGATGCATCTTGGGATAACAAAAGTATATCATGATAACAAAAATGTATCATGATACAACATTGTTTTGAACAAATATTAGGTTTGTTGGTGAAATTTGTATCGCAAGATCCCATTATCGTTCTTCTTTAAAGATTTTATCTTTTAATCCTATGTAATGAAAAGCATTACATGACATATATATAAACTCTATATATAATGAGGCTTAGGTTCTTATGTTTAGCCATTTTTGAAGAATATAATGAGTTTTAGAATTAGTCGTTTGATACAAATCTATTGATGAGTTAAATTGAACTTGGTGAACTTTGAATGGCTCTTGAGAGGGTGAAAATTATGACACAAATGGAGAGTTTTTGTTATTATCAAATTTCATTGTTGTTCATCATTTGATAATCTTTTTTCTATTTTTTCAACTTTTCTCCAATCTATTAATCCTCAAGATTTTTGTTTAATAGTTTCCAAACATTTAGTGTGCTATTTAATGTGAGTTTAGGCTTAATTGAATCTTTATATTCTATGATATTTAAAAAAACTCATATTTGGAATCCTCTAGGCAATAGCAACTTGCATCAACATGCTTGCCCAATCCTAAGCAAAAATGTAGACTTGCAAGCTTGGCATCATACTCTACTTAGCCAAAAATGCTGTGCAAGAGAATGGATATATGGCCGAAGGGTCAACATTGCTATTCTTACATGAACCCTTAATAAGAGAATTCCTAAGAAACTTAGAGAAATGGTCTACAACAAGTTTTCTCTAATCTAATTGAGAAAAAACTTCTTTGCTATGTGAAGGAGCTAATAGGCTTCATTAGTTTCCTCATAGCTAGATCAAGCTTATTAATTGATCTAACTTGATGGCAGGTGCCTTGGACTAAACTCTAGCACAAGGCTCTTGCTGTGCTTCCAAAAGATTTGACAAGCTACGAAGAATGGCCAAGGTTGTTTCATTGGTTAAAGCTGGTAAAGTCAAGCAACCTTATCTAAGCATGAAACCGTGTTAGAATGAGCTTTTCATTTTCATTTTTTGTGTCTGAAGGGATGGGGAAGCGTGGAGGTGAAGGGAGTGAATTACTCTTTTTGCATGGTTGTTCATTTGGGGCAGAAAGGGAATAGGACATTGTAGTGGTGTCTAGAAAATCTAGGGACTTCGGGTAGACTAGATTGAATTTATGTTGTTATTTTTTGAATAAAAGTTAGGTTTTCTGTTATATCACTGAACAATATTTCTTAAAGTCATACTTTTTTATCAATAGTTAAGAGTGCACAAAATGAACATTTTTACTAATTTGGACTATTACTTTTCTCTTTTTGCAATCAATGGATCATCCATATAAAGTGTAACCACCAAAGTGTATCGTTTGGCATTAGCCACCTAAGGCATTGCTCTATGTCAAATTGTTTTGGGCCATCTTGAGGAGTAGGCAGATCTCTTATTCAATCTCTTCATAAGGGGGAGCAACCTTATTCGACTTGGGGTTTGACTGAAAGCTCGTGGGATTCACTACAATAATTTGTACTTTACATAGACGCCTTCTTGTCCTAAGAACATAAAAAATTTTGGTTGACATTGCCAAACCCAAGTGTAAACTGAGTTGGATGGATAGTGATTGAGAATCTATAATCTATTAAGCTTGGTGTATTCTAGCAATTTGATATCAAAAATTTAGAAGGCAAATGCAAAGACAAGTCAAAGACATTAAACTCCAATGGTATGGTTGAATAGTTAGATCAAAACAAGAGCAACCCTTTGGATTAAGAAGCCATATGAGCAAGGTAAGGAGGCCTCTAAGTAACTTCCTCTCATTGCCACCCAACAACTAATGATCTAAACCCTGTCGAAGGGCGATGGGTCCTTTTGAATAGAAGTGGAGCACAGGAAAGTGCTTATTTAAAAGCATTTATGTTTTAAAATAATTTAATTGTTTGATTTCAATATTATTTAAAAGCATTTAAATATTATTAAAATTAAGATTTGTATTCTTATTGATATTGGTCAAGTGTCATAGATGTATTTAAAAAATGACAATGTAAACCTCTTCATTTCTTTTCTCAAAAAACATTCTAAATAAATATTATGATATTTCTCGAAACATTATTTGGTAATGACTAAATAATTCAATTTAAACTAGAATAAATGTGTCACAAAATGAAGAATAAATAAACTTTCAGATTAAAAATATATCTAATGAACAATATGAAGTGAGATTCCCATCATTAAAAAGAGCTCAAGAGTAATGTAAATTTAATCAAAGTTTTCAAACTATAGTTTAATTCAAAAAATCACTATTGATAGATAACAATTGTACATTACCTATGTAGAGTAATTTTGACCCCACAAATTGAAAACAAGAAAAGTAAAATTTCATTTAAAAAAATACTATTATTTTCCACAAAAATTCAGTTATCATTATATAATTTAATCATAAAAGATATTTCATAAGTACTTGTCTGTTTACAATAGATTATCATCAATCTTAATTTGACTTAGATCTAATCTAAGGACATCACAAAAATTTTTAATTCAAACTTTGAACTTAGCTTGAGCAGGAAATGTGTTTTTGAAATTCTTTATGCTTAAAGTAAACCCACAAGAAGGGGGGTGAATAATGGTAAATAAAATTTTGTGATTTTCTTTCAATTTTTTGTGTAAATTAAAACCTAAATCTTTTAAGAAAGAACAAGAAAGAGTAGTAAAATTGTACACAAAAGATTTTTAAGGTTCGACTCAAAATCGAACCTACGTCCACCAATTGGTGTTGGAAAAAAGCCACTAAAATAACCAAATTACAAGCGAGGTTTTTCTTACGGCTCACCTCAAACCTACCTGGGATTTTACGTACGGCTAATCCTGAACCTACTTCATTTTTTTCGGCATCAACTTAAACCTCAGGCTTTTGAATAATTGTCGCGATGCCCTTACCTCAAGGAAACAAATACAAAGGTTAGCAACAAAGTATAAACTTAGGACAATTTAAAAGAAGTATGAGGCACACTCAATACAATAAAAATTCAAAGGAAAAATTGAAAAGAGGGAGAAATAGAAATTGAAAATAGTTGAAGCAAAACCTCCAATTTTGGGTTTCTTCTCATAACTTTCACTTTCTAAGTTTATAAGCACTGTATACACTTGAAATAGCTCAAAATTATAATTTGAAAGCTCTGAGAACATAGCAATAGTAACATCTTGGAGTTCTTCATTCTTTCCTATTTATAGAGCATAAATATGAGCTCTAAATCCACTCCCAACGACTCTAAAATGAACTAAACATTTGGGTAATAGACACATAGTAGTCACAGTTCCATTTGAATCCTGAAATGGTTGTTTTTGATTGAATCCTGATTTTACCTTTCTAGATCAATCCTGGACGTTGGATTTAGGCAGCCTTGATCTGGGCCATTGGATCGCGCATAGGTTGTCCTGCATATGTTAGAATAATGTATCCATAACTTACTTGAATTAGAAACTTACTGTAATGGTTCTGTGTCCCGCATCATCTCGCAAAACTGTCTTATGTTCGAAGCTCATGCTTGTCATTTTACAGTTTACTTGCAGTATTTTCCTTGGCTTAACCTAAGCCGTCGGATTGCACTTGCCCTTCTGCCTTCTTTGACAATCGGATGGGAATTTAATCCCATATTGCCCAAATTATGTTGTCATTGCTCTCTATAAGGATTCCGATTAGCATGTCTCTCGAGCCGCTTGGGGTTGGCTCCCACTTCCTCGACCAAGATTTGATCACTTGGTCATGGTTGACTTGATTTCGTACTATTTTGTTCCACTTTCCCAGCGGGCTGATTTTGCGCTATTTCATTCAGCTTTCCCTGCGGCCTTCTTCCTTCGCCTTCGGGCTACGCTTGCCCCTTACGGGTCTATCGAATTATTTTTATTTTATTTTTTAAAATCACTAAAGCCTTGACGGACCAGCAGTCGAGTCAGGTCGACTCGCCCCAATGCTACAGTGAAAAATACTGAGACTAAAGTTGTTTTATAGTGTTTTGTGAGAATTTTTGTACCAAAATTTTGAACATAAGTGTAGCAAAATAATTTTATAATTCTGTACATGCAATTCATCGTTTCCCTTCCTTTATGCAGATGGGTTATGTTGTCATCACAACTCCTAATGGAATACTGGACCACGGGCAAGCTATCAGGCAAAATGTTGGTGGTCAAGTTCTTGGCTTTTTCCACAAAGAGTTGGTTTCCTTGTGTGCGTTAATGGGCATTAGGAAGGTAAATTCTAGTAATGATGTCATGCTTCATTCAGGTCGTTGTGTTCTACTTATAAATGAAGTGCATGAACTAATTCTTGATTTATTCATCAAAACTACGTAACACCAAAATGTTGTGTTTTATGTGGTTATTATCATTAGTTTGAGATAAATTATTATGTATATGCCGTATAAATAAGGTAATGTATTTAAATAAATCAGTTTTACCTGCGAATATTTTGAATAGAAGTGGAGTGCAAGAAAGTGCTAATTTAAAAGCACTTACATTTTAAAATAATTTAGTTATTCAATTGAATACTATTTAAAAACATTAAATATTATTCAAATTAAGCTTTGTATTCTTATTGATATTGATCAGGTGCCACAGATGTATTTAAAAAATGACAATGTAACATCTTGATTACATTTCTCAAAAAACATTCTAAATAAATATTACGATATTTTTTGAAACATTTATCAAGTAATGACAATAATTTAAATTTAAACTAAAATAAATGTGTCACAAAATCAAGAATAAATGAACTTTTAGATTTAAAATATATCTAATGAACAATACCTGTGCAGAATAATTTTAACCCCACACTTTGAAAAAGAAAAGAAAAATTTCATTTAAAAAAATCTTATTAATTTTCACAAAAAGTCAATTATCATTATATAATTTAATGATAAAAGATATTCCATAAGTACTTGTTTGTTTACAATAGATATTGTGGGGATTTAGTAAATCTAAAAAATAGAGACTAAAATAAGCTAAATCAATCATCACATATTTTATTAGTAAAACTTAATAACAAAAAGTTAAAGGAGATATTATTAGTCTTAAAAGAAAAAATAGCAAATATAATTATCATGTAAAAACAATAACTAATAATCGATATCATATCATAGAATATAAAACTAAAACAAATTTCATTAGAGTTAAGTTGTTTTTTTTAAAAAATATCTCGATATTTTAATATCATAGTATCTAATATATATATATTAAGATTTTTTTTTAATAATTAATATGGGACATTCATTTCTAAATTCTTAGGGACTTGTTAACAAAAATAATAATATTGCTTTTTCAATTTGCTCATCTCCCTCATCATGTTTTATATTATATTGAAGGCTTTAGTGCTCTTTCATTTCTCGTGGAACCTCTTCTTCAAAAGATAATCCGTTGTTATAAACTCTAATGAAATTTAAAGATTCATAACATAAATTTTTGTAATGAAACCTAACAATTTCTTTCTGATCAAGTGATTAGTAGCTTTACAATCTAGCACAAGAACCAACTTTCATTCTTCTCTGTAGCATAAAAAAAGATTAGATAACACTCTTAAGTAACATTGCTTTTATTATATATTTTGTAATTAGTAGGATTGATAAAATATAATTAATTATTTGCATAAATTATTTATTCACCTTCCTTTTAATATGAGGCACAACAACAAAAGTTTCCCATTATTTGAGTGGTAGTAGTTATTTAAAATAATTGATTTTACAAATTACACATTTTATGTCAACCTAAGTCATATATTTATTTCTTTGACCTATCATATCTTTTTGAGGCACAATCTTAATAAAAAAAAATTAATTCTTATTGTGTTATTACAGTATGCATTTATGAATAATCTTTATCATTCATCATGATAATAATTTTATATGTTTTCCTACATTAATTCTTGCAACTAATATTTATTTTAAATTTTGCAATAACATGGTATTCACATTCTTAGAATTTATTGGAGATTCGTGAAGAAACATATAACTATCATATGAACTCTAACCTTTATATAGTTAAACATAAATTTAATATATCAAAATAAACTATAAAATATAAATAAATGAATTCAATGGTTCAAGAAATTTTATGAGTAAATGATATACTTTCTTAGAAAATATGTGGTTATCCTACAATCTATATTTTATTCTTAAACATTTTCAACACCATTTATGAGTTATTAAGGAAGATATTTTTTTTTAATTTTTTTATTTTGAATCAACAAAATTGTCTTTTTTATGCAAATAAAATATTTCTATCCCACAAACCACGATATGATTTTGGATTCAAATTTTGGGCGAGACTTCAAACGGCTAAACAATTTGGAAATTTGGAACCCTAACACGTGCCACTTCACCTTTATTTCTCTGACAAAAATCACTAACCCTCCTCTCTCTCCATTGCTTGGAATGGAAGGCCTCTATTTCCCTGCAGTTCTCCCTCCGGCGAGTCCCAGCCATCAACAACTGTAAGGCATGGAATCCGGTTAGTGTATAGGGAAACTAGCGAGGTCCAAGTTCACTTCATGGACGGCAATCCGGGTTGTCGCCAACATCAGATCCTTCACTGAATCCAAAGAGGTAGTTCTCCATGGATTCTTCTCAGATTTCTTTGTCGACATCCAAAGGTGATCATGCTTCGATTATTTTACACGACTAGGCAAATGGGTAAATCTCACCCAAAACGGCGTTTCGAATCATTTTCGTCATTGAAGCCTTCCCTTGTTGTTTGGCTTCATCCCATATTAGTGCATCTTTCTAGTTGGAGATACAGTGTAGTGATACGGTTTCTCGATTTATGTTTTGGGGGTGTGATTACATATAATCGTTCCCTTTGCTGGTTAGTCGTTTTTCTTTAGGGATAATTTTTATTAAATCGACTTGAAGAAGTTGTTGAATAATTCGTACGTAGTATTTGAGAGAGATTGGTTTTAAGTATGCATTGGTCTCGGACAATTTTTTTAAGCATTTCATTGATTTTTTTGCTGCGTATATCGATGCAAGGAATCACTGGAAGATATTTTTCATAGGATTAAACAGCGGCACAGTATGGATCAAAATGGCGAAACTAGTTATAAAGATGACTTTTTCGATGGCAAATAGCTAATCAAAAGAAAGATGAGCTGGTGCACGATGCTTAATTAATTTAATCTTCGTATAGAATTGTTGTTAAAAAGGATATAATTTTTTTGTTTATCCCCCTTTACCATGGTACTCCAGGGGAGGAGGGCACCTTGATCTACGTCGTAAGCTGTTATCAAGCTGTGAGAAGATCTTGAAAGGTGTTTAAGGGTTTGAAATTACAGCGAAAGAAATATTCGCTATGTATTTAATATGGATTTGGTAGAGCAGTTGTTCTTAAAAGCTTCTAAAATGTGGGGAAGAGATCATAAAGCTTGTTCTGATGTATTCTTGATGAGAGCAATGTAGTTAATAACCTAAAAGCCAACAGGAGTCCATTGATGCTATGTTTTATTTGTAATGTTGTCCTAATTCTAAATATGTTTTGTAATTTAATAAAACATTTTTTTGTATTATGAGTAATATTTTAAATATAATAGATATTTAATGCGATTTGATCTTCAAAAAAATGAAACTGCATAAGATGGGTGATGAAAATTTTACATAAATAATTAGAAAGCAGGAACACAGCTAATATTTATATAGTCATTTTATGGAACATTGATCTAAAATGGTTGTTTGTTAGTCTCATTTTATTTGGATTATCTATGATGAGATTAACTTCACAAAAAGATCTTATCAATAGAATCATCAAATTCATTTGATGTTTTCTACTAAAGTCATATATAAAATATATATAATCAAAGTGTTGTCACGACATAAGTTTGCATCGTGCTTCTTTGATCCATTGGATTTTTCCATGAGAATAGTTTGTTAAAGTGTGTGGGTAAAGACTCAAGAAGAGAGAACCAACCAAATTGTTATTGCATGTGCTAAAAGAGTATGACTACAAGGAACATGTACTTGGTTCACTTCGATAGTAATATATGATTGTTGAATTTAAAGATTTCAATTCAATTCGTAAGATCATCAAAATTTATGGAGTATTGTTTGCAATACCGACGACACTACACATGATTAAATTATTGTTAATAATAAATTACTATACTTTAATAAAAAATTTAGACTAATTTAAATCTCAAATTAAATAATTATTTTTTAATCTTAATATAAACTCTATTCTTTGAAGTCATCTAGTACATGGAGATTAAATATAAATATAAATATCATAATACAACAAAATTCGTATCCACCAATGGCTTCGTGATAGTCTTTTTTTTCTTTATTATTTTGTAAAATTAAGATTTGAACTAAATTTAACTGGAATTTTCTAAACCAACATCAAATAAAAATATTTGATAGTTAGGTTATATCTATGAAAGTTAACAACATTAAATTAACTAAATATTTGTCTTAAATTGACCAACTTTCACCCATCAAGTAAACTTGAGATAGTATAACAAGGAAAAAGAAATAAAAATAATTGGTAAAGAAGAGAACTCACTTGAAGAAGCTTATCGGAGAAGACATCTTGGCTTAAGGACAAAACTTAACTAACTTAAGTGGTTTGACTTGTGAAAGAGATGGTTCAAAGGGGTTAGAGAAAATAAAAAAGATAAGGGAATGGATCAAGTTAAGACTCAACTATCTTATTCAAACAATTTTTATAAAATAACTATATTTAGAGATAGTCATCCGTATGATTCACATCTTCCTCCTACAAAATATGTCTTCAATTTGCATATTCTTTCCCAAAAATATGCCCGTAATTTGAGTTTCTTGTTTTTCTTTTCATGAACAACGATCCAACTATATTATTGCTCTACGATTGTAAAAATCTAAGAACTTTAGTATATTCTATAGTAACATTTAATTTTCATTCATTTCTTAGCAAAATATTATCAAACAAGTACCTGTTGCTACTTCATTATCGAAATGAAAACTCATAAAAGATTAGTTTTGTTTTTGACAATTATTTCTTGAAGTCACTTTATCCTTTTTAGCCTCAAAATGTCAAAACTTTACTAAATAACATTTTATAATTCATTTTTATTATCACATAAAATGCATTTAACAAATAAACTTTTTTAAAAAAATAATTTTCAAAAGCTTGTCTTTATTTGTAAAAATCATTATCAAATAAAAACTATTTGAAGAATTCATTATCAAGAGTGCTCAAACCATAATGCAATTTTAAACTAATCTTTTAACATTAACAGACTAAACCCCCTTTAATCCCTAACCCAATATGCATTTATGTAATGGGTTGCATCTTGCTCATGCCATTTTCCTTACTCTCTATTTCATTGTGCATTGTCTTCCTCACAATAATGGGGATGTAAAGCCATGCAATAATTCTTCTCTTAGACATTTACAAAGTGAGAGCAATCACGATGGATAAGAACATAATTGACCACGAGGGAAGAATTCTATAAACCATTTTCATAATAGATTTATATCATAGATTTTCTTGCTTTGCATTTTCCAAATTGAAAACAATGTTAACTTGATTATCGTGCTTTTTTGTCCACTACATTTTGTTACTTGATTGCCTCTGTTCTTACATTGTATCAATTGCAGATTGCTATTGTTGCTGTAGGAATGCTATAATACTAATTTGGGACTATTTTGAAAGAGTTTGGAGGACGTTTTTCTTTACACACATTGTTTTGGATGATATTTTACTTGTTGATTTGAAGGGTTGATTATTGGGGTTTAATGATCTTAATCTACATGCATCTATTATAGAGATTTAGATCTATTTGGAGTACACTTACATTAATATTTTCTACCTTCTATAGCATAACCATTATATGTTCAAAAGTTTAGAGACATTCCTTCATGCAATATTGTATGTGAAACTTTTTTTAACATTATATTAATTTGTATTGTAGTATTTTCATTGTTCATATATTAAGTGCTTATTTTATATCCATTGCGTGATACTTATATAACCCTAGCAATAATGATTCCATGAGGTCTTAATTTATCTTTTAGTAATTTTTTTTTCATAAATACTAATCAAGATTAAGAAACAAAGCTTTATGAGACATAAAAATTGTATGAGCTTAGCTACTTATACATCATTATCCATATATTGCATTAACGTGTTTGTGATATAAACTATTTAAAATCATAGTTTTGCATATGACGGTTTATTATTAGTGATATAATATGATTAACATGATTTTCTAACAAATTGTGTGTGTCTATTATCTGACTTCCCAACAATACATTTGTGTATATTACATTAATTGATGTTTAATTTAACTTTCTTATGATCATTAATTTGTTAGAGTTTATTATAATTATAAACATGTATTATGTTTATGTAGTTTATAAATAAAGATAATTATATTATGCAAGGTATCAATATTATCTTTTCAACTATAATTTTGCACTTCTTATTTTTTACAGAAATATCATGTATATTTTTTTTTCTGAACCTCTTCAAACAGAACTTAGTTCTCCATCTATTTTGTTTTCTCAAACCTACCCTTGTCATCACTTTACATCATTCTTATACACTAAGGCTATTATCATTGTCACTATTTTCAACAATCCAAGCTAATTCCCACCCAAACTAATCTTATTATCTCTACTAATGTTAAAGTCATTATTTTTATCCTCTAAGCTCATCCCAAAATTTCTATAGCTAATATCTATTCTCATATTACGTACACTTATTGATCAAATGCCAGATAATGAACGTTATTTTGAGCCTTATCTTTCACCTTCTTATATGCACAAAGATATTATTGAAGATGTTCTTTCTTTTTTTGCTAATGATATATTAAAACTTATGAGCTATCTTTCCCTAAACAGAGCTATATTCTTTTTCTTATCTTGAGCTTACACATGTTATCCTTATAGACGAGATCATAATTATATTTTATTTAACCAATGTCTCATTTATTTTATAAATGTGTCTATATTATTAATATGTTTGACAACCTATTGTTTGAATTTAAGTCATGCAAATAAGGAGTTTTTTTGTAATACAACAAGAAATTGATATAATCAAAATTTAGTTAGAGTAAATAAAATTGTATAAAAATCCTATTTTATTATAATTTTTTATCAAGATTGGGCTAATATACTATATTAATTTATAAGTTTAGTTATGGGTTAGGACTAGTACAAGATTTTTATTCTTCATAATTTATGTTATTAAAAAAAGAATACCACTGTAAAAAAAATAAAATATTTTTTTCTTGCAATCTTATCAAACAATCATTTTTCTTGGCTCAATTGAAAGCATAAAAAAGTAACATCTAGCTTGTGGGTTTTATTCCCCATTTATGTTTATAATTCAATACCTTTCCTTTTAAACAATATCAATAAGCAAAACTTAAAAAGTGTACCAAATATTTCATGTAAAAGTATCCAAAAATCCTTATTCAAAATAAATATTTTAAATATAAGTTAGATAAAGAAAATGATGATCAAAGATTGTTTTCAAGCATATAACAAATTTAAATATCAAAGAAAAAAAGTTATTGGTTGACTAGGACCATGCATGGGAAAAGGCCAAAGTTGGCATCATAACAAGGCTTCTCCTTATTTTCCCAAGAAAAACTTTAATAGAAGAGTTGGCTATGAAGTTTATTTTTGGGATTAGTTTAAAATTTCAATTATTTTTTTGTTAATTTGTTTAATTTCTTGAATCGAACGATGGTGACAAAATCTTCTTTTTCGTTTTACACATCGTTTGACGGCAACACTGTCTAATAATCCGTTAAACGGTGGTATTTTTTTATTTTTATTCTTTTATCTTATTTTATCAAGATAAAAAAAGCGTTGTATAGTTCTAGCAGAAAAAAAGAAAACTTTAACAAATATTCAACATATTCGTATAGTTAAAAAATAAGTTATTCATATTTTTTTTGAACATAAAGTCATCCAAATTACGTTTTTGTATACCTTTTCACATCTTTATATTTGACATCTATATAAGTTCAAATTTATGTAAAATCTACTGTGTTTTATATGTTAGTTTACAGTTTCTAGTAAACTGAAAAAATAATTTATATTATTAAATAATATAATATGATACTGTGAGATATTAGTTTTAAACCAACTGATATTCAATTCCAACTCAATTTTAGGTTTTTTTGGATCAAAGGTTAATGGTCAAAGTTGTACATAGTCACATAAAACAAAATTTAAAGATTTTTTATGATAAAACAAAATTTTTAGACATAAAGACTAATAATAATATACATGATAACTTCTTTGTTTTAAAGACTATTTAAATTAAATCTCACGTGACACAAATTATCCAAACAATATTCCAATTTTAGGTACAGAAGAATTTTATAGTAACACTATAAAGTTTATTTAAAATCTACATGATTTGCATAATTATATTTCCATAATAACATAATAAACTCATCATTTTCTGTAAGGCTTACCTAAATATCCCTTTAACAAAAGACACCTCTTTTTGCACCCTCCTTAGTTTCCTTAAAGCTTCAGCATCCATCACTTCAACAACTCTTCTTTTCCATATATGTAGTTGTCTTTATCCTGTCCATCACTTTAGCAATTGTTCTTCTTCCATATATGCAGCAGTCTTTATCCTATCCATCACTATTCTTCCCTCTTCTCTTTCCCTCTACCATTTCTCCAGGGAGCCTACACACAATGGGGAAGCTCTACCTCTTGTCTCATCTATGACAGGGGAAGTCCCCGCAGTGGAAGGAGAAGAGAGCACATCTCCATCCGTAAGGAAAGTAACGTCTGTTGTATCTTCGATCCAGCTACATTGGGAGTTAGTTGCGACTACGCATCTTGCATACTTTTATGTGTCAAGGATAAAAATAGCATCCTTGTTTATGACGAGGACGAGGAGCTGGGCATTAATCGGAAAGCTCAATGTAATGGGCTTGGAAAAATATGCAAGCAAAAGACTTCTTTTTCATAGGAATCCTTCTTTCTTTGCTCATCACACTCCGAAGAATGCCTATTTGCATTGCTAAAGAAAGAATCTGAGTATACTCCGGCAAAGGAATATGCCCAACGGTTAATGAGAGGGTCTTTGGACATATCCGTAAGAAAAAATGTCGTCGATTTGATTATGAAGGTGGATTCTTCTTTTCGTTATCCCCATTTCGATTATTTTTGTCTTCTTTGACGATTACAGTTCCTTTATGTTAGTATTTGTTAGCATATTCTGCACACGATTTTTCTTTCAGTTCGCATCAATCTGCTTCTTGTAAAAGATTTAACTACATTTCTCTTTATCTTATTTCTTTTACCCTTCTCAACACTTTCGTTTTGGCTCATTTATGGTTGACTGAATGGATTTGGGATGAACATTTCCAGGTTCATGCCTATTACAGCTTTGGGCCTCTTCGTGCCTACTTATCTGTAAATTATCTGGATCGCTTCCTCTCTACATATGAGCTCTTAGTAAGAACCATGCCATATGAGTTTGTTGGGATCTATATGCAGAATACTTGCACAAATGTCTCAATGCAACTGGTATTTATCTTCTTTCTATCGTTAATAATAAAGCGATTTCAATTTGTTTGTGCAGAACGGGAAGGCTTGGATGACCCAATTGTTAGCCGTTGCCTGCCTATCTTTGGTTGCCAATATGGAGGAAAATGAAGTACCCTTATCTCTTGATCTAAAGGCAAACTTCTTCTTGAATGCTATTTTTTTTCCTAATAGCTACATTTGAGTTGGTGCATTATATAGATCGGCAATGCCAAGTATTTATTTGAGGCAAAGACTATTCAAAGGTTGGAGCTTTCAGTACTGAGCACACTTGAATGGAGAATTCATTCTGCGACACCTTTCTCCTTTGTTGACTACTTTGTCCATAAGTTTAGTAATGGTAGTCCCCCAAAATAATCTGAAATCAAGCATTGCATTGAGCTCATTTTAAATACATGTAGAGGTTGGTTTGCTTTATTCTGTTGTTATGGAATCATTTGGAAATCAAAAGTGACCTCTTGTAATCCTTTTATGTAAACATCAATGCAGAAAATTGTCTTGTAGAATTCAAGCCTTCAGAGGTGCCTGCTGCTGTTGCACTTGCTGTCTTGGGTAATGCTAACAAACTATTAATAGACAATGTCTTGCACCATTGTGCCTACATGGAGAAGATAACTACAACATTCTGTATATTTCAAACGATATATGCTTTAGAATTTTGATTCATTTGTTCAATGTAGGACAAAGTAATGAAATGCTACGAAGTAATACCAGACATGCAGCTGGTGGAGATGAGGAGTTCTTTGGTTTCCAAGGCACCACAAACTCCAGTAGGTGTTCTGGATGTCACATGCCTAAGCTACACTAGTGCTGAAACCACGACCTTTTCAGGGTGAGCATATAAGAGATGTGTGGTTTATGATTTTGAAGTTATCCTAGTACTTAAGAGGTCTTTTTAGTTTTGTTGTCGAAGAGTCAATTGTATGAAGGGATATTCTTAAACAAAACCATGGATGAAGCTCTGCAAAGAAGAAGATCGTTGAACTATAGCAAGAGCACGAAATATTGAGCTACCTGGTTAGCAGTGACCATGAAAATGAAGTAGTGAAAACAGTCACTTCTGAAAGAAGTAAGAGTCGAAGTGATCCTAAGTTTCCAAACACAGATCTACTGACAACGGTCGCTCCTTGTTTACATCTAGTCGTATCACACTCTATGTAGGAAAATCAAATGTAGGAGATGCTTATGGCATCGCTGGCACTTCCACCCTGGGTTTTGTTTGCACAGCCATACATAACATAGAAATCGCACACGAAAAGGAGAACTACGAGAGTGGTCACAAAATATTTTTCCTTTTTCCATAAACCAGTCATAGAAATGGGTTTGCACATAAAAAAAACCAGTTCTTCATCGTTTTGGTTTGAAGAAACTTCAGAGAAGGCCAAGAAAAAAAAATTAAAACAAGGCAGATAAGGATTCTCGGACCCTAGCCGAGCTCAAATTAAAACTGACACAAAAGAAAACCATGTTATAAAAATAGAAAGTGAAATAGGAAGCTCGTGATGAAGTTTCCATTCTCATGAAAGGAAAGAAAGACAATTGATTTGATTGAAGCAGGCACGATGCCAGCAAAGTCGAGTTGGTCAGCCAAAGTGCTCACACACGATGGCTTGGCTGTCGACTCACATCCTCCATGCTCGGCAGAGCGAAGCTGGGTTCCATTTGGAAATGTATAGGAAGTCCACGCAGCAAACCTATGCCCCCTACGCTCGCCATACTGCCGACGATCAATAGGTATCCCCACCCACCCCAGAAAGTGTTTTTGAGCAGTGTAATAAGCAACTTCTCCTCAGTATCTTTATTCATTATCACATGTTTGGTTCTTCTTGAAAAAATATCAAAATCTTCTTTTTCTTTCTTCACTTTTTCTTCTTTTTTTCTTATATTTTTTTGAGACTTTGATCTATTCCAAAACATAAGAATACTCAATATATTTGTAGAAATGACCATCGAGCATCTTCTTCTAGAATGTTCGTGGATGGCACGACAACACCAAGATCTAGGAGTGCGAAGGAGATGTGATGCATTACATAGCCCCATAAGGCAGACCTTTCATAGTTTTCCCCTTGATGGCGAAGAAGTATTGTTCCTATTTTTGTTTGACAAAGACATTCTCATACGCATGGGAAGAATGGAACATCTCCTAACGAGGAAGGAACAAGAGAGAGCTACTTGCCTGGCTGACTTGCTAGCTTGTATTCAGAATCGAATCCTTCAGTACCTTCTTTCGTTAAGAGAACTTATGACTAAGACGTCTCCCATAATCCATTATTAGACTCAAAGAAATCCTTGCTCTGACCCTCACCCTCTCGGAATCTATTGATTCTCTCCCAATTGGTTGGATATTCGACAATATGATTTACTTCACGGGCGAGGTCTCTGGTTCTAGTCCAGGAGGGCGTAAGGTAGAGTTTGCCCACCAAGCAGTTAGAGGTGGGCCGGAGCATCTCTTCCAATCATGCCTGTCGATTGGTAAGGAGAAGTCCTGCTCAAACTATTGATCTTGAAAGGTCCTTGCTCGATAAGGTCTTCTTTCATCGAATTTCACTTTCAAAGTCAAAGGACACACTATAAAGATAGCTCAATTTATAGAATCCCCCAACAAAATTTTCATTTTCACCCAAATATAGTGATACTTTGATTCTTCGTTGTCGTGCAGCCTACAATTCGAACTGAGGACGGGTCTCAGATTCTAGCTGCTTATATATTTCCAATTGATGAGCTCCCATATAAGTATGTGCTGAGCCATCGTTAATCCTCTTACGTAAAATATGATAGGCCGAATAGGGGAACTGCCTACCTTGGCAGTACCTAAACAAGACTTGGTGGATGAGAGCGGAGGCGCCTTCCGTGCAGCCAACTGTCTGTTTGAAGCAGACAATTACTTTTCACTTCAAGCTCAGATACTTCTGGTCTAAAATCAACGAGAAAGAAAAAGCATGAAGGGGCCAAAAGTGTTGGGAAAAAAAGAAAAAGTGAAGAGAGAAAAAGAATATTCTGCATAAGGGACAGGCTTTTCTGCCTCTAAATCCCCAAAAGAAAGCCATATTCTCGAATATATCAAATCAAATGGTATCCAGTATCCAAACGCAAAAGAAAAATAATTTTTATTGATGCATTTTGTTTTTAAAAAGATAGAAATAAGTTCATTGTTTCTTTATTGCCAAAAAGGAAAAAAAATTCTGAGAGCTTTTTCATGTATCATCTTCATAGGATAGAACCTTAGCTAATTCCACTTCTCCCATGGGCCTTTGGGGGAACTTCTTAGAGACAAAAAGGGAGATTTCTTTCATTGATGTTGCTATATCTAGGTCAACAGCATGAGTAGTAGCCATGAGCGTCTTAAAGTGATCAAGGAGAGCAGCCATATGTGGTGTTCTTTTCCTTTTGACTGACTGTGGATCATCTTTCACTTCCAGACTCTAGCTTGATCAAGCCGTGCTGGAATGATCCCATTCCCATAATTGTGAAACATGTTCAAAAAAAAGACTTGGAATGGGAGAAAGAAAGCATGCTGAAATTGTATGCCTGACGAGTTTGCCTCTGATCAGCATTGGAAATTAGTTGGAGGGCTCCCTTTGGGGAACTTTTGAAGCCTATGGTGAGCAATCATCTTCAGGACCTTTTTCCTTCAGTCGAGCCTCCTATAGATCACTTATTCTGCTCATCGTGCTATTTGACAAAATCAGTTTCGCTGTGCTACCTCATCAGCTTCTATACTAACTACCTTAAGGTGTGAATCACTTCCACAGTTATTCCCCCAACACGGAATCCAGTGTTGGACTTTGATCATGCAAAGGTTTTGAAGGTCATCCATTAAGAAAAGACAAATGCATATCCCATTTTTGCACAAAAGAAAAAACATAAATAGATTTCTTTGAACTAATAAGACTATTCAAACTCTGATATTTGTGAAAAACCAATCACAATAAATGCAAAGAAAGAACATCTTTGACCCAAAAGAAAATGGATTGAAACGGAAAGCAATGGCATAGCAATACTTAGCACTGAGCAAGGGAGCAGAAACCTCTCGATAAAGAGGATACCGGAACACTGTCATTAAGTGAGACTCATAATTAGCTTATGGAATGTCTTTGACCTTCTCTTTCCTGAGGGATGAAGAAGGGGTATTGAGAAGTGCATATTCATCCGACTCATAATTCACTTATGACCCCATGTTTGAACCAAAGCATGGGCATCTGCAACTCAGAGGTGTCGAAAGTGCAATATTTTTAGAAGAAGAATCCGAACGAGAGGCCCTAAGGCTGAGCTATCAAGTGCACCCAAGCCCTTATTGTTCAAAAAGAGCTGGTCCTAGAAATGCTTCATTCGAAGAAACTGATCAGGAATTGAGGCAGAGAAGAAAAGACGGCTCTTGCCCTTCTCGAGATGAATGAGTTTTTTACCATAAAACAAATAAAATTAAAAAAATCCAATTTTATTGCTTTTTTCAATTTGACATTTCTCGAATAGTCCAGTTTAGTCTCTTTCTTTCTTTTAGGCAGCCGGAGTTGAGATGATGGGGTCGGTCCATGAATTTTCCTTTCTTTTGGCACATTTCAATATAGCCCAGCCATATTCTTGACACCCGACAACCAAGGAAATCAAATCTTTTTCCCTTAACAAGAGTCAACTCAAGCAAGCATCATGGTAATTGACCCTGAGATTGAATATAACCTTGAGGCAATTGAGGACCAACGAGTGGAGAGTGGACTCCCCATTTGCTAACCTCAAAGTCTCAATGACTTGATCAAGAAACTGTTTAAATTCGTCAGAGAGAAGAGAATAATGTGGCAGATTCTCAATGTTGGAAGATCAAGAATTAAGAAAAGGGGTTAAGAGGTGACTGTCAACTGTTGCCCTCTTTGTTGCAGTTTTAGCTTTGATCAATTTATTGGTTTCACAATATAGGAAGGGGCCCTCGTAGGGGAACTTTTTTTTGAGCACTCATAACTTCTCCTTAGTTTGGATCAAAAGTCATTATGATCAAACCCCAAGTGTCATGCATCAAGCTCAGGGAGCGTCTTATTACTCTAGTCAAGCAATTCCTTTTGTCGTGTATCCTCGATTATTGCAAGAAGTTCAGTCTGCTCTCTTGCAACTAGAAGAGGTGCTAATGATCTTCGTGGTATCTTAGCTTTTGAGCTATTGACTTCTACTGTGTTTCATTTCAAGAAAAAAGGCCTAAGTTCCTCCAATGTTGTTAGTTTTTTCTAGGCCACATTCTTTGTCTCTATTAACACCTCTCTTTGATGTTAGAATAAAAGAGTAACATAAAATGAAAGTTGCAAAACGCACCAATAGGTTCGAGGATGACACACCTTGTGACCCATTGAAAATTATGTCAAGAAAAACTTACGAAAAAAAGTCTAGAATTGGACTGACTGGGACCGTTGGCCTTGGAGGCTTCACTATAAAGAATATGGCCAGCAAAGTAGCTTGAGTATGTTAGAGTTTGATTCAAAACAGTCAAACCATTCCAAATAGATCTGCAGTATTTCTGCTGGTTAGTGGGTTATTAGGTTGGCGTATTTAGTGCTATTTGTAAGGCATTTGTTAAGCATGCATTAGGTTATTTAAGTGTGAAGTTTCCTTGTATTAATTAATGAAATTTGCTCTTTACTTTTTATTTTTCATGGTAATGCAACCAGGCTTTTCGTCGTCTTCCACCTTAGGGTTTTGCTTCCAAACCCTAATAATTAGTACTAGAGCCAGGCCACGACAGAAAGAAGTAGCAGAGGAGCAAGGCTTCGGTAGAAGGAAATAGCAGAGGAGCCTGTTAGGGTTTCGGTTCCAAACCCTAAGGTGGAAGACGACGAAAAGTGGAATAATAAAATAAACTGCTTAAATTTTCATTGATTAACGAGGGACTAATTACATGCTTTACATAGTGCTAAATATGATTAACAAACTTCTTTAAGGAGCCCCTAATCACGCCAACTCACTAACCCACTAACGCAGCTAGAAAAATGCAAAACCGTTTGGCACATTTGACAGACATTTTTGACTATTTGAGACATTTGCCTGACATGTTTGAATCAATTTCTAACACTCCCCCCTGATTCAAACTTCACTACACCCAAATTGCTTCAAAAGTATTAGAATTTTGCTTCTTGGTAAAGCTTTAGTCAGAACAACTGCTGTCGAACCATCAGTCCCAATATATTGTAGTTTAATTTCACCCTTCTCAATCAGCTCCCTGATAAATTGCATTTGAACGTCGATATGCTTGGTTATGTTGTGATGTATAGGATTTTTTGCAATTGCAATGGTTGACTGGTTATCACAATAAACAATAGTTGATTGGTTCTGCTCTTGATTTATTTTGGCTAGTAAAGACCTTAACCAACATCCCTGATATGCTACTATGCATACTGCATTATATTCTGCTTCTAATGTTGATAATGCAAAAGTGGTCTGTTTCTTCGAACTCCAACTGATTGCATTGTTGTCAAATATAAATGTATGCCCATATGTGCTTCTTTGATCTTCAACACACTAAGCCCACTCACTTCACTGCATCCTACCAAAGATGGTGAATCTAATGTTGTAAACAAAAGTTCATGGATATAAGTAGCTGTAATACCAGAGGATTCTCTTTGCTACACCAAAGTGTTGTTTCGTTGGATATTGCATGAGCCTTGAAACTACTCCAACTGCATATGCAATGTCAGGTCTAGTGTGAGTTAGATACATCAAACCCCCAATTAGGCTTCTAAACTGAGTAGGATCTGCTGCTTCAATCCCATCGTTTGTCATCAATTTTTCAATTGGGTTCATTGCTGTTGGAACAGAATTACAACCATCTAACCAAAATTTCTTCAAGAGATCTCTTGCATACTTTCTTTATGAAATGAATATGGTCCCTCTCCCTTGTTCTACTTCGAGTCAAAGAAAGTAATGCATCTTGCCAAGATCAGTCATTTAAAATATCTGTAACATGCACTGTCTAAATTGTAGAATCAACTCTTGACTAATCCCCATGTATATCATGTCATCCACATACAAGCAGACCACTAGTAGTCCTTCAGATCCCTTTCTTTCAACATACAAATTTGGCTCATTTTTGCTTCTTTCAAATCCAAATTTCAGAAAATGAGAATCGATTTTGCTATACCAAACCCTTGGAGCCTATTTTAGGCTAAACAGAGCTTTATTCAATTTATATACCCAATCTTCTTTTTCTTCAACCATGAAGCCTTTAGTTTGTTCAACATACACTTCCTCCATTAAATCACCATCAAGAAATGTGATTTGACATCGAATTGGTATACTGTTGCTTCAATTAAGCTGTTAACGCTAACAATAACCAAATGGTCTCAGACCTTGCAATGGGTTAAAATATTTCTTCATAATCAGCTCCATATTTTTGAGAATAATCGTTTACAACTAACCTGGCTTTTTTGTTTTTGAACACTCCCATCAGCTCCAAACTTTGTCTCATACACCCATTTTACTCCAATTATGTTTTACCCTCGACGAGGTTCAACTAACTGCCATGTTTTATTCTGCTTGATTGCCAATGCTCATTGTTCATCGCTTCCTGACATTCTTTTTTCTCTGGAGCCTCTTCAAATGTTGTTGGATCAGCAACATACAACACTTGAGTTTTTTCACATAATTCTTGCATTGTTCTTACCTTCCTTGCAGGATAATCAGGAGATCGAATTCTGGGTGTTGATTTTGAACTACAGTTGGAGCCTAAAGTTTGTTGTTCATCTTCATCAGTTTCAAACTCATTCTGTATAGAAACTTCTGCTATTGTAGCTTGTGTTTTCTCTGACCAAATCCAGCTTGCATTCTCATCAAACAGTACATTTCTGCTTGCCCCAAACTTTCCATTTGTTGGGTTATACAACCTGTAGCCTTTGGATTGTATGCAATACCCAAAAAATATGTAATTTTCTGATTTTTGATGCAGTTTACTTCAGTTGTGTGAACTGAGCAAGGTGTATGCGATGCAACAAAAGACTTTAAGATGTCCTACACTTGGTATCCTCTTAAACCATGCTTCAAAAGGGGTTTGATTTAGCATTGCTCTAGTTGGTGATTGATTCAGTATGTATACTGCTATTACAATAGCTTTTGCCCAAAATTGATTTAGTAGCCCCTTTGATTTGAGCATGCTTATAGCCAATTCCACCATTGTTCTATTCTTCCTTTCGATGACACCATTCTACTATGGAGTATATGTTGTAGTTACAGGCTATTGAATGCCTTCCTTCTCATAATATTGCTTGAACTCTTTTGATTGGTACTCTCTCCCTCAATCTGACTTAAGCACCTTCAATGTCTTGTTAGTTTGTTTTTCAGTCACGACTTTAAACATTTTGAACAGTTCAAAAGTCTCACTTTTTTTTTCAAAAAGAACACCTAAGACATTCGACAAAAATCCTCAATAAACAGCAAGAAATACTTGCTACCCCCAAAGGACTCAGTCTTCATTGGACCACATAAATATGTGTGAAGTAATTCAAGCACTTGGGTTGCTCTCATTGCATGATGTTTGCGAAACGACGATTTTGTTTGTTTGCCATAAATACAACCTTCACACAGCCTAATTTCTTTAATTTCTAGTAAACCAAATACCATTTTCTTTTGATTAAGTAACTTGAGTCCATTAACATTCAGATGCCCATACTAAAAATGTCAAATCTCACTTAGGTTTGACAATTTGACAGCCATCACCTTTTCCTCTACACATGAAATCTCCAAAGGAAATAGTTTGTTTGTTGCCATCTCTACTACAGCCATACTCTATTGTGTGGCCTTGTCAGTAATTGTACACTTATTCTCTTAAAAAATGATAGAATAACCACTGCCAATCAATTGTCCAATACTCAATAAATTTTTTGTTAGTTGAGGAATGAAATAAACATCATGTAAGAACCTTGTATTGTGCTGACTGGTGTGACCTGCTATTGTTCCTTTACCTTCAACTTGAATTACTTTATCATCTTCCAACTTAACCTTCAATTTGTGTGTCTCATCTAGTTGACTAAATAGGTGCTTGAAGTCTATCATGTGATTAGAACAACCATTGTCCAAAAACAAAATTTTGCTGACGTCAAAATTTTTTTCAGTTCTGGCCATGAACACTTTCTGCTGATCGTTCTTTTCTTCTACAAAACTTGTCTGCTCTTCATCTCTTTGCTTCGTGAAACAATTGGCTTTGCATTCGATATTTTTCTTTGATTCATCCCTCTACTTTTTATAACATTCAGCCTGCCTGTGACAAAATTCGTGACCGTAAAAACACTTAACAATTTTTCTCGATTGTCCATCAAACTTCTTTTTATTTTCAGCCAATCCTGGTTTATTTCTGGTTGAACCGGGTTTAATTCCATTAGAACCAAAAAATACCTTTTATTTTCGGTTGACTGACCCCTTGCACATTGACTCATACTTCTCTTTCTTCAGCGCGTTGCTGCATGATCGGCCACCCGAGAAGTCTCCTCTCGTGTAGAAAGCTTTCAAGTCTTCCTTCTCTTCAGTTCTGTTGAGACTCGTGCATTGACAACCATCCCATGAGCTCATCGAATGTGTTCTTCGCAAGGTCCTTCGACTCCTCAATTGCAGCTGCCACGTGATCAAATTTCGGCGTCAAGCTTCGCAGAATTTTCGCCACCACGGTTTGCTCTGTAAGCTTCTCTCCATATGCCCGAATTTGATTCATGATACCTGACGTTCATGATAAGAAATCTTGACAGTTTCACCGTACTTCATAAAGAGAGTTTCGAAGTCTCTGTGCAATCCTTGAAGTTCAATTGCAATCACCTATGAACTCCCTTGAAATGCCATTTTTAGTGTGGTCCAAGCTTCATTCGTCGAATTCACTGCTGGTTTTTTAGAAAAAAATCGTTTCATGCACTGCTTGTTGGACGATATACAGTGCCTTAGCATCCTTTTTCTGAACGTCTTATAGGTTGATATCTGAATCAGAGACACCGTTTTCTACCAAATCCCACAGACTTGTGGCTAAAACAAGTTTTTCATTTTGATGCTCCAGAACTAATAATTTTCACCATTGAAGACTGGAATTGATAGTGAAGAAAAACTACTTGTCGCTGCGTCAGCCATTGCTTCCTTGCACAGTCAAACTTCTTTGCCAAAAACTCGCTGTCAATTTTCTTCTCCCTTCTTCGAAGCCACTGCATCTGCTTCGCTCGAAATTGCCTTGCCATAATTGCTGTTCATGCTGCCTGCCTTCGTGTCTTCGAAAACTCTCCCCTCTTGCAAACTTTTTTTTTCTCCTACGGCAATCACTCTCCCCGTGCCTCGAAGAGTCATTCACTCGTTGTCGTTCGCTCTCGATTACTTTCCCGTCTGCTCTTTCTCTACAGGATTCGACGACCTCTTGCTCTCGAACCTCGTTGTTCTCCTCAAGTTTCCCCTCATGACCTTCTCGAACTACTTGGTCTTCCTTAGGTTTTACGTCCCCTCTGACATTACCATTGTCGACATTGACGCTGGTTCCCTTACAGGTGTTGACAGTAACTTCTCCCTCGCCCACATTTACGTTTACATAGTCGCAGACGCTGTCGTTGTCTGTCTCTCTTTGCACGAGAGACTTGAAGATACACTTCATTTCTCTACTTCTTCCTTCTGTCGTGGCCAGGCTCCTCTGCTTCTTCCTTCTAGTGTAGATGTCAAAACATCAATTAAGAAAACAAAACCACGCTTTAATACCAATTGTTAAGGTTTGGAAGCAAAACCCTAAGGTGGAAGACAACGAAAAGCCTGGTTGCGTTACCTGGAAAAATAAAAAATAAACTGCAAATTTCAATTTCATTGATTAACCAGGGACTAATTACATGCTTTAAATAGTGCTAAATATGATTAACAAACTTAATTAAGGTGTCACTAATCATGTCAACTCACTAACCCACTAACGCAGCTGGAAAAATGCAAAAACATTTGACACGGTTGACTGACACATTTGACTATTTGACATGTTTGACGGACACGTTTGAATCAATTTCTAACAGAGCCAGGCCACGACAGGCCACGATAGAAGGAAGAAGTAGAGAAACGAAGTGGATCTTCAAGTCTCTCATGCAAAGAGAGAAAGACAACTACAGCGTCTACGTAAACGTAAACGTGGGCATGGAGTTATAGTCAACACCGATTAGGGAACTGGCGTCAACGTCGGCCGCGGCAGATTTAGCGTGACTGTAAAACCCAAGGAAGACAAAGCAGTTTGAGAAGGCTTTGAGGAGAAACCTGACGAGATCGACGAAGTCTGATAGCAAGGGGACATCGAATCCTACAAAGAAAGCACCGACGGGAAAGAAATCGAGAACAGACGATAACGAGTGAAGGATTTTTCGAAGACACGAGGCCCCCTTTGGGGATCTTCTTGACATCCAATATGTATCTCAAAGCAATATTTCCGTATGTTATATATTAAACATAAAGCCTTGGAAAGAACGATGCTCGACAGATTTCTGAGCACATTAGGTACAACTCATGACGACTAATAAGCATATCTTGAGTTGGTAAACAAACGCGATCAATGATTGTTAGAACATTATTCACACCATATAAGTGGAACTCGCTTGGAGCGAAGCGAATCAACGCAATCTCAAAATAGTGAACGGAGGAAAGTGGCAAGAGGAGGGCGTTTGGCTCTGCTGAGACACTCTTTTGCCTCGTCTTAGAGACAAAAGAGAAAAGGAATCCAATTCTGGATTGCGCTTGCTAAACTAAATGGTGCCTGCCTCACTCCTTTTTTCCAAGCAAAGTATGAGCGTGCAAGGAAAGCAGTGATTCTCCTTCCTTATTCTTAAATGAATATCAATTCGCAGAAAGATGTCAAAGTCAAAAAGAGATTCTGTGTATCTTCGACGAGTATGATTTTTAATTCTTCATAATTTATGTCATTAAAAAATTAATACCACTGTAAAAAAATATTTTTTTCCTGCAATCTTCTTCAACAATAATTTTTTTGGCTCAACTGAAAGCATAAAAAAGTAACATCTAACTTGTGGATTATATTCCCCATTTATGTTTATATTCAATACCTTTCCATTTAAACAATATCAATAAGCAAAACTTAAAAAAATGTACCAAATATTTTATGTAATTATCCAAAAATCCTTGTTCAAAATAAATATTTTATATATAAGTAAAATTAGATAAAGCAAATGATGATTGAAGATTTTTTTCAAGAATATAACAAATTTAAATATCAGAAAAAAAAGTCATTGGCTGACTAGGACCGTGCACCAGAAAAGGCCAAAGTTGGCATCATAACAAGGCTTCTCCTTATTTTCCCAAGAAAAAATTTAATAAAAGAGTTGGCTATGAAGTCTATTTTTGGGATTACTTTAACAATTCAATTATTTTTTTTTAATTTGTTCAATTTCTTTAATCTAACGATGGTGACAAAATCTTCTTTTCTGTTTACACGTCGTTTAACGGCAACACTGTTTAACGATCCGTTAAACGGTCATCTTTTTTTATTTTTTTTATTTATCTGATTTTATCAAGATAAAAAACAAAGTGCTATATAATTCTAGCAAAAAAAAAAATTTTAACAAATATTCAAGATATTCGTATAGTTAAAAAATAAGTTATTTATATTTTTTTTGAACTTACAATCTTCCAAATTACGTTTTGTTATACCTTTTGACTTCTTTATATTTGACATCTATATAAAATCAATTTTATGTAACATCTATTGTATTTTACATTTGACTTTATAATTTCTAGTAAATTGAAAAAATAATTCATATTATGAAATAATAATATATGATATTGTAAGATAAATGTTTTCAACCAACCAATATTTAATCCCAACTAAATTTTAGGTTTGTTTGGATCAAAGGTTAATGGTCAAAGTTGTACATAGTCACATAAAACAAAATTTAAAGATTTTTTATGATAAAATAAAATTGTTAGGCATAAAGGCTAACAATTATATATATGATAATTTCTTTGTTTTTAAAGACTAATTAAATTAAATCTCATGTGACACAAATTATCCAATCAATACTCCAGTTTTAGATACTGAAGAATTTTGTACGGACATTATAAAGTTTATTTAAAATCTACTTGATTCGTGTAATTATATTTCCATAATCAAATAATAAACTCATCATTTTCTATAAGGCTTAACAAAATATCCCTTTAACAAAAGACACCTCCTTTTCCACCCTCCTCAGTTACCTTAAAGCTTCAGCATCAATCACTTCAGCAACTCTTCTTCTTCCTTATATGCAACAGTCTTTATCTTGTCCAACACTTAAACAACTCTTCTTCTTCCATATATGCAGCAGTCATTATCCTGTCCATCACTATTCTTCCCTCGTCTCTTTCCCTCTACCATTTCTCCAAAGAGCCTAAACACAATGGGGAAGCTCTACCTCTGGGCTCATCTATGACAGAGGAAGTCCCCACGGCAGAAAGAGAAAAGAGCACATCTCCATTCGTAAGGAAAGTAATGCCTATTGTATCTTTGATCCAGCTACAATGGGAGTTAGTTGCGACTAAGCATCTTCCATCCTTTTATGCGCCGAGGATAACAGCAGCATCCTTGCTTTTCACGAGGACGAGGAGCTGGGCATCAATCAGAAAGCTCAATAGAGTGGGCTTGGAAAAATATGCGAGCAAAAGACTTCTTTTTTCTGGGATTCCTTCTATCTTTGCTCATCGCACTCTGAAGGATGCCTGCTTGCATTGCTAAAGAAATAATCTGAGTATAATCCGGCAAAAGGAATTTGCCAGTGGTTGATGAGAGGTTTTTGGACATA
The DNA here is from genome assembly GCA_023846275.1 of Vanilla planifolia. Taxonomy (NCBI): domain Eukaryota; kingdom Viridiplantae; phylum Streptophyta; class Magnoliopsida; order Asparagales; family Orchidaceae; genus Vanilla; species Vanilla planifolia. Next base: position 6,848,314 of record JAIUJO010000015.1, on the reverse strand, counting down.
TCCGTAAGAAAGAAAGCCATCGATTGGATTATGAAGGTGGATTCTTCTTTTCATTATCCCATTTTTTCAATTAATTTTGTCTTCTTTGATGTTTACAATTCCTTGATGTTAGTATTTGTTGGCATATTCTGCACATAATTTACTTTTCAATTCGCATCAATCTGCTTCTTGCAAAAGATGTAACTACATTTCTCTTTATCTTATTTCTTTTACCCTTCTCAACAATTTTTTTGGCACTTTAGGGTTGATTGAATGGATTTGGGATGCATATTTGCAGGTTCATGCCTATTAAAGCTTTGGGCCTCTGAGTGCCTACTTATCTATAAATTATCTGGATCTCTTCCTCTCTGCATATGAGCTCTCTGTAAGAACCATGCCATATGAGTTTATTTGGATCTAGAAGCCGAATACTTGCACAAATGTCTCAATGCAACTACTATTTATCTTCTTTCAATCACTAATAATAAAGCAATTTCAATTTGTTTGTGTAGGACGGGAAGGCTTAGATGACCCAATTGTTAATCGTTGCCTGCCTATCTTTAGCTGCCAAGATGTGGGAAACTGAAGTCCCCTTATCTCTTGATCTACAGGCAAACCTTCATCTTGAAGGCTATTTTTTCTCCTAATTGCTACATTTGAGTCGGTGCATTATATAGATCGACATTGCCAATTATGTATTTGAGGCAAGGACTATTCAAATAATGGAGCATTTGGCACTGAGCACACTTGAATGGAGAATGCATTCTATGACACCTTTCTCCTTTATGGACTACTTTGTCCATAAGTTTAGTAATGACAGTCCCCCAAAACAATCTGAAATCAACCATTGTGTTGGCCTCATTTTAAATACATGTAGAGGTTGGTTTGCTTTATTCTATTGTTATGGAATCATTTGGAAATCAAAAGTGAGCTCTTGTAATCTTTTTATGTAAACATCAATGCAGAAAATTGTCTTATAGAATTCAAGCCTTTAGAGGTGGCTGCTGCCGTTGCGCTTGCTGTCTTGGGTAATGCTAACAAACTGTTAATAAACAATGTCTTTAACCATTGTGCCTACATGGAGAAGGTAAGCTACTGCATTCTGTATATTTCAAACGATATATGATTTAAAATTATTATTCCTTTGTTCAATGCAGGAAAAAGTAATGAAATGTTACGAAGTAATACAAGACATGTGGCTGGTGGAGATGAGGAGTTCTTTTGTTTCCAAGGCACCACAAACTCTAGTAGGTGTTTTGGATGTCACATTCCTAAGCTACACTAGTGCTAAAGCCATGGCACGTTCAGGGTCAAATTCTCTGAGTTGTGTAGTAGTAAAGAGGAGAAGGCTGAACAATCCTTCAGTATGAGCGTATAAAAGATGTGTGGTATGCCGTTTTGAAGTTATCCTAGTACTTGAGAGGTCTTTTTAGTTTTGTTGTAGAAGAGTCTTTTGTATGCAGGGATATTCTTAAAGAAAACCATGGGTGAAGCTCTGCAAAGAAGAAGGTCGTTTAACTATAGACAGAGCATGAAATATTGAGCAACCTGGTTAGCAGTGACCATGAAAATGAAGCAGTAAAAAGAGGCACTCATGAAAGCAGTAAGAGTCGAAGTGATACGGAGTTTCTAGACACAGATCTACTGACAACGCTCGCTTCTAGTTTACATCTAGTCGTATCGCTCTTTATGTTGGAAAATCAAATGTAGGGGATGCTAATTGCACCGCTGGCACTTCCACCTTGGGTTTTGTTTCCACGGTCATACATAACTTAGAAATCGCACTAGGAAAGGAGAACTGCGAGAGCGGTCACAATCTTTTCCTTTTTCCATAAACCGGTCATAGAAATGGGTTTCCACATAAAAAAACGAGTTCTTCATCTTTTGATTTGAAGAAATTTTTGGAGAAGGCCCCGAAAAAAATGAAAATAAGGCAGATAAGGATTCTCGGACCCGAGTGTGGCTCAAATTAAAACTGACACAAAAGAAAACCGTTTTATAAAAGCAGAAAGTGGAACAGGATACTCGTGATGAAGTTTTCATTCTCACGAAAGGAAAGAAAGAGGATTGATTTGATTGAGGCATGCTCGGAACCAGCAAACTTCAGCTGATCAGTCGTACTGCTCGCACACGATGGCTTGGCTGTCGACTCACATCCTCCATGCTCAGTAGAGCTGAGCTGGGTTCCATTTGGAAATGCATAGGAAGTCCATGCAGCAAACCTAGGCCCCCCGCGTTTGCCATACCGCTGACAAAGAATAGGTATCCCCACCCACCCCAAGCAGAGTTTTTGAGCCTTGTAATAAGCAACTTCTCCTCAGTATCTTTATACATTATCACATGGGTGGTTCTTCTTGAATAAATATCAAAATCTTTTTTTTCTTTCTTCACTTTTTTTTAATATCTTCTTTTCTTTTTCTTTAATTTCTTGACTTTTTCTCACTCTGTGATTCTGACTCAACTAGGATAAAAATAAAGCATTGGGTCGAAGAGACTCGCTATACTCTCAAAAAATAAAAAAAGACAACTTCGAAGGAAATCTACTTTCCATCCCTTTCATAACAATAACACGAACAAAAACAAAAAGAGATTTTGTTGGCCTGAAAAGGAAAGAATCACTAAGGCGATCCTCATAACAAAAGAAGAATGCTTGGTATAAAGATCGAAAAGACACTATTAGTTTAGTTCTATTTTTTATTTGGTTTTAGGCCTTTATTCTGTCAGGTTCTAATGCCTCGATTTATATAAAGAAAAGAAATAAATTATCTATTTTAATTTCAATGAAATTTTTTCAAATCTTTTGTTATGTTGCTTATTCCTAAGCATTATTATCGGTCATCAAGGAGGCTATGCTTAAAGCATTCAATGTCGGTGATCAATCAGGCGGAATCGAATTTTCCATTTTTGCCCAATCACCCTGATTTGAGATGAAATAGGGAGGACTAAGTCATGATCTTATGACTCAATCATCGATTTCAATGTCTCCTTATCCAGTCTCTTTTAGAATTTTATAATCAAGGAAAAGAAAGACAAAACTTCAAAAAAAGTACTCCCCCTCTTTTTAACACAAGGAAGGTTTTCCTTTGAATGCTCCAAGACCCAGAAGTAGAAGCAGACCACCTCTAGAGTTGGCTTCTGTTCAAGTCATTTCGAGTTGACTCCTGTTTAAGATGTTCCTTAGGCTTGATTGAGACTGAGAATAAAAGCATCAAATTATGATATTATATCCAATCTAGAGTCTTGGTTCTTCCCAGAATTAGTGCTACTTTTTTATATATATGTGATTTGCAGGTTTCGGATGCTAATTTGGAAAGTCAACTTTTCAATTTTCACATCACTATCTGACTCTAGGAACCTCCGGACGATCGAAGTTGACCACAAAGTTCAATATAATGATCGGGTCGACCAGGTCAGACCCTAAACAAATACCAGCTAACAGACCGAGCCCCCACCGATAACTAAGATTTCTCGGGGGTTGGTTCATAAATCAATGTTCAATCCTGTTAGAAGGTTCTGTCAGAGCTTTCTTGCGTTAGATAGTAGTAGAGACCAACCAATCTTGCATTTTAGCTATCGCGATCATCTCGAAGATTTGAAACTTTCGAATGAAAATAGCAATTCACTTTTGTTAAAAATAAGGTCGGGAGATTTCTTTGTCCATTATGCTATTGTCACTACTAACCATTTTTTGTCCCAAATCAGAGATAGGTAATCAGTTAGATTAGAGAATTACCAGGTTCGACATGAAACATTGCTAGGCTCACCTGGTAAGATGTATAAGAAAATGAAAAAAGATCCCCAGAGGGACCCCTCGGTCAAGTGGGGACCATCAAGTTTCAATTCGAGCTTCTACATTTATGCTACTAACTAGATCTTTATCATCTCTTTGTTTGGGTAATCAATGATGGGAACAACTCGTCATTGATAGCGTCCAATAATAAATAGAATGATATAAATATATTTTCAAATCCAAAAATAAAAATAAGAGAAATAATTCCCAAGAATATCTCCAACAATCTACTTTCCATTTTAGTCTGCCAAAGGAAAGAGGGATCGTATTGTCATCATGTTCCCCCTTTCGAGGTTGATTTTGGAAAGATCACTTTAATGTTATTTTAGAAAATGCTACTTGAGAAATCCATCGTCAATTATTTCCAAATTCAATAGATTGACTTAAAATTAGCCTACAAGAAACACAAGAAGAAATATAAGAAAAAAAAAGAAAAAGTGAAGAAAGAAAAAAAGATTCTGAAATTTATTCATAACTAATATTAGACAACTTGCCTAAAGAGTCTCACTTTTCATTTGAAGAGCCTCCCATATGTCCAGTGTGCATAAAACTGCGCTGCCGGGGGCAAGTAAGAAGTCGAATTTAATCATGAATTGGCTCCTAGGGGAAGACCTCAAAATCAAATCCATTTTCGTGCATCTCATGGTTGAGAAATTAGACTTGGGATTAGCTACTTACCAATGTTTTTTGAAAGATTGCTGAATCCGTTTTTTATTATTTTTATTTTATTTTTTGATTTTGATTTTTTTCTAAAATTTAGATTTCATTTATTATTTAAAATTAGCTAAACATTTTATTCGAACAAATGTAGAGCTAGAACGGATGATTTTGTGTCGGGGAAGGGAAAACGAGTATTTTATCCTTAAGTAGCTACCATTTCATTGGCTCTTTCTCTTTGAATGAGATCTCAATTCCAGCTACGATTTTAGAGGGGGCCAACTTGGGCCCCGGGTTTTGATCAATATATAATAGATAGAAAAACGCTCATAAGTAGACCTATTGAAAAAAAAAACTACCGATAAATGAATTCCAAGACTCAACCCATAGATTCATCTTTGTTGGTTTCAGGTACAGGTACAAAAGAACATTCCAACCATCCCCAAAGGGGCCCCTATTCGATCAGATTGTAATTTCTCTAACCGAAAGTTCATAACTTCGAAAGAGGTTTAGATTTCGAGTACCTCAGAATGACATAAGGTGTCTTGAGAGGTTTTAAAGGAGTATTTCAAGGGAAGAACAAACTAGAGAAGTAGAGAAGAAAGAAATACATAGTTTTGGGATTGATGGTTCTATTTTAATATTATTTTGGGAAAGGTTATTTGATGATGCTCCTCTTTTCTTTAGTGCTTATAATATGAGGAAAGCTGAAATGCTGTCATAATCTGACTCCCTACTTTTAGAATGTCTGAATCTTTCTTTGCTTCATGAAGCAAAGGCTGATATCTGATGTTCCTCTCAGATATCTCGACTCCTGCAGAGGCTGGTGCAATGTGTGTCTAGTAGAATGCTTCTAAAATGACAGGAGATTCAGGGAAGAAAGGGGTATCGGGGTACAATAGGAATGAGTTTCCCATATTGTGCCCCCTCAAGAGGTACTACACATGAGAAGAAAAGGCTACTTCTGAATCAGGGTTGATAAATAAAATCGAAATCGAGACTTCCAAAAACATCGTAAGCTAAACCTATGCGTTCAACTGTGAACATGAAAAACCCAAAAGCTCTACCCTTCCAAGCAAGAATTGGGGCCTCACAATCACTAGAAAAACCCAACGCTGGGAGTTTCAAGCAAAGGAAAAACTCCTACATACACAGCAGCATGTTTCGAACAAAGGAGCTAGAAAGAATACATGCATTGGCTGCTTGCTACTCCAATTAGGTTTTTGCAAGAGTGAGAGGATCCATAGTACCTGCAGCCTACCAGACTTCATATTCCTCATTTTGGCAAGCAGGGGTAAGGGATCTCTATTTTGCAACGGAAAAAAATCTGCTCCGTAGATTAGAGTCGTCATAGGGGCCATCTTTAGGAAGTACATGATCCTCTATGCCCTAATGGCTACAGGCAAAGGATTGAGTTTGGGGTCTTCACCACTATAGCATCGTGCATTTTAGTCGAGTATAAAGGTTGGTCCCAATACCTGCTTTGGTGGCCAGTAATTCTCCAGGTATCATCACAGCGTATTCGATAAAAGAGATATGATAAATAGGCTCCTAACCATGAAAAAGTGGAATTAATAATTATAATCCCACAAATTTCATTCTTAAGAAAATATTGTTTTTGTGAATTGTAATTGTAATTGAAATTGAACCATTATCTAAATATAAGGGCCTCTTAGTTTAGCGATCGATCAGCAATTGAAGAGTTCTTGACTCAAAAGATTCTTCCAATTTCTCATTTCTTGGTCCATGTACGTAGCTTATAGCCTTGTTTTTCCTTGCTGAGCTCATTCCTTTTTCAATCCTCCTTGGGTTTTGAAAGAAGAAAGGGCTAAACACTTGAAACAATGTGGAATTCTGTCACGGTGTGAAACCCCGCTCTTCTGTGCCGGGGCTGGGGAACTAGAACAGTCTGGCTGAGTTGTAGGTCACGTGACCTGCATCGAAAAGGATTTCCTTAAGGAAATGGGTTCCCTTCTCATCTGGGATTGAATTCAAAAGCGTCTTCAAAAGCGGAAAAGCATTTCTGAGGCTTATGCCGAATATCTTTCACTCACAGAAAACCAAAACTGGCTCACACCACTGAGTAGTGTCATCACTTCCCTCCTATGAATATACGGGAGCACTTCTTCGGAAATCCTATATTTGACATCTCCATACGATACCCACCAATTCATGTGCAATGCGAATGCAGAAGCATCGGAGTCCTGAGTCTCCGTTGAGTACCTGCTATCTTGACTCTTGTTTTCTCTGAAGCTCGAATCTATCTGTTGGGCTCATAAGAAATGAAAAGTTGAGGAGAGCTTTTTGGGCTCCTTCCCCCCCCCCCCCAAACAAACTGTACATGGGAGTTTCCCTCACATTAGAAGATTAGGGAAGTTAGACTAGAAGGAGGCCTTAATCTAGTTTGGAACGCCCTTATGAAGACAATGTCCATAAAAGATAGATAGATAGATATTATCTATCTTTTGATTTTGATATATTGATCTATTTTTATAATTTAGAGAGAATCGAAGACATGTAATCAATCTAAATCTTTTTCTAGTATAAAGAATCTCCACAGGGGGAACAATACGGGCTTTGAATTTGGACAGATCCGGTGGGCCTTCTTGCAGTTCTCTTTTAGGGCTTTTTCTTGCCTGAGCTCGACCCCCAACCGGGTCTCATGACTGGGGTGATATCGTGGCAATCAAAAAGGAATGCAACAGCTCCGGCTTCCGTCAGCCTTTAGTACCATGAAGCGCACACGAGGAGGATTCATCTTTCACCCCCATCAGTTGTTTGAACGACGTGAGACGGGCCTTAGAGCCAAGCCGACTACTCAATAACACTCATCCATAGACTCAAAATAGTAATTCAAAGAATATTGGGTCATTTTATTAGTGGATTTTTCTCATAGAACTGCGAAAGCAACACTGATGTACAGAATGCTCGGGCTACTACGAGAGTAACTTTCCTGTCCAGAAGACCTCCCTGTCATAGCTTCTATGATATCATACTCTTCTCTCGAGGAGGGGTCGACCGGGGCACAATCTAGGGAACTAGATAATCTATTTGATTGGATTCCAATTCCAGTCGTATTCCATTGATTCTCATTGGATTGGATAACGTCAAGAAGGATTCTTCATTGGGTGAAAAAAGTTCTCACAATCATTGATCGCGTAAGCTGAGTTGGGAATTCCCATATTTAGTTTCCCTTTCCAAAAGTAGCTAATAAATGGAAATTTTAAAAAAAACAAAAGTCTGGAAAAATCAAGAAAGCAAGGCTCTCCCAAGACAAGTGTTGCACATGAACCCCTTTTTGACATGGATCAAAGAAAAAGTGATTGCTGAAAAAAAGAAGCCATTTTTCAAATATACAGGAATTTGTGGAGCTAAACACGTCTGATAGAATGGGAGAACGTTTTTTTAAAAAAGGCCTCTTTGAGTTCACATACAACATTACACAAGATGAATGTTCCAAGAAAATCCTAAATTAACTTAAGTTCAACTCGAATCCAATATTTTTATATTTTTTGAATCCAATATTTTATATTTTTCGAGTCCGATATTTTCATATTTTCAAAATGAGATCCCCTCAATTGGTCTTTTTCCACGAAGACCAGACAACCAGGTAAAGGACAAAACATATAGAATTATTGTATAACTTTGTTAGAGAGCATGTATAAAACAATAATTTAGGCGTGATTTGTGTCATCGTCTGCATAATTAGTTGATATTGGTACTGAGCCATTGACTATCAAAGTATTCATTAAACTTAGAATAGGCTTAGGTGTCATTAACCCCTTTGAATTATTACAAAAATAGGAGAGAACTAAGCATGAGAATTATGGGTGATGGTAAGCTAGAATTCAAGTTAAGTATATGGGTTATCATATAAGCTATATAATATAATGTTGAATATTAAATAATTTAATTTTTCCATTAATGTTATGTTTTCATTTAGCTTTAGTTTTATAATCCTCAAGAGGGAGATTGTTATACCTTTTGATATGATGATCACAAAATAAAGCCTAAGTATTTACTAATACTTTATTGAACTTAGTATTGTTTTAGTTAGATCTCATGGAGTATTCCAACAGTCTCGATTTGTTTGAGTAAGAACTATAACATAAAGATTGAATACAATTTGATGGCTTAATCTACGAACATAGGAGCCCAAGACAATGGTCTTTACAGAGTGGCTAATAACAAAAGAGCTACATTTCTAAATTTTTATGATTAATATGTTAAACTTTTAATTGTTTTATAATTTGGACCAGTAGGGTTATCATCTTTTATGCATATTTGACTTTGGTTCAAGTTATGTTTTAATTAAAAGCATTTGAGTTCTTAAAAATCTTATAAATATTTATATTTTTATTATATATAAATTTTTACTATAATAATAATAATACATTTTCCTAAGCAATCTCATCCGTTAACCCCAAAAGGCTAAGGTAAAATAGCATGTAGCACCTTAGGGAAAATGCTTTGGGGACCCCTGCAAGCTAAGAACCTGATCGAATCTGAAATGAGTCAAGCCTAAGTATCGATCAAGTCAGGTTACTACTGTGGTCACTTGGATTATTTGTTGAAGGCATTACTTATGAATAGGCTTAGGGAGAAAGAGTCATTGCAGATTCTTTAATAATTTTAGGAAAATTGAGTTATGTTAGACAAATACGTGCCAACTAATGACCCGGGTCATGACTTCTTAAGAACACCTAGGGGTAGCAAACCCATTAGGCTTATCGTAATATATAGTTGATCCATTATAAGCACAAAATACTTCAATTATTTTTCAATCTGAGACAAAACAAAAGCTATTACAAAAATGGAGATGTTCATACTGACTGATCATGCATTTTCAAGATCAACCAGTCACGATCACACTCCTATTAATGAATGGTTAACATTCTTCAGCTACTTGTCCAGAATAGTTGATCAAATGATTTAGAGTCTCTTTACCTATGTGAATAGTAATCTTATCATCGTTACTATCCATCCAACTTTTCAATCCAACTCTCTAAATCTTATCTTGTCGTGATTAAATCTAGACCCTTTATCATTTTAGTTGATCCGATGCTTACCACTCCATTCGCTTAATTGGATGATAGTGGAACCATCATCTCATTCTTTTAATTGTGGCTTTCTAAAAAGTAGATTTTAGTTGTTGTGTGAGTTATTTTTTTTTTTTTGTTTTATTTATAAATAGGGATCATTTACCAGATCTTAAAACAATTGAATCAAAAAAGAAAATTTTCATACAGTCAAACTGAAGTTCAAACTATGAGCAATGCATTTCTACCTAATTATAAAAGTTATGGATTTTTGTCGATCTCTATTTCTCCCACTTTCCTTCATAATATTTTTGGTATTTGACAAATAGTTATATCCAAATATTTAATCAATTGACCATGTTAGACTTGTAAATTTTAAAGATGTATAGATTTTTGTAGGAAAAAATTTTAAATTTTAAAATTTTTTCATAAAGCCTGAATTTCTCAAATTTTAGTATCTCATTGGAGCACCAATATATATTTGTTTTAACTCTACTAGCTTCGAAAGATGGAGCGGTTAGTAAATGACTGATAAGGGATTGAGGGTGGATATTGGCACAGGCTTTAGTCGAACCACTTAAAAATCTTTTGTGCATTTTTTTTATTGTTAAGAAATTTTATTTTGTTCATAAGTTTTACAAAAAAAGGGTTTATTTTAAGCTCACAATTTTTTTCCTAAATTTTTTGAATAAAAAAATTTGTTAAACGAGCAATTCAACTCTCTCCTATTATTCATTTTTCAACAAAAAAACACTTAGTTTCTTGACCATCTAGAATCCTTTCCATTCTAATTCAACAAATTGTTATATTCATATTTAATCAATTGACTTGTGGTTTTGACATTAATGTCCTCCTAATGTTGTTCAGCTATCATATCTACAAGCAAAGGTAGATAATCAATAAGTATGCTACTTAATTATGTTATTAAAATAAAAATATCATAGAGAATAGCTCATGGGAACGACAATCTCTTTTGGTCATCATAAAAAAGTCTTCAAATTCTATGGAATAAATCTTTGCTAAGAAGCTTTATCAAGGTGCTAACTTGTTGCATATTGTTAACAACAAATTATATGTCAATTATATTTCAGTCTACATAGTCCATGATGAAATATTGCTTATAATCAATTTGTTCAATCGAACAGTACTTTATAACGCTTTTAGTTTAGAAAAAAGCATTCAAATTGTCATATTTTTGGGGAATGGTTTGTAAATGTGATGCCATATCACCTAATTTCTTTTTGAAACCAAAACATTTTTTACTAAAAATCCTCCTAATGCTATATATTGTGGTTCATTTTTATCTAAAACAAGAGTTATGTATTTTTTGCTAGATCATTGATTTAAGAGGTACAAAAAATGATTAAATACCTAAAATGTTTTTCTTATGTACTCACAAACATACATAAGCTTTGTAGCCATATTGTCTGAGATCATGACATAAGACAATTTTGGGATACCAAAACCTTAACACCTTTGCATCAAGCAATTATCAAAATATTCTTTTTATAACTTCTAGACGGAAGTCCTTGGGGCTTGATTGAAATTGATAAAAAAAGTGTGACACAAAAAGCTATGTCTGGTGTTCTAATATTCAAGTAAAAATTGTGTGATTTCTAGGTATACCTTGAAATCTAATTGTTTTCTTTTCTCATGTTTTTTCAATAGTAAGGTGGGGACTCTTGAAAGTAGAAATGCATTTGATGTTCTCTTGTTCACACAATTTTAACACCTTAATTTTATGCTTGATTTTGGATACAAGGTTACTTTCTTATCCTCCTTAGTTTTCAATCCAAAGAAATATGTAACCTCACCCGTTATGTTCTAGTTGAATCAAACAACTTTATGCTCACTAAATCATTCAAATAAGTCCAAGTTGGTTGAACCAAATATGATATTGTTTTTATAATCCTTGATTAGAAGAAGTTCATTAGCATAGTTCATAATGAACAAAGTCCTATTGACATTCCAATCCTAAAATAATGTTTGATTAGAAAACTTCTAGGTATGTTCATAACAGGAACTTTGTTCTTGTTGCAATTCATATATTCTTTCATTAGCTTATGCACATAATTTTGATGAAGAAAATGTTGAATGTAGTCCCATTATCCTCCATACACTTTCTCCTAAATAACAACATTTAAGAAAGTGGTCTTAACATCCGTTTAATATAGTTTAAATGACTTTTACTAAGGAAAAGGTAAAAATGATCTTGTTGCCTTCAACCTTACCATTGGTTCAATTATTCCCTCTAAGTTTAGTCCTACTAATTATAACCCTTTACCACTAGCCTTTGCTTATTTTGAATGGTAACCAAATTATTATTTACATTTTATTTTTGAGTTCCTGCTTTTTGCCATAATAATGTGGTCACTTGGAATGTCTATTGATTCAAAAACATTCACTCTCAAAAAAAAGTTGAAACCATCCAACATGGCGAAATAAATAAATTCTTTCCTTAAGGCTTCACTTGTATTTTGAGGTACAAATTTAGAAATAGAAGCACCATATATAATTTCTTTTTAAAGAGAGGCATTAGTTTGTACCCCAAAAGAGAGGTCACTTAAGGTTACATCTCTAAAGTGATTTTCATTCTATGCTAACACCTTTGGTGCAACTATTTTCTTATTTTTTATGTTTTAACATCTAACTTATATGATTTATTGAATATCAAGGACACTTTTCTCGTCCTAGTTAATTTGCATTCAATAAAATAGGAAACCTCACTTATGATGTTCATCTCAAATCTCACACCTACTTACTTAACAATTAATTCACATAAGTCACAATTTGTTTTTCCAAATATGGCGTCGTCCATGTGATGTTGGACTAGAAAAGTTAATCAACACAATCCTTGTTGAACAAAATTATATCTATATTCCCAACCTAAAATATTGTTTGAGTAGAAATCCATAATGTTTGTCATTCCATGATGTTTGTTTTTCTACCAATTTTACTTTTCCAAAGTCCTTTATGTCTTGTAAATCTACCTCTTTGTTTTGATGCATAATTTCATCAAACACTACTTGAGTAGATTCTATTACAACTAAGTTTCCTTATTAAATAAGTTATGGGTTTATCTATTTGAAGAATATTATTAAGAAATAGCCTCCATAGTCTTGGTTTCTAATCTCCAATTCCTATCTACTTATTCATGTAACTCTACTATCAAAATATGCCTAAGTTTTCAAATTTTGGTTTCTTGTTATTTAAAAGTACATAAAATATGTTATTCATAATTAGTTTCATAATAAATCTATTTAGACATTCTGATTATTAGAGTGGCTTAATTATTATGGCATTCTGATTTGGAGTTCGTATATCACCAAAGAAAAAGTAAAAGTAGCTACTAATGTTTTAATAAGGAGCTAAAAATTGTTAGATATATAAAATAGAGGAAGCTTAGTATAATTTAATGATTTTTGTTATATCCATATCAAATAGAATTAACTTATCTACATTTGTCATTATGGCATATTGATAGTAAGAAGTTATTATCTTAAGCTAGCTTGTCGATGTGAGGAAGATTAAAAGCAAATTATTTTTGGGTAGAGACATTAAATTAGAATTAATTGAAAATGATGTTTTCTATAATAAAGATTAATATTTTACCTGTTAATAGAATATTTTTTTGTCAAAACAAATAGGTCAGGTATATGTTGACAAAATAGTAGGGCTCATGCAGTAGGGCAAGAACTACTACATTACATAAGTATTCCAAACTTACATCATACTTTTTAAAAAGGTTGTGCGAAGCATATTATAAGAAACTGATGTTTAACACAACATTTTAGGCTAAAATAGAAGTCATTGAAAAAGAATATTTAAAACAATTAAGAAAATATTTAGTCCATGAAAATTAAGTTTCTTATGTAATTAGGATAAGTATTTGACTTTTAATTAATTTGCTTACAATAATAATTGTTATCTAGTATAGATATGACACCTTGTAATGTTTTATATAATATATTGTGATATCATCATTATGTTGATATTAATAATTTAATAGTACCATTCTTGATATATATATATCGTTTTAGAAACTATTAAGAAGATCCACTCAAACAAAGCATGAATTAATAAAGAAATGGTTCTTCACATGGAAATTTTGATAAGAAAATAAAGAAAGCAGATTGTTAGGATGAGGATCATCTATTGTTATAGGAAAAACCAATAAAATGCATTATAATGTTTGGAAAATGAGGATAGCTAAAGAAAAGGAATTTTATTCTTTTATAAATTATTGAAATAAATTGTTACATTACTTACAATATAGTTTTGTCATTATCATTAGTGAGGGAGCATACTATTTTTTCGTTTTAGTTTTAATAAAATTTGTTGCTAATACTACATATATATTTAAACATGTTCAAAGTAGCATGATGGTGCATCCTTGATTATTTTATAAGGAAAGGCCAATAGGGTTCATAACATGGGAATTCAAAAAAACAAAGAAGGGGAGCATGCCATGTTGAATGTATAATGGATAAGTTATAATAACTAGTAGGTACTTGGGAAGTAGAGGACGAGTTTGTTTGGAGGCATCCCAATATTGTTTGAACTTGAATGATTAAATTCTTATATAAGCGGAGGTTTACAAAACATTCAATAGACTTCAAAATTTTTATAATTTTTTATAACATCACAAAGACTACTATTTGAAAGAACTAACAATATAAATGAGAAGTCAAATATGGCAGAACAAATGAAAATGAACACTAAATAATAATTTTTCTTCAAATTGAAATGGATATGAAATTAAAAATACCAAAACCTTTTAAAAAAATATTAATTTATTTCTAATGGAATTTTTAAGGACAAAATAATAAAAGTGCCAAATGATTTTAGAAATATATGAATTATTTACTTAAATAAACAACACTTGGAGTAGTATTTTTATGGAATTTGTTGAAAAACTTTTAGAAGTCATTTTTAATAGAATGTGTAGGAAATTGTAATCTTTATAAGGTTTTGGTCACAATGGATATCTAATATAATAAAAATTATGTACTAAATGAGGAGAATTATGAAATGAAAGCAACTAATAATAAAGATATTATAGTTAGGACTAAAATGAAAAACTATTATAAAGGCTAGGAAGAGGGAGACAAATTAGATAATTATGAAGGTGCCTTTAAGGAAGGAGAAAGAACAAGTTTTATGATTATATGATGCTTTTTTTTATGAAGGAACCAAAAGTGTTATAGAAAGGAAACTATCACTATCAAATAATAGTTGATTGTTTTATGGTAATTCATAAAGTATTTGATGGTTCAATGTATTATGTTATTGACCCCTAGTCATGGTACTTTATTTGATAATAACAAATCCTAATAATTATTAATGAATTCCTTAAAGAGAATTTCTAAATTTTTTAAAACTAATGCTTGTGTTCATAAGAGAATTTAAAAAAGAAGAGGATTTATGGTTTGAATTTAACTTTGGGATTTATTTTAAATTTAGTTTTAGCTATTAAAATTTTGTTTTGAATAGATATTAAGCTTTATTTAAAACACTCATACAAGGTAAAAAAAATTTAGCCTTATTTAAATTAATCATCATAAAAAAGTATTAGGATTCTAAAATCTTGATCTTATCTTTATCATCCAAGAATCATTCTTATTTTACCTTTGAAAATTCTCTTTCCAAAACATGTTGCAAAAAGTGTATTTTAATTATAAAAATAAATTTTTATAAAAATAATGATATAATTAAAACAACAAACATACATATTACTAAAAAGAGCAAAAAGTCTTAGTTAGAACACAGTTCTTTTATGCAGCTAATAACATTTATCATGTCAATAAAATAACTCTCAAACCTATCAAACAATTTTGATTCATTCATAACTCAAGAATCCAAACATAACTTACATCTAGAGCATAGTAAGGGGTAGACAAACAAACAAAAATGCAAAATGTTCAATGTAAGAAAGATCTAATAAAGCCATAATAATCAATCATTTATTCAATGTAAGGCTAAAAAAACTTGTATCCATTTATGGTTGTACTAAAAGTTTTGGGAGTACTTTTCCTATCCAATCACAATTTTGTGATCGAATGATTCTAATATCATCCACTTCTAAAAAATTTATTTAGATCCTCATAGACAATCACATAAACTTGAGATCTCACAGGCCATGTTTTATCTACTAGGAAGAGCTAAATCTAATAGTCAAATCATGATTTAAATTTATCGGTTCAAATGAAATCATCATTTCTAAATAGTTCTTTTAATCTTATCCATCCAATTGAGAAGTTTTCACAGTCAAAATGGTCAAAGAGCCTTTTGATCGAGTGCTTCTATGTAGTGAGTCTTTTTAGTTGTTTGGATTTTTATAATTTATTAATTAAAAACTATGGTGGATATTTCAATTTAAATAATAATGAGTAGTTAGTTAACTTTGCAAGTTCTTTTAGTCCTTAAAATGGTTTATAGATAAGTGAATTCTTGAATAAGATAGACTGGTAAAAGTTTTACAAAATATGAAGATAACTTTTTAAGTCTTTATATTCAAACATTTAGTTTTCATTGCTCATTGGCATTTTCTTATGGAACATGCTTCAATCAAAAATTAATAATCTCTACTTAATTCTCAAATAAACTAAGTTCTCAATTTTCTTTAATTATAATTGATTAAATTAAAACACTTATTTCTCAATAAGCTTTTATCAAGCATAAGATTTTTTTATTAATTTACATTTTGTGTCATCAAATTATTTTATTATATTACCATGTTTATTAAGGTGTATGATCGTAGTAGTGTTTGTCTATTTTTTGTTATGAGGATTTAGCTCTTTTGGAAGATTGTTTTATATGAATAAGAATAGTATCATAATAACATTTAAATGTGTTGAAGCTAAAATGGATTGTGTTCCCAAATATAATACTTAAAATAAAATATTATGTATTGCAACATTGATCAATTAATTATAACTAAAATAATACCCACACAAACATACATGCACACACATGCACAAAATGAAAATGAAAAATTCACAGTTTTTTATTTCCCTGCTAAAGCAAACCAGTATTTCTCTCGTCTTCTTGTGTTGTTTTTGCTAAGGAAAGCATGAGTGACCCCGATCCCAGAACTGGCGATAAATTTATTGAGGTGTGGAGCGATCCTAGCCCAAGTGTTAGAGCAACCCGTCTCTCATTCTCTATGCTCACTATACTTGCTAAGGAAAGCATGCGAACTAAGCCCCTATTGAGTTCGACAATTGGGGCCCCCTTTGGGGATCAGTAGCATACACTTTCCTTACCTATTATGTGTTTAGCATAAGGACACTAACTTCAATGGATTGAAAAAATAAAAAACAAACAAACCAAAAAGAGTATGAGGTCACAAAGGTACTCGTGCACCTTGTCTATTTCACTATTTCTTATAATATAATCTTTATTTATATTATTTATATTATTTATATTATTTATATTATTTATATTATTTATATTATATTATAGTATCGTAAAGAAGTACCAAAAAATCAATACCCTAGAGGGGGACCCCGTGCTGACTCGTTTAGTTTGTTTTTTGAACACAATGGGCTGTGGAGATAGAGTAATCTTCATTGAATCAGTAAAAAATTCTTTTCCGCTCCATTTCAGCCCATGGTTGATGGAGCCTTCTAGAAGCATGACATAGCAGTTGAATGTGCTTTCTTTTAGCATACTGTTGAACAAGCTGATTCTGAAGGCATCTTCATGGGCTATATCCTCCCTATGAAAAATATACATGAGAAATACATAGAATATATGACATCCACTGATGTACTTCATCGCCATGATGTATACGTATTCTTTGAATTCATATCAATCCTATGTGGCACTCTCGTGTCATATTGCTCCATTCTTTGTAGCGAGAACTTTCTGAATCAATAGGTTGGTAATTCATGTAATACATGATATCCTACCACTCGTCATCCATCTCTTCTTCGAGAAGAGAAGGGGAACTTCACTTGACAATTGAGGGCAGCCGGGTTTGAGGATTACACTTGGTGGTCCCCACTGGTTAACTAGCAGGATTCTGGGAATCTTTTTTGGAGAACTTTTGAATCAGGTTGAACTCTGACATGGTTCAATCAGATCAACCAGTGAGAGGTTTACAAAATAAGGAGTTCAGCAAGGGCAAAAAGATTGATAGAAGAACATGGTCAAAGTCACTGTTGTGTTCATATTTGCAGGTTGACTTGTTGGAAGGGATTGCTTTCTGTCATCTGTCTTTCCTAGCCCGAGTTCGTTTAACATTTAGGTCTTCGTTTAATTGTACCTCAGGACAATTTCGAAGGGCATTCACATTAAGCATCATGGTATCATGCAAGTCGAGTTGTTAGGGTGAAGTTGATCACAACTAATCTGATGGCCAGAAGTTTTTAGTGGTGGACTAGAAGTACCTTAGCTTATTGTACCCTATTTTCAAGTGGTAGTGAAATTCGTTGATTTGACATGCTTATAAAGAATCTAACCTTCTAATCTATGATACAAGACCTTCTAGCGATGCCAAAAGGTAGGTTTAGTGAATCCGAAAAAGCAAGGCTTTACTTGATGAGTGGACCTTAGTGACCCGATTATTCGAACCTACAAAAAGCTGAGTTTCCTTGCTTTCTTTCATCACAGTAGTTGAAAAATTTAAAGTCAAAGTAGCAGAATAGTATTTCCATTATCCACCTTTAGAGACATTTCGAAAGAGGGTTCCCTTTCACACACCCTGGCTGAGCAAGAAATAAGTGCTTTGCTGATTGAAGGTGGTCTCTTCTCTACTCCCAGACATAGGATAGAGGATCACTTCCCAACTTGAGTCTTCCTTGCATTTTATGCATCTTCTATCTCGTCTCTCGGATTCAGGGAGTCGAGGAGCAAGAGTTCTCTCTCGAAAGTGGCTTTCTAGGAGGGAAGTGGGCTTCATTCAATGGAATGCTTTGTTGGTTAAGCTCAAGGGGTTCGGTTTCTTGGTTTAGTGTGGAGGGAGGCACTCTTAGTTGAGGGGACATGGTGTAATGTGAAGCTGGAAATACTTGCTTGAGTTAATGATCAAGGCCTGAAAATAGGGCTTGGGTGCTGGCTTCAATATTTCTTCTCCTCGTATATCTATTAATGGGTTTTCTCCTCATTAGCTCTTAAACTTCCAAAAGAAACTCCCCTTCATTTCCATGGACCCAATCTGACTCAGAAGAATAAGCATAATGGCTTAAATTGTTTTCACAATCAATGGTCAAATAGGCTTTCTTCTCAATCTCTGTCGAACTAAGTCCCCTTCTTCTTATGTTCACCAGAAAGAGGAATCAAAATGGACTACTGAAAAATTGAAATTGGATTCAAAGAAAAGAAGAAAGACGGAATTGGAGCTTCTTAGCACCTCTGCTCTCATCCACTAAGTCTTATTCTACTTTTCTATTCAATTAGACAATGGAAAGAGTGAACTCTGCGATTGCTGCTTTCATGAGGACAGGTTTGGGTACGAGTAGTTCATTCAAGTCAAACCTTTATCAACAAAACTTCTTTTCTTCTTTTGATAATAGATGATATGGAGATCCGCTTTGCTTGTCAATTATTGGTGTCATACCCCACTTGTCACCAGTATGTCCACATGAATTAGACAAATATATGGAGAGAGTTTTCTTCTCTGATCATGCCACAAAAACACTTTCACATCCTTATCTAAAAAATATTCTCAAAAGTCCCTCCTCAACCCCTTGACCTGGCTAAACTAATTGAGCTGAGACTGACTTAGCCGTAGGGACACTTTTCTTGCTAATCAACTTCCTGTCTGATTATGAATTAGTAGTCTAGTAATAATAGTAGTTGATCACTCTGAGTTAGGGGTAGTGGAGTGAGCGGAGGCTTCATTCAATGGAGGATACTATAGATAAGTATTCAATTAAGCCTTAGAAATTGTTAGTTATCTTAGGTGGGAGGGAAGAATGCCTACATTGACTTCGATCTATAATCTGTTATCCAGTCAATCTGCCTTTAGGAGAGAGAGTCTATTGCCCTACCTTATGAACTGATCGGCCTTATGTGGAATAGGTCTTTAGTCTAAAAGTCGAATACCTCAAAAAGGGAGAGAATTTCTTGTTGCCTTGATTGAATGATTCCATCCTACTATTGATGAAGATTTCCCTTTATAAAACCTTTGAGACAAAGAATAATACTAGTTCATCTCTTTTTTCTAAGGTAGGGCCTTCAGGGGCCCCCATAGGGGAACGTCTGACTATGACTTAGTAGCTAGTCGAAGATTCCCACTGAGAAGCCTATCTTTGGATCAAGCGCATCCCCAAGCCCTATGACTATTTTGGTTGGGACTCAACAAGGGGCAGGGTTGGGAAGGGGGCCTTTGAGGATTTGTTGACTTGAGCTTGAGCATGGAGCTTGTCTTCTTGACAGACCTATTCTTTTTCTTTGAAAAACTTGGCTTGTTCGCTTAACAGGTCCTGGTCACTACTAGTTTGTTTCACTATACTTGGATAGTCTTCATATATATCTTCCATACAGATTATCTTATTTCTTGGTGTTTTCCAAATGCCTGGATTTCTTAGACTTAGACAAATAGAAAGCGACAAGTGAATTGGTATAAATTTCAGTAGTTGCAAGATTTAATGGTCGAATTAGCCAGAGAGTCCCAGTTTAAACAAGGTAAGGCAAAGAGTTTCCTACAACCAGGCCTACTTTGGTGGTTTAGATCATCTTAGCATATCATTGGGACCTATTAAAACTCCAATGAGGAGAATACCAGTTCAAACTTGTAGTAAAGGGAGGTACGCATTCTCAGAAAAGTGATCCAATTCTAGATTATGCTTGCCAAACTAAATGGGGACTGCCTCGCTCCACTTTTCTTTAGGTGCGATACATATTAAATATGACTAACGAGAAGAGGGCCCGACCTGATGCGAAGTTGGAGCGATTAACTTCTTCGATGAGTTAGCTGTTCCCACCTATGAAAACTGACGTCTAAAGCCCTTGATTATTCGAGAAGAAAAGGAGGAGGGCAGAACCGTGACATCCAGCAATAGCCCTTACCTGTCGATGAAAAAATGGGATTTGATAGGAAAACCTGCTAGCTAATAAGAAAGATTTGGATTGAAAAGAGTTGCTGGTCAAATCAGTTTGGATGAATGGAGTAGGAGTAAGGGTTGATGGTAAGTGAAAGGAAGCTTATGAGCGAAGTCAAGGGAAGAAATGGAGGGGTGGTTTGAAGGTACTAGGATAAAGAAAATGATGGTAAGGTTGTGGAAGGGTAGATCTTAGTTTCATATAGTTGTGAAGGCAATTTGAGCAAGCTAAACTCTTGCAAAGAACACAAAGGAGGTAGATTACTTATTTCAAGAGCATTAGTCAATAAAAAACCTCAATTGTTATCCTTCAAAGTTGAGGTGAAAGATTAAAGAAGAATCTTCACTCCAAAACAAAAATACAAGTAGAACAACAAAATCTTTTCACCCAAGAAGTTTGAAAAACCATATTCAATTAGATTCAAATATGCTAAAGTAGGGTAGTCAGATTGTGGCAACATTTCAAATTTTCTCACAGTCCATGCACAAAAGAAAAGAGAAGCAGATATAAACAAAACGGGGGTTGGGCCTGGGACCGGTTAATTTTCTTATCATTATTATGAATAGTAATTCTTCTACTACTTTTTTATGTGATCCTACCAATTCTAATGGTTTGTGCCTATCCGGTAGGGAATAGCTAAGAGAATTTTGGATATCAAACATGTGTCAATCAAATGGGAGGAAACAATGAAGCTAGATGGTGATGTTACTATTACTGGAGGTTCACGAGGGAATTTTAATCAAAGTTTCTTATTCCTAGGCAAGCTGTCCAGGACTATGTCTTTGTTGGCTAGTTTGGGTTTCTTTGGGGTGACTTTGACCTTATCTTGCCATAAGTGCAAGGACAGGTTGTTTTCTTTTGAGATAAATATTAGCTAACACTGAAAATTCCATGAAACGTAGAATCACAAGCCCTTTCCAACCTGCTTCTTAAGAGCTAGGCCACAAAGAGAGCTAAGCAATGAAAGTAGAAGAAGGAGATCGCCAAGCTCAACTCAATCAAACAACTCTATCGGGTAGGCGGGTCAACTTGAATCCACAGGGCTAATAGCTTCAAAGGAACTAAACAGGGTCTAGGGTTTGGGCACAATATAAGGAACTTCTTTTTGAAGAGGTGCCCTAGTGCTTTCATATTGATAAAAGAGTCAGCTTTTGGGATGTACCTCACTCATGATTGGGGGACAATTACTATGAAAATCAACGAAGATGACACTGTGATTCTTGCTTAAAAAACTGACCGATCAAATGATCGATACGAGAAGTCGAAGAACAAAGCCCACATATATATACCAGGGTTTGGCTAAGCTAGTGGCTTTGGCAAATACAGAACTTGATGCAAGACAAGGTCTATAATATAGAATATGATGTCACTAGCCAAAAGTCGATTCCATAAGCATCAGAACTGAGGGTCAGGTCCCCTTATGGGGAACACAGAGGCCCTCCTTCTGAGGAAAATTGGTAAGAAAAAGAAAAAAGGAAAAAGACATAGGATTGGGAGTATGTCACTATGTAATCGAGATCTAAGGAATCCCTTTCTTCTCGACCAAAGATCCCACTGGGATTCTTTTTATCCTCACAGGATGAACATCCTGACCTCTCAAAGATAACCAGCAACAAAGTCTTGCAAGGTTCTTGAAGAGGACCTTCAAAGTGCGGACAACCACATCCGCCTATGGAGACAGGGAGGACGAGATGCCAAGAGAAAAACTCAAGGAGGCCCTTTGGAGAAAAGGGAAGCCCTGAAGTGGATCTATCTACAAAAGGCATAGGGTATTACCATGGAGGGCTCCTCCATGAATTATGTTGAAGTTGGGTTAAGGCATGAAGAGTTACCTCCAACAGGTACCCTACTTAAGGAAATCCTAGGTTCACCATGGAGGTGAAGTCCCCAGAGGATTTTGACCGGTGTAGATGGTTCGTCATCGACCTAGACGAATCGGGTGGACAAAAGAGCCCCTAACTCGACAAGTTCTGAAGAGCATGGAGAAGTGAGAGAAAAAGAACACACTTCTTCCACCCTTCATGGTTTTTTAGTTTGGGAGGTAGTCAGAGGTGATGTCATCCATCATTGACCTTGAGCTGCTTCTCAGGCCATGATGGGTCTGTGACCTTTAGGTTTATACAGATCAGTTAGCCAACTAAAGAGAATGAGTCAAGAAGTTCCCCAAAAAAGATCCCCAAAGGTCTTTTCCCCGGAGGAGGCCCTACCCTCGATCTTCAATAGTACCCCAATAGGGGCCCCACTTGAGAAGGCTGAAAGCTCAACCTTGCAGTTCAAAGTCTATAAGCAATTCTTGTCCTTGTCAAACTTCTATTTGTTCTGTCTTTCAATTGTTTCAAAGAAAAAGGGTGTATAGCAATATTTCCTAAGCTCTATGTTTTTAATCGTAGATTTTTTAGGGTATCGTGATGTCTTTCTAAGAGATTCCAGGTCTATTCATTAGTTCTGATTTGTGGTGTACAATTGCACGGAATGTAGGTAGTGGTCATGGCCTGTTTGATAGAATAAATCATCGCATCTTCCTTTCTTTCTTTCTGAAAGATATTCAATCAATCAGAATGGAGATCAAGAGCCTAGGAACTATTCCCTTCAATAGTATTGATTATAATTGGTGGTACTGTGGATAATAGGACACTGCTTTAAACGAAAGTTTTTGAATTGGCCTATTTCTTGCATGTACCAATTGAATGGCATAAAGAAGTGAATTGAAGTGAAATGAATTGAAGAATCAATCTAAGTATGTGGGAAAAAACTTCTGAATTGCCTTTTTCAGACAACTGAAGCTTCTTCAAAAAGTGGGGGGTAGTTTTTAAACTATTCCTTTTAGCAAAAGATGCTTAGGCTATATTCTATTTCTTTTCGATGAAGACTCAAGAAATCCATTTGAAGTAATGAATCTTGTTTGGATTTCAAGATGAAACTATCGAACCCTTTCATTTTGTTGTTTTTTTTTTCATTCTGTATATGTGATGTCAATTTGGAATGAATTTGTTTCTTTTGTCAATTCTATCTAAATCTAAGATTTCTATACAAGTTCTTGAACTAGAGGTTGTAATTCGAAGAAGAAAAAGGTATCAGAATTTCTTAATTTTAGTTTTTGTGTCAGAATTGAGTCATTGAATCTAGAATAGAACCATAAAAGAAGGTACCTTTTCCAATGAAAAAAACAACGCATCAGCTTTTCTCCCATATCTTGTGCCTATACTCTTCTAGCACTAGTTGATTTCTCTCTCATTTAACAAAGCTCTAGAAACTTGGATTCTTTGTTGGTGGAATACCAGGCAATTTGAAATCCTTTTGAATGACATTGAAGAGGAAAATGTTCTAGAAAAATTGATGGAATTCAAAGAACTCTTCATGTTGGACGAGATGATAAAAAACACTCAGAGACACATATACAAAGGTTTTGTATAGAAATGCACAATGAAATGATACAATTGGTCGAAAGACACAATGAATCTCATTTCCATATCATTTTGCATTTCTCTACCTATCTAATCTATTTCAATATTTTCAAGAGAATTTCCATATAACTTCAATGACACAATCAAAGCTTTTTTGATTCTTTTCAATGTTGATTTATGTTTTGGATTTCACTCAACCCATGGTTGGGATCAAATGATTCGTTCAATCTACAATTATTTTTTATTTGCCCAAAACGAGTAAATAATATCTCTTCATGTTTCCATTTTTTGAGTCATTATATATGTAATTGAAAAATATGGATCTTCCATCTTTGAAATCGTGTATTACCATCGCTTGTCAAAATTTATCATTCAATGAATGAATGAAGAATTCATCAGATCTCTTGATATCAATCCCATTAGATTCTTTTATTCGTGTATAATGAAATCATTTTTCATCTAACTTATTCTTTATACTTCTTATACTTCTACCTTTTCGATTCAAGGTCTTCATAATGTGTTATAATTAAAGTCAAATTCCAACTATTTTTAGTACAATCAATACAATGGCCAATTTATCAATAGGGAATTCTACCAGCTACCTATCTAATTTCTTGTAAAAATTTCAGGATCAATGATTGGACCATGAAAAAATGAAAGACTTTTTCTTGTGTAAACGAACAGATGACTCGATCAATTTATGTATTGATCATTATATATATAATAACTTGAGCATCTATTTCAAATACATATCCCATTTTTGCACAACAGGGTTACAAAAATCCCCGAGAAGCAACTGGTTGAATTGTATGTGCCAACTGCTAATTAGCTAATAACTTAGTGGTTATTGAAGTTCCACAAGCTGTACTTCTTGATACTGTATTTGAAGAGATTTTTCGTATTCCTTATGATATGCAATTGAAAAAAACTTGCTAATGGTAAAAAAGAATCTTTGAATGTAGGACCTATCCTTATTATATCCGAGCGATTCGAATTAGCCCGTAACCCCCCCCCCCCCCCCCCCCGCCCCCCGATCGTATTTCTCTGAAATGAAAGAAAAGATGGTTAATCTTTCTTTTCAGTGTCATCATCCAAATCGCCAAAATCTTCTTATGATAGGTCCTGTTCCTGGTAAGAAATATAGTGAAATTGTCTTCACCATTCTTTCACCTAACCCTACTACGAAAGAAGATGCTCACATATAAAAATATCCCATAAATGTAGGCAGGAATAGATGAAGGGGTCAGATTTATCTTGATGGTAGCAAGAGTAACAATACAGTTTCTAATGCTACATCGATCGGTATAGTGAGTCGAATAGTATGTCCAGAAAATGGAGGATATGACATAACCATAGTGGATGTAGAAAATGGGCGTCAGGTGGTATATGTTGGTGCAAGTGAAAAGTGTTGAATTCTTATTGATCGATAGAATTATGTATGATTCAAAACAACCAAAACTCCGAACAATTCAGTAATCCTTGTGCCAAATTCTTGTCGATCTGTAGATATAGTGTTACATGTAGAAAAACAGCAGAGCAGGATAATTGCAGGGATCAAGTTCATGAGTGAGAGCAGGCAGATCAGCCATGCGGCTACGAGGAAGTTCATATTACTAAGTCATGTTTATAAAAGAGCGGGGATTCACACCCTATTAAATTCCACTTTGTTTCAGGTGTTTGACCAACAAGGGAGGAGCACTCTTGAAAGCTGATTAGTTATAAGACCTTCACTTGGAAGAAGTTCCCTAAAGGTCTTTCCCTATAGGGGCCCCTCTCCTTTCCAAATGTCATTCATGAATTAGACATCTCTCTCAAACACTATGGTCTTCGGTAAGCCATGATGCTTCATTATTCTCTTGTCTCATTCAAGAAATTAGTGGCGATAAGAGAAGCATCACTTACTTTCTGACATGTAGTTAGATGGACCACCTTTGAAAATCTATGAACAACAACCATTATACTACCGATTCCCTTGGCTATGTGGGGTAAGCCTAACACAAAGTTAGTACTGACATCTTCCAGTGTCTTAAGGGGGAATTGGCAGAGGAGTGTATATGTCAGTGTTTTACTTTCCTTCCCTTCCTTCGCTGTTTGACAAACCCGACATCTCCCTACATCTTTGCTTTGGCTACATCTCCCTTTATATAAGGCCAGTAGAAATGGTTTTCCACCATGGTAATCGATCTAAAGAAAAAAGAAATCCATAGGATTTCCCAAATCCTTCGTTCAAAGAATGTGAAATCAAAGTTGCCCCAGATAGAGCAGGATGTTGGTTCCAATCCAAATCATATTTGTCGGGAGCACATTACTTAGAGTACAAAACATCGATGTAAAAAATTGGGTGATAAGTGAATCCTAGGTATTCCTTCCATACTTTTCAGTGTGATTGCTTACAATTTTTGTGTGCTAAATTCTTTTCAAGTGCTTGGGCTATGGTACATGAAAAAGTCAACACAGAGTGGGCCCCCCAGGAGGGGCGGCCCCAGCCCCCTTTGTTCTTTTTATGTATCAAAGCTCAGTCGGACCAATGGGGATTGACTCAACAACTGATCGTCAGATCACTCGTCAGACTTTGGCTACTCTCCTATAGGATTGAATAAGAGACTAACAAAGACATGCTTGAGCATCAGCTACATGACAGTAATCTGATTCCAAGTTTGTAACTTGAGTATGCATTGATGATGAAAAGTTGACATTGTCAGGATCCATCTCACCGAGTAAATGATCCAAGGAAGGAAGAAAGAAGCGAAGAGCAAAGTTCAAAAGTGGACTGCCAACTCGAAGAATTCATGCTTCAATGGTCAAAGCATAGATATAGATCTAATATATCTCACTTCATGTAGAGTAGGGGGTCCATAACTTGCGACTCAGAAAGCTCCACTGAGGTCGTGTACAATAAACTGAACCGCACAAGCAAGTGTGCACTGCCTACAATAATAAATTGAGAAGAGAGTCTTACTGCTTTTCCCATTACTAGTAGAAGTTGTTGTTCTTTGGGCCTCCTTGCCTTTCCCTACTTTTGGATCAGGCTTTGGTTTGGCTTGATTTCATCTAGAATTTCCGAAACCCATTAAAAGGACTTCTGTCAAATAGGATTTATCGTTGGGATGTCTTTTTCACATCTCACAAGAGGGAAAAGTAACCACTGAAAAATGGGGGGGCCCCTTCCTATTTGTGTCAAAAAGATAGCTCAATTTCATATTACATATCTTGTTGCAGCATTTTCAGAGCTTTTTGCCCAGGATCAATGAATAGTTAGGTTGTGTTACATGCTCATATCCACATTTCAAAGTGAACATGCTAATCAAATCTAATTCTAATCTGATCAAAATGAAATATGGACATACAAAAGTTAGAAAGCATTGGTAGTAGCCTTATGACTTCATTAAGCCTATCCATCACATCAAGAGAAAGTAATGAAACAAGTGAACTCCTAGGAGGCTTGTCTCATTGATATCATTTTGTATTGTAATTTTTCTAATTCAAAGATGGAAGTCAAAAAATAGATAGAGGATTAAAACAAACCTGTAAAGTAGTTCAATTATGTTTCTTTGTAGCTCTTAGATTGCATATGAGCCAAGGCCCAGGCAAGGTTCCCAAGAAACCTTTTTGAGATTAAGAGATGCTCAAGTTCTAACTGCCTATATATTTCCATTTGACCAGAACCCCTCATTTTGAATTTGGGTAACCACTTTTCATCATCATCCTGATGGAGATCAGAGTCCTCCTGTCTAGATTTTGATCTGGGCTATTGACGGTTACCAACCCCCACTCTATTTCTTCTAAGTCGTCATGAGTGACCCAATCTTTGGAGTTCAGAGGATTAATCTCTTTGGAGACTATGGAGGAGGCTGGTTGTCGTGCTTCAAACCTTATATACACTATGTTGGTAGTCATTTGTCTTATGAGCAAATCTCGATCTATATTGTTGGCTTCTTTGATTTAAGCTTATGGCCTGGTACAAAACAAAGTTGATCAAAGCAATAAAATAGCTATCTGGCTTCCAAAATCAAAAAATCCTTGTTAGCTTGCTTGCTAAGGCTCTCCGAGCACTATGGTAGGACATGGATCGATCATGAATGAAAATGGACTTCACTGTAATGTCGTACATAATCTATAGGAGTCACAGTCCCTCTTTTCGACCAGACGAAGGGAATGTGAACTCCATTCTGAGGCTTAGCTTGACCTGAGGCCCACTATGGGAAAAAGAACTCTGGGGTGATTTAGAATTAATAGGGATTTGTAAGATTGAGAGGTGAGGTTACTAGCCTAGTCATTTCTTTCATCGAAAAGGTTTGCTACGTGCCCTTTATGCCTTGTGGGGGCAGGGCCAATAAAGTGTGAGTGATGCTTTCATTTCTTTGTTAAAGAGCTTTTTCCAATGAGATCATGATGGTCGACTAGTGGAGAAAGCTGACCACAAGACAGAGCCAACCCCTCTCTCGTTTGTCCACTTGTGTACCCGAGCATTGTCATTTGAATGGTGTTATTCTGTAGATCAAAGAATAGAATCTATAAGATAGTAAAAATAGTAATAGAGAGAACTAAAGGATAGAGAGAGTATGTTTTCATGGCACTTAAACTGAAAGAAGCACTCGAAGAACATAGCTCCCAGGAATACGAATGAAAATGATGGGAATGATAAGACCACTTTTTGTGCAAAAAAGAATCCACTCATTTATCTAATAAGGAGCAGGCAGGGTCGAAAGGGAATCCCATTTTGATCGACTCAAGTCACAGGGGTGGGGATCCCCAGTGGAGGGGCAAAGCAGGTTTCAAGCTTGAACCAATTCATGTCCAAATGCTTTCGAGCCAGTAGCTTTCCTTTTTGCTAAAAAACAAACCAGCGGATGAGCGTCGATTCACTGATTGAGAATTAAGAAATAGAAGGTGGAACATGGATCTATACGGGGAGAAGAAAATCTAGGGTTTCTTAATAAGACAACTCACATTTTGTGGAGGGGATAGGCCAGCTTTCAAAGGCATAAATCGCTCTATTTGACCTGTTCATAAGTTCCTTCCTTTTGTCTTCGAGACATTCCCCAAAAGGCCCTTAGGAGAAGAGGGATCAGGGTAGTAGTGCTCGATCAAATACTAGTCTTTAGCGAAGGACTGTAGCTACTAGCAATAACAATGCACCAACCTTTCCATAAGGCCAAATTAAGAAAATCAACAACCATAATTGCCCCTGGTCCCATACCAGGTGATAAATTGATTGAGCTTTGGAGCGATCCTAGCCCAAGTGATAGTGCAACCCATCTCTCATTCTCTGTGATCACTCTACCAAACTAAGCCCATCTTGAGTTTGCAAATTGAGGCCCCCTCTGTGGATCATTAGCATACACTTTCCTTACCTATTATGTGTTTAGCATAAGGACACTAACTTCAATGGATTGAAAAAATAAATAACAAACAAACCCAAACGAGTACAAGGTCACAAAGGTACTTGTGCGCCTCGTTCTATTTGACTATTTCTTAAAATAGAATCTTTTGTTTATATCATTGATATTATATTATAATATCATAAAGAAGTTCTCAAAAATCAACACCCCAAGGGGGGACCCCGTGCCAACTCGCTTGGTTTGTTTTGTTGAACACATTGGGCATTGGAGATAGAGTAATCTTCATCGAATCAGTGCAAAATTCTTTTTCGCTTCATTTCAGCACATGGTTGATGGAGCCTTCTGGAAGCATGACATAGCACTTTAATGCGCTTTCCTTTAGTGTACTGATGAACAAGCTGATTTTGAAGGCATCTTTATGCGCTCTATCATCCCTATGAAAATATACCCGAGGAATACACAGAATATATGACATCCACAGATGTACTTCATCGCCACGACATATACATATTCTTTGAATTCATATCAATCCTATGTGGCACTCCCGCGTCATATAACTCCATTCTTTGCAGCGGGAACTTCCTGAATCAATAGGCTGGTCATTCAGGTAACACATGATATCCTACCACTAGCCATCCTTCTCTTCTTCAAGAAGAGAAGGGGAACTTCACTTGATATTTGAGGGGAGCCAAGTTTGAGGATTACACCTGGGGGTCCCCACTGGTTAACTAGACAGGATTTTGGGAATCTATTTTTTGGAGAACTTTTGAATTAGGTTAGGTTCTCATAGGGTTCAATAAGATGAACCAGTGAGAGGTTTACAGAATAAGGAGTTTAGTGAGGTCCAGAAGATTGATAAAAGAACCTGGTCGAAGTCACTGTTGTGTTCAACTCTGCAGGTTGACTTGTTTGAAGGGATTGCTTTCTGTCATCTATCTTTCCTGTCCCGAGGTCGTGTCACATGTGGGTCTTTGTGTAATTGCACCTCAGGACAATTTTGAAGGGCATTCACATTAAACATCATGGCATTATGCAAGTCGAGTTGTTAGGGTGAAGTTGATCACACCTAATCTGATGGCCAAAAGTTCTTAGTGGTGGACTAGAAGTACCTTAGCTTTTTGTACCCTAGTTTCAAGTGGCTGTGAAATTCATTGATTAGACATGCTTATAGAGAATCTAACCTTCTAATCTATGATACTAGACCTTCTAGCGATGTCAAAAGGTAGGTTTAGTGAATCCGAAAACGCGAGGCTTTACTTGACGAGTGGAACTTGGTGACCTGATTATTTGGACCTACAAAAACCTGAGTTTCCTTGCTTTCTTTCATCACAGTAGTTGAAAGAATTTAAAGTCAAAGTAGCTAAATACTAGTTCCATTATCCACCTTTAGAGACATTTTGGAAGAGTGTTCCCTTTCACACATCTTGGCCGAGCAAGAAATAAGTGCTTTGTTGATTGAAGGTGGTCTCTTCTCTACTCTAGCAATAGGATAGAGGATCACTTCGCATCCATACTCTTCTTTGCATTTTATGCATCTTCTGTCTCGTCTCTCAGATTCAGGGAGCCGAGGAGCAAGAGTTCTCCTTGAAAGTGGCTTTCTAGGAGGGAAGCGGGCTTCATTCAATGGAATGCTTGGATGGTTCTGCTCAAGGGTTGCAGTTTCTCAGAGAAGAAACATGAGCTAGTCCCCTATTCAGTAGGGTCAAAGAATTCATATTAGGATTCAGAGTTTGACGAATAGAACACCTCTCTTGAAGCTGTAACCATAAAGCTGATGCACTGGCCAGGCTAGCAGTAGCTATAGCCCTCAGCCCATTTGAGACCATGTATATTTGTGTTGAAGGATAAAGGCTTCTACCATATTTACCAAAAGGTAATCCTATTTACACAAAACACAACAATAAGGACAAAGAGATGAATATCATCGTTTTTCGCTAAACTCAAGTGGCACTGAACCCTTAGAAGTGACTGCAGAAAAGGATTGGCGACAACAATTGCTTGAATATCTAAACTAGGGTAAGGGATTCTATATAAGAAGGTGCCCACTCGAAACCATATTAGACGTCTAGCTGTACAAGACTATTGTGAGAACAGAGTCCTTTGTAGGAGTGCCTTCAATTGATTCCTCTTAAGATGCTTATCAAAGTAGGAATCTAAAGAAGCTTTGGAGGAAGCTCATGCTGGTGTTTGTGGTGCATACCAGTTAGAGACAAAGTTCTACTATCATTGAGGTGACTAGGGTAATACTGGTCCACCATGTTGAAAGACTCCATTAATTTCTCCAAGAGATGCCACGTTTGTAAGATACATGCAGTCTTCATTCGACAACCATCAGAACCTTGATATTTGATGGTAATGTCTTGTTTAAGGTTTCGGGCATATATGTGATTGGCCACATCCAGCTCCCGCATGTAAGAGGCATATGTATATTCTGGCTACCACAGATTCTTTTTCAAGTGGGTATAGGCCACACCATTGAAATGAGTAAAGGGAAATGATGTGGATAAAAATTCATCTAATCTATCGATTTGAAGTCCCGCTCACCTGATCTTCGATAATGGAAGGGAACACCATTGAAAAATTAACAAATAGATCGACTTTGTAGAATGTTTCAGATGCAACATTATTTCTCCACACCTTTCAAAGCTATGACTAATTGGCATGAAGAGGCTGTCAATCAATAAGACATTGTGTAAGCTTCACATTCCATTCGCCCTTATTCTTAGAAACGATCTTCATGAGAAACTTTTCAAAGGACCATGGGTGTACCATAGGCCTTATGCCTTGACATTGGTTGAAAAGCAGTCCTCCCACTGGAAGTTCAAATCCCCACCCTTAGAGTGGCAATTCTGGAAGGCTTTATAGAGGACCAGAGAGTGCAACTTTTACTCCAAGAGCTAGATGCTCTAGAGAAGAAATGACTGAGTTCTTGACAAAGCCTTGAAATCTACTAGGCAAGTGTATCAAGAGCCTTCGATCAAAAGATTCAGAGATGATCTTTCAAGTCGGGAGACCTAGTGCTAGTCGTAATCAGGCTTATAAATGTGACCCAGATGTAACACGTTTCAAACATTAGAGGGAAGGACCTTTTCCTATTCAGGAGGTGTGTTCTACTCAAGAAAAATAGGTGTCCCCTTAATGCGACTATGTTCTCACACCAATTCATGCTCAATATTGGAAGAGGCATTGCTTAGTTCGAGGATAGTCCCATCCTGCTACTCATATTTCATTATATGGGAAGGAAGTCCATTTTATTACTTTCTTGACACAGGGGGCAACCCTGGCCTTAGAGCCAAGAGTGAATCCCATGAACTATTCAAGTTTGGCAGAGTAAACTCTCATCAACATTTTCAGACTGGGGGTAGGCAAAACACCAATCTCATTAACACAAGAAACTAGTTTCATCACCACCTTCAAGTTCCTTGCCCACCAATCATTTTTGAGAGGATATTGTAGGCTACTTCAACAACTAGAAGTCAGGGGGTACCCTCTGGGAACAATATTAGTATCAACAATTACTACAAGGGTTTGCAGGTACTCTTCATAGAAATTGAACGGGTAGAAACATGTAAAGTGTTGTATCCATTCACAGTTGAAAATCAAAAATATGCAAATATGTTAGTAATTATCAAAGACTACACAATTCATACTAAAAAAGAAATAGAGGTTACCAACATTATGGAACTCACAAATAATAAGATGATTACATAGCTTGGCCAAGATATCCTGAATCCCAATGTCATCATCGACATAACTACGACTCTACAATTATGCAAGGCAATGTGAAGATCTAATGCAGAGGTAGTAGTCCAAGCAAGGTCTTCCCTAGAAGCTATCCTCTTGGCCTCTAATGATTCAACACAAAAGCGTGGCTCTGCAAGCTCATGCTCTGCCAACATAAGCTCTAGCTCAATTATGTTCATCGTCTCCACACAATATGAGACTCTGAACAATGTGCTGTTTGGAGCTCCTTCTTAGCATGTGTCACGAAAGTACAACGGACTTCCATACCAATGTCGCATCAAGCTCTTCATGTAGTTAGTAAGGTTAAAAAGCTCATCAGATAGGTCACCCAGTAATGTTGACACTTGGGTGATGGTGCTCCTAGCATTGGTCATGAAAGCAAGAACATGGAGGGGGGACAATGAGTCCCTACTGCTTATCAGCTTGTCTACTATAGACTGTAGGACCTAGGAGACACAGAGACAAGCATTTGATAAAAACTTAGAGATGCGAGTCTCCACTATGATTCTTGATCAATGTTATTAAACGAAATAAGATAAGAAAATGAAGTACTGACTTAATATGTTAATCTAGAACTATAGCTTTTAGGGAGGAAGCAATATAAAAATAAGGATGGCTACCTACCGAGAAGTTGTTT